>CM062246.1:43911630-44511630 GCA_031216285.1 Syzygium syzygioides
TGTTGGAAACGGATGCGGAAACGAAAAGACAGAACACCAGAAATTTACGTGGTTCGATCACGAAGTGATCTACGTCCACGGGCGAGGCACGACAAAATTCCACTATAATCAAAGAGAGAGTACAAAATTTCAGAAGTTGAAACAACGACAAAACCCTCACGGCTCACTAAAACTCTCTGAAACAAATTCTCTATGTTCTACGATGAGAAAACCTAGCCGCGGTGCAAAATAGGGCTTCCGAAAATTTTCTCGGGGGCGTAGCCCCCGAACCCCCCGCACGTTGGTTCGCTTCCTCCAACTTGGGCGGTCCGCTACCAACCCTTCGCGTCGCGAACCAAATCTCAATTTCCTTTCCACTTTCGGGTCGCACAAAAATATGTCGGGTCGGGTCATAAACCGGACCGAATAAATTCAAGACATATTTAACATTCAGCAATCAAACAACGAAACTTTCTTTTAAAATGTTTAAACTAAAGTTTTACCGATTGAACATTTCCCTAAAATGTGCGACTGTCTTTTGAGAAACTCTTTTCACATGACCATCCTTTAAAGTGTGTAGATACTTTTTTTGCCAAAGAATGTGTAGATTATTGAAGTAAAAACACAGCACAAATATTACCATTCTCCCGAAAATGAAAAACATCAATAAGAAAACTAAAAAAGAATCATCTTCAATGTTCTCCTCACTTTTAAAAAATAATGCTCTACTGGTGTGGATTATTTTCTTTTCTTCAAGAGAAGAAGATAATGAAAATTGCAAATAATAGGAATTTAAAAGCAAGTTTGGTTTATAATTCCGTCGTGAAATATTAACTTATAGACATGGCTACTTCTACCAATTTTCTATGAGATCTATATTGTAGGGTTTTACCTAGACAGAGCTGTCTCAATTCCTTCGCGAAACGGAAGCGTGTACGAAATCTCTCTTCTGATATTGCTCTTGACATATAAGCATGCAAGATCACACGTGATTTGACTAATGGCACGCGGTGTGGATCATTAATTTTACTAGGGATTAGTCGGTGCATCCGTGATTTGTTTCGCCAGTTGTACCAGCCCTACAACTTTATAATTTGCTAGGATCTACTTGATTGCACGAGATGCATGTGGTCAACTTTCTTTACAAAAATGAAATGGACCCCCTGAGCTTCAATCACAAGCATTTTTCAACAAAACATGGTCTAAACATTGTCACGTAATATTAGCATCCATAAAACTTTCATGGAAAATCTCATCTAAAGGTATGAAGTGGGGCTGTTTTCTCTGGAGAGGGACTGGAGTAAAACTTGTCTCATATAAGGCCCTGAAGTGTCCAACTTGATGCACCTAGAGGACCAGTGGACCCATTATGCGACTAACGATGGATTTTTGCGATTCGGGATCGTTTAGATGTTTTTTTTTAAAATTTATTATAGTAATTTTTTTTGGGTTAATTTAATAATTGGCAGTTTCCTAATTTATATTTTGATGATTACGTTTCCTAATAGGGTTAGGTTTGAGTCTATATAAGCTTGTTTTAGGGTTTCTTTTCAGCAGACTTTGAATATTTTTTGATTTGATAATCATATTTGGAGGACGAATTGTTCTTTTATCGAACTTTCTTGTTCAGTCAAATTTTCTATCACGTTTCGGCATCAATTGGTATCAGAGCACAGGTTGCTTGATTCAATGGCTGAACAAAATCGCGGTCGTGGACGGCGGGCTCGTGGTGGCCGGGGGCGTGGAGGCGTTCCTGAAGCAGACGACCAACCGCGTCTAAGAGATCTGCGAGACGTAGAAATTGAAGAACAGAGAAGACGAATTCAGGATTTGGAGCGATAACTTGCGGAGGCGAGATTGAGCGTTCAATCCGAAGAAGGAGCAGATTTTGAGGATTCATCCGATGATGAAGAAGAAGACGTAAACCCTTTTGGGGTTCTGAACCAGGGGCGGAATTGAGGAGTACGACCTGAAAATCAGCATTCTTTTCAAAATTTCGGAATGAAGATCGAAATTCCTGAGTTTAATGGTAAGGCTCATCCTGATGAGTTTATTGATTGGTTGCATACGGTAGAACGAATTTTTGATCTTAAGGATCTAACTGAGGGGCAAAAAGTGAAGTTAGTGGCTATAAGGCTGCGAAAACATGCTTCGATTTGGTGGGAACACGTAAAAAAGCAACGCGCTAGAGAGGGCAAGCCGAAAGTAGATCGCTGGGAGAAGATGAAAAAGTTGTTGCAAAAAAATTTTTTGCCTACCCATTATAGGCAAGAGGCGTTCATCGAGTATCATAACGTTAAGCAAGGTGATAAAACGGTTGAAGAATTTACTGAAGAATTTGATCGTTTGCGGATGCGTTGTGATGTGGCGGAGGAAGACGAGCAGACGATTGCACGATATTTGGCAGGGCTACGATATGAGATCTCTGATCTTGTCCAATTACAGCAGTATTTGACGTATGAGGATGTGTGCAGATTAGCCCTAAAGGTGGATGGGCAGTTTAAAAGAAAGAGCAGTAATTCTAAGTGGTTAGGCAGCAGTTCCAAGTGGTCAAATAAAGAATCCCAAGGGAAAGCGGAAACATCTGTAGTAAATTCGACACCAGTTGCAATTAAGGATGCGAATTCTAAACCTGCATTCAATAAGGGGCAGAGTAGTGTTGGAACTAGCAGGGGAGGAGCTGCAGGCAAGCGGTGTTTCAAGTGTCAAGGATTCGGGCATTTTGCTGCTGATTGTCCGAACCGACAAATTGTGATGCTTGTTGATAATCCAGTCTTTGATGAAGGTCCAGTTTATGATGAATCTGAAGGTGAAGAAGAGGATGACGATGCGGAACAGGAAGAGATTATCTATGCTGATTCTGGTGAGTCTTTAGTCGTTAGAAGAATATTAAATGTTGCTGTAGCAGATGATGAGTCGTGGCTTAGACATAATATTTTTCATACTAAGTGCACTAGTAGAGGAAAAGTATGTAGCATGATAATAGATGGTGGTAGTTGCGAGAATGTGGTGTCCACGACTATGGTGGAAAAGTTGGGGTTGAAAACAGAAGATCATCATCAACCATACAAATTGTCGTGGCTTAGAAAAGGGAACGAGATAAAGGTGAGCAAAAGGTGTCTTATGCAATTTTCAATTGGAAAAAATTACATCGATGAGGTGTGGTGTGATGTAGTCCCAATGGATGCTTGCCATATTTTATTAGGGAGGCCGTGGCAGTTTGACAGAAAGACACAGCATGATGGTTTCAAAAATACATATACCTTCAAGAAAGATGGTCGAACCATTACCCTAGGTCCTTCAGATTTCAAAAAGGAAGTGAAGAATAATCTGCTCTCCAGGTTTGAATTTCAAGAAGAGGCAGTGAGCGCGCCTGAGCTTTTTGTCATTGAGGTGATGGAGCGGAATTCTAACAGTCCCAAAATCTCTACTCGAGTTCTGCCCTCGCTTGAGGAATTTACTGATGTCATACCGAAAGAGTTACCACCTGGGTTACCGGGTGAGCACAATGTTTCTAGAACTTTTCATGTAGCAGATTTATCACCTTACTACGCTGAAGAGGAAGAAGATTCCAAGGAGATTGACGACAATGAAGGCAAAGCAGATTCGAGGACGAATCTTTCTCTAGCAGGGGAGAATGATGCACCTAGAGGACCAGTGGACCCATTATGCGACTAACGATGGATTTTTGCGATTCGGGATCGTTTAGATGTTTTTTTTTAAAATTTATTATAGTAATTTTTTTTGGGTTAATTTAATAATTGGCAGTTTCCTAATTTATATTTTGATGATTACGTTTCCTAATAGGGTTATGTTTGAGTCTATATAAGCTTGTTTTAGGGTTTCTTTTCAGCAGACTTTGAATATTTTTTGATTTGATAATCATATTTGGAGGACGAATTGTTCTTTTATCGAACTTTCTTGTTCAGTCAAATTTTCTATCACGTTTCGGCATCACAACTTATTCTCAAATAAGGCTCGACCGATCAAATCTTCACCAGCTGGTGAGCACCTGCAACTTTCCGTGGTGATGTCGGGGGCATTTTCTTTCGGGGCCCTTTTTTTCTCATCTTCTTTGTTTTTTTCTTTCTTTCTTGTTCTTTTCACTCTTTTTCACTTCATCCCGCACACTAGCTGAATTCCTCTGCGACCCCCGCCATGTCTTCATCGGGGTCGGCATCAATGAGGATGTTGAGAAGCTGCTTATGACTACAGCCTCAGCATCATCAACACAATGGCCCTGAGGGGCCGGTTGCGAGAGACCTGGGCTAGGAGGAGCTAAGGTGCGCCGGGTTGCAATGAAGCTTTCAGGGAAGAGACTTTGATTTCCTACTTTCCCCACACACAGTAAATATTATCTATATGAAATGCCTCCCATATACTTTTGTACATATGATAAAATTTTGATCTATAACAATTCTAAAGAGTCCTTAAGAAAGTAACCCGAGAAACTCAAGCAATGAAAGAAAAGGAAATTTGTGTGATCCGAATAATTAATGCTTCAACAATGAACCTCGAGATGCCACACCCGCAATCCTTGAAAGTCATGTCTGGATATATTTTTTATTCTTACCATTTCTTTTATAATCTAAGACCATCGACGCGAAAGTCTAGCGGACCTTTTACCTGTGTTGGGGCCCTAATCTAGAATAATTTACATACAATTAGTGGGGTTCAAACATAATTAGTGGGATTTTCTGACAAAAAAAGTAATTAGTGAGATTCAAATAAGTAATGCACCCAATCAACTGAAAATTCTCGAGTTCTTACTTTTTGCTTAATTTAAATATTGCAACAGACATACTTTGCCTCTTTCTTATCCCAAAATATCTAAAACTCTCACAATATACACATTTGACACGTAAATTCACATATAATTTTTTTTCATGATTTTTTTAAAATTGGGATAAAATTCTTAATTTCGACAGGATAACAAAAGGCTACTTTTAGCTTTTTGAAAAATGCAAACAAATAAAAAGAATTCCTTGAGAGGATGCCACATCAACAAATCTAAAAGTCAATGGTTCTTAGAGATTGGTCACCACGGCCTCTACGCCTCACCCGCAGAAACATTTATAAACCCCCGATTGCACAACATCAACAATCCATCCAAATGAATCATCAAGTACTAAGCATTTGTATTTTCTCGTTTTCTTCCAAATTGACAAACTTCGACACGTAATTATCAATTTGGGAGGACGGAAATGTCTTACATTGCATCTAATAATATCTCCCTCCTTGAAGACACCGAATGCATACGATTTGAGGCGTGTAGACACTTTCCTTGACTTTATGTTATTCTTCCCACGATGTTGCCTCCAAAACCGGAGAAGATCCCGATCGCATGGAAGTTTCCTCGTGCATTTCGACACCATTTCGTGGGCATATGTAACTCACTCCTCAAGCAATCATTTTCTGATCGACATGTTCCCCGCACAACAGAAGACATCATTTCATACCTCAAGCACCATGATTAGAACTTCATATTTTCCTCGGATCCATACACTGTTCCAGAGCACGAATGGATAACAATGGTGTACCTTTTTATTAATCAACGCGCCACGAAAAAATTTCTAAAGTGCCGTAAGACTAACGGAACTTATTATCATGGCGAAAAAGAAAAATAAGATATATACACGGAGCTTATTTTCAATGCATATAATAATAAGACATCTTTATGATATAAACTAGAGTATACCATGGCGATTATATTAAACGTCTATATCATAACTTAGGAATGTGGATGAAAGATTATTCAAAGAATTAGTAGGGTCGGTAACGTAATCAAGAATCATGGGCCTCATAAAACGTGAGATTCTAATTAAGTGGTGAGGATATAATTCCTCGCGAATATTAAAAAGATAATTCCTCACAAATTTTCTAATTTTTGCGTGAAATTTTCAACTTTTAGCGGAACCAATGGCGTGGGTTGCTATTTTTTTAAGTATGAGAACGACACTGATGACCGTGCTATCACTTGATAATAACAACACGAAGACAAAAGCAGAGTCAGTAGGGAAGACTGAAAATGAGCTCACGTTGTCGTATATTCAAGCTTGTTCTTGTGGAATTATCTTGCGTAATCACAGATTAAATTATTAAACAAGGCCACGTGGGGGCAATTAGAATATAAGCGTAACGTGGCCAACCTGTTATTCACTACAATCGGGGACTAAATTAACTTGTGGCCTGCATGGAAGTGACCTTGTTCTTCAATTTATTATAATATTCCGTAGGCCGACTAGGTGCAGTTGATCAAGTTGTGTCTCATGTAATAATTATATCTGCTGTGCGACACGTTTTAGGGTAAATAATGTGGAACCTGACAACATGAATTCGGTCCAAGAGAAGCCAATGATTCGGTCCAAGGTAGTGAAAAAAACCTATGACAATAAACGTCGCGTGAAAAAAACCGGATCCTAGAAGGCCAGATCAAACGTGGAAACAACAGCCTTTCGGTTCGGGAAATGGAAGAACTAGGTAGTGAACCGGCTCTTTAGTCACAACACAACTAGGGTATTGCTCAAATTGGTTTGTAGGGATCAAATATTCCTGCTCTTAACTCTAGAAATTACGAGATATTACACGACTTATATACTGACTATGTAGACCGAGTTTATCTCTACCATTTATTATGCAGCTCCGCAATTAATGGTTGAAATGATATTGGTCCACGTGATCTGTAAAACTATGCGTGCAATGACTTCTCTGGCATCACCACCAATGATGGTGTGTAACATAATAACAAGATGAGTGTTAAAACGTTATCGTTCTTCATTGGATTGAGTGATGATTCTATTTCTAGATTTTGCTCGTATTTTACCTGCTAATGCACGTATGGAACGTGCATCAATCATCTTGCTCAGAGATTTGATCAAGAGGAGCCTAGCTCTAGCACTCTAGATAGAGGCCGGCCCTAACCATTCCCAGTTGATTCCAACCACATAGATGTAAACAAAAGTCACACAAATAGTTAAGTAAGAAATGATTATTTAATTTGTAAAAAATCTCCTTTGTCTACCCAAAAGGATCTCCTCGACATCAGCTGGTCATGGACCACCTCTTTCTTGGGTCAAATTTATTTAGTGCGCAAATCATGGCAAAATGTTTAGCATCCTTTACTTTATCGTGTGTCCACGTTGTGTATCTGTTTCTTCATTGTCCCGATATGTCACGCAATTATTAATTAGGACGTGCCTAGAGTTGAAAAAATGATTTCTTGCCAGGCAAAAAGGGTTTGCACATGGAGCTCTTGGGAAAAAGGAATAAAACGAATATGCTAAGGGTAGTAAAATTATAGGATTAATATCACAAAAAACTCCAAACTGATACACTTGTAACAAATTTATTCCAAAATTATATGATGAGATATATTAAAATCTTAATACATAGGAAATGAGTAAAGAAAAAGGTTTGGTTTTGCCCAAGAAATGTGACAAGGTAAAGGACGATAACATGAAATAATGGATTGGCATAGTGGAGTTTATCATAGTGCCTTTAGCATTGTGCGTGAACTGTAATTATTATATTCACCCCAAACGCATAAGACATTGACCCACATGGCGAAAATGAAAAACAGAGAACCATAGATTAATTGCATAAGCCTTTTGAATGATGTCGAATTCGATGATACCGCCAGGCTGTTGCTTTGAATGAAGATAATGCCGAAGATTCTCATGCGAGGAGTGTCGACGTGACCAAACCATGAAAAGATGAGTTCGACAAAGTGACATGCGTTAAGATTGAAAACAAATGAGCTGCAGAAAACTTAAGCTTATGATAAAACCATGTGACATGTCATATTCGCATGTATTCTCTTCCTCTTTTCGAGTTTCAGAAGTTGACGAAAGGAATTACTTGACCATTGCTCCACATTTTTTTTCCGTAAAATATAGGCTCCATTCGTTTGGCGGAAAATATTCTCCTGGAAAATACTTTCCGGGTTTTCCGGTGTTCGGGGGGCAGAAAATGTTTTCCGTAGGAAAATATTTTCCTTCCTCCCTCACAAAATAGTCTAAGTCTATGGAAAATGACTTCTGCTTCTTCAAAAGCAGAAATCATTTTCTGGAGCTTCTTCTTCTTCTTCTTCACTAAGGTGGCCGGCCGCCGCTAATCGCCGGCAGCTGCGGCTAGTCGCCGGCCGCCGCTGCTAACCGCCACTACCGCCGCTAGACGCTGGCCACCACTGCCGATCGCTGCCACGGCCGGCGCTGTTGCTAGTCGCCGTCGCGGCCGCTGAGCGCCGGACGCCACCACGGCTAACGGTCACCGCCGCCGCCGCGGCCGACGGTTGGCACAGCCGGTCGCTGCCGCGGCCGCCGATTGGCACAGCCAGGCGCCGGCCGTAGCCGCCGGCTACCGGTCGCCGCCGCTAGCCGCCGGCAAAAAATATTTTTGAAAACTTTTTCATATTGATTGCCGAAAACCGAAAAATTATATTCCGGAAAGATATTTTTCAGGAAAATGACTTCTGGGAATATATTTTCCAAAAGGAGGATATTTTCCGCGAAACGAACGGAGCTGTAGTTTACAAGCGGGAAAAAGCTTGATTTCACTAGCCCCGTGTGTCTATCGGTCTCCAAGTAGACTTGTTTACAAGCAGGAAAAAGCTTGATTTCACTAACCCCATTTGTCTATCGATGTCCGAAGTAGGCTTGGCACTTTTTATGAAACAGGGTGCATCCGATTCATATCTCACCCACAATTCATATTATGCGGACTCTATGTAAGACTTATGCAACATGACGAGCGGGAAGCCCTAGTGCACAATCGGGTAAATGCAATAATTGCTTGTCTATTAACTGCTCATATGAGTTCTGTGTGTACACGCGCCAGTTAGGGACATATTGGTACACACCATACAACATGAATAAGTGAGATAGAGTAGCACAAGAAATTGAACTTGTGGAATATTAGATAGAAAGCTTACCTCCTGGTGCCATGACATTCAGTGCAGTCGATCGATATGTGTCAACTCGAGACCTCTATGAGAGGGAGGTTATGGAGAAGCATGATGTGCCACGATAAAAGGCAAGGGAAGAAGAGAGTGAGTGAAGAAGATCTAGACCTCATTGCATTTAATCACCAACTGGAAAACCCAGCAGTACATGTACATTCCGTTGGGAGAGTAAGATGTACTACTTAGTACAGTGTACTTTCCCCCTTACCATCACTATGATTCGTCAAGATCTTTTAGTTTAGATTACTTATCATAGTTAGCAATTTCTAGAGTAAATGGGGAACTAACCCAGGATCTAGGGTTTGTCTTCTTGGTTGACTTCAAGAATTATCCTCCGATGGTCGTTTCTATTTTAGCTATTATTCTCCAATGCACGAAAATATTTCGCCATGGAAAAATGAAATTACCGGAAAGAGTAATGGAACTATCTATTTTATGCGCAGAATTTTATTGTTCCGGGACAAAAAATATGAATTTTCATCCGAGGTAGTAAATCTCAATAAGTGCTAGCTAGTAAATCTCAAAGAATTGTTTGTTAGAAAATGAAATGTGATGTTTCTTTGACTTTTTTCCAAGTCACTTGTTGATAACTTATCCCAATTTTATTGAAATTACCAATTGCTTTTGTAGTTTGCAAATTACTAATTTTTGTACTAATTTATCAAATTACAAATTACATTTCCTGTCATTGTTGAACCCGTGACTCTGGAATTCTGCAATGAGATCTCTTTTTTGTTTAAGATGTAGATGGTAAAATAATTATGAATTGATTAATAGATGTTATCTCCATTTGTGCATTTGCGGTTTCTTTAGCAGTGAATCATAAGAGATTATTACCATCTTTGTTTGTGCATTTTCATGTTTATCTACATTGATATGTCGTTCATACCAAACAATGGATATGATTAGATATGAAAGCTTCTATTTTATTACTATAATTCACCAAACAATCGATAAGATATAGCAAAATCTCTGATTTCTTATAATATCTTATCAAGTCGTATCATGAGTAAAGATCTAGACAACAAAATGCAGCCTAATATTTAAGCACCAACCTAAAATAGGATAAACTACCAACTTTTGTTAGATTAAACTACCTTAAGTTATCATGTCTCGTTTGATTTATATACCAATGTTTAATTGTTCTTTATAATATATGAACTTTTCTATTGAGTTATCAATTTTTCTTTTTGTTTTGGTTAGCAATCCCTTATAATGAAAATCTAGATTGATGATGTAGGTTGTCACCGCGACCTCTTCAACCTCAGTTCTAGGTCAATCTAAGGTGAACACTACAAACAAATTAAGTTTTAGCAACGAATTTTGCCACAAAAAATTTAGCAAAATTCGCGACGAAAAAAAATTCGTCGCTAATAAGGCGTCGCACAATTTTGTGACGAAAAAAAATTCGTCGCTAATTTACCACGAAATGTATTCGTGACAAAATTTGTCGCTAAATTACCACGAATTATATTCATCGCTAATTATTCGTGGCAAAATTCATTGCTAATTTGCCATGAACTCTATTCGTGACAAAAATTCATCGCTAATTATTCGTGGCAAAATTCACTGCTAATTTACAACGAACATTTTTTTATTGATCGGTAATTTGCAACGAACTTATTTGTGGCAAAATTCATCGCTAATTTAGAGACAAAATTTTGACTTTTGCGACGAACCTTGTTCCGGAATGAATTTACGACAAATTTTTATTAATTCTTTAGCAACGAACTATGCAATGAATATTGTTTAGAGACGAAATTAGCAATGAAATTTTATTTTTGCAATGAACTTTTATAATTTGTGATAGCATGATAAAATCATTTCTTTTAGTTTTCGATTTTAAATCTAATTAACAGCAAAATTAATTTCTAGAATTTATATTTAACATTGATTAAGCACTTAATAACATCAAAATATTATAATAATATGAAAATGAATACATTCATCAACATTTTCCACAAGAATGGCTCTTTGCGCCTAGTTTATCTAACATCAGAAATCTCTACATAGCTCTGGTCTGCTCTAATTCGACGCTATGAACTTGCCCAAAATTGGAAAGTACAGAAAGAAAGAGAAGTCAAAGGAGCATGCCAGGATGAGATCGAAAAGTTGAATGGACAATCCTCACAGAAACCTCGGTGGCATCAAGATCGCATCACTCATTCCATGTAACCACGCGTCCCCTCAAAGGCCTCATACCCGTAATCCTCGTCAAAACCTCGGTTTTGATCTCCCTCGCAACCTTCCTCTGCACCTTGGCGCTGATGCGAGTCTACAAAATAAAAGGGTTTGTGCTTTTGGTAGATTGTTTTCATTGTGGGCGAGAGCAGTAGGGCAAAGATATAACTAGACACAAACCTTACCTGGCCTAAATTATGCTTCTGTGTCTCTGAAAGCTCAACCAGATCTTCCGTAGCAAGTTGTTCCACCTTCGAATGGCATAGAGGCATAGAAAAACATATATCCTAATTAAAACAGACAACCGAATGGTCAGGCATTATTCCAGAAAAAAGGAAGTTCAAGAAAAGGGACTAATTTGGTCAATGTGACAACTGCAACTAATTGAGCCATATCCTTCGCAATGATAGCTTGACCAATATGATAGATAAGACCAACAATAGAAATTCTTTCTTTTCTTTATTGGAAATAAAAGGTCATCAGACGGAAACTAAATCACAGCCAACAAGTACAGATCATGATCATGTCCAAATGAGCAATAAATGTAATCCTATACTGATCTCAGGATCACTTATACAACTTGGCTAATGAGCAACTTGCAATCGAGCCAGATATTTCAATAACAAGATATGTATGCATCAGCAATATCTTTATTGAATGCTAACAACAGGACAATGATGCCTCACGGGAATAAACTTCTGTTGTGTAAAATAGGCTAAACAAAATAGACTTGACAAATCCCCTATATGGTTCCTGCTAGCTGAGCAAGCCCTGAAGGTGATCCCAAGCTAGAGATTCAATCAAGTGACAGTACTTAGGAAATTTTGACAGAAGGGAATAAGCACTATTAACAAGTAAAAGGTGCATGCAGCAACAGAAGCTAACACCAATTGCCGTGACTTACATGCTCTAAACAATGACCATAGACCTCTTGTCGACCGGGACACGTAAGCACTGCAAGTCCTTTTGCTTCTTCCAGAGTCACCATCAGCAGTAAACATTACCACAAATTGAGAAGTGCACACTGATTCCCATGAATAAAATAGCATATCAGGGCAACAAATCAACAGACAGGATGATTATATAATGACCAGAAAGAACTAATTGATATAGTTCTTGGTGAGAAATGGCCTTCTAACAAAGTCCTTTTCTTCACATGGCATAATTACTGCTTTACCTTTAGAATTGACTCTTTATTAAGTCATGAGAGATCCATTATGTAAGATATTCAGCAGCATCGAGAGTCATGGATACTCTAGACGTTGCAGAAAGTTATAGGCACCGTAAGGGCACAAAAACCTCTTCCAATTTTTAAATATTTGAAATGTTATTATTAATACAAAACATGATCTTCATGATTACCAGCAAATTAATAAATACTAGCTTGCGTTTGTCATCACAAAGAGCTCTTTCAGATGCCATTGATTTGGCCTACATTAAGCCTATAAATTTTCAGGTAATTAGCTGTACAACTTCCTAAACTCGAGATACTTACATATACAGAAGCCACTAGCCCAAGATTGAAATGAAAAAATCAGAAAGAAGCATGGAAAGTACTTGCTTATACGAACGAAGAAGTAGCAAAGCTTTGCATTGCTTAACTAATAGCAGCACTACATCATAGACATTCGTGGAAAATAACTTCGACATATATTCCAACAGAAGATAATGAGAAAGTCCACAAAGTATCTGAGCATCTCAAGGAGGAGAAAATTACCGTAAAATACGCTACCTAAGTTCTTCCTGAATAAGTAGTAAAGACTGCGAAATGACTCTTCCCATGACAATTGTCGCTTCTTTAAGAAGTCCATCTCCACTAAACAAAAAGGAGAGGATTTGTGACAAGTTCAGGGGGACCCTCCATATCTTGTATCTCATTTCACAAACCTTTATCTGCAGCTGGTGAGGTCAGCACTGACAATAAGAGAAAGTGGAAGAGTGGACTGAAGATATATCCATGAATTCAAAGCCGTAGAGCAAAAGCCCGTGGAAGTGGGTTCTTGAACAATGGCTAGTTCTTTGACCCTCAGAGCAAGCACAAAGAGATGTATGATTAGGAACACTATTGTAACTACCATTTGTATTTAACCTGTAAATCCTGGAAATAATGAAGGAAAAAAGTTAATTGGACAACAAGAAAGTATACACCAAACCCTGAGCAATATAAAAGAACTGCAATCCGCACGACGGTCTTCAAAGTGAAATCCAGAGGAGCCTTTTGGCCAACTATGTTGTATTGAGAGCAGCCCGAGTAAGTCGAGGTAGAAGTAAAATTTTCAGAACAACCATCAAATAAATAAGAAGATGGCTCTCGAGCAGCCAATCCTTTTAGAGCTTTATCCTACAAAGATAGTGGTGATATTACTGAAGGATATACCAACGGCTCAAGGGAAAACAGATGAGAGTAATTACCATATCGATATTAGCCAAGCCAGATAGTTATTCGGAACTAGACGATATCTCAGCAACTGTACGGAATCTACTCTGGTTACACCTCTCAAGTGTTGACTGAGTTTGTACTCCATGATTTTCAGCAACTTAAGAATAGAAAATAGAATCCTTGGAACTGCAGGGATATGAGGAACGAAACATATAAGAAGGTGCTGACTTCATCAATAATCATTAAGCAACATAAAGAGAGTATTGGGCATCTCATCAATACCATTGAAGATGCTGTTTGCTTCTTGTAGCCGTGTTCGAAAGCAAAGCAAGATTCTTCATTGCATGACTCTGCTCCTCTGTACTGGTTTCCTGCTTAAGAGCACATAACCAAGGAAATAACCTTTTATCTTGCTAGCACGCCAACGATAGACAATAACTCCCCCCCGAAGCTCAAGCTCTCGAAATTAAGACAGATGAGTGACATAAAGCAGAATCTAGAACATCTATTAATTGTACCGGAAAATGCCCTTACCTTCACATTCTCCTTCGGCAGTGACATTTTAAACCTTCACTTTTTGGCAGGATATACTTCATTAAATCGCATATCAATGTATCTTGGTAGTTTAAACACTTCTGATTTCTTAAGACCATCATTCGTGCCGGCATTGTCAGTGGAAGAAAAAAAACATTCCTCAATGACTGATCTCATGCTTATAGAATGAAAACTCAAATACGATCAGTGAAAAACTTACTTCAGAGAGTCACGTAAAGGGGCAGCAGATTCATCTACAAGCTCAACAACATTGACGCGCCTCAGTTGCTCTCCCTGTATAGGACATCAATCCAGTCGAGCCACATTAATTATACATCGCCACCATCAATTTTCTTTAGTTTTTTCAACAAACAAATTGAAGACACGAGTAACAAAAGCAAGAGTAATTGGAATTAGCGTGCCAACTTAAAATGTTAGTGACTTTTGGAGCCTCAAAGCAAAAGTCACATGCTCAAGCAGAGCGAGTCACATCTTAAGCTATGCTGCAGTCCATAGAAATACATCATCGAAAGCAAAGCGGTCCAGAGAACCAGCTAAGCATCATCTTGTCACCACAAACACAAAAAAGAAAAAAAAAAACAAACACTTCGCAAACGAATCGCCACAAATCTCTAGAGGATTACTCTCGGCTCCGACGGAGTCTTTCTTCTCAGCTTCGCGCCAATCTTCGAAGCTCCTCCGCCGCCGCCGCCGCCGCCGACTCCAGGATGGAACTTATCCGGAGGAAATAGCCCGGCCCAGCCACCGTCGCCATGCTCGCCCCGGCCGCTCCCACGGTCTCGACCGCGTCTCCAACGAATCGCGCTGCAAGCATCTTGCATAAAAAAATCCCGGAAGATGAGGGATGGGACGAAGCGGAACAGCGAGAACGGGAGCGAGTGAGCGAGAGAGAGAGAGAGCGCCATACCTTCGCCAGAATCACCTCATTTCCGGGAAGATGACGATCGGCTGTGAGCCCTAGCCCGATTCGATCGAGGGACCGAGCTGCGATCTGGCTTCGACACGCTCGAGAGATTGATCGAGGTGGAACCGCGAGGTGGAACCGCGAGGACGTACCGCAGATGAAGAGAGGGAGAAGAGAGAGAAGCACAAGCAAAAAGTGGAGAGAGAGAAGAGAGAGTTAGAGCCTTGGAGGCTTTTGGTTTTGAACACATTTCGATTTCTCCTCTGTATGCCAATATTTCAATTCTGACTAATTTATTTTTTTTACAATATTTCAATATTTCAATTCTCACACGGCTAAATTATTTTTTTACAAATTCGTGATTAAATCCGTGGCTAATTTGTCATAGATTTAGCTACGAATTTCAATTCTCACACGACTAATTAATTTTTTTAAATTCGTGGATAAATCTGTGGCTAATTAGCCATAGAAATAACTACTCTTGGCATTTTCCCTACTATATTTATTTCTGTGGCTAATTAGCCACGGATTTAGTCACGGAAATAACTACTCTTGGCATTTTCTCTACAATATTTATTTTCGTGGCCACTCACTTTGTGTGAAATTTTAATTTTTTAGGTGCCCAAAAAAATCGAAAATTTCAAAATTTTATAGAATGACTTATAATACATGTGGTCATCCACTTTGAGTGAAATTTAAATTTTTTGAGATGCCCAAAAAAATCAAAAAATTTTAAAATTTCATAGAATGACTTAGAATACATGTGGCTACCCACTTTGAGTGAAATTTAAATTTTTTTAGGTGCCCAAAAAAATAAAAAAAATTAAAAACTTCAAAATTTTACAGAATGGTTTAGAATACCTATGGCCACTCACTTTGAGTGAAATTTAAATTTTTTGAGGTGCCCAAAAAAATTAAAAAATTAAAAATTTTATAGAATAGTTTAGAATACTTGTGGCCACCCACTTTGAGTGAAATTTAAATTTTTTTAGGTGCCCAAAAAATATAAAAAAATCAAAAATTTCAAAACTTCACAGAATGGCTTAGAATACTTGTAGCCATCCACTTTGAGTGAAATTTAAATATTTTGAGGTGCCCAAAAAATAATTAAAAAATTAAGAATTTGAAAACTTCATAGAATGGTTTACAATACCCGTGGCCACCCATTTTGAGTGAAATTTTATTTGTTGAGGTGCCCACAAAAATTAAAAAATAAAGAATTTCAAAACTTCATAGAGTGGCTTAGAATAACTGTAGCCACCCACTTTAAGTGAAATTTAAATTTTTTGAGGTGCCAAAAAATTAAAATAAAATTTTTTTAAAATTTCATAGAATGGCTTAGAATACCTGAGGCCATCTACTTTGAGTGAAATTTAAATTTTTTGAGGTGCCCCAAAAAAATTAAAAAATAAATAATTTCAAAACTTTAAAAAATGGCTTAAAATACCCGTGGCCAACTACTTTGAGTGAAATTTACATTTTTTGGTGCCCAAAAAAAAATCAAAAATAAAAAATTTTAAAACTTCATAGAATGACTTAATATACATGTAACTACCCACTTTGAGTAAAATTTAAATTTTTGGGCAACTCCAAAAGCAAAAATTTCCTTCTGTTTCATCAAACAGATTTCTCTTCCAGAAATCAATTTGTAGAGCAGAATTAGTCCTATTTTATCAAACAGATTTCTCCTCTAAAAATCAATTTCTGGCAAAAATTCCAGAAAGCAATTTCTAGCAATAATTTGATTTCTAGAGCAGAATGGATTCCATGCGCACCCTAATTAGCCACGGATTCAAATCTATCACTAATTTGCAACGGAATTAGCGACGGTGATGACCTTTCATATTAACAATTCATCAAATAAAAAATTTTTCGACGAATTCAGTTTCTCACCAATTAGCCATGAAATTAGCAACGACCTTTTAACAATTCAACAAATAAAAATGTCGTTGCTAATTTTGTCAATTAGCAACGATCCAAATCCAATAGAAAATAAAATATCGCAAATGTCATCGCATAAATAGTATTTGACTTGTCGCCATTTAGCAACGACCTATTACATTAACAATAATAATGATCAACAACAATAATAATAATTACGATAACAACAACAATAATAATGATGACAACAATAACACATGTCACAATAATAATAATAATTACACATAAATAGTAAAAAAATCTCAAAAATCATAATCTTCATCTTCATCTTCATCTTCATCTTCACCTTTATCTTCACCTTCGTCTTCACCTTCGTCTTCGTCATGATCTTCATCTTTTTCATGAGCATCATCATCATCTTCATCCTCTGTCTCAAATCAAATTCTACAATACCTTCTAAATTTGATTCATGAATTTTAGCTGGATTCACATCTATCATTACTCCACATGGATCTCGTAAAATTGAAATGTTATATTCCTCAGTTTTAACCGTGCTACAAACTTCATCTTGTTGATATGTTGTATCCTTCCAGTGTTCCTCAATTTTTCTTCGTGCTTTAGTTTTACACACAGCCCACCAATCAGCTTTGTCATGTTTCAAACTAGAATATGATGTATAATATACTTGAATAATATACTTGAATTGCTTGTTGTGCCAATACAAATGATTCATATTTCACATACATTTTCTTGTGATTTATTTCAATAAAATTAAACTTCATATGCACCTTCATTCCTTTGACAGGGTCGAACTACATGCACTTAAATAACACAACTCGCATTAATGGTTTATGATACTCTATCTCTATGATTTTATCCAACAAGCCATAAAAATAAATTTTTAAACTGCTACCATTGGATGACCGAACACACACACCACTTTTATTGTGGCTTTTCCCATTCCATATTCTTGAGTGGGAAAATTATACTTGTTTATGAAATATGCTAGCCAACGTTGTACTCTTGACTATAGACCCCATAACAGATAATATAACAATCATTGCTCTTTAACTTGATTATGATTACTGTGAACCTAAGGTCACACACGCAAAGTCAATAATATATATTTTAATAAATGATGTATCAAATATTAATAACTTGATTTTAGTCTATAGACAACTTACATATGTTTTGAACCATGCTGCAAATTATTCATCGCACAAACGGTCAAACACATTTGGTGGTAGTCCATACTTTGAAGTTTGAAAAATCCTATTAACAAATACCATTTAAAATACCATTTATATATTAGAAAATGTTTGACACACATTACATATATTTGCAAATGTACACTTACTCAAAGTATGACTTAGGTTGAGTGGCCTCGCCCATGGCCGGCGAAGTCTCACTGGTCGCCAGACCAGCGATCGGGGAAGAAGTTAGGAAAAAGAAAAGAAATAGAAAAAAAAGTCAATAAAATAAAAAAAAATTGAATTTAGCGATAAATAGTTTTGCAACAAAGAGTCACAAAATTAGCCACGACATTTACCGGCGGAAAAGCTTTATCGAGATTGATTTGCGCGCATGCGGAGAAGTTTATCGAGAGAAATGAAAAAGGGAGAGGGATGGAGAATAGCGAAGGGTGATATAAGGAATCAAGAGTGTCACGCCCCGCACTTCTCGGTGCGCCACATCCCTCGCAAAGGTCGGTTCGTGTGCGACGTCCTAGGACGCGTCGCCGACCCAAACCCAAGATAGAGGTTCAAAGCACATGCGGAAGCAATTAAAACCACCCGTACACAGATAAATGCATAACCAAGGGTAACCACTGAAATCAATACTTGTACTAAGACTGGAATTCATTTACAATATCCAGATGCAGCCCAAATACCATAAATCAAAAATGATTCAAGGCCACTACGACTAGTTGGGGCTCTTCCCAAAAAAAATGTGTCGATACGCCTGCCGTCCTCAAGGTCGGGGATCTGAAAAGTCGATTTTACAACAACCGTGAGAATAAATCTTAGCGAGTAATTCCTTAAACCTAAACTAGGCTAACATGCACCTCCTGATAAGTACTAAACAAACAGCACAATGCACACATAACTGACTCAGGCCCTCGGGCCTAAATCTAATCTCACTAGACCCTGCAGGTTAGACGTCAAATCAACAAAAGTAGCTACACGACATAATTTAATCACAGCACATACACGCGCATTTCTATGTCACAACGCATGTTATGCATATGCTAGTGCTCGCACTCATGCTCATGCCTCATCAATGCATTATCGCACACTTGCACACCAGCACTCAGCCATTTCTCAATTTCTCCTCCGACCGGCGTTAAATGCATCAGGTCCGACCCACGTAAAACGCATAAGGTCCATCACTTCAAGATCGATCTCTGGCCCGCGTAACACGCATCAGGCTCATGACACATTACCCGCGTAAAACGCATCAGGTTGGTCATCTTCCGGTAAACCGGGCATCGTCCCACGTAACACGCCTCAGGACGGGTTCACTACCCCGCGTAACACGCATCAGGGTTTATTGTGATCACACACTCACAAGCACCAATTCTTATATGAACCCCGCGTTAAACGCATCAGGGCAATTTAGGTGATCACAATGCATATGTCACTCGGGCACGCTCGTATATGCTCATGTCGTGCCAATGCGTGAGATGCACATTCATGGTTATTCATTCACACTTGGGCATCCACAGGCGCGAATCACAATGTAACAAGTTCAACTTGCACAGCGCATATTCAATTCCACAAATCAACATGCCCACTCAGACAATCAAATTCAATTCAACCATGGCATCAACTTAACACGCAATTCATGCACAAAATTCACACAACCGAGTCAACGAATTTTACACATTAGGGGCCCACCATGCTATCCCACTCCTAACCACACTAAACACACTACAGGGCATCATCAAATTAACCACAATCAAGGCTCAATTAGCTAGTCAATTACACCGCGCAATCCTTCCCAGAAATTTCACGGCTAAATCTCAAATTTATCGCGTCTTGCCCAAATCAAATCCAATCCAGTCCATTCGCGGCCAGTCACTAAACCACAAATTTTAGGCCGATAATTATTCTCAAATACTCCATTATAATCCTCAAATATCATTCCAACTGGCCCCCCACAAAATCAATTACGGCGCGCATTATAATCCTCATATTAAACCCGAACAATCCCGAATTCGGGCCGATTTAATCCAACTGTCCAGCCCATTAATCACGCCTCTCGGGCCACTAATCCTCCATTAATTTATCGAACTAATCCACCAAATTAGCCACAATCAAACCCTTAATCACTTTCACAATTTAACCCCTAAATTACCCTAATTAACCCCTAAACTTGTCTAAAAATGCAAATAATCCTAATTAGGGTTTAGGGTCAAACTCACCGGGTGTCCTACGCTTAAAATGGCCGGATGAATAGTAATGGGCATGAACAGTGCTTGCCGAAACAGTAACCGGCGTGAACAGTACTCGCCGGAACAGTAACCGGTGTGAACAGTGCTCGCCGGAACAGTAACCGCGGTGATGAACAAGAGCGGGAACGGGCTAGGGCGCGAGTACGGGGGGGTGGTGGTCGCTGGTCAGTTGGCTGGTTGGCCGAGGCGGCGACCGGCGGCGGCAGCGAGGCGGCGTCGACGGCCAAGCGGGGTGGCGGCAAGCTGAGAGGAGAGATCAGTCGGGTGAGAGAGAGAGACCGAGCAAGAGAGAGAGAGAGAGGGGGAGAGAGATAGAGAGGCTGAGGTGGAAGGCGGCAGACCGGCGATGATAGCGACGGTGGCGAGCTGGACGGCGGCGACGGCGAGCTGTTTCTGGCGGAGAGGGACAGATCTGGTTGGCCTCGGCTCCGACGTGACCAAAGGCCGCGCGAACGGGAGGAGAAAAGGGAGAGGAAGGGCGACGGTGATGGCTCTGGCCTGGGACGAACGGCCAACGGTGACGAGGATGGCTGGGCTCGTCGGGCGTGGCGGCTGGGCTCGTCGGACCGAAACAGGGGAAGGACCGGGAGAGAAAACAGAGGAAGAGGGAGGGCGGACCAGCGGAGCTGGAGCAGCTGCCACGCGGCGGCGACGACGCGGGGAGGAAGGTGGCGTCAGGGCTGCTTGGGCGGCGGTGGGCGGAGCTGGACGGGCAGTGGCCGGAACGAAGCAGAAGCAGGCCAGTCAGGCGTCCGAGGAAGAAGAAGAGAAGAAGAGGAAAAAGAGAAAGAAAAAAAAAGAAAAAGAAAAGAAGGGAGAGGAGAGAGAGGGAGCAGGTGGGGGAGGTCTGCAGAGGTAGGGGGATGGGACGCGCGCGGGGACTTGCACACGTGAGAGAGAGAGAGAGAGAGAGAGAGAAAAAAATTAAAATGAATATTTGAACTTTCAAATATTTAACGCGATCCGGTAGCCCAAATTAAAAATCGAAAATGGTCTGCCGGTCCAAAATAGACCTCGCACACAAAAAGGGATAAAGGCCAAATTAACTAAACCAAAATTTATCGAGGGAGGTCTACTAGTCCAAATTTGCACCCGGTCCAAAAATTCACTTTCTCACTAATCTTGATAATGTCGTTATTGGCCACAATAATTTTGACACCGTCCAATTTATTTCGTCCCGAAACTCCCGGAAATTGACTGCCAAGTTCAGCGTATAAATAACGATCAAATTCGATCGAGTGCGATTCTAGCAAAATTTCTAATTTTAAAAATAAGAACCCGAGAGTGATTAGTTCCCGGGCGAAATTCCATTATAAGCGCACTGACGAATTACACGTTTTATAATTCCCAAAAATGGGCCAAAATCCGGACTGTTACATAGAGAGAGAGAAATTGGGGATGGGGGTGGGATATCACGAAAGTTATTTTCCGTCACAAATTACATCGCAAATTAGCTATAAATTTGTTTTCGTCACAAATTAGTGACAGATTATTTTCTGTTGCAAATTAGCGACGAATTTATATTTTGTCGCAAATTAGCAATGACTTTTTTTTCCGTCGCAAATTAGCGACTAATTTTTTCCGTTGAAAAAATATTCATCACTAATTCTATCGCAAATTAGCCACGGAAAATTTCTTGTCACAAATTCAGTCACAAAGTAGCCACAGAAAATATTTCGTGACAAATTCTGTTGCTAATTAGCGACGAAAAATTTTTCGTCGCAAATTTCTCTATAATATATGAACTTTTCTATTGAGTTATCAAATTTTCTTTTTGTTTCGGTTAGCAATCCCTTATATTAAAAATCTAGCTTGATGATGTAGGTTGTCACCGAGACCTCTTCAACCTTAGTTCTAGGTGTGGACCTCAACATACAGTCTCGATCCGGTCAACGGCAAAAGCGCGCACGAGAGAGAGAGAGAGAGAGAGAGAGAGAGAGAGAGAATTTCGGGCATAGATGTGAGCTGGGGGGGAGGCAAGTGAAGAGTGACGTATGACGACGGTACAGTAAGAAGCCCGACGATAGCGAGTTAGCTCCATACACACCCTAAAAAATTAGATGACAAAAGTACCATTGTGAGTCTATGACCCCATTCTTTATCACTCGGCCCACAAAAGACTCGCCTCTCAGTTGCACGACAGTGAATTTTATTGAGGGATGGAGTGACCTGGGATAATTTTAATCATATTGAACCAAATTTTGTGACGAACGTAATTTGGTTAGTTAACATAAAAACAATGTGTTTTAGTCAAAAAGTGTGTGATATAGGGGCACCCTTATTTTGCAGAATTAAATGTTTACAAATTTCAGGGGCACCTTATTTTGCAGAATTAAATGTTTAAAAATTTCTAACATCCATAAAGGTGTCCTCTTTTTGCTAGCAATATAGAGATTTTAAATCGAAATAGAGTTGTCTCTACTCAAAAATGCATTTGGCAGTCGGACACCAACCTGCTTTGATCTCTGTTTAGCTTTAATTCCACTGACAACGGCAAACTTTTTCTAATTATAATGCCCATATACCTGTATAATAAGTATCCACCTCTGATTTATTTTTTATTTTTTATGGCCCCAAAAATTATATGATATTATAGTCAGCAACCATTTTTCTCTTTTTGTCGACGAGCAGTCAGCAAGTGGCTGGATCTAACTACTACGTAAAATAATATTTTCTTGGGTAAGATGACTTGGATTATTTACCACCATTTACGAGGAAGGAATATTGACTCCCCTATTATGAAGGCCTAAGTCGTCCCTGCCTATAAAAGAAGACTCATCAGAGAGAGAGGGGGGGCCTTAGAATTCACAGCCAAAGGAGAACGTGAGAAAGAGAGAATTGGCTCACGAAAGGAGACACCCACCTCCACTGCGAGAGAAAGATAAAAAGAAAAGTCAAAGAAGAAGGGAACTGAGAAGAGAACGAGCATCCTCCTTCGAGGTTTTCAGTTGACGGAGCCGCCCTAGCAAGCCTTATGCTGTTGTCTTAGCTTTTGTTGACACCTATGATTAGTTAGGTTGTCGACAACTAAAGTAAATAAAATAATAGACATCAAAGGATGACGTAACCTGTACGAGATGGCTCATGCAAGCAAAATAGTTGGCAAGCACTGACAGACATCGACGGGAAATTTGAAATTTAGAACTGGCGAGCGAACGCCAAAAGTTATCAAAGGAAATTGTCATCGAGGCCATCGGCAAGGAAAAGGACAGGTGTCAAGCCAGGAAGAGCTCGACAAAGGTCCCTACTTTGGAAGTACAGGTGTCAAGCCATGAAGAGCTCGATGACGGTTCCTGCTTTTGAAAGGATAGGTGTTAGAATGAGAAGAGTTCAATAACGGTTATTGTCCCGGGAAAGATAACCGAAGAGCTCGATGACAGTTATCGTCCCGGGAAGGACAGGTGCGAGAATAAGAAGAGCTCGATGATAGTTATCATCCTGGGAAAGATAGATGTTAAAATAAGAAGAGTTCGATGACGATTATCATTCCGGGAAGGATAGATGCCAAAATGAAAAAATCTCGATAGCGGTTACAATCTCGAGAAGGACAGGTGTCAAGACAGTATGAATTCGACAACGATTATCACCTCGGATAAAAGATAAGATTGATAGCAGTTAGCAGGCATATGTCATTAGATGGACGGTAAAGATGAGATCAATGGTGGTTATCGAACACAATGAGAAAAATGGTTACCAAGTTCACATTATAAATAGCACTTGACTACCATAAGAAAGCTCCCCCCCTCCGCGAACACAAATCAAAATACTGTCTTTTTATCTTTACTTTCTAGTATTGCACTTTTAGTTTCCATAGCTATAGCTATTTATTTTCCAAGTCAGTAACTTTGTAATATAGTATCGATGAACTTCGAACACCGCCAATAATTGGACGGGTTCATTTGAATCCTCTATAATTACAAGTTAAATTTCATCATTGTATGAAACTAGTGTTATCAATCAAGACAATCAGATTCTTTGTTCATGCATGGACCACTCCTATCCGAAACTAGACCTAGAACCTAGTCTCATCTAATAAAAAATCGAAGAACGACTTTTGGTGAATTATCTTTCGTTGTGGGAACCATTTCTAGTAAAACATAATTTTGGCACACCTAGTGTGACCTGTTTGGTCAATTGGAGGAGTAATGATGGCACGCATGAGGAGTCAAAGCCAATTGGATCATAATAACAATGTTGTAAGGAGTAGCGCACCCCTGAATCCTGCTGCGGAGAGAGTGACACAAGCGAAGTCGTTGAATGGATGGACAATGGCAGAATAAGGACAAGCAAGAGGGATGGATATTCCCAGGCAACTTACTAAAGAACAGAGAAGGCAATTGGAACCAAATCCGATTATACTCACTATTATGAGAAGAATCATGAATACCACAACCGCCAGTACCCCAATACCAAATGAATCAACCTTTGCAACAGAATGTACCTCAAATGATGCCTTAGGTTGTGCAAGTGGCTCAAGCAGTCACACCACTAGTTATGATCCCATCAAGACAAAATCAATATGCAGTTGATCCAGTATTGTGACAATATGGTGGTGAAGCAGGAGATTTTAGGCAAGTTTACAAAAAATCATACCAAAAATGGATGGATGCAGTTCTATACCCAAGAAGGTTTAAGATGCCAGAATTTAGCTTGTTTACTAGTGAGGATGATCAGTCGACATAGGAACACATCAGTTGATTCACTGCTTTGTGTGGAGATGCTAAATATGGAGATCATTGGAAGTTGCAGCTATTTCCATTATTATTGTCTAAGACTACTTTTACCCGGTATATATCTCTATCACCTCATTCTGCATTTTCTTGGGATAAAATGAAAACGATATTTCATAGTCAATTTCAAAGAGCTGTGTCGGATATGTCTATGACGGATTTATCGGCTATGAAACAATATAACAATGAGTCAGTCGATCAGTTTATGTTTCGATTTGGAAAGGCAAGGAATAGGTGTCTCATACCATTGCCTAAGAAGATGTTCGCTGAGTTTGCATTTAATGGTTTAAAGTTTGGTATTAGGGAAAGAATGGTAGGACAGGCTTATTTTGATCTGTTTTAATTTACCTCTATTGTTGTGAAACATGAAAACTTTTTGAAAGAGAATGATCAAAAGCATGTTAAACATGAAGTGAATTTTGTCAATGAAACATTGGTTGACCAAAATGAGTCAAAATATGCTAAGGTGGTAGTGGCAAAGATGGTAATAGAAAAGCTATATGTGTTCCCTGCACTGAAATCAGCTAAGGCGAAAGAGAAAGGAAGTGTTATGGTCAAATCAAAGGATGTGCAATATTATTCCTTTGACATAAATAAGATCGACGAGATATTTGATTTGCTTTTGGCTGATGGGCAAATCAAACTTACTAAGGACCAAGTAATACCAAGTAAAGAAGAGTTGATAGGAAAGAAATACTATAAATGTCATCACTCATGGAGTCATAATACAGTCAATTGCATTGTGTTAAGAAAGAACATCTAGGAAGCAACTTGACAAGGGAAAGTCAGATTTGTAGATGACAAAGAAAAGGCTTCCATGGAGATAGATGTCGACCTATTCCTTGTGATGACTAGAATGATGTCTTTAAAGTCTAAAGATAAAATGACACAATCATATTTGTGTGCTTGGTGTAAAGAGGAGATCAGTTATGGCCCAAAAGGAAGGCATTTCTTAACACAGGTTTTTTCACAAGAAAAACCTTTTTGGGATTGATTCATGCACCAGAATTATAACGGGATAGTTGGATACTGGAATTGACCCCAAATTGCTCGAAACGTTGATAAATGTTGGAATCAACATCGAAATACCCAAGTTATCAACAATTCAAGACAATGCCCAGTAAAGTGGAAATCTTTCAAATAACTGTATGAAGAGGGCAACCCGAGAATTGGAACATTATGAAAACTCAGTGGTAAATTCGATTATTATGTTGACTATGGGCCACCTCTTGGACATTTAGAAAAGGTAACTGCAACTAGATGGGGTGAGGAATTTGATGATCTACAAGAAAGAGAGGTTAAGGAGACCGTAACACCTTATCGTTCCAGGAGTTTGAAAGTACCAATTGATCCACCCAAGGATGAATGGTTTGAATCATGAGAAATTCAAGATCCAGGGAGCATTGTAATAAGAACTCAAAAAAAGGATGTTACAGAAAAAGAAGAAGATGCATGAATTACAAAGATAGGTTAATCAAATTCATATTACTCAAGTTTTGGCAAAAGGACACTATTGGTGCCGCAACTTGTGTACGAAAATCACTTTGGTGTCATAACTTTTTTTCGAATCATTTTGATGCCAATTTTTTTGAAAAACGATCACTTTAGTATCAATGCTGATATAGCCGCCAAAAATTTGATGTGGCTATTTTTTTATTAATTTTCGATGCTGACATGACTCACTAGAAATCTGACGTGGCTCATCAGAAATCTGACATGGCTCTTTTTTTTTGCCTGAATTTTGGCAGGAGTCACTAAAGTAATCATTTTTCTCTGATTTTGGCACCAAAGTGACCCGAAAACATGTTATGGCACAAAAGTGATTTCCGTACATAAGTTATGGCACCATTAGTGTCCTTTTGCCCTCAAGTTTCACCAATTCCTTACAAACCTCCGAAATTCTGAGTTAGGAATTTGGAATGGAGAAGAAATCTGCGAAACTCCAATTAGGATCAAAAGAACGACAGCTAGAGAAATGCTGAAACCAATGAGAAAATAGAATTTAGGCCAGCTACGTTGTTAAGATTGGCCTCTCCTTTAAGTTCATGCATGGTCCAAGCTAGGCTTCCATTGCAATATAAAGTAACATTTGTCAATTCAACAATCGATAGAGATTCCGTCGTCGAAAGGAAAGACAAAGTTGAATTTCAATTTGATGATCAAGAGAAACTAATGGAGTTTGAGAAACCATCTTACAAAGGGTCCAAACACCTTAGGGCACTTAATATAAATGCCATGATAAATGGACATCCGGCTTCCAAGGTTCCTGTCGATGGAGGATCTACTCTTAATCTAGTTCCATATAGATTCTTCAAAAAGATAAGAAAAAAAGATGAAGAAATTATCCCATCGAATATTTAGTTGTTAGATTTTACATGAGAAGTGATAGAGATCAAAGGAATATTTGTGGCTGATCTGACTTTGGGATTCAAAACTTCTAGAATAGCGTGTTGTTGAGGCAGATGGATCATACAACTTTTGTTGGGGAGAGATTACATTCATGAAAATCAATATGTACCATCGACCCTTCATCAGATATTTGCTTTCTGGAATGGGAGCTAAATATGTCAAATTTAATAGTAAGGCTCATATATCTTGGGCATATGTCTTAAGAACTGACCAAGAGCTAAGAAAGATACCTGATGATAATTCATGTATTATCGAGTCACTTAGAATTGACTCAAGGAATGTTGCATTCTATCAATTTGATAAGGGAAATGTCTAATGGATTCCCAAAGTTGACTTGGCGGGTTGTTTAGATAAGATTGTCCATGGAGAACCTTACATTATTGAACGACTTCAATAAGAGGTACATAGCCTATAAGGCCGAATTAGGTAAGCAAGATGTGGATATTGGTGATTGCATCATGGAATTTGAAGAATCACCCCTTAAAGAAGACGTTAAACTGATTTAGGCTTTGGACCTATTAATAGAAGTTGACATTGGGGATTCTCAAAACCATTGACTAATTTTTATAAGTGCATTATTGGACGAGGTTACAAAGTCCCAGTTAATTGAGCTGTTAAGAAAATATAGGAACTGCTTTGTATGGGATTATCATGAAATTTCAGAATTAGGACAAGATGTGGTCAAGCACAAATTGCCAATCAAAAAAGGGTTTCGATCACATAAGCAACCACCAAGAAGATTTGCACCAAAACTTGTGCATAAAGTTAAAGAAGAGGTTGAATGTTTATTGGCAGCTGGTTTTATTAGAACTGCAAGATGTGTCGAGTAGTTATCTAATGTGATACCGGTTAAAAAGAAGAACAGGAAGTTAAGGGTGTACATAGATTTTCGTGATTTAAATGCTGCAACCCCAAAGGATGAGTATCAAATGCCAATAGCGAATATGTTGATCGATTTGGCATCTGGCAATGAGATCATGCCGTTGATGGATGGTTATTCAGGTTATAATCAGATATTCATATTGGAAGAAGATGTTCATAAAACAGCATTTTGGTGCTCGAGAGCTATTAGGACGTTTGAATGGTTGGTGATGCCGTTTGGGTTAAAGAATGCCAAGGCAACATATAAGAGGGCCATGAACTTTATCTTCCACGATATGATTGAGATTTCATGGAAATATATATCAATGGCACCATCATCAAATCGGACCAGGTAAGTCATCTAACTTATCTCGAACGTGCTTTTATAAGGATGCATAAGTTCAAATTGAAAATGAACCCTCTTAAATATGCTTTCGGGATGAAAGCTGGAAACTTTCTAGAGTTCTTGGTAAATCAAAGGTAGATAGAATTAGATAAGAACAAAACAAAAGCCATCCTAGAGCTGCCATCGCCTTTAAGTAATAAACAGTTACAAATGATTATAAGTAAAATAAATTTTCTACGACAATTTATTGCTAATTTGTCAGATAAGATAAAGGTATTTTCTCCATTACTCAAGTTAAAAAATTAAGATCAATTTGTTTGAGAGAAAAAAACATCACCATGCTTTTGAGTAGATCAAAGAGTATCTAACCAATTCACCAGTTTTGATGCCACCTAGGCCAGATAGGCCGTTGAAACTTTATTTGTCAACAACTGATAATACTATTGGAAGTATATTGGCACAAGAAAATGACAACGAAAAACAACAGGCAATATATTATCTCAACCGAATGTTGAATAATACAAAAAAAAGATATACTCCGGTGAAGAAATTATACTTATCATTGTATTTTGCTTGTACAAAATTACACCATTACATATTGCTGACTACAGTTCAGGTAATTTGTAAAATGGATATTATTAAATATATGTTGACTCGTCCAATTATCAAAGGAAGAATTGCAAAATGGGCCTTTGCTTTGTCCAAAATACAATTGATGTATATACCACTTAAGCCTGTTAAGGGACAGGTAGTTGCTGACTTTATCACGGAATACCCATGTGTACATCTAGAAGAGGAGAACGTTGAGGGCTCAACACAGGTGGTACCGTGGACATTGTATTTCGATGGATCAAGTATGACAATAACATCAGATATTGGTGTTTTGATTGTATCCCCTCAAGGATATCGAACTAAACTTATGTGCAAACTTGATTTTGATTGTTCAAATAATCAGGCAGAGTGCGAAGCATTGATTGTCAGTCTTAACATATTGTCTGATATGAAGGTTCGATTTGTAAAAATAAAAGGAGATTCTCAATTAGTGATCAATAAATTATCGGGAAATTATCAATGCCTCAATGAAAACATTATTCGATACTTCGATATGGCAAAAGTTTTGTTGAACAAATTTTTTAACTATGAACTAGAGCATATAAAAAGAAATGAAAATGCGGAAGCCAAGGAGTTAGCTCAGATAGCATTTGGGTATAAAATATCAAAAGAATTGGCTAGATTTATCATTATGCAAACAAAAACTTTGCCTTCGATATAAAATCGAATCATGATGGTGCAGTCTAATGAAGAGCACATCGATGTTGATGAAATAGACTGGAGAATACCTTTTATTGATTATCTAGAGAATCCAATTTCTGATCATAAAGGATTTAAGAGGCAAGCGTTAAAATAACTACTGCTTGATGGTGAACAATATCGAAAAACAGTCGATGGTGTTCGACTTAGATGCTTAAGTAAAAAAGAATTGATGGTACCAATGGCAGAAATTCATGAAGGGATATATAGTGCACATCAAGCAATCATGAAAATGAAGTTGTTGTCAAGATGCCATAGTTATTTTTGGCCAACAATGACCAAAGATTGCATGGATTATGTGAAAGGGTACGAGCTATGTCAGAAACACGGTCTGTTGCAACATGTGCCCGCAACAATTACGCAACCCATTGTTAAACTATGACCATTTAAAGGATAGGCATCGGACATAATTGAAAAGATCCATCCTCCATTATCTAAAAAACATAGTTTTATAATGGTTTCCACCGATTATTCAACCAAGTGGGTTGAAGCAGCCTCGTAAAAAGTCATAACTTAGAAAGTGGTGAAAAAATTTATAGAAGAAAGAATTATTCATTGATGCGGAATACCAGAGACAATAATAGCATATCAATGTATTGTATTTACTGGTCTAAGAAATTTTGAGGTTTACTAAATCCAAAGGAATCAAAATGGTTTATTATATGTCACGTTATGCTTAGGCAAATGGACAGGCTGAGGCATCCAACAAGGTTATTATTAATCTTATTAAAAGGCATATGGAAAAAAATCCTAGAGAATAGGATTCATTTTTGTCGACAGTGTTATGTGCCTATAGAACGTCGAAAAGGTCAAGTACAGGGGTGAGTCCATACATGCTAACTTATGCCCAGGAAGCGATACTAATCATGGAAACTATAAGATAATCATTAAGAATAAAATTGCAAGGGAGTATGTCTAAGGAAGAATATGATGAATTGATGTATGGAAACATCGATGAATTAAGAGAAAACGGGATTATGGCTTTAGAAAAGTTAATTGCTCAGAAAAATAGGGTTACTAAAGCATCTAACAAACATGTGAAAGAAAAATGTTTCGACGTTGATGACCTGATTTGGAAAACTATGCTACCAATGGGTTCAAATAATGAACGGTTTGGTAAATGGTCACCAAATTGGGAAGGTCCATATTTAGTCACACAATTTTTAAGTGGAAATGCTTATCATCTAATGGACGTCGATTAGATTGGAGAAATGCTCACGTCAATCAATGGAAAATACTTAAAGAAATGTCACCTGACTATGTGGGAGATGCAAGAAAATGAAGAAACTCAAAGTCATTCATGTCATTTTATGGGAAGGGAAGTACATTGATTAGCGGAACTTGTAAACAAAAGATCAACTAGGGTAATGGATGGTTAAGGGGGTCAAGCTAGCTAAACAAGAGGGTCGGATTTACAAAGATTGTTCAGGAATCGTCATTACATAATCAGTCTAAACTGATATGACGCCTAAACTTGTTTACAAAGCTAGACAGGCAACCCTCCAGATAATGGATTTCCTCTTCAATGTAGTAAGAGGCAGAAGAACTGGTGTTCCTGGTCAAGTAGTCCTGGTTACACTCCGCTTCTAATGTTGTGAGAGTTTCAAAGCAAACGTTGGCTTGCTCTTCCAAGTAGCTCACAAGTGACCTACAGGAGTTGATATCTTCGTCTATCTGGGCCAACAGCTTAATTAGCCCCTTCCAATTTGTCTTGGCCTCCGCTTTCTCTTCGGATGACAGTTTTCCTGAAGATGGTGAGTTGCAATGTTCAACAACTCGACTTTCACGTCCTTCGAATGGGACAACCTAGCCAACCCTGCACGAGCGGGTTCTAAAACTTTGAGTCTATCAAAGTACACCTTCTCAACCTCTGTAACATTCCGGATTTTAACCCATTTTCGGGATTTATAAAACGCGCGATTTGTCAGTGTGCTTATAGTAGAATCTCGCCCGAGAACTGATCACTTTCGGTTATTATTTTAAACTAGAGATTTCGCTAGAATCGCACTCGATCAAATTTCGCCGTTATTTAGACCCCGAACTTAGCAGTCGATTTTCGAGAGTTTCAGGACGAAATAAATTGGATAGTGTCGACATTAATGTGGCAAGTATCGAGATTATCGGGAATGATGGGAAAATGGGACTTTTTGACCGAGTGTGAATTTGGACTAGTAGACCCCCCTCGTTAAAATTTGGTATCATTATTTTGGCCTTTATCCCTTTTTATTTGTGAGGCTCTTTTAGGATCGAGGGGCAATTTTTGGTTTTGAATTTAGACCCTCGGTTTGCGTTTAATATAAGAATGAAGTTTAATTTTTTAAATTCCTCCCCTCTCTCTCTCTTTCTCTCTCTCTCTCCTTCTCTCTTCGCGCGCACACACCTCCCTCCTGACCGCGCATGTTCTCCTCTCTCTCTCTCTCTCTCACTCTCTTTCTCTCTCTCTTTTTCCCCTCTGACCACACGCTTTCCCCCCTTGCAGGCGTCCCCTCCACGCCATGTTGACCTGACATTTTTCTCTCTTCTCTCCCTTACTTTTCCCTTTCTCTCTCTCTCTTTTTCTTCTCTCCTTCTTCGTTTTCTTCCTTCTTTTTTTCCCCTGACCCCGACTGGTTCGGGTTCGCCTCTGCCCAAGCTTGCCGACCACCGTGCGCCGCCATCGTCGCCAGTCAGCTCGGCCACCGCGCCGCACCGTCCACCAGCCACCGCCCTCGACCGGCTGGTCTCTCTCTCTCTCTCTCCTCCCCTTCCTGCCCGACTAGTTCTACTCCATCTTTGCCTGGCTCGCCGACCACTTGGGCTCGCCGGACGCCGCGTGCCGTGTCGTCGCCGGTCAGCTCGACTGCCGCGCCGCGCCGACCGCCAGCCACCATCCCGACTGTCCTTTTCTCCTTCCTCGCTGCTGCTGCGTGTGCGTCTTCTGCCTTTGGCTTCCGCTTCGGTTCTGTTCGCCGGCGACCAGCACCGCCGTGCATCGCCACCGCCGTCCTCCCTGTGCTGTCGTCGCGCCGCTGCATCGCTCGATTGCTCTGTCCAACCGTCGACTTCTCCTCCCTCGCGCGCGCAGCAGCAAGCTCTCCGTTGCTGCCCTTCGCGCCCGGCTGCCGCCGTTCATCGGCTCGCCGCGCCGCCCCGTTGCTGCCGTGAGGTCGCCGGTGCCGTCATTATGGAGCGCCGTCCATCTCACCCCCAGCCGGCAGTCCTCCATCCTCAGCCATCACTCCCCCTCCTCTCTTTCTCTTGTTTGGCCGTGGGGAGCAACTCGCTGGAGGAGCCGCCGCCACCGGTGCCGCCGCCGGGAACCACCACCCCACGCCTCACCAGCCTCACCAATCCGTCCTCTCCCTCCCGACCGCCGCTGCCCAGCCGCTTTTGCCGCGTGTTCGGCTTGGTTTGAAGCTTAGGACACCCGGTGAGTTTGACTTTAAACCCTAATTAGGCTAATTTACATTTCTAGACGGGTTTAGGGGTTAATTAAGGTAAATTAGGCGTTAAATTGTGAAATTGATTAGGGATTATGATTGTGGCCAATTTGGTGGATTAGTATGTTGAATTATTAGAGGATTAGTGGCCCGAGAGGCGCGATAAGTGGGCTGGACAGTTTGGATTAAATCAGCCGAGTTCGGGAATGTTCGGGTTTAATATGTGGACTATAATGCGCGCCGCATTTGATTTTGTGGTGGTCAATTATAATGATATTTGAGGAGTATAATGGAGCAATTTGATGACACTTATTGGCCTCGAATTTGTGGTATAGTGACTAGCCACGATTGGATTTGATTTGGGCAAGGCGCGGTCAATTTGAGGTTTAGCCGTGAAATTTCTAGGAAGGATTGCACTGTGTAATTGACTGGCTAATTGAGCCTTGGTCGTGGTTAATTTGATGATGCCATGTAACGTGTTTAGCGTGGTTAGGAATGGAATAGCATGGCGCGCCCTAATGTGTGAAATTCGTTGAGTCGGTTGAGCGATTATATGCATAAATTACGTGTCGTATTTGTGCCATGACTGTGCTGGATGATTTGGTTAATTGAGTTCGTGATTCATTGAACTGAATGCTCATTGTGAAATTGGTGAGTGCCCGAGTGTGATTATTGCAGTCATGGGTGTGCATCATGAGCATTGGCACGGCATGTACATTTATAAGTGTGCCCGAGAGAAATGTGCATTGTGATCACTTAAAATGCCCTGATGCGTCTTACACGGGGTTCAGATAAAATTGGTGCCTGTGAATGCGTGATCACAATAAACCCTGATGCGTTTTACGCGGGGTAGTGAATCCGTCCTGAGGCGTGTTATGCGGGACGATGCCCGGTTTACCGAAAGATGACCAACCTGATGCGTTTTATGCGGGTAATGTGTCATGAGCCTGATATGTTTTACGCGGGCTAGAGATCGATCTCGAAGTGAATGACCTTATGCGTTTAACGCGGGTCGGAGGAGAAATTGAGAAATGGCTGAGTGCTAGTGTGCAAGTGTGCGATAATGCATTGATGAGGTATGAGCATGAGTGCGAGCACTAGCATATGCATATCATGCGTTGTGATATAGGAATGCACGTGTATGTATTGTGATTAAATTCTTTCACGTGATTGCCATTGTTGATTTAATGCCTAACTTGCATGGTCAAGTAAGTTCTAGATTTTGGCCGAGGGCCTGAGTCATTTACAGTTTAGATTGTGTGCTGTTTGTTTAGTACTTGTCAAGAGGTGCACGTTAGTCTAGTTTAGGTTTAGGGAATTACTCGCTGAGATTTATTCTCACGGTTGTTGAAAAATCGATTTTTCAGACCCTTAGCCCTGAGGACGGGAGGCGTACCGAAGCATTTTTTTGGGAGGAGCCCCCGGCTAGTTGTAGAGCCTGAACCTGAGCCACTTACCCCTTTTTGTTAGTAGTGGCCTTAACCCGCTTTTGGATTTTTGAAGTTTGGGCTGTATATGAATATTGTATATGACTTCCAGTACTAGTACAAGTGTTGATTTCTATGGTTACCCTTGGTTATGTGTCATTTATGTACGGGTGGTTTTAATTACTTTCGCATATACTTTGAATCTCTGTGATGGGCATTTGGTCGGCGACGCGTCCTAGGACGTCGTACACAAATTGACCTCTGCGAGGGATGTGGCGCACCGAGAAGCGCGGGCCGTGACATCCCTGTTTGATTTGGTATCAGAGCAAGGTCAGCTCGATCCAATTCGGTTGAAGCCTGGAGTGATAAAAAGCGATGGCCTTAGGTAGCCAATAGGTGGACCTCGTGTGTTAAGTGTACCTCCTGACTATCTATGTCTTGATTGATTGGTTGCGTTATTGACCCGTAAAGTGCAGGTGCGGCAAAACCTGAGATGAGTGCGTGTACCTTTTTGATTAAGGTCTTGTGTTGTTTGTGCTAGGCCACATGCTGGTTGCTTGACTGTGTTGTGATACCTGCCTAGGACCTTAGACCAGTTAGATTGGTTTAAGCCTCTAATCCCTTAGGGGGTTATAGCAGGTAGGTAATCAGTGAGAGTGCAAGGATGACAAAATGAGGGGTAAGGAAGACCAAGAGTAGTCGAGTGCTATAGGCCATGAGACCGAAACCTAAGATTAGAGGTTGTAACTCAGGCTCTATAAGAAAGGGGGAATGTGTGGGTAAGCAAGCTTAGGAAGGGAGCGTCGTTATTTCCCAGGTTGTTGAGATTGCGGCGATTGCTGCTGTGAATGGAAATAATGCCAGTTAGGCCAAGTGCAAGTAGTGGTCAATAGACAAGTGCATCAATTGGTGGAATGACTATTCGAGTTGAACTTCCTTGAATTCAATAGTAAGGGTGACCCCGAGGCTGCACCGGGATTGGCAGTGGAAGTTGAGAAAGTCTTTGACATATCGGGGTACATCGAGGCTAAGAAAGTGACATTGGCAGTGTATTAACTGCAGAAGGACGAAAAGAATGGGTGGAAGACCGCCAGGGATAGGATATTCCCGATGAGTACAGCCCGGACTTGGGCCATGTTTATTGAGAATTTTTATGGGAAGTGTTTTCCGGGAGAATGCCTAAAGAAGGAAATTGGCGGAATGTATACTATTTTGCCGAGGGCGGATGACTATGGAACGATATGAAACGGAGTTCGCTTGGCTTGTTGAGAATCCACAGGACAAGGTACGGAAATTCCAAAATGGGCTGGAGTCAGATCTCTGAAACCTACTGATCTCGCTGAACATTAAGAATGATGGAGGAGTGTATGAATGAATTCAAGTGATAGAGCGAGATCAGTTGGAAAGTGCAACTACTCCTGGATAGTGATTTGCTTAAAATAAGGATAACCGCTGCCTCTGGAAGAAGCAGATGACGGGGAGATAGGTGATTTGTTCCACTGACTAGAAAGGATATCAGAAAGCCGAACCGTCAATCAAGTCGTTCTAAGGCTTGCATCGAAAGTGGGAGTCAGAACAACTAGTTGAATTAGACGGGATTGAGCCTGTTATGCTTGAGTCACGTTTGGTGTGACAATTCCTCGAATGATAAAGTGATGGTGTCGTTGAGGTGTCTTAACTGCGAGACAGTATTTGATAGTAGAGAAAGGAGTGTCGACTTGGCAGTATTGATCTTGTACAATTTTGTCGTGGAAAATTGATACGGAGTGATTCGTAAGGCAGAAGGCTGAAATGAATTCTGACAATAGAGTAATCCAATTTAGTCCGAATGGACATTTGAGGTTTGGATTTCAGGGAAGTCAAGAAGGAATCTCGATTCCTTGGATGCCCTTGCTTGAGGTGATTAGATGTCAAATGAAGTTTGTGAAGGATGCTTAGTGGGCGTGGTTAACCCGATCGTGACGGAACTAAAGCCGGATAACTTTCCGAGGTCTTTCCTTAGAAATTTCGGGATTGCCACTAGGACAAGAAGTGGAATCGTGACAGATTTGGCTCGGGAGTTGAACAAATTTCCAAGGGCATTGTATTGAGTATCCTTGCCAAAAATCAAAGGAATTGAAAATTCAGATGTTAGAACTCGGGGACAGAATTTTATTTTCCCTAGTATATTTCTATGGGGAACTCCTGTATTTGGTATGAGGAAAAAGGACAGGACTTTTAAATGGTACATAAATTATCGACAGCAGAACCAGGTGATAAAAAAGAATGAGTACCCATTACCGATGATCAATAGTTTGTACGATAAATTGCAAGGAACTTTAGTGTCCCCTAAGGTTGAATTATGGATGGATGTCACCAGCAAAGAATTCAGAAAGAGGATGTCCCTAAGATTGTGTTACGGACTGGAAATTTTCCGTTAAGGATATGAAAAAGAGGATGTGATTACGACTGCTTAACAGACGAGGTATGTGCACTATGCATTCATAGTAACGCCCATTGGTCTAAGGGATGCCTCGCTGCTTCTATGGACCTTATGAACCGAGTGTTTCAAGGATTATGTGTTTAGCTCGTAACGGTCTTCGTGGACGATGTATTGGGAGACTCAAGGAGTCTAGAAGCAAGAAGCAAGTCTGACTGATGAGTTGCGAATCTTGAGAGATTATGCACCCCACGCCAAGTATGGTAAGTGCGAATTTTGGCTCAATAGAATAACGTTCCTTGGACTTATAATCTAGGGGAATGGAATTATAGTGAACTCAACTAAGGTCGAGGTGATGACTAAGTGGCCAAGATTGATGCCAATAACGGAGGTTAGCAATGTCTTAGATTTTACGGGTGATTATCGACGTTTTGAGGAAGATTCTCGTTGATAGTCGTGCTACGGGCACAACTGACTAGGAAGGAAATCCGTTTGAATTGAATGATCACTGTGATTAGAGTTTCCAAGAGCTGAAGCGTAGGCTGATAATGACCCCGGTATTGAATGTTTAACCTGAACCGGGACGATTCGAGGTCTATAGTGACGCTTCATTAAGAAGACTTGAGTGTGTGTTGATGCAACATGGTAGAATTGTAGCGTATGCGTCGCGCCATTTGAGGTCGTACGAGAGGACTTATCCGATGCACAACGAAGAATTGATTGCGATGACTAGTGTCGCCATGATAGGGCTAGACGAGTAACAGATGTGTTAAGCCGTGAGCCAGTGATGGTGCGTATGATGGTTAGAGAGTGAGCCCTGTCGGATAGGCTCAGGAACTCGGAAGTTGAATTTAAGGTGAACCGAATGTTGAATCTGTTGACCACCTTGAGGACTAGTTTGGAAATCTAGGCCCAGAATAAGGAATGGCAATCTATGGATCACGAGATTCATTGAGATGGATACCGATAAGTGGAAGTCGGATTTCCCGGTATTTGGAGATAGAAATCTTTAGGTCCTAGGAATGATTGTATTTATCCGATGAGGCGAAACTCGAGGAGGAAAAAAAATCGAATGGAAATTTCACAGTAAGTATAGTGTCCACCCGAGTAGCACTAAGGTGTGTCAGGACTTGCGGTAATATTACTGGTGGAATAGAATAAGGGTACATGTGGCCAAGTATGTGGCTAAGTGCTTGACGTGCCAATAAGTGAAGGCACAACATTGTAAGCCTGGTGGGATGCTGCAGCCGTTGGAAATCCCATAATGGAAATGGGAACACATTACCATGGATTTTGTGATGGGACTGCCAAGAAGCCGGAGGGGACACGACTCTATTTGGGGTGATAGTAGATAGATTGGCCAAGTCAGCGCACTTTCTGGCAGTGTGAAAGGACTCCGAGCTAGAAAGATCGGCAGAGTTATATGTACGTCAGATTGTTCGTCTTCATGGAGTGTCAGTATTGATTACTTCGGACCATGATCCCCGGTAAACTGCGAATTTTTGGAAAAGTCTGCAATCGACCATGGGAACTAAGTTGCAATTCAGTACGGCCTATCATCTACAGACGGATGGCCAATCTAAGAGGACTGTTTAGACTTTAGAGGATATGCTGAGAGCATTCATGTTAGATTTTCAAGGCAAGTGGGAAGAACAGTTGCATTTAGTGGAATTTGCCTACAATAACAGTTTTCAATAGAGTATCAAAATGGCCCCATTTGAAGCATTATATGACAAGGCTTGCAGAACGCCATTGTGTTGGGATGAAGTAGGAGAAAGAAGTATAACGGGTCCAGAGTTGGTTCAACAGTCAGTGGAAACGGTGAAGATTATTCGGGAAAGGTTGAGGATAACCTAGAGTCATCAGAAAAGCTACGCGGACCGAAGGCGTAGACCGTTGGAGTTTCAAATTGGCGATCATGTATTTCTCAAGATCTCGTCGATGAGAGGACTGTCTCAGTTTGGCAATAAAGGAAAACTGAACCAAGGTACATAGGTCCGTTTGAGATTTTGGAAAGGATTGGAACATTAGCCTTGCCGCCAAATTTGTCACAAGTTCATAACGTCTTCCACGTGTCTATGTTAAGAAAGTACGAACCGGACCCGATCCACGTGCTGAATCATGAAGTAATAGACGTGGATGACAGAGTGTCGTACGTGGAAAAAAAGCCAGTACGAATCGAGGATAGAAAGGAATAAGTGTTGAGAACAAAACGATTCCGTTGGTCAAAGTTATCTAGAAACATCACGGGACGGAAGGCGCCACATGAGAAAGCGAGAAAGTGATGCGACACCAGTACCCCCATTTGTTTGAGTAGTCGGGTTGGATTATAAATTTCGAGGACGAAATTTTTGTAAGGGGGGAAGAATTGTAATATTCCGGATTTTGACCCATTTTCGGGATTTATAAAACGCGCGATTTGTCAGTGTGCTTATAGTAGAATCTCGCCCGAGAACTGATCACTCTCGGTTATTATTTTAAACTAGAGATTTCGCTAGAATCGCACTCGATCAAATTTCGCCGTTATTTAGACCCCGAACTTGGCAGTCGATTTCCAGGAGTTTCAGAACGAAATAAATTGGATGGTATCGATATTAATGTGGCAAGTATTGAGACTATCAGGAATGATGGGAAAATGGGACTTTTTGACCAAGTGTGAATTTGGACTAGTAGACCCCCTCGTTAAAATTTGGTTTCATTATTTTGGTCTTTGTCCATTTTTATTTGCGAGGCTCTTTTAGGATCGAGGGGAAATTTTTGGTTTTGAATTTGGACCCTCGGTTTGCGTTTAATATAAGAATGAAGTTTAATGTGCCGCCGCCGGGAACCACCACCCCACGCCTCACCAGCCTCACCAATCCGTCCTCTCCCTCCCGACCGTCGCTGCCCAGCCGCCTTTGCCGCGTGTTCGGCTTGGTTTGAAGCTTAGGACACCCGGTGAGTTTGACTCTAAACCCTAATTAGGCTAATTTACATTTCTAGACGGGTTTAGGGGTTAATTAAGGTAAATTAGGGGTTAAATTGTGAAATTGATTAGGGATTATGATTGTGGCCAATTTGGTGGATTAGTATGTTGAATTATTAGAGGATTAGCGGCCCGAGAGGCGCGATAAGTGAGCTGGACAGTTTGGATTAAATCGGCCGAGTTCGGGAATGTTCGAGTTTAATATGTGGACTATAATGCGAGCCGCATTTGATTTTGTGGTGGTCAATTATAATGATATTTGAGGAGTATAATGGAGCAATTTGATGACACTTATTGGCCTCGAATTTGTGGTATAGTGACTGGCCACGACTGGATTTGATTTGGGCAAGGCGCGGTCAATTTGAGGTTTAGCCGTGAAATTTCTAGGAAGGATTGCACTGTGTAATTGACTGGCTAATTGAGCCTTGGTCGTGGTTAATTTGATGATGCCATGTAGCGTGTTTAGCGTGGTTAGGAATGGAATATCATGGCGCGCCCTAATGTGTGAAATTCGTTGACTCGGTTGAGCGATTATATGCATAAATTACGTGTCGTATTTGTGCCATGACTGTGCTAGATGATTTGGTTAATTGAGTTCGTGATTCATTGAACTGAATGCTCATTGTGAAATTGGTGAGTGCCCGAGTGTGATTATTGCAGTCATGGATGTGCATCATGAGCATTGGCACGGCATGTACATTTATAAGTGTGCCCGAGTGACATGTGCATTGTGATCACTTAAAATGCCCTGATGCGTCTTACGCGGGGTTCAGATAAAATTGGTGCCTGTGAATGCGTGATCACAATAAACCCTGATGCGGTTTACGTGGGGTAGTGAACCCGTCCTGAGGCGTGTTACGCGGGACGATGCCCGGTTTACCGGAAGATGACCAACCTGATGCGTTTTACGTGGGTAATGTGTCATGAGTCTGATGCGTTTTACGCGGGCCAGAGATCGATCTCGAAGTGAATGACCTTATGCGTTTTACGCGGGTCGGACCTGATGCGTTTAATGTGGGTCGGAGGAGAAATTGAGAAATGGCTGAGTGCTAGTATGCAAGTGTGCGATAATGCATTGATGAAGCATGAGCATGAGTGTGAGCACTAGCATATGCATATCATGCGTTGTGATATAGGAATGCACGTGTATGTGCTGTGATTAAATTCTGTCACGTGACTGCCATTGTTGATTTAATGCCTAATCTGCAGGGTCAAGTAAGTTCTAGATTTGGGCCGAGGGCCTGAGTCATTTACAGTTTAGATTGTGTGCTGTTTGTTTAGTACTTGTCAGGAGGTGCATGTTAGTCTAGTTTAGGTTTAGGGAATTACTCACTGAGATTTATTCTCACGATTGTTGAAAAACCGATTTTTCAGACCCCCAGCCCTGAGGACGGCAGGCGTACCGAAGCATTTTTTTGGGAGGAGGCCCGGCTAGTTGTAGAGCTTGAACCTAAGCCACTTACCCCTTTTTGTTAATAGTGGCCATGACCCGCTTTTGGATTTTTGAAGTTTGGGCTGTATATGAATATTGTATATGACTTCTAGTACTAGTACAAGTGTTGATTTCTGTGGTTACCATTGGTTATGTGTCATTTATGTACGGGTGGTTTTAATTACTTCCACATGTGCTTTGAATCTCTGTGATGGGCATTTGGTCGGCGACGCATCTTGGGACGTCGTACACAAATCGACCTCTGCGAGGGATGTGGCGCACCGAGAAGCGCGGGGCGTGACAACCTCGGTGGTAAGGTCTATCTTGTTAAAATACTCATTCTCAGTAATTGCATGCTACTTGATTATTGACCCATTTTCAGAAAAGGCTTGAAGCCCATGGGTAAAAGTTGCACAAAACTCATCAAAGTCAATTTTGAAAGGCTGATCAACAGGAAGGAATTTGGGTTTGGCTCCTTTGAGGAAAGTAAAGATCTCATCAACAGTCCTGGATTCAATGGATAAAAAGGTATAAGTGAGACTCAGTCGACATAGTAAGTTGCTCCATAGAGCAACAAAATCTACAGTGAAAGAGGGAGAGTCAGAGGATGAAAAAGAGGAAAAGTTGGCCATAGCAAGACTAATGCAAGGGCTCAAAAGGATCGTTAACAAAGAAAGAAAATGATTGAAGTGTGGCGATGATGAGCATACAAAGATCATTTAAATAGAGAGCCGAGATCAATGGACGCAAAAGGGATCATGTAGAACTCAAGCGATGTGAGTAATGGATGCTATTGACAGATTTTGCAGACCAATCGTAGAGTAAAGACACATCGCAGGATATTGGGAAAGTGGAACGACATAGAAGATCGTGTATGCCGGCAGTTTACACAAGAAAATGGTAGATACAAAGTGCACAAAAGGGGTCGTACGAAATTCAAGTGACGTGAATAATAAATGCAACTGACAAATTCTTTGAATCGATTGGAGAATAAGGACACGTCGCAGGGTGCTATTGATATCAATGGAAATGAAACGGCAAAATGGTTGTATGGGAGATTGTGTGTAGCGAATCTGCTGGCATTTTTCACAAAGAAAGGATAAGATACAGTCTATCAGAGTCAGAGAACATTTATGATTAACATCTGCTAAATACGGGAATATGAAGCGTTACAATTATAAGCATCATTTGCCGTAATTATGACCGGCTACAGGTTTGACCACTTTTGACGTAAGATATCAGCCTTGGAAAGTTGGGGATGGTGTAATGTTGCCTAAATATAGAATACCAGAAAGGGAAATAGAGAGTCAAAAGTGAAGTTCCTTGATCGGGCATATTTAGTGAATAAAGAAAGTTGCATATATACAAGGATTAGGAATATACATAGACTTAAATAAAAACAAAGACCATAATATATGGCAACATAGAATATGTACTAGATGAGCTAAAACTATGGTTACATGAAATGTTGCTCAATCCCTAGACAAAAGTTGCGTAAGTGCATCTCCAGGTCACAATTAGCCTCATAGAACTGATCTTTTTTAGAGGTGGCCTCTTGAAGCTCATCTTCCATAGCCTAACATGTAATCTCCAATTGATCCACTTGATCGAGTTGGTCAACCAGATGCCACAATGGAACATCATCGATTGCCTGATAACGTGCAAGAATAGCACGTGCTTGATCCAGATCCTCACGCCTGTCCAAGCATGATTTTTCTAGCTTGTTGAAAGTATCGATGCAATCCTGACGAAACTTATAGGATGTCAAAGCTGAGTCAAAAGAATGAGCTAACTCCTCAGCAGCATAATTCATAGCCAGACATTCTAAAGGGTAAGGTAAATTGGATAACTCAGTTAGAAGAATTTAATTTGTGTCTCCACTATAGTATCATTACAAATATGAGCCAAACTAGGTGACAGTAAATGAAAAAGCTGAACCCATTTGGGTTGGAACTTGTCATTTCCTTGAGAAAGTGATGGTTTATCAAAGATGCACCTTAGTGGAGATGAACTGGCATCGGAGATTGAGATATGAGTTTTAGGATCAACTTCGACAGGGGTACTGATGTAATTCTCAACCTTTCTTTTGCAAGACATGATGCTCATGTATGCAAGACAAAGATAATAGAGGATAAAAGTTAAGGTAAAGAATAGGTAAGCAAATTCTACATGTATTGATTGTTAAAGCTGATACTATATTCCGAAGAAAGGTCATCATAGCTAGACATCAAATCGCAAGGTCTCTCGAATGGATGATTCAGTCCAGGAAGAAAATGAGTGATTTTGGACATCACCATGTTCACATGCAATGAAAAATGAAATGCTCGGCATTCAACCCACCATTCAATGAAAGCATTAGTACTTTGCGGCTCTCCAGCAAAATGGATATAGCCAAATCTTCCAAGAATGATACGTGTTATCTCATTGCAACAAGAAATACTCCCTTCATCGATAAAACAATGGCTACTGGCACAAAAGAAAGGATACTTCATGGAGTAAGTAAAAAGAGATGGAATACCTTAGGTGAGACTAAATTGGCGAGAGCGATAATATGGATTGTATACCTCAAAGTTTAGGAAAAACTTGTCTTTGGTCGAAAAATCCACAATCAAGTTGCAAGGGGTGAGGATGCTTTCCCAAAAAATACAGGTATTGGGCTAGTCATAAGTAGGGCTAGGCTCAAGAAGATCGACACAGACTCTATAGAAGACAAAGTTCCTCGATAAAAGTAAAACCTGAAGGAAACCTTCAAACATAGAAGTTCCTATCGAAGGATAATAAAGAGAACGACAGAGTCTCCACAGGCCGAATTCTCTTTCAATAGGAGGATGGTTGGCTTCAGACCAATGAATAAGAGGTACTCCTCTATCGAAGAAAAGATTAGGAAGTATATCCATAACCACCCATGCGCCATCCATAAGGGACCAAAGAAAGAATCAGGATGTGCATTAGAAAGAGAAGTTTGGGCATCTATAAGGGATCGATAAAGTACAGCAAGAACAATTCGACCTAGACCCATGTTGAGGCTATGAGAGAGCATATGAGCAATGTCAAGAAATTCCAAAGAAACCGATAGGGTTGGTATGCAAAATATGTACCGTGAGAGCCAACATATATAGAAGGAATGCTACATGCTCATTAGAATGGATTTCTCCTTCAGATTTAGTAAATTGGTTCATAAATTCATCATAAAAATGGTCAAGAGAAGTTGAATTTTAAAAAGGCAAGCACTCAAGAGCTTCTTGACTTCGGAATTCAACGTAAGGAGAAAGGCCATTTGGAATCCAAACATCCAAGAGAGTGATGGTTACCAAGCCCTAGGTAAAAAAGAAACAGTTGGTTGAAGGGAATCAGATACTCATAGCAGCACCCAAAAGCCCTAAATTTAAGTCATATGATAGCATGTTGACCTCCGGAGTCATGTCAATGTCGGCTCTTATCCAAGCGAAGTGGGTAGTTAAATCATCCTTTAATCTTGCGTACCAGCAAAGAATACTTGTTTCAAGATAAGGAAACCCTTGAAATCGCGAAGTTTAAGTTTCTAGGAACCAAATGTCCGTAAGTGAGGGCTTTTAGATAGGAAGAAGTTCTTCTGCACTCTGGGGTAAACATGGATGGAGAGAAACTGGGATTTGCTAATGATCGCAAAAGTAGGGACCCAGGATAAGTTGATCGGAGGATTTGTCGACCAAATGCAATAGCTGAAAATCATAGTTTGGGGACTCTTCATCGCTTTGCAGATGATCAAATTTTTCAATATACAACTTCGGAGAATGTTAGGTGGCCATAAATGCAAACTGAGTGAGAAACTTTGGGAGAAGACAAAGAAATATGAAACTGAAGAGAACGAAGAAAACCTAGAGTCAGAGGAGAAGATGAAAGGCTAAAGTTTCAATTTTTATCGTCGAGATATGACGGTCCGAATGATCTGCCATCATGAAGATTTGCCAAGCCATAAATGATCAAGATAACATGTCAAAATAAAGTAAAGTGTTGCAGGATGGTTAAGCGAATGGAAGTTACGAGACGTCGAGATCAAGATCACCCAAGTCGGATACATTTCTTTAAAAGAATTAAATCTGAAAGAATTAATTCTTTTAAAAAGGGCCATATGTTAACACCTATAATTAGTTAGGTTGTCGATAACTAAAATAAATAAAATAATATACGTCAAAGGATGACGTAACTTATACGAGACGGCTCATGCAAGTAAAATAGCTGGCAAGCACTAGCTGACACCAGTGGGAAATTTAAAATTCACAATTGCCAAGCGAGTGCCAAAAGTTATTAAAGGAAATTGTCATCAAGGCCATTGACAAGGAGAAGGACAGGTGTCAAGCCGGGAAGAGTTCGACAAAGATTCCTACTTTGGAAGGACAGGTGTCAAGCCAGAAAGAGCTCGACGACGATTCCTACTTCGAAAGGATAGGTTTTAGAATGAGAAGAGTTCGATAACAGTTATTGTCTAGGGAAGGATAGGTGTCAGAATAAGAAGAGCTCGATGACAGTTATCGTCCCGGAAAGGACAGGTGTCAGAATAAGAAGAGTTCGATGACAATTATCATCCCAGAAAAGATAGGTGTTACAATAAGAAGAGGTTGATGACGTTTATCATCCCAGGAAGGACAAGTGCCAAAATAAAAAAAGCTCGACGAATTTTACTGCCTCGAGAAGGACAGGTGTCAAGATGGCATGAACTCGACAATGGTTACCACCTCGGATAAAAGATAAGATCGATAGCAGTTGGCAGACAGATGTCATTAGATGGACGGTGAAGATGAGATCAACGGTGATTATCGAAAATAATGAGAAAAACGATTACCAAGTTCATATTATAAATAGCACTTGACTGCCATAAGCAAGCGCCCCCCTCCTCCTCGCCCCCCGCGAACACAAACCAAAATGTTGTCTTTTTATCTTTACTTTCCAGTACCGTGCTTTTGGTTTCCATGGCTATAACTGTTTATTTTCCAAGTCAGCAACTTTGTAATATCGTATCGATGAACTTCGGACACCGCCAGTAATTGGACGGGTTCATCTAAATCCTCTATTAATCCAAGTTAAATTTCATCATTGTACGAAACTGGTGTTATCAACCAAGACAATTATAGTCTTTGTTCATGCTTGGATCACTCCTGTCCAGAATTAGACCTAGAACCTAGTCTAATCTAATAAAAAACCAAAGAATGACTTTCGGCAAATTATCTTTCGTCACGGGAACCATTTTCGGTGAAACAGCTTCACCGCGTCTTGTCCACGAGTTTCCACTTCTTGACACGGCGCTCTTCATTGTCATCGCGACAAGCTAGTCCACACCGTGGGCCTTTACCGCAACGCACTCCCCTCACCAAGTAGAGCACCTCCAGTCGTGTGACACGTCCCTGTGTGTTCTTTGTTTTGTAGGTCACTACCCAACCAGCCGAGCAATCTGCCATTGGTCCCTTAGCCGTGAGCCACAGTCCACACTAAGTAGCCAAGCTAGAGACTATCCTTGGTCGCGAACCATTGTCTGCCAGTCTAAACTTCAAAAGCAAATATTCGAAGTAGGTAAAAAAACCTCATATAATTTGACTTTCGAGTATATTGTTTTCTTATTTGAAATACTGCAACCTTGTGTGAATCTTTGAGTGATTTTATCATAATCATTAAGTTCCCGAATAGCCTTTAAATTAGGAATTGTTTTCTAATTTCATAACATGCTATGGTTGACAATCCGATCTCCTGCCCAAGATATGATTTGCAATCGCACAAAAAATCATCAATCCGATCTCCTGCTCAAGATATAATTCGCGATTGTGCGGAAGATTGGCCAATTTGATCCTCGTGCCCAAGATATGATTCGTCAATCTATTGTTTCTACATTTAAATGGATATGGATAATATTGCTTGTGATTGAGTGTCGTGTTCATTTCATTGTTATTTCTTTCTGTCTTTTGTTTGAATTGAATTAATTGTCTTTCCATAAAAAATAAAAAAAGATTAGGTAAGATTTGAGTAGATAATATAATGCATGTTTAGGACAAATTTTGATTATTTTCTTAGAATAGATTAGATTCTTTTCTCAGATTTTATTATTACATGTTTAAATTAGGTTAATTATTTATTCCGAATTGAAATTAAAAATATAAAAAAAACCACGTGCATGTCATATTAGAGTAGTTGCATATTAATTAATTCTCGTCATTAGAAATCTCACATCTAGGTTCATTTGCGTGCCACATTAGAGATAGTACATTTAATTACTATTAGAATTATGACATTTAAATAAATTGTGTGTCGCATGTCATACTAGACGTAGAATGCATTGCATAAAGTTTAGTTTTTGTTAAATCAAAGAAAACCCTAAAAAAGATTTGAGTGAAATTGCGTGTTAATTAGAAATCATATTAAGATTGTCAATATGATTTTCTAACTAACGTTGTGGATGCTTTCGATACTTTGAGGTAAGTCCCTATCTTGCAATTTATTTATTGCTTCGCATTATTGAGTATTATATTATTGATTGCGCACCTGCATGATCACTTCGTATGTTAGTGGATAGGTTTAAAATCAATCCAAGCTATCTTCAAATATTTTTTTTAAATAAAAGAGAAAATGTACCAAAAAGGCATTAGAGTAATCTAATGTAACCAAATTCCTGAATCCGTAATCTCTAGTTCATATAAGTAAAGTAATTCTCTCAATACTTTACTTAGGTTTATAATCGACCCACCAAAAAATAGATTAGTGGCGGCTCTTAATTAAAATGATTTGTATGTTAAGAACTTAAACCTTAAGTTGCGAATTGATAAAGGCTTGGGAGAGCCTAAGTTAAACCCAGACTTAATAATCCATTAGCTTAACCCTAGGTGGTGCATCATGGAGGTTAGGTCGCGACAATGTGTTCACATTGTGCAATACTACAACTTATATTTTAGGCATATACTTCTAAAAAAAAACTGCATTTTGTATAAAAAAATAAGTAATTGCCAGTAATTTGTTGTCAATTGTCATGGTTTATGTACATTCAGACGTTTAGATGTGTGGATATGATCAAAGATATGTCCAATTGATTGCATGAGAATGACAGCCTCGGGCGGGAAATAGATGCGCGAATTTCATGAATTATTGGAGAGTGATATTAAAATGATAGTAGACAAGTCCTTTTTAATAATAAATCGAGTATTGGGCACAGGACCCGAATATCCGTACCTAGGTCCCTGGCACTCGTGCACAAGTGCACAAAGGTCATGTTTCAGTTGTCGGCACTTGGTGTCGAGTCCCTAGTGCTCTTGCTTGGGATCACAGCTCATGCCTAAATCCCCGGCGCCCAAACCCAGGTCCATCGAGGTTGAGGCTTGGGACCGTAGTGCCCACACCCGACCATCTAGGCTGGTCCCGAGAACCTGGGGACCCAAGGCTTGGGTCCCTAGCACCTAGACCCAGGTCCATCAAGGCTGTGCCCGGGACCTCGATGCTCGTGCCTTGGTCCCCCACACCCAATCCCTAGCCTATCTAGGCTGAGGCCTGAGACCCTAGTGCCATGGCCAGGTCCTCGACACCCAAGCCCGGGTCCATCAAGGCTAGGCTAGAGACCCTAGTGCCCGTGCTCAAATTCCTCATGCCCAAGTCCAATCCATTGAGGTCGAGACTTGAGACTCCGGTGCTCGTGTTCGAGCATTAGGGTCTTGTGCTTGGGCACCGAGGACCAAAGCATGGGCACAAGGGTCCTGAGCCAAGCCTCGATGGACTTGGGCCTAGGAATTGTGGACTTGGGCTCGAGCACCAAAGAGCTAGGCCTAGTCGTTGGGGATTGGTCATGGGCACTATGTCCGAGGCTTAGCCTCGATGGATTAAGGCTTGATTTTTGAGGATCTAAGCTTGATTGCTAAGTCCACAGCCCGGTCTTTATGGACTCAGGCCTGTGCACCTAGGTCTCACGTTCAAGTTTTGTGGACTGGGTCCCGAGTGCCGGGGATCCATGCACAAGCTCTGGGTTTTCACACTCGGCCTCTATGGAACTGGGATTGGTACTTGTGCCCTTTCTTGAGACCCAAGTGCCCGTGCCTAGGTCCCTAAATCATGGTCCATTGAGGTTGGACCTCAGATCCTGGTGCCCATGCTTGGTTGCCCGACTGATTGTGTGCAAGTTATTAGTGTCCACAGAGTGTATGTGTATTTTGAAAAATCAATTAGATTTTACATTCCAAAAACAAAAAAATATTTTTCAATTCTTCAAGTTTCAGCCAAATACCCAAAAGTATTGCCATTTTTCCAAAAAATGACTTCTCAAAAACATTTCCAAAAATATCACGTTTTTTGCAAAATAACGGAGCCTAAAGGTCCACAAAGTTTCTCTAACCAATTTATAAAATAAGGGTTGGATCTCAATAACCATCTTAGGTTGTAAGTATCTGAAATAAACTATAGTTCTAATTATTTACAAGAGATGATTTTAAATAATTAATTTCATGATGACTATTAAAAGTCAAGTTCACTAATCTACTCAATCATTTTCTTAATGGGAATTCAGTTAATAATTTGTGGATGTCGATGTATGCAGTTGCTAAGATAAGCAAAACAAAGCTACTTCCCCATCGTCATCGTTGTCGAAGGACCCTTCTATGAAATCATCATATTAATTTTTAGCTTTAAACGCAATAGACTTTTTAACTTTGGATATTTTTGGCTTGTTGTTTGAATTTGACTTCATAAGCTATGAGAGTTCCAATAAGGTCATCCAAGACCAAGGGCTAAAGTCCTTGAGCTTCACAAATTGATGTTTTCACTTAAGCCTATCCTTGTCGAAAATGCTTAAAATATCTTACTTGTATGATCCTCATTTGTGTAGATCTTGCCAAGTGTAGTGAGTCCACTCATAATGTAGTTGTAGCGCACGGATATTTCCTTTATGTGTTCATGTGTCTTCATCTTGAATGTCTCATTATTTCTGAGCAATGGTCTCTTTAACTTTGTCGGTCCCTTCACAGGCAAGTTCGAGCATATCCCAAATTTCGTCTGCCAACCTGCAAGAGGCAATTTATTAAACTCAATAGGAGATATAATACAAGACAAATATGTACAACTTTTGATATTAGAGTAAGTTTTCTCGTTTCTTCTGCAGTGGGTGTAGAATCAGCTGCGGATGTAGAATCAGTAACTTGTGTTGATGCATTTCCAGGGATTTCTTTTCCTCTTTGTTGGAATATATGGACCACTTTCGATCACATTCCACAGTACATGGTGCTTGGATTGGATGAACATTTTCATCCTGCATTTCCAAGAAGTATAATTAGTTCCTTTAAACATAGGAGGTAAATAATAGAATGTCCTTCGCAAAAATAGGTTCTCATAAAGTTAGCTATAAAAGAACCTTTTGCCCTTGAAATATAACACTTTGACAACTTGAGCAACTTGCTCCAATACCAATTGAAGAGACCAACACAACAACCTAAACGGAGTGAATAGGTTGTTTTGAGAAAGTAAAGTAACTCTTTTGCAGAATCGCTGCAAAATACCAATAGCTTCATTGTGTAGATGCAGTAATTCTATCGAGTAGTTAGTAAAGATTTGCGCAACGAATTCTATCAGACAAGGTCAATCTAAACTTCGAGGAATGATGAGACCTTCATCAGACATAAGATCCCAAGGGAAAGACAAAAGTTACACAATTGTGATGATTAATTCTTTATCTCGATTACGTCTATTAGCCTAATATCACAATCATATTGGAAACAAAGAGCTGATTAAAGATGGTGATTACATTCAAATGATTTGCCGTGCCAACAATTATCCTAAGACATCCGACGTGTTCAACTTATCAACTTGTTTCTTCATTCCTCCGTCAGCTGGACCACGTGGGAGCTAAGAAATATAATTTTGCCATCTTATAATCTAATACAAAGCCCGATATCCATCTTTAACACCTACATTAAGGAGAATTAAAATCCCATTTAAAGCATAGCTTTGTATGTGCATTTGACAAAAACAAATCATTTGTTTTATTTTCTTGTAAGTGTTCACGATGGTATGCATTTATAAATTTTTTAGGTGATGTATCTTCTCCTAAAATGAGATGATTCATATTCGTATCCACATTTCTTCCAACTAATACATACAGGCAACTTATTGTGCTGAACCACGTATATTTAATAGGATAAAATGACACTCCAAGTGCCATAACCCTTTTTCCAGCGCTCACGTTAATGTTAAAAATTTTCACCGAATTACTTTAATACCATATCGGAGAAAAGACGACCACTTAGGCACAACCGGCAACAAAATATGGAAAAAAATATAATGTGGTTTTTAATTAAATATTACATATTATGCGGCTTTTTTAATTAAATATTGTCACGCCGCGCTTTTGGGGGTTTTTTCGGGATTTACGCGCTAAAGCGGTATTTCCGTATAAGGGTCTCTCCCAAACCATACCTCATGTGACAGTGGAAGGTGATTTCTGAATTTGTGATTTTGGAGTCACCACTAGTCATTATTGGTAGGTAGACTAGAAACCTAATCGAGGTATGGGAGAAATACCTCGATCCTACAAACCAGAGCTTCTGAGTACGGAGACTTGGTTACGTTATTGATCCCAAATTGAGATCCCTAACGCCTTTTTGGTACCTAAGAACGATATGATGTCTAATGGGTCATGTGAATTTCCAAGGCTTACCCACTAATCCTGTCTGTTCTAATCTTAGGAAAGACAAACAAGTATTAAATGCACAATCAAAGTCAATCAATCCTAAGTGATCTCTAAAATGAAATTCAATCAAAATGCCCAAACCTTAATAAAGCTCTAAGAGCTTGTTTATTTCATGATTTACACATTTTTAGGATTTTAGGGTTTTTTAGAGGTTATAACTCCTGAATTTGGGATTTTTTAAAAATGTCACTTGGGCACTTCTGAAAATTTAAATTTCACTTTTTATGGTTGGCCACGATGATTTTGGATTGTTCTGTGAATTTTCAAAATTATTTTTTATTTTTTTTAGAAAAAAATTTATAAAAAATAAGAACTGATTTTTATGGTTTTCCAAAAATCTTTATGAATTTTCCAATTTTTCAATTTTTTATTGATTTTTCTGAATTTTTTGGTTTGTATTTTCCAAATTTTCTAAATTTTTATGAATTTTCTGAATTTTTTTGGATTTTTCTGAATTTTTTGAAAATTTTTTGAGTTTTTTTATGAAATTTTTTAATTTTCTGATTTTCTAAAAAATTTCTAATTTTTTTTTGTTTTTTTGTGATTTTTTATTTTTTATTTTTTATAATTTTCTGATTTTTTATTTTTTTAGAAAATTTTTTAAATTTTCCTGCTGAGGAAACGAACCAGACCAACCCGGTTTGATCCAGTTCGGCTTGGCCGAACTAGACGTCGCCGACGCCAGTCACTGATCACCCCCTCAGGCGAGCCCAAAGCCGAAACAGCGTCGTATTAGGTGTTTTTCATTGAAGCATTTTTGCAAACACCTGGCATGCACTATTTCCATTTCAACGTTTTTGAGGTCACAACTTCAAGCCCATCGCTAGCGACCTTCCAGTGACAATATCGCCGTTCCGATTACACCATTATCAAGTTCATATGTTGCAGTATCAATCTGGTCCCTATCAGATCGCCGTCGGACATTCGCCGACCGGCGAAAAACAGGTCTAAACAACCTAATTTGTAAACTGTTCTAAACAAGATTTTCCAAAACACTAATCCTAACACTAACCACCCTAGCCATCTAAATCAATACTAACGATTGTCAAAACATCAAACAAGTGAGCAAAGAATACTAGCTTGAGTGACATAAAGCCACGGCGACACTCCGTCAAGGACTTCCGATCGTCGGTGAGGTGATTAAATGAGCAACTGAGACATTTTTATGTGGGTTTTCCAATAAAAAAAATGTAATCAAATCAAGTAAAACATGATTAGAACACATTTTAGGCACCTAATATAGTAAAACCATAGGAAAACATGCACAAACAAACCAAAACACTATTCTGGAATTTTTGGAAAAAACATGATTACGAGCAAAGTTTACGTTCTTCGTCCGACGATTAAACGAAATTGTTGAAGCGATCCGCGCCCCAAGGATTGTTCCCTGACACTTGGTCTTCCTCCTAATGCTCTTGGATTTATCGAAACTGGTCTGGATTGGCCGGAAAACGCCCAGTTTAAGGCCTTCACGATCAGACTTTCCCGACTGGAATGGAGAGGGGAGGTCGCGATCAACTCACGATTCGCCGGTGCTCCGCCGTCTAAGGCGGCGCCGGATACTCATAGGAGGACCTACAACCCTCTCTCTCTGATTCTCTCTCTCTGGTTTTGCTCGGTTTCTCTCTCTTCTCCCTCTGGAATTTCGTCGAACAAGTTCCCCTTTCCTCAAGTCAGTTTTCTTTGTTTTTTGTTGAGCGATTCTCACCTAAATTCGATTAAAACCAATTACCGATCGGTTGGGATCGAATAACTAGTGCCAGCTGGACATTTTCTAGCTGGCACAATCGATTAAAATGTGCCAAAATTAGCTAGAAATAATTGGTGAAGTCTTAGGTTTGGAATGGTTTTCTGGGTTTTGTGCACGTGTTGGCTAAATTGGGTGATGAAGATGATCTACCTGGGTCGGGTCGAGTTGACTTGATCGACCCGGTAGACTTGGGTTGGTCCAAATTCTCAAATTCAACCCAATTTTCTAAATTTAATCTCAAAATTAAATTCCTCATCATATTCCGAATCTAAATATATAATTTGCCCCAATTTTTATTATAATGGTGTCCCAGATTTTCTCGTTTTTATATTCGGATTAATAGAGTTTTGTTTAATTTGATGTCCTAATGACCTGATTAGGTAAAATCGATGCCAAAATTGAATTACCCACACCTAATTAACCCTAAAAATGATGGTCTCACATTTCGACAATTTCATATTGGGCACGATTTCCAATTTGAGTTCGAAATTCTTAATTTTCAATCAAATTTGGGAGATTTTCTAATTTTATGTCAAATTGTACAATTGGACCAACCATTATGCAATTCAAGGTCCTAGAATCAATTGTTGTGAAGATACTATGACTTAAAAATGATTAGAAAAAAATTAATTGCAATTTTTGTTCAATTTGGGTTTAATTTTGCTCAATTTTAGGAAAAACATATATCTGATTGATTTTTTCAAAATTTACAATGTATTTATGAAATTGGATTTAAAATAAGACTAATGATTATTTTTATGGAATTTTCTGATTCCATTTTCCATTTTCTTGATTTTCTCACCTATTTTGACTAAAAGAAATTAAGGAAAAATGCAGAAAAATGATTAAAAAAAATTATCTTTTGATTTAGAAATAGGTTTCTAGGCTTGGCCAAGATTCCTAGTCCTAATTTTGAAATTTTTGAAATTCTTTAAAAATATGAAAAAAAAGCTAAAAATTAGGTGTCAACAAATATTAAATATTAGGTGGGCTTTTTACAAAAGAAAAAAAAGAAGAGAGAGTGCATGTATGCTAAGAACAGAAAACGACTCCGCTTAGTGAAGAAATTTAATCTCTCTCTCTCTCTCTCTCTCTCTCTCTCTCTCTCTCTCTCTCTCCACATCGTTCTACTGACTGCTCTCTCTTGCTCCCTGTTTTGACTCGCTTGTTCCACAAGCAAGTGCTAAGTTAGGAACTCACTCGCAGGCCAAGACGTTGGAGTCGAAGAAGCAGCACCCAAAAGCAGTAGGTGTGGAAGGTTTGTGACCAGCAAATTCTTCACCATTGACGGACTATCACTTCACATTGAAGCACGCGAACAAAAGATTTTAGCTTGAGCTCATAGCATTGGCAAAATGCCCTAATCTAGATATGATTGTGGCATGGGAGGCTCTTCACTGAAAGTGAAGTGAGAAAGATGGGAAGAAAGAGGTGAAAATTTGTACAGCATGAAATATTTTGCCCTAATCTTACTTGATCACCTCTAATGCTCGACCTGAAATATTTTGGTTTAGAAATAGGTTTCTAGGCTTGGCCAAGATTCATAATCCTAATTTTGAAATTTTTGAAATTCTTTGAAAATATGGAAAAAATCAGCTAAAAATCATGTGTCAACAGCTGCCCCTCTTTGAGATTAAGCTCGTTAGAGATTGATCTTAAAGACAAGGTGACACCTGAATTTTTAGTCAACTCACCAAACAAGATAAGATGAAAATTTCACAACAACTGATTAGAGTTCTTGCTTTTGAAACCCGTGATATAATCCAATGGTTCTCTTTTCGAAACACATTTTGTAAGATTCTTAATGATTGAGGGAGAGAAACTTACTTGTTTGTGAGAGTTTCTTTGTTGCTCATCCAAGGGCATGAACTGATGATGGTGATGATTATGATGGTTATTCTGATTTCGTGGTCTAAGGACGAACTCACGAACCATGAATACCTGAGGCTCTTAGCCTGAGGACTTGATTTTGCCTAGGGATTCCTCACCTGTTGGACTTTGAATTCGCCTAGGGGCTTCTTACCTGTAGGACTTTGGATTTGCCTAGAGGCTCTTCGCCCGTAGGACTTTGAATTTGCCTAGGGGCTCCTCGCTAATAGGACTTTGAATTTTTGGAGACTTGCCATGTGGTTCCTCACCTGTAGGATTTTGGAAATTGCCTAGAGGCTCTTTGCCAATAGAACTCGGATTTTTGGAGACTTGCCATGTGGTTCCTCACCCGTAGGATTTTGAAAATGCCTAAAGGCTCTTTGCTAACAGGACTTGGATTTTTGGAGACTTGCCATATGGTTCCTCATCCTTAGGATTTTGGAAATCGCCTAAAGGCTCTTTGCCAATAGGACTTTGGGATTTGCCTAATGGTTTTTAACAAGTAGAACTTTGGAAAGACTTCAAACAATGATGTCTCAACCGTGAGTTTTGTGATTTTGAGGTTTCACTAATCTTTATATGGTTTTTAGTTGACCAAAAACTATTTTGAAAAGTAGTTTTGAAATTAATCAAAACCGTTTGATATGTGGTTTTTCTTTTAGCTTACCACAAACTATTTGAAAATTTGGTTTTAAGTTGACCATAAACTTTTTGAAACCTGATTTTGAAATATGCATTCTTTGTATTAAAAGCATTTCAGGTAATCAAATTTCCTTTTCAAGGAATTATTCGAACAAAATGCTTGCAAACTTTCAAAAAATGCTTGAAATAATCGTTTGGAAGACCTTCATTAGAAAGGATTTGTTTCAATTTATAAATTTGGTCTTTTCTTCATTTGATTGAAAGGGGACTGATATGATATCCCTCGATTTTATCTCTTTTAACCAATCCTTAGGTGTTCGGAGATATTCGCAATGTATACAATCCAATTGATCCGATAAGGTCTTTCAAAGGGTTCTAATGTTAGCTTGGTCAATGGCTATTCAAAGGATAGCCATTATGAGGTCAAGAGAAAGGATTTTATCATATATGACTTTGGATCTACAAGTTAAGAACCTCGAGGATAAGACAAGATAGTATTGCATATAATTCTTTGAGTGATGACTTCTTGTCATTAAGTCATGTTTCTGCTCTTAACATTTCAATTCGAAGAGTCTTTGGGGAGAGGTTGTATTATTGGTATTAGGTAGGCTCAAAAGGCTCATTTGTTTGAATTCAAAGTTTTCATGAAATTGGTGATCTTCTTGGCATCACCACCTTTTTTTTCTCTTCTTTTTCACTAGAAATCTTTTCTATGAACATTAGAGTCCTCTAAACAATCATCACAATCTCTTTTCTTTTGATCATTCTCACTTGTTGTGATCTATGATCTCTCATGATCTTGACTTTGCTTTGTCACAACTTTTTGTCGTTTTGAGCTTTCTTTTGCACTCTCTTTTCTTTCTCATTTTTCTTGGATATTTGGCATTGCTTTTACTAGGCACACTACTTTTTCATGCCCCAAACTCCATTGTCTTTGATCTTTTCAAATTATAAGGACTCTGTGTTCTGCTCTTTTATTTCTTATATATTAAAGTGGATCATATACTCATGCTCCAGTGCGAAAAGATGATCACCAATTTGGGATTCTGAAATGAATATTCAGGCTCAATTAGGTTTTGTCAAAGGTAATGTGTTTGGGTATAAGAAATGAAGTGATTTTCTTCCTCTTGGGCTGTCTTGAGCTTCCATATGACTTCATATGAAGTTATCACAGAAAGATTGATGTAAGAGTATGCAATAAAATCTTTCTTGATCCTATTCTCTATATTTATCAATCCACAAATTTCTTGATTTGCCCCCATGTGGAGTGGTTCTTAACAGGGTATTTTGGGAAAACTTTTCTATTGTTTTAGCTCAAATAGGTTTGCAAGGGATAAGCATGTGTTTGAGATATTGAAATGATTGCTTTTCATCATTTCAATCCATGTGATCATTCCGAATATCCCCTATTTCTTTCAGATGATTTTTTTTCACTCACTTCTCTATTTTGACTTTGAGTGTATAAGGGACGTGTTTGGATATAGCTTACTTTTCATCATTTGAAGGTCTTTCCATTCAATTTGATCCGAACTTTTTCTATGAAATTTTTCAAAACCTTTTGTCAAATTATCCCTTTTGGGGAATTTTGATGCTTAGTGCATTTTCAAAGAAAGCATATTTCAAAATTTTTGATTGAAACATTTCTAAGGTATTTTCCTTTTCAAAACAATTTGTTTTGTTTTTGCTCGGCCTTAGTGTCATTCCGCTTGGAGAAGAAAAGGTTTGATTTTTCTCTTAGAAAGGCAACCTCTTTAGCACATGCCTTTACGATTTAGGGATACCTGCCTGATCAACTTACCAAGATCTCTCTTGTTTACATGTTTTTACTTCGATTACACTGGGTATTCTTCTATTGTTACTCCTTTTTCTGTGTCTCTCTAGGAATGATAAAAAGGAAAACACATTAGAGGATATCAATAGAAAATAAAATTGGAAATGATACTTCCCTCTACTATTTGATAACTCCATTGGGAATTCTGAAATCATCAATTGATTCAAATTCTTTTTGCTTTCTTTTGCAAAATAGATAACCATAGTCATGAAATGCATGGTGTACATGATATGCATGATATGCACATGTTCAAAAGTGATCCGAATCTTTTCTTGAATGTTTGTCTTCATTTCATGGGTAAAAAATCTTGACAGCATTTGCGTTCACAGGATAAGCCAATTTTGTTCCTGTCATATCTATAAGAATCAATGCTCCTCCTGAAAAAACCTTCTTGACAATATATGGATCTCATAATTCGGAGTGAATTTGCCACGAAAATCTAAATTATTGGAGATGACTTTCTTCACTACTAAATCTTCTATTTTGAATTCCTCGGTTTCACCTTTCAATTAAAGGAATTAGCCACTCTTCTCTAATAAGCTTGCCAATGGCATATAGCTCTTAATCTCTTTTCATCGATCATATTGAGTTGTTCATACCTTTGTTGGTTCCACTAAGCTTATGAAAGCTTTAACTGAGATAGTATCCTTAATAAAGGAATTTTCACTTCAATAGGTAGCATTGCTTCCATTCTGTAAACCAAAAAAAAATGGGGTTGCTCCAGTTGATGTTTGAATTGAAGTTCGATATACCATCAAAGCATACAGCAACCTTTCGTGCCAATCACGATAATTTTCGGCTGTCTTAGCCAGTATCTTCTTGATATTCTTATTTGCCGCTTCAACTGCTCCATTCATTTTTGAAAGATATGGAGATGAATTCAGATGTCGGACATGAAAATGCTCAAGTAAATCATCTACAATTTTGTTATTTAGATTTGAGCCATTGTCCATAATTATTGCTTCTTGAACTCTATACCTAGCAATGATGTTCCGCCTGATGAATCTGGCAACATTCTTGGCAATAACATTTGTATAGAAGTTTACTTCAATCCATTTAGTAAAATAATCAATAGCAACCAGGATGAACCGGTGTTTATTTGAGGCCTGGGGGTTGATTGGACCAATCATATCAATGCCCCATATTGAAAATGGTCATGGCTCGAATATTTGATGTAGCTCATTTGGTGGTACATTGATTATATCTCCATAAACCTTACATTGATAACAACATCTCATGTGTTGGATGCAATCTGTTTCCATTGTCATCCGGTAGTATCCCAATCTCATAATCTTTCGGGCTAGAAGATGTCCATTCATATGCAGTTCACATTCACCCTCATGAATTTCTTTCATGATTTATTCAGCTTTTGTAGCATCTACACATCTTAACAAGGTTGAATCAAATGATTTCTTGTAGAGGGTTTGACCACTGAGGAAGAATTTGTTGGCTATCTTCCTTATGAATTTCCTGTCACCTGGTTGGCTTTCTTTAGGAAATTCTCCAGATTGAAGATATTTTTTGATGTCATAATACCATGGTTCGTTGTCAAACTCTGCTTGGACCATCATACAATAAGCTGTGTTGACACCTATTTTTAATTTGCCCAAAATTAATCGCACAAAATTTAGAAATTAATTTTTTAGTTTCTAAAATAAAAAAATATTTCTATTTAAATGCATTGCATATAGAAATTAGGCACATTTTGCATTAATAGGGCCTATTAGAGTTTAAAAAAATTTCAAAATTTCAAAAAAAAATTTAAATTAATTAATTTAAAAAAAAGAAAATAAAAAAAGAAAAGAAAAAGAAAATCGAGTCGGGCCGAGTCGGGGCCAGGCTGACCCGGCCCGTTCCTTTTTCCTCCCGCGCGGGCCTCCTCCCTCGGCCCACTTCTCTTTTTCCCCCCATGCGAGTCCTCGGCCCGCTCTCTTTTTCTCCTTTTCTTCTGCCTCCCCTCGCAGGCCCAGCCCGCTTTTCCTTCTTTCTTTTCCCTCGCGCGAGCCGGGCCCAACCCGGCCCTGCCCAGCTCCCTTCTCCTTCCTTCTCCTCCCATCGCTCTCGTTGCCCTGTTTCCCCCTGTCTCCAACAGCAGCATGACGCACAGCGACGCTGCTCCTTACCATCACTATTCGGCCAGAGCAGGGCCAGATGAGCACACCAACGAAACTGGCATTTATTGCCAGTCCCGTCTTCCTCATTTCCCGGCTCCCTTATCCTCTCCACCCTCTCAGCTCCTTGTCTCTCTCTTTACCTCACCAAACCCGGCCCCCCTGCACTGGCCTACAAATGGCCGTGAAAGTTGCGAGGCAGGTTGAACGGTGCAGGCCGTCGTCACACGCACGTAATGGAGCAGAGGGGTTCCGTCGTCCGACTATAAAAAGCCAAAGAGAAAGAGGGAGAGGGGGTCGGCAGTTTTGTGAGACAGAGAGAGAAAGAGAGAACAGAGAGAGAATAGAGAGAGAGCGAGAGAGCAAACCTAGTATTTGTCGGAGCAAGAAGGAGAACTAGAAGCGTTGTCGTCGCCCACGTAGCAGCCGAAAGGCCACCCAGATGCGCCATCGACCGGTGAGCCCCCTGGTCGAGAAGTTCCTCTGTTTTCTCCTTTTTTTGGCGTGGTTGGGCCGGGACTCGTGCCGGCCATTTCGTACAAATCCCGGCCCATACCATCGTCGGTCCCAACCCCTAGTCACCATCGGAGGTGAACCCAGGTCGCTGGGATCGACCGGATCGCTGGAGGAGGTCGGAATCCCCCGTTTTTCCACGCACCCGCTAGGCATTCGACAAAATGCCTCAACCAAGCTAGTTTTTGTTTCATCGCCGACCGGCGAACGGCGGTTCGACGGCGACTCAGGTGAGTGGCGCAGCCCAGAGGCGGTCCTAGTTGGGCAATTTGGGGGTGGCGCTGGCTTGGGTCGGCCGGCGATCGGCCAATTTTGGCTTCGCCAACGCCCCTTTCCCTGCGAGTCTGTGAATTCAAGTTGGATTCGACCCGAATCAGCAGATCCGACCCTGGTCAACGCCCGGATCAGATCCGTTGACTCGGGTGAGTTCCGACTGACCTGAATCCACAGATCCGACCCAGGTTAACGCCTAGGTCGGATCCGTTGACCTAGGTCGGTTCCGATCTGGTTCAAATCTGGTCCAATCCGGTTTAATTTTTTAAAAAAAAAAATTTGAAAAAATTTTTAAAAAATTAATTTTTAAAAAAATTTTATTTTCTTCTTCTTCCGTATTTTTTTTGGGTTATCTAAATGTTTTAATTTATTGTTGTAACCATTATGTATGCTATTGTCTTATTTAAATTAGACAAACCTAAGGTTGCGCGGTATTACGTGTTTTAATTTATCACCGTGATATTATTATGCATGTTTTTAATATAATTGCATGAGCTGTTTTATTTTTTAATGCCTTCTGACTTAGTTAAGGTTAAAACCTTAGGCTGCATGAATTGTTGTGTTCCTGACTGCTGATCATTTCTGATTATACACTCGTTTGATCACCTCACATGTTAGGAGAAAGGTCCTAAAATCAATCCAAATTGCCTGACAAATGTTTTCAAAAATTAACAGGGTAGAAAGGTATCGAAAGGGCATTAGTCATCTAACTAATGTAGCCAAGTCTCCGAACTCGGTTAATCTGCGGTTCGTAGGAATAGGGTAATTCTCCCATCATCCTATTTGGGTTTCTAATCGACCCACCCCAAATTGATTAGTAGCGACTCCTTGATATAAACCACTTGCATGTTAAATACTTAAACCCTAAGTCATGATATGGTATAGGCTTGGGAGAGCCCGAGTTAAGTCCCGAATCTAGACTTAGCACGTACCAGGAGAGCTACCCCTTTCTTTTTGTATGTTCAAAAAAGGCTTGGGAGGTCGGTCACGACAGACTGGCGACTCCGCTGGGGACTTCCGTTTTTTTTTAAAGTAAACTTAAGCCAAAATTTTACCCTATTCAAAATAATTTTTGTTTGGCAGCAAAAACTCCAGGTATGATCCTGACATTAAGGTGTTATTTGTCTTGCAGATTCGAATTGATTATTTATAAATTGTTGTGCACGCTTTAATGATTTAGCACTACACTATTGCACACTCAACTACACTGCCGGACCTGGGCCGCAATAGGATATTTTAGGATGGTGCTAAGAAAGATACAACCTCGAATGCGAGCCCTCGATGTAGAGGTTGCCTTTTTTTTCCCCGAAATTTATTTCTAAAAATCGTAAAGAAATATCTTTATCCGCTATTCGCGTGACTATAAGATATTTTTTTCAATTTGGTCGAGGTTAAAAGGACTTGACACCAACTCGAGACTACGACGGTCAGGCATCCTTTTAATTTCACTTTGTTAAGCCAGTCTAGATAGAAATCGAACTTTACTCCTCATGTGTTTGTCGTTGTGATTGCCGTTGTTCAAGGAAATGTATATACTCTATCCCTTTTCATTTTTCATTATGCAGCCTACTTATTCATTTAATTTGTTACTGTAGGCCCCCCGTTGATCGCATTCTATATACGATGGGAAGAGCTGATGTCCAATTCGTTCCCACTCGTAAAAAAGAACTTCTAGCATGGTGGGACCGACTCGATTAGAATGGCCAACAGTATGTTAAAGCAAGAATTGGTCGCCTACTCCCCTTGCTCAAAATCAACATCCATTCTAGCATGATGCAAGCATTAACACATTTTTGGTGCCCACAAATATCCACTTTCATATTTGGTAAGTTTGAAATGACCCCGACCCTGGAAGAGTATAGTGTGGTCATTGAAAAGCCTTTTGGGATCCGAACTCATCAAACCACTTCTAGGTGTGCCTCCTCTACCCAAATTATCCCAGTTTTTGCAAACCGATTGTAATACCGTGAAAAGAGTTGTCAAAACTCATTGCAAGGCCAATCCCTGGTTTTTCCTAAATGAGCGTTTTGAAAGTCAACTGATGACCCAAAAAGCTAAGATTTTTATCCTTACTTTTGTTGGGTGTGTTGTTTTCCCCCATCGCAGAAATTCAATAAACCATGCGATTGCATATGTGGCCAAACAAATTTACACTGGCTTAGGCTATGTTAACTCGGTTTTGGCAGAAACATTTTTATCTCTAAACCGTTTTAAACAAAATGATGATAGAATCATACGGGCTGCCCTAAAAATTTTGTAAATTTGGTTTTTAGCTCATTTGAGGGGATTTGAGCAACTCATGCAGCTTTTTGAAATAGATGACTTTATGCATCCGATCCAGATGTTTAAGGTTTTAAAAAATAATTCTCCTCATAAAGATTACTCTACCTAGATAAACTTTTTGAAAGACCCCGATCCCAAGACTTTCTTATGGCATGCTAAGTGGTTCCACGAGGGTCAAGCTCGATTCGCTCATCACTTTCACAACCCTGTCTCATTGCTTAGTTTATCTAGCATCACTTCATACTTTCCCTACCAGGTAGCTTGCCAGTATAGGGCCCTCCAGGAGACCCCACCACCCCTCAAGACAGACTTATTTCAAGCTCGATTCACTCGCTCGAATTATAATTACGCTGACAAAATTCGTGCCATCCGGGGAATATGGACTGAGAGCCAACCTGAGAACATTTTTGTACCTAGACTATTAAAAGGGCAAGAAAAGGTCCACCATGCCTCTCTGTTCTACATCGTACATTACCAAATCCCGGCCGATCTCCAGTCAAAAGTCCCGAATGTAACCAATAAGCCCAGTCGCCAAACACAAATTGACCAGCTCGAAAGGACAATGGGGACAAAGTATACGCTTATTGCGGAGCTTGTCCGTGAAAACAAGCGGCTCTGAGAGACTGTAGCTTTCCCATCATTTATAGAATGAGCATTCGGGAAGGGTATTTTTTTTTAATTAAAAGCCCCTGTATTTTATATTTTTCCTAGTAGTTATGTTAGGGATTTTGGTTTTTGTCTATAAAAATGTTTATGGATTGTACTAATGTTAATATAGCTCGGGCCATTTTTTACACTTTAAATAAAATTTTTTACCCCTTTATGACACCACCGCGACCTTCGGCCTAGTGGTATCCAGGGATGTAGTCTCAGGGTCTGAGATGACCGGGGTTCGAATCCCAGGGATGCCGCCTGTAATGAATATATAAATAAAAACCTTTTTTTCATTTTTTTTCTTTGCAAATAAATAAATTATGCAATAATAATATGGTTAGGTCATAAAATAATTCTTTAATGGACATTATACTCATTCATTTCAACGTTTTCCCCGGTAGTTAAGAAATGGCCGAAGAAAACGCCTGTCTTAATACCATGGAGGACGAAATGAAACTGGTCCTCAATGCAATCGAAAATCTTACAAAGCAAGTGGAATCCATTCAGAGCAAGCTCACGCCCACACCTGCAGCAGTTGAGGTGGTGTTACCGCCACCATCCACTAGAAAAGACAAAGCCTCTGCTAGCGACAGCAAAATGCCTTCGCTAGAGAATGATCCGCTTCCTCTTACTGTCAGGAAGCCTGAATCTAAAGTTGTACCAGTGATAGAACATGACAAACGCCTTGCAAAGTCAAAGAGATCCTTAAACAACTCCAAGGTCTGCAAAATGCTATCCCACTCGACCTATCTATATATAAATGAGTCAAAGTACCAAAGAAGTTTAAGATGTCGGAATTCGAGAAGTATGATAGTACCTCATGCCCCAGACACCATCTGTATATGTATTATGTGCGGATAACGCAATACATTGATAATGAACCCCTCATGATTCAAACCTTCATATGAGTTTGACAGGGCCAGCCCTAATATGGTATATGTGAAAGGATATTGATGCTTTTAAATCCTGGGATAATGCTGCTGATGCATTCCTCAAGCAATATCAATTTAACCTCGATGTCACCTTTACTTAGGATGATCTGGAACACACTGAAAAGAAGAAGAGTGAGTCCTTCGAGGAGTATGCCACCAGATGGAGAAACTTGGCTGCTCAGATTACCTCACAACTCACTGATCATGAACAAGTAAATTTGTTTATAAAGTCTCTTTCATATGAATATAGACACCACTTGGTTGGTGCCATTGCTAAATCTCTTAATCGTCTTGTTCCTGTGGGCGAACGAATTGAAATGAGATTGCGTAACGAATGGTTTACGGACCCCCTCTTCCACAAGCAAAAGACTCAGTACACAAAAAGAGAAGGAGTCCCTTACGGATAGGAACATTGCATACACCCAAACTGTTCGTCCTCCTCGGACAGTCCAGGTAAACACTGAGCAGTAGACAACCTCAAGTCGCTAACCTCCAAGGCAATATAAGAAAAGGCAATTCACTCCGTTGCCTGGATCCCCTTCCCAAGTCCTAGCCATAATCCGGAAGAAAAATCTACTTTCAACTGAACCAAAACGGCCTAACTCAGAAAGTTTTTCGAATTACGATCCGTCCAAAAAATGTGACAATCATATGGGTGAGGTATGGCATTCTACGGACGACTGCTATACTCTCAAGCACCGAATCCAAAACTTGCTCGACACCAAAGCCTTTTCTTTCCAAACATCTAAGCCGAATATCCAAAACAACCCGCTGCCCGAACATAAAAACAGAATTAATGCCATATCCACTTTCGACACTCTTTGAATCAAGAGTGAGAGGGTATATACTGTTGATGTTTACAACGCTCCAGTGAGAGCAGGGTATTATCCTATCAGTAAAGTATTACCCTTGTCCCTAATAAAAGGGCAAAAGTACACTATAAGTGCCATAACTTGTGCACGGCGCTCACTTTGGTGCCATAACTTTTTTTCGGATCACTTTGGTGCCAAGTCGGAGGAAAAACGATCACTTAAGTGTCATAGCTTTTTTTTGGATCACTTTAGTGCTAAAATTTTTGAAAAATGATCACTTAAGTGCTAATTTTTTTTAAAAACGATCATTTAAGTGCTAAATTTTTGAAAAACGATTACTTAAGTGTCAATCTCCGGCGAGACTCCGGCGAGCCACGTCAACTTCAGAAATTAATAAAAAAAAAATGCCATGTCAGATTTCCGGCGAAAAATTGTGTACGGCACCGGAGTTGGCACTTAAGTGATTGTTTTTCAAAAATTTTAGCACTTAAGTGATCGTTTTTCAAAAATTTTAGCACTAAAGTGATCCAAAAAAAAGTTATGGCACTAAAGTGAGCGCCGTATACAAGTTATGGCACTTGTAGTGTACTTTTGCCCTAATAAAAGAAAGGGTTGTCAGCATGGCAAAAACAAGGTTAATTATGTATGCTGATCGTACCGGCATAGTGGCCACCATCTCTGAGGTCATCATCGACTAGGACAAAGAACTTTCAACACTGAATGCTGGAACAAGTTAATCCAACCCTACGCTTGTGAATGAACCTTTGTCTGACAGCCCAGATGAGGAGAAGGAGCTGACGATTGAGGTACCCCTACCAGCGGAGCAAATAGTGATTGGAATACCTTAGTTCTATCAGTACGAGAGTGATAAAGCAATCCTATGGTTCTACAAATTGAATGTGGATCTAATCACCAGGTCAGGACGAACGTATAGCCAAGCATACGCCCAGCCTCCGAAACCTGTCTTTGATGAGGAAGCTAAAGAATTCCTGGCCATCGTTAAGCCTAGTGAATATAATGTCGTGAATCAGTTATGCAAGTTGCCCGCTCAGATTTCCTTGTTAGAACTGCTCCAAACGTTCGTAAAATATCAGAAAGCTCTAATGAAGGTACTCAGCGAAGTAAATGTACCGAAAACAATCAAGCATGACAAGCTAGAAGCATTCATGGGGTCTATCCTTTTAAAGGATCAGATAACGTTCTCGGAAGATGAATTTCCCACTTAAGGAAGGAGACATACTAAGAGTCTCTACATTTCTGTCAAATGTAGAAACTCCCACGTAGCTTGAGCTCTGATAGATAATGGGTCTGCGCTGAATATCTGCCTGCTAGCAACCTTACGCCGTCTTAATGTGGACACATCTAAGCTCCGTGCTTCCAAAACATCCATCCAAGCTTTCAATGGAATGAAGAAGGACACCGTTGGTGAAATCGACCTGGATATCCAAATTAGCCCAACAGTATTCGGCATCTTGTTTCAAGTGATAAATATTCCCACTGCCTTTAGTTTTCTATTGAGTCGTCCCTGGATTCACTCTGCTGGGGCTATACCTTTGAGCCTTCACCAAAGTGTAAAGTTTGTACCCCAAGGGAAGCTAATCACGGTCCATGGAGAGGAAGACCATCGGGTCTACCAAGAAACCGCCATCCTGTATATTGAACTAAGTGGCAAAGTGAAATCTAGCTATCAATCCATTGAGCTCATTTCAACAGTTCATGGATATTGAGGAGCTGCTTCTCCGGTCCCTAATATGTCAAAAGCATCGATCATGGTAGGGAAGGTCATGGTTGGGAATAGTTTCACTCCAGGTCAGAGACTCGGCAGAGGAAGCTAAGGCATTTGAGAACCTATCCAAGTTGCCAAAAATCACCATACTGCTAGTCTAAGGTATCGCGGAGGAAACCCACAGGCCAACAAGAGGCGCATGACAGGTCAAACTAGTTTGTTACCTCCCCACATCCGGAAAACTTTTCCGACACCTACTAGATTATTGCAGGATGAAAAAATTTATCTTAACCCCTCAGGACAATCCAATGAGGGGGTCAGGCATCAGGCCAAATGTTCAAGCCAGCCGAGTTCCTCAATGCTTCCCTCAAATGTTGCTATTGATTGACATCGGAACTCAGACAAGCTACCAATTAAGGAAGATTGTGGACAAGAAGAAACGCTGGATAATGTGGTCACTCTATTTGACGACATCTTTATAGGAGCCATACACGAGAATTCGACCTTAGAAACAAGTGCAAGCCCCCTGATTTGCTTGCTCATTTGCAATACGAGTTAAACGAGCTACTAGAATTACTTGCGTCCCTACTGTATACCATTCACCAAATCTCGGATGTGTCACTGTCGGTTCCCAATCAGGAGCAGGCAACCCAAGTAAACCGTCCCAAAAAAAACCCACCGTCGGGAGCCTTTCCCGACAGAACTTGGTGAGATATCCAACTCCTATAGTGGTAGGGCAAAGTATGGCGATACTCGCCGGTTCCAAAATCTATGGATGTGATGTTCCCTATCCTTTTACAAAAGGGACTGATCGCAAGGAGATCGAAACACCCTACTCCTGAGTAATTCATTAACTATGATCCCTCCAAATCTTGTGACTTTCACTCATGAGAGGTTGGGCATTCGCTGGATGATTGCGATGCTTTGAAGAATAGAATTCAAGACCTACTAGATGCTAGGGTATTTACTTTTCGTGCCCCGTGGCTATGCCATGGTGAGGATGACCTTTTGGTGGTGCCTGGCCTTCGTGCCGCCGCCCCTGAGCTTTCTAATAGGGCACGCAAAGGAAAGGCTATTATAAATACCCTAGACCAACCCAGTAGTAAATTCAACTATTACGTTGACTACTAGTTTCCATCAAGTTTTTATGAATAGCAGCAGAATAGCATTCCTAGCGGATGGAATAACTTGGAAAAGCTGACACTAGTGAATAGAAGAGCCAATGAGCTAGATTCCCGAAACGATAATTCTGAAGACTTTTTCGTCGGCTCAATAGACGAAGAACTAGTGGAGGGAATGGGTGTAAGCCCACTTGAATAGAATTCCTCGTTTCCTTTTTGCATGAACTCTTGGAAAAGGGGTTATCCTTGTATTTTATTTTTTGTCGTCATTTCTATTGGAAGAAATGTCTTTTCGAATTTTCTCTCTTTTGAGGTGGTAAATTTGCGTATTGTAAATAAATAATATTTTAGGAGCATAAGGTAGTACACCAAACTGGCCCGTTGATGATATCCAACCACGAAAAGGAAGGTATTCTAAGGCCCGGGCTATCTCACACTTCCTCGTTTTTAAAAAATTTTCGAAAATCAAAGACATCTCATGATTCTTAAAAAAAAATGTTTTAAGAGGAAAAGGACAATAAAAAAAATTTATATCTCCATTTGTTTATCTGATCGATTTACCTTGTATTTCAAGCATAATCCTACGCCTTGCGCGGGAGTTAGTATGGTCCAGCCTGATGAGTTAGATACTGACAGTAGCGATTCTGACGATTCAAGTGATGACCCTGCTGAAATCCAAAGAAATTTGGAGCAATATGAACAAATCAAGCCCCTTACAACCGAAGATACCGTTACCATCAGTTTGGGTGGTACTCAGGATCCAAAAGAAGTGAAGATCGGGGCCAGTCTTCCTGAAGAGAAAGCCGTATGGCTGATAACTCTCCTCAAGGAGTATCAGGACGTCTTCGCATGGTCTTATTCTTATATGCCAGGACTGGACCCTCGGATTGTCGAGCACAACTTGCCTACCAATCCTGACATGCCTCCCAAAAAGTAAAGATTACGAAGGACCAAACCCGATCTATCGAAAAAGATCGAAGAAATGATGAAGTTACTGGAAGTTGCGTTCATTGAGGTTTCACCATACCCTAATTGCGTAGCGAACATCGTACCAGTGAAGAGGAAGGATGGTCGAATTCGAGTTTGTGTGGATTACCGCGACTTGAACAAGGCCAGTCCAAAAGATGACTTTTCGCTTCCTCATATAGATGACCTTGTGGATAGCACTGCTGGATTCGAACTATTTTCTTTCATGGATGGATTCTCTATGTACAACCAGATAAGGATGAACGATCAGGACAAGAAGAAGACGGCGTTCATCACTCCTTGGGGTACCTTTTCACTACAAGGTTATGCCTTTTGATTTGAAAAATGCCGGGGCAACATACTAACGTGCTATGATCACCCTCTTTCATGACCTAATGCACAAAGAAATTGAGGCCTATGTTGATGACATGATTGCCAAGACCAGGTGCAGAGAAGACCACATTAAAGCCTTGAAGAAACTATTTATCTAGTTACGTGAGTTCAAATTATGCCTGAACCCTGTAAAGTGCATTTTCGGGCCAACCTCTGGTAAGTTACTTGGATTCATTGTGAGTAGCAAAGGGATTGGGGTTGACCCTTCGAAAATCAAAGTAATATGTGAATTGCAACCCCATCCACAGTAAAAGAGGTCAAAAGCCTTTTGGGAAGGTTGAACTACGTTGCTCAGTTCATCTCCCAACTCTCTGAGACTACACGGCCTTTCTTCAAACTCCTCAAGAAAGGCGTGCAAATCAATTGGGATGAAGACTATCAGGAAGCATTTAAAAAGCTGAAGAAATATTTGATGAGTCCCCTAGTACTAGTTTTACTAGTTTCAGGGCATTCTCTAACTCTCTATTTAACAATTCATAGTGAATTGTTGGGAGCCCTATTAGCCTAAAGCCACCCTGACGATGGAAAACAACGAGCCATCTATTATCTGAGTAAGAAATTCACCATTTTGAAACAAAATTATTCCGAATCAGAAAAAACATGTGTCGCATTGGTATGGGTGTTGCATAGACTTCGACAATATACTTTGCAACACCAGACGTTCCTCGTGACTGAAAACGACCCTATTCTGTATTTGCTTAATCCACCGACATTAGTGGGAAAATTAGCTAAATGGCAAATTCTAATTTCTGAATTTGACATTCAAATGTCTTCACAGAAATCAGTGAAAGGTCGAGTAATCGTTGATATGCTGGCTAAATGCCCTAGGGAAACACATGAGGATGATCTTCCAGATGATCGCGTTCTATCAACAGAGGAACATACATGGACTATGTTTTTCAATGGAGCAGTAAATCTGTCTGGCTTTGGCACTGGGGCAGTCTTGATATCCCCAAATGGGCAGCATTATCCTGTGGCCGCAAAATTAGTGTTACCTTGCACCAACAATATAACCAAGTATGAAGCATGTATTCTCAGTTTACAAGCAATAATTGATATGAAAATTGCCAAACTGAAAGTGTTCGGCGATTTTACCTTAATTATACTCCAGACTGTGGGTGAATGGAAGACTAGGGATACTAAATTATTATCCTATCACGATTATCTGGAGGACTTGGTTTCAGAGTTCGATGAAATCTCGTTCGACTATCTATCTAGATCCCATAACCATTTCGCCGATGAATTGGCTACACTATCATCCATGCTACAGGTTACCAATGGTTTGGAAATAGAACCTTTGAAGATTGAAATTCTGACCAAACCGGCTCATTGCATGACGGTGACCGTGGAACCCGATGGTAAATCATGATATTACGATATCATGAACTACATCAGAGATCGGCAGTTCCATGAAGGGATTAGCTCTGCAAACATAACGTATATAATGAAGATGGCGACAAAGTTCTTTGTTGATGATGAGAACTTGTACAAAAGGTCTTAGGACTCTATTTTACTAAGATGTGTGGATGCGACAAAAGCGACGTAAATTATGCAGGAATTGTATGAAGGAGTATATGGTCTACATATGAATAGACACATGTTAGCTAGAAAAATAACAAGATTATGTTATTACTGGCTTTCTTTGGAAAGTGATTACATCCGATACGTTCAAAATTGTTACCGTTGTCAGATCCATAGAAACAAGATAAATACCCCACCAACTAAACTACATCAACTGTCAGAGTTGTAGCCGTTTTCAATGTGGGGCATCAATGTGATTGGCCCAATTAATCTGAAAGCATCAAATGGACATCGTTTTATCTTAGTCGCAATTGATTATTTTTCAAAGTAGATCGAGGCCGCGTCATATTCCAATGTCACTGCTCGGAATGTGATGAAATTCATCAAGCGAGATGTAATCGCCCGTTATGGCGTCCCTGAAGCCATTGTTACAAACAACGGGACAAATTTGAATAACAAGCTTGTTAATGATTTACTCAGTGGATTTAAAATCTGCCATCTGAATTTGTCTCCTTATCATCCCCAGATGAACGGAGCTGTTAAAGCTGCTAACAAAAACATTAAAAAGATCTTAGCCAAAACTGTTGAAAACTACCGAAATTAGCATGAAAGATTGCCTTTTGCATTGATGGCATACCGAATGTCAATTCGGACATCTACTGGGGCAACCCCTTTTTCTTTGGTTTATAACATGGACGCAGTCTTGCCAATTAAGATAGAAATTCTCTCACTACGGGTATTGTCCTAAGTGAAACTGTCTGATGCAGAGTGGAAGCAGCAAAGATTGGAACAGCTGAATATGATTGATGAAAAGTGATTGAAGGCCCTTTGTCATGGGCAATGCTATCAACAGAGCATAGCCAGATCATTCAACCGAAAGGTACGCCCTAGACACTTTGGAGCAGGCGATCTTGTCCTGAAAAAGGTGTTACCACTACCCCCTGAGCTTGGAGGTAAGTTCGCTCCTAACTATAAGGGTCCCTATGTCGTGAAAAAGACACTCCCGGGGGGAGTTTTGATTCTGACTGAAATGGATAGACACCAATTCTCCACCCCGGTCAATTCGGATGCTGTGAAGAAGTATTATCCTTGAAATAACTTCTATGTCCCAATTCATAACAAGAAAATTGACAGTAAAGTTATTGATAAGAACACTCCTGTTAGCGGATCAAACTGGGAAAGATTTTGTACATGACAAAATGGCGTCAAAGCTAATCCTAACAACTATCGACTCAATGGCAGACACGCCCACGTCTGTCAAGGACCTTTAAAACAGATATTAACTTTGTTGCAAAAATCCCCATGCAAGTAATTGTATATACCTGTGCAGTCAAGAATCAGAGCATTCATGAGAAACTCCTTGACATGCTAGAACTATATTAACACAGTGCATGCTGACAATAGAATCCTCTACCTGGAGGCACCCCTAATTATAGAGGATTTTATTCAAGCTTTGAGACTAAAAGCATGGAGGAGCATACTGAGACAAAGAAGGCTAAACAAAGTAAAGAGGAGAAAAGACTCTACTAGCTTTGAAGGCAAAATGAAAGAAGAGTAATCTATATCGTTCTCAATTCACCTTCAATCCTCTCATTTCTAACATAAGCTCCTGTTCTTATCAGAAGGGAATTATCAACATCCGAGAAAACTCAAGGAGTTATCAGTTCAATCTTAAATAAAGGGAATCACGAAGGATAATGTTGTATCATTTTCAATTCATATACCTTAAAAAGCCATTCATTAACATGATCTTTCTTATTATCTTGCAGGTATACCTCACTGTCACAGCATAAGTAAGTATCTCTTTCCCGAAACTCTTCTCATAAGAGTAAAAAGAAACAAGAAGAAAAAAAATAATTAAAGAAATGGATACTATTTTCTTCGTCGAGTGCATTATGTGGAAAGGACTCTTGCATGGTAATTTTACCTGTTTAATTCACTAATTCCTTATGAAAATTTTGACAATTCGACAAGTGATGTCTAACTGCTCTGATATATTGAACGAGGTGTGTTAGGATGATGAGAGGCAATCCTTGGTCTATACACATTCTCACGTACCAAACTCTTGCAAGATGAATGAAGAAGTTTCATTTCTACGAGGTAAAGGGATTTCTCGCATAAGATACGGTAGCCAAAATGACGAGAGGCAGTTCATTTCTTTGCCCCATACACTACCATTAATCCTTTGCTTAACCATTTTTTAGCCCATGCACTCAGAGATTCCTTTTAAATCATCCCTGTCAAGAATCACCCCACATTAGGGTAGCTTGAGATAAACTAGCATCACAGGAAAGACTCAAATTCAAAGGAAGTAGGAAAAGCATTCCCCTTTTTTTTCGTTCACCACTCATATGGCTTCGGCATCCTCATCTTCACAGGTCCGACAATCCTCGACGAAGTCCTCCATGACAAGCACACCATCAATGGCCAGATAGTCAAGGCTAAGAGGGCTTTGTCAAGAGAGAAGCAGCAAACTAATGCCTATCCAAAATGCTAATTTCTTATTGATAACAGTGATGTTTTCACTGAGTAAGACAAGAAGGATGATGAGTTTATAATATCTAAAAGTGTCTATAATCATCAGCTGCAACAGCTTGAACAAGGTAAAAAGACGAATAGAAATTTTCTTACTCTCATTTACGTTAATCTTTGAGTATTTTTATTGCAGGTGAACTCTTGCAGTAATTTAAGTGCCCTAGGATGATGAAGAGCAATTCTTTTTCTATCCCATACACTTATATCCCTTACTAACCCAATTGAACCGGCAATTTCATTTCGTACAAATCCAATTGGTGATCATCCCCCACACCGGGGCAGGGTAAAAGTCACCACAGTTTGAGCATCACAGTCTCAAGTACCGAATAAAGATGGAGACTCTAAGAGCCTAATAATATTATTCTATTCGAACTTGTTCAAGTTAGTCCTAACAACACCAAAAGAGCAGTAAAAAAATGCTGAAAATTAGGGGCATGAAAAAAGCAATGTGCCTGATAAAAGCAAGACCAATGCCTATGAATAAAAAAAGAAAAAGAAAAGGAGAAAAAGAAAAACATGAAAATGATGAAGAGAAAAGAGTCCCTAATTTCTAGGTAACTGCTATGAAAAACAATGAAGTTTTAGCAGAAGAGATCTCTGAGCGTGATAAAGTACTCTTAAATACCTCAAAGTTATTAAATGGTGCAGAATATACGACCCCAAAGGATACAAACTTGAGTTCTTCCTTGATATAAATTCCTACTTTAAGAACTCTGTCTTGATAAAGATCTGATACATGATGAATGAAAACGAACCAATTGTTGATAAAGCACTTGGGATAGAGATGGAATGATATCCAGGAAAGATGCTCGACACATAAGCTCCTCAAAAAAAGTTGTCAAAGATGCTAAAACACAAGATTATTTGGGGAGTCTTCCAAAAGGATCTTGATAGTGAAGAAGAAAACTGGTGACAATGCCAAGAGGATCACCAATTCTCACCCTTACACATTTTTTAGCCCAACGATCATTTCGTTCCTCAACTTATAAACCAAGCCCACGTTACATCCCTCATAAAGTCTCTTTTGACTGGGGCACTTGAATTAACGTGAAATTTCAAATGTTTATAAACAACGCTCAAGGAAGTGCGAGCAAGACTATTTTTATCTCGTTTTGTAGGGTTTTTAACTTATAAACTTGCAGATGATTAGAGAACATTTTTTGTCATGGCTTTGACTTAGACAATCACCTTTGTTAAATCGCTGACCAAGCTAACATTACGACCCTGAAAAAGACCTCTTAGATTGGTAGCGTCGTACTAATTGTGAGAAAACTTAGACCCTTATGAATCTGTTAACGGTCAGATTGAGTGTTTCGATGTTCCCACATTAATGGACGAGACAATCAGCCCTTTTTAATGAGAGCAAGTGAAAAGTCCTTTCTGACTGAAAGTCCCTCGTTCATCATCTCGAGAAAGTCCACCTTGCGAAAAAATTGTCTTGATTGACCCTCGGACTTTTGGTAATGTAAACATAGTAAAATCATCATGCATGAACTTTCTAATGCACATTTTGGAATAGCCCAGCTTGTCTATCCTTAATAAAAGTATGCATGTTTGTGCTAATCGTTTTTGACAGCTCAGAATTTTAATCCCAGTGATAGAATACAAAAAATCCGAGCGCTGGAGAAGCCTTCACTATCATCGCAAGGGAGATGCCCCGAAAAAAATAGGACAATTATTCAGTAAATGATGCATCAAATCTCCGGGTAAGAAATCCTAAGTATTTCATCAGGATTCTTTTCAAACTACCCAGAGAGTAAACCAGGTGTCCTTTTGAGAAGAAAAAGCATCTTGAGTTGATGGTCAAGATATTTCATACAATATTCTTAAATAATCTCAGTTGTCTATTTTCCCGATGAATATGTATGTATTTGCAAGAACATGCCTAAGTAAGTATTTTCTACCCATGCCCGGTTCCAAAAATCCATGTATCTACGATTGTTAATGTACCTCTCCTGAGCACGGGAATGACCCCCTCTGTTCACAACAAATCCTCAGGCGATGACCCCCAAGTACTTGGATAAACAAATTCCAGTCAGTCAAGGCGATCGAAGAAAAGTTCGAATCCTAGACAAATAAATGAAATCTAGTCAAGGCGACCGAAGACAAGTTTGGGTCCTAGACAGATGATTTTCCTATCCAAGGCGACCGAAGAAAGGTTCGGGTCATGGACAAATGAAATCCAGTCAAGGCGACCGAAGACAAGTTCGGTCCTAGACAGATGATTTCCCTATCCAAGGCGACCGAAAAAAGATTCGAGTCCTAGACAAATGAAATCCAGTCAAGGCGATCGAAGATAAGTTCGGGTCCTAGACAGATGATTTCCCTATCCAAGGCAACCGAAGAAAGGTTCAAGTCCTGGACAAGTGAAATCCGAAGATAAGTTCGAGTCCTAGGCAAGTGATTTCCCCAGTCAAGGCGACTGAAGAAGGGTTCGGGCCATACACAAATAGTTTCTCTCATCAAGGCGATCAAAGATAGGTTCGAGTCCTAGACGAAGAAAGTTCAGTTGAGGCGACCGAAGATAGGTTCGAGTCCTTGACATATGATACCAACTATCTGAAATTACTATACCCTTCGACAAGGTAGGTAGCCCTAGGTATGTTTTTTATTAGCTTTAGTATGCATCATCTTATCGCGTTACAAAAATGAGACTCACGATCTCGCCAAACATAACATTCATTGAACATGCATGGGCTAAATTAAGGTGTCATTTTATCTCTGAACGTAACCTCTGCGAGCTCAAACTCTACGAGCTTACCTTCAAAGAGGAGCAGCTATTGACACCTATTTTTAATTTGCCCAAAATTAAGTGCACAAAATTTAGGAATTAATTTTTGTAGTTTCCAAAACAAAAAAAATATATATATCTATTTAAATACATTGCATATAGAAATTAGGCACATTTCGCATTAATAGGGCCTATTAGAGTTTAAAAAAAATTCAAAATTTCAAAAAATAAATTCAAAAATTTTTAAAATTAATTATTTAATTATTTAATTAAAAAAGAAAAGAAAAAGAAGAAAGAAAAGAAAAGAAAAAGAAAATCGAGTCGGGCTAGGTCGGGGCCAGGCTGACCCAACCCGTTTCTTTTTCCCCCCGTACGGGCCTCCTCCCCTGGCCTGCTCTCTTTTTCTCTTTTTCTTCTTCCTCCCACCCCCGCGGGCCCAGCCCGCTTTTCCTTCTTTCTTTTCCCTCACGAGAGCGGGGCCTAGCCCGGCCCAACTCCCTTCTCCTTCCTTTTCCCCCTGTCACTCTCGTTGCCTAGTTTCCCCTGTCCCTGACTGCAGCGTGACGCACAGCGGCGCCACTCCTTACCGTCGCTATCCGGCCAAAGCAAGGCCGGATGAGAAAACTAACGGACTGGCATTAAAAATGCCAATCCCATCTTCCCCATTTCTCGGCTCCCTTATTCTCTCCACCCTCCCGGCTCCCTGTCTCTCTCTCTCTGCCTCACCGAACCAGGCCCCGCTGCACTGGCCTGCAAATAGCCGCGAAAGTCGCGGGGCAGGTAGGCCAGTGCAAGCCGTCGTCACATGCACGTAATGGAGGAGAGGGGCTCCATCGTCCGGCTATAAAAAGCTAGAGAGAAAGAGAGAGAGGGGGTCAGCCGTTTTGTGAGACAGAGAGAGAAAGAGAGAACGGAGAGAGAATAGAGAGAGAGAGAGAGAGAGAGAGAGAGAGCAAACTGAGTGTTCGTCGAAGCAAGAAGGAGAACCAGAAGCGTCGTCGTCGCATACGTAGCAGCCAAAAGGCCACCTAGACGTGCCATCAACTAGTGAGCCCCCCCGGCCAAGAAGTTCCTCTATTTTCCCTTGTTTTTTGGCGTGGTTGGGCCGGGACTCATGCCGGCCATTTCGCGCAAATCCCAGCCCATACCGTCGTCGGTCCTGACCCCTAGTTGCCGTCGGAGGTGAACCCAAGCCGCTGGGATCAATCGGATCACCAGAAGAGGTCGAAATCCCCTATTTTTCCACGCACCCGCCAGGCGTTCGACGAAATGCCTCAACCAGGCTGGTTTTTGTTTCGTCGCCGGCCAGCGAACGGTGGTCCGACGACGGCTCAGGTGAGTGGCGTAGCCCAGAGGTGATCCTAATCAAGCGATTTGGGGGCGACGTTGGCCTGGGTTGACCGGCGATTGGCCAATTTTGACTTCACCGGCGCCCCCCTCCCCGCGGGTCTGTGAATTCGGGTCGAATTCAACCCGAATCAGTAGATCCGACCCAGGTCAACACCCGGGTCGGATCTGTTGACTCGAGTCGATTCCGACCAATCCGGATCCGCAGATCCAACCCAGGTTAACGCCCAAGTCGGATCGGTTGGCTCAGGTTAGTTTTGACCCGGTTTGGATCTGGCCTGACCTGATTTAATTTTTTTAAAAAAAATTTTGAAGAAACTTTTAAAAAAAAATTTAAAAATTTTTATTTTTTTCTTCGTCCGTATTTTTTTGTGGGTTATCTAAATGTTTTAATTTATTGTTGTAATCATTATGTATGCTATTGTCTTATTTAAATTTGGCAAATCTAAGGTCGCGCGGTATTATGTCTTTTAATTTATTGTCGTGGTATTATTATGCATGTTTTTTAATACAATTGCATGAGCTGTTTTATTTTTTAATGTCATCTGACTTAGTTAAGGCTAGAACCTTAGGCTGCATGAATTGTTGTGTTCTTGACTGCTAATCATTTCTGATTATGCACTTGTTTGATCACCTCACATGTTAGGAGAAAGGTCCTAAAATCAATCCAAATTGCCTGACAAATGTTTTCAAAAATGCACTCAGTTAATCTGTGGTTCGTAAAAATAAGGTGATTCTCCCATCATCCTATTTGGGTTTCTAATCGACCCACCCCAAATTGATTAGTGGCGACTCCTTAATATAAACACTTACATGTTAAATACTTAAACCCTAAGTCGTGATATAGTATGGGCTTGGGAGAGCCCGAGTTAAGTCTCAAACCTAGACTTAGGACGTACCAGACGAGCCGCTCCTTCTTTTTTGCATGTTCAAAAAAGGCTCGGAAGGTCGATCGCGACAAGTTGGTTGTTCAAGAATATTGATTCTAAATGGTTTTATATCCATACCATCTTTAATCTCTTCGAAACTTTCTATCATCTCTTCTAAATATTTGTAATAAGGAATCAGCTTGACATCTCGAGTTTACCATTCACCAGTTGTTTGTAATATGATGAGCATAGAATCTCCATATACTTGCAACCTTTTTACCTTCATTGAAAGGGCTAATTGTAAGCCGAGAATGCACGCTTTGTATTTAGCGACGTTATTGGTGCATGGAAATACCAATTTCGCAGATACCGGATAGTATTGACCTTTTGGGGAGATCAATACTATTCTATTTCTTGATCCAAATAAGTTAATTGCACCATCAAAAGACATAGTCCATTTATCATCGACCAGTGTCAATATGTGATCATCAAGTCGTTCTTATGAACTAGCAAAAAATTCGCAAAATTCGCAAAGTGGTAATCCAATCAATGAACTGTCGTTTTTTGCCAACATGTCTGCTATTGCTTGTCCTTTGACTAATTTTTTAGATGAACTTCTAATGTCGAACTCAGATCACAAAACTTGCCACTTTGCTAATTTCCCAACCAAGAAGGATTTCTCAAGAAAGTACTTGATTGGATTATTCTCGGTCACTAGCAAAATTTGGTAATGAAGGGTGTACTATCTTAATTTGTGTAATACCCAAATAAATGCAACATATGTCTTCTCAACTGCTAGGTAATTCACTTATGATATTGTGAATTTCTTGCTCAAGTAATAAATGGCTTATTCTTTATTATCATTTGATCTTCTTTGTAAATGCACAGCTCCTAACGACTCATAGTGAATTGTTAAGTATAAGATTATGGGCATTCCAGGAATTGGTGGTACCAACACCGGTGGCCATATCAGATATTCTTTAATCTTGTCAAAAGCTTGTTGACATTCCGCATCCCACTTTACTTTGGCATTTTTCTTCAATAGCTTGAAGAATGGTTTAGCAGTCTCAGAAAGCTGATATATGAAACAAGCAATGTAGTTTAATTGCCCTAACAAGCTTCTCACTTCTTTTACCGTAGAATAAGTCTTTAAGTCATATATTGCCTTGATCTTGGAATGATTAATTTTGATTCTCCTATTACTAACTACAAATCCTAGCAGTTTCTCAGATTTTACCCCAAACACACACTTGTTGGGGTTCAGTCGCAATTTCTACTTTCTAAGTCTTTCAAACAATTTGCGAAACACCTCAACATGATTTTCTCCTTGTTTTGATTTTGTAATTATGTCATCCACATATACCTCGATTTCTTTGTGCATCATGTCATGGAACAAAGTTACTATTGCCCTTTAATACGTGGCACCAGCATTTTTTAGACCGAAAGGCATCACCTTATAACAAAATGTGCCCCATGGTGTTATGAAGGACGTTTTTGCCTTATCTTCTTTCTTTATGAGGATTTGATTATATCCTGAAAAGCCATCCATGAATGGAAATGTTTCGAATCCAGCAGTACTATCCACTAATACATCGATATGTGGAAGTGGAAAATCATCTTTAGGGCTTACTTTATTTAGGTCGCAATAATCAACACATACCCGCACCAGACCATCTTTCTTCATTACGGGCATTATGTTGGCAACCCACTCTGCATATGGTACTACCTCGATGAAACTGACTTTGAGTAATTTCATCACTTCTTCTTCTATTTTTTTTTTTTTGCCAATTCTAGCTTTGTTTGCCTCAATTTTTGCTTCTTTGGTGGAATACTTGGATTAATTGGCAAACCATGTTCGCCTGGCATGTCAACATAAGACCATGCAAATATATTTTGATATTCCTTGAGCAAATTTGTAATTCTTTCTGCTTCTGCTGGGGGAAGACTTTCTCCAATCTTAACCTCTTTGAGATTTTCTTTATCACCCATATTAACAGTAACCATTTTCTCTAACGTAAGTGATTTTGATTCTTCATGATGGATCCATTCTCTTCTGATCCATTCCTCATCTTCATTATCCACTTCAATATCGCAAGTAATTTCCTTGGAAAGATTTAGGTCATATATAAACCTATTATGGATATGCGAATGCTCATGCCTGATATGTAACAAACATGATTCATAATTACATACAAAGTAAGTAACACACATAGTCTTATGAAAAACTTTTTTTTGGAAATTCATTTTGAAACTTGTTTTGAAAGAACATAAAGGGCAAAAGTACACTACAAGTGCCATAACTTGTGTACGGCGATCACTTTGGTGCCATAACTTTTTTTTGGATCACTTTGGTGCCAAGTCGGAGGAAAATAGATCACTTTAGTGACTCCGGCCAAAATTTCGGCCAAAAAGCTGACTTGGCATTTATATTAAAAAAAATAATATGACTTGTACACGTGGAAATTACGTGATTTTTTTCGAATTTTTAATTTATAGAAAGAAAAAAAAAACTGCAGCAGCGGCGAGGGCTCCCTCGCCGCTGCTGCCTGGGTCGCCACCACCGCCGGGAAGGGCCGGCGGTGGTGGGCGCAGTGGCCGGCGAGGGTCGCCGGCCCCTGGCCGGGGCCCGGCGACCCTCGCCTCGCCCAGATCCGGCGAGGCGAGACCTCGCCGTTGCCTGGGTCGCGACGACGAGGTCTCGCCTCACCCAGCGAAGGCGAGGCCGTGCCTCGCCGTCGCGACCCAGGCGACGGCGAGGTCGGCCTCGCCTGGATCCGGCAAGGCGAGGCCGCGCCTCACCGTCGCGACCCAGGCGACGGCGAGGCGAGACCCAGGCGCGCGCCTCGCCTGGGTCGGCCTCGCCGTCGCCTGGGTCGCGACGGCGAGGCGCGGCCTCGCCTCGCCGGATCCAGGCGAGGCCGACCTCGCCGTCGCCTAGGTCGCGACGGCAAGGCGCGGCCTCGCCTTCGCTGGGCGAGGCAAGACCTTGCCATCGCGACCCAGGCGACAGCGAGGTCTCGCCTCGCCGGATCTGGGCGAGGCGAGGGTCGCCGAGCCTCGGCCAGGGGTCTGCGACCCTCGCCGGCCACTGCGCCCACCATCGCCGGCCCTTCCCGGCGGTGGTGGCGACCCAGGCAGCAGCGGCGAGGGCTCCCTCGCCGCTGCTGCAGATTTTTTTTAAAATATAATATAATATAATTTTTTAAAAAAAAAATACACGTCAGCAGGCTAAAACGGCGTCGTTTTTAGTTTTTAATGCTGACTGGATCTCTCCGGCGAGCCGTGTCAGCGCCACATCGGATTTCCGGCGAGCCACGTCAGCATTGGCACTAAAATGATCGTTTTCTAAAAAAGTTGGCACCAAAGTGATCCGAAAAAAAGTTATGGCACCAAAGTGATCGCCGTACACAAGTTATGGCACTTGTGGTGTACTTTTGCCGAACATAAAGATAGAGGTAGTCCTCATATCATCAAACTTCCTTGCTCTTAAAATCATTTTTGCAATAAGGAGCAATATAAAAACCCAAAGCCTCAAGCCCTATGAATGAGGATAATGTTCATCATAGCTTTGGTTTTATTTCTACATGTTCTTAACAAAACATTTGATCAGTTTTTATTGAATTGAAAAACACGATTACATCTACATCAAAAGGAATGTAAATTGGAACTGAATTGAAATTGCAAATAAAATCATAGGAAATTAGAAATGGCAATCAACAAAATGCAATGGAAAAAGCTAATAGCAAAAGTTCAAGAGAATCTTCCCACACCAGTGCGTAGGTAACTTCCGCCTCACTTATGATAAAATTGATGGTATTCTCTTCGAATAAGTTTGGCAGAATAGATTTTTCCTTTGCATGTAAGTCTTCTTCTTGAAGTAACTTGGAAGGTCCAGGAAAAGTTTCCTGGATATAAATCTGATGATAGAAAAGCTCTTTAGCTTTACCCTTCTATATAGATAGATTAATGAGGCCATCGCCTCGGCCTCTACGGCCTTCATGGTTCTTTTGACCCTGGTCTTAGCCTCCATAGTGATCTTTAGAGTTATTTGGAATATAACCTATTCCGTGCTTTATCTTTGTAGTGAGAGGAGTGATAGGTTCTTTGATTCCTTGAGACTTTGATCCAAGACCATTACCGGGAGTAAGTCCATATTGGCATAACATTCTTCCAGACATAATGGATGATGTTGAAAACTCCGGGGATTCTATGATGCAATCGGCAAGAATTTGCACCACTGAGATCATTTTGAAGGAATGATAACTTGGTTCTTCTTCCACTTCGGGTTTGATATACGGTATTGCACTCTCCTTGTAGGCGGTGAAATCTGTCTCCCTGTATACATTGATTATTTTGCCATTAATGACAAACATGACCTTCTGATAGAGACTTGAAGGAATGGCGCCAGCCATATGAATCAAAGGTCTTACAAGTAACAAGTTGAAAGTCCTTAGAATATCTACTACTTGGAAGTCGATAAGAAAAGGCATTGGGCCTATGTTTACCTCGAGTTTGATATCACCAATAATGTCTTTCTTCATTCCATCAAATGAGCGCACGATTACCTTAGAAGGTTTGATGAGTTGTTCACTAATCCCCAAGCGATACAGTATGCTTACAGGACACAAATTAAGTGCAGAACCATTATCGATTAGCACCCGTGACACTTCCTTACCCTAGCATTTGACAGCAATATACAGGGCTTTATTGTGGGAACGCCCGTCAATTAGGAAATCTTCATCAGAGAAGGCAATTTGATCCTTTAGAAGAATAAAGCCAACAAAGTCTTCCAATTGTACCTCATTAATCATCTCCAGGATGTGTACCTCATTGAGAAGCTTCATAAACACCATTTTGTGGCTTTCTGAAGTCTTGAAGAGATCCAACAAAGAAATCTGTGCCGGCATATTTCTTAGTTGTTCAATTACCTCAAATTTACTCGTCTTCATGGCTGAAAGTAACTATTTGACATCTTTTTCAGTCACTCCTTTCTTTTCATGTTCACTGTCCTTTGGGACATTGCATCTTCCTTATCAAGTCATGGCATCGACTTCTTTGGGAGAGTAGCCCCAAAGTACACACTTAGTATCAAACTTTTCTTTTGGAGGGAGAGCAATGATCACAGGCTACGTTTCTTCTTCCTCGATCCTTAGCTAATCCATGGGAAGTTGAATAGTGATTGGTATGATAGGACCTTCCTCCGCCTTATATTTATCCACCTTATCAAACTTGATTATAAATGGTGTAATCATGGATACCATGCTTCTGTTCGCTTCGTCAGCATCCATTCCATCCCAACCATCAGGTGTGATTGTTTCGTTTTGAATGCCCATGAAGGAGATGTATATTTGACACGGTAATTGTATTTACCACTGTCTTGACCAAGTAGGTCTACAGTTTCGCCTTTCCTAGCTATTTTCTAGGTGAAACGCCTTTCACCCTGACGAACCTTTTTTTTCTCCTTTTTGTCCGAATCTATTTCATCTTGAAGCACTTCTTTCTTAGATAGAGGTGTCTCCTCAAGATTGGTTTCATCATCCATACCACCCCAGCTATCAGGCACAATTACTTCATTTTTTAACGCCCATGATGGTAGGGTATATTTTACTTGAAAGTTATATTTTCCGGAGTCTTCTCATAAGTTGTCTATAATTTCGTCTTTTAGGAGTGCTTCTTGACGGAAGCGAGCATCTCCTAATCAAGAAACTTTAATCCCGACTTCATATTCATCTTCATCATTGGTCTTAATCACTGTTTCCTCATCCTTGATCATGTTTACCGTATTATGCTCAGGAAGAGGATTATGATGTACACTTGGCTCGGGTTGTTAGAAGTTCAATATCTTTTTATCAATGAGCTGTTGAACCTTGTACTTTAGAGTAGGACAATTATCTACATTATGTCCTCTTTCTCTCATATGATAGGCGCAAGTCTTCGACTCATCATACCAAGAAAATCTCGCAAAATTGTCTCTCGGTACTTCCTTGGCCACTAAATGCATTTCCAGAAGCATTGGTAATAGTTTTGACAAGGGTCAGGGCAACGGTGTACGTTGCTTTACGAGCCTTTTATTTGATTCGAATTGTCTTGGATTTTTCCAAGCAACATTTGATTGCTTCAGAAATGATGCTTGATGAGTACTTGGGCTTGACACCATAGCCACTTCTCATATGGGTTTTTTGTCTTTTTTCCTAGGGTAAGGCCTCCGTATTACTGTTTCTTGAGCCTTCTTTTCTTTCAAACCCCATTCAATTCTCTCACCTATTTTGACCAACATGGTGAATGTCTGACATCCTGATACATAAAGCTTGTTGTAATACTCAGTTGGCAATGATTTTAGAAAAAGCTCGATGAACTCATCTTCACCTATGGTAGGCTTTACTTGTAAGGCAACGGCCTTCCATCTTTGAGCATAGGCTCTAGACCCTTCATTCCTTCGTTTCTCGATCCTGACGAGATCCTCTCTCATTGGGAATACTTCAACATTAAACTTGTAATGGCGAAGAAATTCTCCCGCCAAATGATCCTATTCAGTGAAGTCTTCTATGTCGAGGGCTATATACCATGCAAGGGTCGCCCCCTTCAAATTATCTTGAAATGTACTGATAAAAAGTGGCATGTTATCTAAATATTTTGCCATCTTATAGAGATAATACTTCAAATGGCTTTTAGGACAATCAGTGCCATCATACTTGCTCACGAACTTTGGTTCCTTGTAGTTTTCTGGAACAATCACCTTTGCATATAGCAAAAACTTATCGAACCTCTGAAGCTCATAACCTTGACTTGGTAGACATTCTTCAATTTTGGTTAATCTTTTGGCCTCTTTCTCATTCTTTGTTTTGGATGCCTTTTTGATTTGATCATCCTCTTCTAAATTCACTATCTCAAGTGTAGCCTTTGGAAGATTTTCTTGAACCGGTTCTTTATTTCTAACTGGGTCTTCAATTGGTGTTTCGGTAGCATTTGAAGTTCCTACATTTAGAGTAGTAGGATAAGAGTCTTGAGATGTAAGAATAAAGGCCTTCATTTCTACCATCATTGCAATCATTTGGTCATTTGATTCTCGACTTCAACTAGTCAAGCACGGGTTTCTTCTTCCGCTATTCTAACTTGTAAGCGAGTTCGAGGCTGTTTACCTTCTATTGCTAAACAACCTATTTTATAAAAAAAAAAAAACCCAATATCAACATAGTAAAGTGATCATGAAACCCTATATTTTTTTAATTGTATGATTTCATGAGATTGTTAAATATAAGAAATTCTATACAAGTCTTAGCCTTGTATAAAATTCTTCATCAATGTCTTTCTCAAGGAATCATACAATTCAAAGAATCACAATCCATGGTGATTCCTTTATGTTTTGAAATCATGTTTAGAAAATGATCAATCCATCATTGCATATAAAATTTGAAAATGTTTGACATCATGATTTTAAACTCAAATGGGAATCTAAATCATCCAATCCTAGGCTTCTTGCTAGGTAAGATAGCTTCCGCCTTTTGGTATTTTTCCCATTCCTTAGCTCGAGACTCTCATTCTTCCACATCAATCATGACCTCTTTAGGGATGTAGGTTCCATTCCAGGCATGTTTGGAACAATGTATTCCGGAATGTACTCCTCCATAGGATCCGGTACTATGCTCAACGGGACATATGGCTCGACATCAATTGGACGCTTATTTTCTATCCATTTGATGTATTCTTTAGAGGCCATGCAAATCTTCATGTCTTCTTTCAAACTTTTTGGTCACTTGATTATTTGTTCAAATGGGTTATCTAGAGATAGGATGATCTTGTGAATTTTGACTTGAAGGACATTCTTCTCCTCCTCAAGTATAAGTCCACTTGGGATGTCAAAGGCGAATTCTTTGGGATTCCATACCGGTGGTACTTGCTGAAGTATCTTAAATTGTCTAATGACCCTTAGAGGGCAATAAGCTGCTCCTCCACTCAAACCAAGCAATGATGCCGCATTTCCCTCTTGGCTCATGATCTTCGCTTTGCTAATCTTTGGCCAATTGATCCGCCATTGGATTTGATCAGGAGTTAAGGCTCTAATGAAATTGGCTCAATCTAAGAAAAATTGTTTGGGTAATTTGTTTTGGATAAGAATTTATCGCTTGTTGACTCCTAAATTTTGAAAATCCAATTAGTCATTCATTGCATAAAAATTAGGGATTGATCTCGGTCCCTAGAAAAAAAATTAATTAATTAATTAGTTAAAATTGCATATAGATATTAAGAGCATTTCATAATTAATTAGGCCCATATAAATTTGCATTGGACCAACAGCAGATGTACTTGACTGAAATGATTTTGAGCTTAATTGAACTAAGCCCACGGTCATGAAAATTTGACTTAGCCTATCAATCATTGGAAGAATTCGGTTAACGAAATTGAAGAGAATATTTGATTGAAAGAAAAGGGAAGGAAAATATTCACTCGTCTCGTAAGGAATCAGTGAAGAAATATACATTCTCTGGACGTTGACATGCAAAAAAAGAAAAAAAACGTGAGGAGGGGGGAGATCTCGCCCAAAGAAGTAAAAGGAAGGGAGAGATTGAAGATACGACAGTACAGGGGGCAGAAGCAAAAAGGGCAGAAGCCCAAACGTGATATTTTGAAAAAGATTCTCGGGTGGGTTTCTTTTTAAAAGGAGAGTCAAAGGGGAGAAGGAGGTCTCCATGTTCTGGACAGAGGGGAAAGCCAAAAGAAAAAGAAAAATCGTGAAGAGAGAAAAGACTCGGTCAAAGCGGGGCTCTTTTGCGGGGGTCTGATAAGAAAAGAGAAAGAATTAGAGTGAAAGACAGGGGAGAGCCAGAGAAAGGAGCATCGCGGCTGAGTCCTTTCACGACCGCGACAACGCTGAACTTCGCCTTCTGCGACAACGACCCCGCTGCTGCCCATCGTGGCCGCTTCACGTCCCCGCTTATTCCTCTTGGTGTGACAGACTTTGCTGAATCGCGAAGAAGCAACCCCGCATCTAACTTTGCCGACTATTCTGCCGACGAAGTCGCGGATCTTTCGCTGCACTTGCCGCCTTCCACGACCCACACCATAGCGGTTCCACAGTCTCGTCATTCCGGCGTTGTTGTTGCAGTGTCCGAATTGTCCCTGTTCCGTCAACGTTTCCTCGATCCAATCAACATTTCAACAGCAGTGGCTCCTTCAGACTTGCACTGCTTGAAACCTTGAGTGTCCATAATTATTATAATGCCGAATCAAGTTTTTTCAGCAAACTTTCAACGGACTCAAGCTTGACCAAACGAAAGCTCGCAAATTTACAGTGAACTTTCGATCCCAGCCAAGACTTGCTGCTCGTGATCCATCGTGAGCCACCATCAGTCGCGGCCACCGTCGATTCCGCTGCCACCCTCCCAACATTGCACCGCCGTTCCCAACGTTGCGCCGCCATTCCCGACGCGCCGCCGATCACCATCCCGATCCGCAATCCCGATCCTTTGCAAATTCAAAATTGGAAAGAAATTTGCAAATTAGGTAATTATCATATCCCGGTTTGATTCGAATATTTGATTGTCTAATTTATGCTTATTGATATCTAATTTTGCATATTTGGATAATAAGCATTATTCCAATTAGGATTTTATTTCTTTTTTTTGAAATCTTGGATATCTATTACTTTTCAAATTTGGATAGAAATCAGAATTTTCAAAATCTCTTGAATATATCCAAAATATTTGAGATATCAAAATCTTTTCAAGATGTGATCGATTAGGAAAATTTCCTAATCCGCAACCGCACACGTGGAAATAAATCTATCTATCAGGCTTTAGATAGAGTTATTTCTATAGCGGGTATTTGGAATTTTAGGATCGATCTGTCAGGCTTCAGATCGAAACTTAATTCGAAAGATTTAGCAGTTATTTTTTTTACTTGATTGTAATTTCGAATTTTGATAAAAAAAATACCAAAAAGATTGCTTTGGAATAGATTAATTTCTTTAGTTTAAAATTGCATGCTTAGATAATTAGCTTTTTTTTAAATTTCGAATTTCATCAAAAAAAACAAAAAATAATATACCCGTCATTAGAAATAGGTCATGTCGTCACACGACATATAGTTTGCATGTTAGGTTGCATTAATCGCATGTCAATTTTTGCACGTCATTACATATAGGTTAGCTTTCATTTAAATACGTAAATAAAAAAAAAAAAGAGAATTTCTGCACCTTTAAACTTTAAGTCAAGATTCATCAAAATTGTCAAATTGAGTATTTTTTTCGGAAATTGGTACCGAAAGGGCATTAAGGAATCTAGCGTAACCAAGTCCCCGAATTCATAATTTCTTATTCGCAGAAATAAAATAGTACTCTTGCTATTTTCTTTAGGTTTCTAATCAACCTACCCTAAATGATTAGTGGCGACTCCCATTGAAAATATTTACATGCTCACAATTGGACCTAAGTTGCAAATTGGTAGAGTTTGGGAGAACTCGAGCTAGGTTAGTTAATTTAATTGATCTAGTAATCCATTAGCCTAAGATCAGAAAACCCGATTTTTTTAGATCACGACAGCTTGGCGACTCCGCTAGGGATAACTTGAGTATTTTTTGAAAATTTAAGGAGGAGTTAGGCCAAAAAAAAATTTCATGAAAAAAACAACTCGATTTGACAAAATTTGATTGAATTCTCATTCTTAGGTGTTAAATGGTTTTGCAGGATGGAAGTTATAAGGGGAGTAGTGATTGGCTAACCCTTTGTTTTGCAGGCTTGGTGGAGTGGAATTATGATTTAATTTTTGTACTATTGAAGTAGTGTTTGTATATATTTGTTGTGCATGATTTACAGTATTTGCACTACACCACACACAACCTGTGACCGGATCTTGGTCACACCCCTAGTTTTAAGATGGTATTTAGATGGTTCTTTAACCTTGGCGGTAAGGCTTCGCTAAAGGTTATCCTATTTGGATCCCGAAAATTTTTCCAAAAAATGGCTCAAGGGCCATCTTCATGCACTTGAGGCTACGATGCATGGGGGTTGCCCTTGTCAATCGAATCAAGCCAAAGTGATTGGACCCGGCTAGTCATGACTATTATATGCGAGGCTACGACTAGTCATGATGATTGTATGAGAGGCTACGACACGTCGTTCCGTTCATCATTTCACTTTGCAAAAGCCATTAGGATAGATAGATTAAGATTTAAACTCACGATTCATGTGCATGTCTCTATGATTGACATTTTTTCCCCAAAGACGGTAATTTCTTGAGCTTTATCTTTGGTTTTCTGTATCTTATTTTAAATCGGTCCATGGTTTAGGTTGAGTCTTTTGGCACGTGCTCTATATAAGAATGGGTCGCCTTGATATCCATTTCGTGCCTACTCCGAAGTTGGAGCTCAAGAAGTTATGGAGCCAGTTGAAGCCAGATGGTCAGCAGTACGTTCTCAAGCGCATTAGATTCATGCTGCCAATCCTAGACATAGATGTTCAAAGCGGGATCATGCAAGCACTTGCTCATTTTTGGTGCCCCGAGATGACCACATTTGTGTTGGGAGGTAAGTTTGAGCTCACACCGACTCTGGAAGAATATAGTATTGCCATTGGGAAATCGATTGAGTTAAACATAGTTGAACCACCCATTAAGGTAGATCCTGTGATAGCGCTTGCTGAATTTTTGAGTTTGACCAAAAAAGAAATTGAAAAAGTGCTAAAGGGTAATTGTCAAGCATGCCCACTATCTTTTCTTATTGAATGTTTCGAAAATAACTCCCTCCTTATGAAATCTAATATTTTTATCTTAGCCTTTTTTGGATTCATCATTTTTCCATTCCGTCAAAATGCTATTGATCCTGTGATAGCTTGGACAGTAAAACTAATATGTGGTGGAGTTAGTTTCATAAACACAATTTTGGCAGAGACTTTCATATCTCTGACACGATTCAAGAAAGAAAAAGATAGAACTTTTCGAGCCCCGATTAAGCTTTTACAAATATGATTTTTCTCACACCTTTCTCAATTTGGGGAAAATATGACTGTATTTGAAATGGGCATGACTGGTAACCCTATTTTAAAGTTCAAACAAATACAAGATTAAACTAAGAGTTTGCACTATACACAATGGGTCCATTTGTTCAAGAATCCAATCTCTAAGATTTTCCTTTGGCAAGCTGTGTGATTTTGAGAGGTTGAGGCTCGACTATACCATGGCAATCAGAAGCCCGTACCTTTGATGGGCATTTATGGGGCAACCAGCTATCGGCCCCTTCGGGTTACATGTCAATTCCGAGTTCTGCAAGATGTCCCACCTCCACTCAGGCCCAATGAATTTCAAGTCCAGTTCGAGAAAGCGCGAGTCCTACAGAGTCGAGCTTAGGCATCATTCTGAGGCTTGGCAGAATTGTTCCACTCAAAAGCTGATTTGGCCCCTGGATAGGCGCACCAGAAGGATGAAAAGTCACTGTGCCACGGCCCGGTATATTTAGTATCATACCATCTCTGCTAAGATACTCCCAAAGATCTCGGTCGTGACAGTACGACATACCCTTCATTCTCTAATCAAAATCAACGAAGAAAAGGCGATGAAGGCCCAGGATAAGATAGATGCTCTGGCTGAAGAGAATGCACAATTACGGCACGCCTTAAAGGCCCATTTGTCTATACTTCACGTAGCCTCTAAAAAGAGGAAGACTATCTGATTTCTAGTTTGGTTTAGGGAGTTTTTCTTTCTTTTTAGGATGAAATTTTAGCTTACATTTGTACTTCATGCTATTGATGTTTTTTGGTAATAAATATTGCCGAACGATTTTCATAAGAATTCTTTTGAGACATCTTCCATTTTGAGTAATTCAATGAAAAACTTAGAGCTATAATTTGTAAATTTTGGAATCAATCCAGGTTTTTATTGAATAAAGCAATTTGGAATTTCAGGATTTATTGGACGAATCGGTCGTTCGAAAGAAATTTCATCTTGAGGGTCTAGAAGATGTCATGGACTGACTCGTTATTCTTACTTGTTGTATTTATTCGATCGTTGCTTTTTGCAGGTAATTTGCCACGGATCCCCCTCATCCTCATAATACTCGATCGGTGACCAAAAGAATGATGGCCAATCAAGCCGAGATTGCAGCCATGATTGACGAAAAGCTGAAAGAACACATGAGCAGATCACGGCTGCCATGTCCAAAATAATAAGTGATCTCATGGCCAAGCAGCAGCAGATCAATGTTGCCTCCCAATCGAAGATTCTACCTCCAACCCGTTAAGGCCTCCGCCTTGACAAATCTCCTGCAGTAAACACTAATCCAACCCTTCAACTAGATGATGCCATTTTGATCGATACTAGTGCTTCTCCGTCGATCCCTGTTCCTCATTCACTCCCCAACAATGAGAATGCCAAGTTGTTGGCCAAACTCGACCAGAGATTACGTGAAGTGGAGGGAACTCAAAGTGTTCTGCCTGTTGATTTGTCCATTTTTACTCGGGTTCAAGTGCCCGATAAATTCAAGATGCCAGCCTTTGAAAAGTACGACGGCACCTCGAACCCAATTTAGCACATCGATATGTACTAGGGGCTCATGAATAGATATGTATATAACGAACCCCTAAGGATCCAAACCTTCCAAGCAAGCTTGAAGTATGTTGTAATGAGGTGGTATACCAACCACCAGATCAACCGGAAAGACTCGTGGGAAAAGGTGGCAAACCTTTTCGTCAAGCACTTCAAGTTCAATCTCGACGTCACTATTACAAGGGAAGACCTAGAGAGAGCTGAGCAGAAAAAGGGCGAGACTCTAAAGGAGTATGCTATTCGTTGGAGGAACATGGCGGCATAGATTATGCCTGAATCCTCAGAACGTGACTTAATGAAGTTGTTCGTGTCTACTCTACCGCAGCCGGTTCATTCATGAATGTTAGTAACGGTTGCCCAATCTTTTGGCTAGCTGATAGCCATGGGTGAGGAGATTGAGACCGGGCTCAAGAAAGGATGGTACGGTGAGTTAGGTTCATCAATCAAGAGATTTACTAGTAAAAAGGACAAAGAGCATGTCCCCGAAGTCAACATGACCTATGTACAGAAGACGCCAGCTCAGGCCCCGAAGCTACAATTTAGCACCCAGTAGACAAGCTTTTATGGATGGCAAGGCCAGCAGGACCCACGCCAACAGCACAAATCCCGCCAGTTTACTCCACTTCCCAGGACGTTATCTCAGGTACTGGCGATGCTAAGGAAGACGAACTTGTTGAATTCAAAGCCACAAAGATCTAACGCTACCGGCTATACAAAGTATGATTCGTCGAAGAAATGCGATTACCATAGAGGTGAGGTTGGGCATTCGACAAATGATTGCCAAGTGCTCAAACATCAAGTGCAGGATCTACTCGAGACTGGAGCATTTGCACTATAGCCAGCCGGTAAGCCCAATGTGCAAAATAATCCACTCCCTGATCATTCGAGCAGTACAAATGTTGTCCTTGGCCTAGGAGTCAAGCAGGTTCGAGGCTTCAGGGTCCTCCCGAAGATATGTTCGATGCTTTAGTTCGAGCTGGTTATGTTTCAACCGATGAGGTGGTGTCACTCGGTGACATAAGAAAGAAAGTGGATGAGTTGGTGAGAGAGGGGATGATTGGGATAGCAGATGAATTCGGGGTAATGGCCGCTATATCCCAAGTCATCATTGATTGGAATGAAGAACTCACAAGGATGACCGATGAACAAGTTAAGTTGGATCCTGACATGCCCTCTCTCGAGGACGCCTCTGACGATGACCTCAGGATCATTATACTCGATGCTTCAGAAGTATTAGTCCTGGCATCACCTCAACTCTACGCTTATGAAAGTGACAAGATGGTTCCATGGTCATACGATGTCGATCTGATAACAAGGTCAAGGCGAACTAATCCTGATAAGCAACCGGCCAAGCCAGTGGCTGAGAAAGAAGCGAAGGAATTCCTAGCTGTGATTAAGGCTAGTGAATATAACGTGGTTGATCAGCTGAGAGAGTTACCTGCACAAGTCTCGTTGTTGGAACTTCTCTAGACATCAGATAAGCATCGGGATGCTCTAATGAAGGTTTTGAGTGAGATTCATGTGCCTGAGACTATTGAAGAAGATAAGCTAGAGAGGTTTGTTGGGATGATCCTCCTCAAGGATCAAGTAGCATTTTCTGATGAGGAAATCCCAGTTGAAGGGCGTGGTCATAATAAAGCGCTTCATATATCAGTGAAGTACAAGGTGACTCACGTGGCTAGGGTGCTTGTTGATAATGGATCAGCTTTGAATTTATGCCCGTTAGCTACTTTGAAAAGACTAGGCATTCATCCGTCTATCATGCAAGCAGCCAAGACTTCTGTTCGAGCCTTTGATGGAGTAAAGAAGGATGTGATAGGCCAGATTAACTTACAGCTGCAAATCGAACATTCGATGTTCGATATTCTTTTTCAAGTGATGGATATCCCTTCTGCTTTCTATTTCTAGCTGGGACGACCATGGATTCACAATGCAGGTGCAATACCCTCCAGTTTGCATCAGAAGATCAAGTTTGTGGCTGAAGCAAAGTTGGTTATAATTTATGGAGAGGAAGATCATCGAATCTTCAATGCAACATCGATCCCATACATTGAACCCGATCATATTGAGGAGGATAGCTATCATTCATTTGAAATAGTTCAAGTTGTTCAAGCTTCCTCTGATATGTCGTTGCCCGTTCCTGAAGTTTCTAAAGCAGCTCTCATGGTGGCCAAGGTCATGGTTAGTAATGGTTTTAAGCCAGGTCAAGGTCTTGGGAAGGAAGGCCAAGGCATTCATGCCCCAATCGAGACAAATAGACAATCCCACAAAGCTGGTTTGGGATATCATGGGCAAGGAGGCCGCGAACAAGGTAATGATTTTTGTAAAAGCCAAACAGGAGCAGGTCAAAATCCCTTACCACCTTCCATCAACGACACCTTTCACTCGGCTGGAGTTGTGGAAGGATATGAGTATTTAAATCTGAGCCCAACTGAAGATGATCTTGGGTTTATCTTTCCTGAGTTGCCATAAGCCATAACTAACTCACTTAAGAAGCACGGTAAAGCGATTCTGGTCAGTTTGTCTGACGATTCTGAGGATGACCAGCCACCCTGTATTTTTAAGAAGCTGGAGTCGAGGGTAGTGGACTTTGATGATGGTATACCTTACCTCACCGGTTGGTTTGCTGAGACCTCCATTTGTGCAATCACTGAAGGACCACTTGAAGGGATGGGCGCTAGCCCTCAAGAGACTAATCTCGAGGCATGCGAAGGGACAGGAATCGTGGACCCTCATATATGTGATGCAAGCCAATCCAATGACTCAGATGATCCGAATGATGAAGAGATACGACGGAACTTGGAAATCCATGAGAAATCTAAGCCTATGACCGCTAAAGAAACCGTGGTAATCAACCTTGGTGACACGGAGAATCCTAGAGAGGTTAAGATTGGGGCATGTCTTCCTGAAAATGTGGCCAAACGTTTGACCCAGTTGTTGAAGGATTATCAAGACATCTTTGCCTGGTCTTATGCTGACATGCCGGGTCTTGATTGATCGATCGTCAAACATTATCTACCGACTGATCCTTCAATTGAGCCTGTGAAATAAAGGCCGCGAAGAGCTAAGCCAGAACTGGCGAAGAAAATCAAGGAAGAGGTCATGAAGCTTTTTGATGTGGGATTTATTGAAACTACTCAATACTCAGAATGGGTCACTAATATAGTCCCAGTGATGAAAAAAGACGGTCGGGTTCGAGTATGTGTTGACTACCGAGATCTGAACAAAGCTAGTTCTAAAGATGATTTTTCACTCCTGCACATTGATGTGCTTATGGACAGTAGAGCTGGATTCGAACTGTTCTCCTTCATAGATGGTTTCTCAGGTTATAATCAGATCTTGATGAATGAGAATGATAAGTTGAAAACAGCATTTACCACTCCTTGGGGGACATTTCATTATAAGGTGATGCCCTTCGGTCTCAAAAATGCTGGGGCAACTTACCAGCGGGCAATGGTCACGTTGTTCCATGACATGATGCATAATGAAATCGAGGTCTATATTGACGATATGATTGCGAAAACTCGACGTGGAGAAGATCATATATAAATCTTGAAGAAATTATTCGACAGGCTTCGTAAGTTCAAATTGCGCCTCAATCCGGCAAAATGCGTGTTCGAGGCAGCCTCTGGCAAACTACTCAGCTTCATTGTCAGTAACAAAGGGATTGAGATTGACCCATCAAAAGTGAAGGCCATTTGTGAAATAAAATCTCCCTCTTCGGTGAAGGAAGTTCGTAGCTTAATGGGTAGATTAAACTATATTGCCAGATTTAAGCGAAGCCTTTCTTTAAACTCCTCAAGAAGAATGCGCTGGTTAGATGAGATGAAGAGTGTGAACTGGCATTCGACAAGATTAAGCATTACTTGATGAATCCTCCAGTGCTTGTTCCACCAACACCAGGGCAACCTCTGATCCTATACCTTTCAATCCACAATGAATCCTTAGGTGCCATGCTTGCTCAGAAAGGTGAAGATGATGGAAAGGAGCGTGCGATTTATTATTTGAGTAAGAAGTTCACCGCCTCTGAAAGGAACTATTCTGAAGCAGAAAGAACATGCGCAACATTGGTCTGGGTGCTACACAAGTTGAGGCAAAACACTTTGCACTATCAAATATTGCTTGTGATAGAGTGTGATCCCATCAAATACTTGCTCAATCAACCCGCTTTGGTTGGAAAACTGGCAAAATGACATTCTCATCTCAGAATTTAATGTTTGATTCATGTCCCAGAAATCAGTTAAAGGATGAGTAACTGTCGATGTCTTAGCTGAAAATCCTGGGAAAAATAAGGATCTGGATCCGTTAAAGGATAGAGTCATGCCAATTGATGAGTATGTACGGGTCATGTATTTTGATAGAGCCGTAAACTTGTCAGGATCAGGTATTAGGGCAGTTTTAATATCTCCAGGCGGACAACCTTATTCGATCATAGCGAAACTGATATTTCCTTGTACGAACAATATTACCGAATATGAAGCATGCATCCTCGGGTTACAAGCTGCAATTGAAATAGGAGTAACCCGACTTAAGGTGTTCGGGGATTCAGCCCTCATTATTCTTCAGACCGTTGGTAAGTGGTGAACTAGAGATGCTAAGTTGCAGCCCTATCACGTCTATTGAGAGGAGTTGGTGGAAGAATTTGAAGACATTTCGTTTGAATACTTGCCAAGAACTCAAAACAGTTTTGCCGATGCTCTGGCTACGTTATCGGCAATGCTACAAGTGACAAGCGGTTTAGAAGTTGAACCTTTGAAGATAGAAGTCTTACAAAAACCGACTTATTGCATGGCCACAACAGAAGAGCTTGACGGCAAGCCATGGTATCATGATATCAAGACATATCTTCAAACACAAGAGTTTCCTGAGAAAAGTATCGCATCTGACCAAAAATATATTAGGAAAATGGCATCGAAATTCTTCTTGAGCGGAGAATGCCTATACAAGAGGTCCTATGATTCGGTTTTATTAAGGTGTATTGATTCAACCGAGGCTGTTCGTTTGATGCTAGAAATGTATGAAGGAGTATGTGGTCCACACATGAATGGTCATATGCTAGCAAGGAAGCTAATGAGGATAGGTTATTACTGGCTCACTTTAGAAAGCGATTGCATTCTGCATGTTCGGAGTTGTCACAAATGCCAGATCCATGGTGACAAGATTAATACTCCTCCAAATGAATTACATCAGATGTCTGAACCATGACCATTTTCTATGTGGGGCATTGATGTGAATGGTCCAATCAATCCTAAAGCGTCAAATGGACATCGGTTTATCCTGGTCGCTATTGATTATTTTTGGAAATGGATTGAAGTTATGTCCTATACGACAGTAATGGCCCGTAATGTGGTGAAGTTCATTCGTCGAGACATCATTGCTCGATATGGTGCACCTGAGACCATAATTACTGACAATGGATCGAATCTAAATAATAAATTGATGGATGATCTGCTCAAGGAGTTCAAGATCAAGCATCTAAATTCCTCTCCATATCGTCCGCAGATGAATGGAGCGATCGAAGCAGCCAACAAGAACATCAAGAAAATTTTGGCTAAAACAGCTGAGAACTATCGTGATTGGCATGAAAGATTACCCTTTGCACTTATGGCATATCGGACTTCTTTCTGGACATCTACCGGGGCAACTCCATATTCTCTTGTGTACGGTATGGAAGCAGTTCTACCTGTTGAGGTTGAAATTCCTTCGTTACGTATTCTTTCACAGGTACAATTGTCAGAAGGAGATTGGATCCAACAGAGATTGGATCAGTTGAATATGAATGATGAGATAAGGCTTAGAGCTCTATGTCATGGTTAATGCTACCAACAACGAGTTGCTAAATCTTTCAACAAGAAAGTCAAGCCTCGACATTTTCAAGTAGGTGACCTTGTCCTGCGAAAGGTATTGCCGATATTTCCTCTTGCAGAAGGAAAATTCGCCCTAAATTATGGCGGTCCGTACATTGTGAAGAAAGTCCTTCCAGGAGGTGCTTTGATTTTGGCCAAGATGGATGGTCGTGTTTTTTCCAGTTCAGTTAATTCTGATTCTATAAAGAAGTATTATACTTGATTTGTACTCGTTCTGACTTTGTTTCTATCAAGTTTCGAGTTGAATTTCATGAATCAATTTATGTTACCAAGCTTTATTTGAGGAAAGCTTTTGATTTAGCAATCTATTTCTGTCCTAATGAAGCGATCATATTGCATGAGAGACTTCAAGATGACGAAAGGCAAGACATTTCTATACATGTCCTGAATAATAATCCCTAGTGCGAGTTGAGTGAAAATTCCGTGCTGACAAGGTAAAGGATTATCTCACGAAAAGTATGACGATCGAAATAATGAGAGGCATTCATTTCCTCTATCTAAACACTACAGGTTATCATTTGCTTAACCCCTTTGAATGGAGTTTCATTTGTTACCCCTATCAGGAACAACCCAATGCCGGGGTAATTTCTTAGAAAGTTCAAAATGGTTAGAATTTTCTTGCTTTCACTTGCATCAATCTTCAAATATATTTATTGCATGCAAATTCTATGTTAGCTCGAGTGCCTTAGATATGACGAAGAGCATTTCTTTCTATATCCCTACACATGATACCCTTTGCATACCTAATTTGAGCGGTGGATTCATTTCAACCCGATTGGTGATCATGCTTGTGATAAACAAATGACATCATCGCAAAGCAAGTTCAAGGTGACTTGAGGCAAATGGGAGCTTGAAAGAAAATTCATTAGAAAGAACGCAAAAGAACTCCATTAAATCGAAGTTCTCTCTCTCGGAAAAATATCTCGAAAAGAAAATCTCTCTCTCTCAAAAAAAATGAGGGGAAGAGAAAAATGAGAGAGAAAAAAAAGCTTCAGCAAGAACTGAGTCAATATGCAAGATCAATCTTCAAGGAAAAGACCATTTGAAGATTCATTTATGGAGTAATTGCTAAAGGTAGATCAATGGTACCAGTAGCGTGATTGGATGATCGCCAAGTTCCGTATTCATAATACCCCATTCGATGGAAATAGACCATTCATTTCAAGCCTACCCGAATCTACGTTACAACATTTACCGAAGTCTCTTCATAATATGGCACTTGAGTTAATGTAGAGTTTCAAATGCTTATAAATGTTGCTCGAAGAAGTGCAAGCAAGATTTTTCTATCTCATTTTTGCAGTATTCCTGACTTGTAAACCCGGAGCAGATGGTGATATCAATTCTTTCAATAGCCTCGACTCGAGTAGTCGCTTTTGCTAAGCCATTGACCAAACCCACGTTTTAGTCCTTATAAAGACCTCTCAGATTGACCAAGTCATACTAATTTTGAGAATATATGAACCCTTGTCAAGCACGATGATGAGAGTTTGAGTGATTCTTATACCCGCATCAAAGGTCGAGTCAAAAGCCTTTCAATAAGAGTGAGTAGAAAGTCCTTTCTGATTAAAGGTCTCTCATTTAATATGATCAAATTATCAAAAGGACGAAATGATTTTTCTTATTGATAAATTCCTCAGTGAAGCTTGGTAATGCAAGCAGATTCATGAATTATGTTTTCTCTGCTCCTGCGCATGTGTTGTTTTAACCTTTTCTCAGGTACAAACAGGTGCAATGCAATTGGCATTGCCATTTTTATGACACAAGAAGAAATCAGGTGACATATCTCTTGGTGTTGTCCAGTGAAATAGACAATACACCTCATTTAATGTTTGCCCAGTAGAACAAGCAGCATAGTTTCTTTTTCCATGTTGCCTAGTGGAATAGGCAACACACCCCATTTTTATGTTTGCCCAGCAGAACAGGCAGCATAATTTTTCATTTTGTGTTCACCCAGTGGAATAGGTGGCACAACCAACCTCATGCTCACCCAATGGAAGAGGTGACGTGATCCTTTTCGTGATTGCCCAGTGATATAGGCAACACGTCCCATTCTTTCTTCATATCATGTGCTATTTCTCATCTGTAGAAAACTACAGGTAACATATAGGCAATCCTATATCTTGAGAATCTTACTTCCAGTGGATTAGAAGTTTGGAGATCGAAGGAAATCAAAGCATTATAAAGCTTTCCCTCACTTGGACTTTTTTTGTGCGATCCGTATGTAAGACTCTTTCACCGCTCTACACGAAGTGAGAAGCCTTAGCATACGTTCTTTATTGTTTGAATATCATGCATCATTGCATTGAAAAAAATCAAAAATCATTCATCATTTTGCATAGTCTAAATTTAGGTCTCAGTCTTTAAGCGAAACCTCTGCGAACCTCTACTCAAAGAGGGGCAGCTGTTGACACCTAAATTTTGAAAATTCAATTAGTCATTCATTGCATAAAAATTAGGGATCGATCTCGATCCCTAGAAAAAAAAATTAATTCATTAATTAGTTAAAATTGCATATAGATATTAAGAGCATTTCATAGTTAATTAGGCCCATATAATTTGCATTGGACCAACAGCAGATGGACTTGACTGAAATGATTCTGAGCTTAATTGAACTAAGCATGTGGTAATGAAAATTTGACCTAGCCCATCAATCATTGGAAGAATTCGGTCAACGAAATTGAAGAGAATATTTGATTGAAAGAAAAGGAAAGGAAAATATTCACTCGTCCCGCAAGGAATCAGTGAAGAAATATACATTCTCTGGACGTTGACACGCAAAAAAAGGAAAAAATCGTGAGGAGGGGGGAGATCTTGGTCAAAGAAGTAAAAGGAAGGGAGAGATTGAAGATACGACAGTATAGGGGGTAGAAGCAAAAAGGGAAGAAGCCCAAACGTGATATTTTGAAAAAGATTCTCGGGTGGGTTTCTTTTTAAAAGGAGAGTCAAAGAGGAGAAGGAGGTCTCCACGTTCTGGACAGAGGGGAAAGCCAAAAGAAAAAGAAAAATCGTAAAGAGAGAAAAAAGAGGAGGAGACACACACATCACAGACATAAAGGGCGATTGAGAAGACTCGGTCAAAGCGAGGCTCTTTTTGGGGGGGTCTGATAAGAAAAGAGAGAGAGAGTTAGAGTGAAAGATGGGGGGAGAGCCAGAGAAAGAAGCATCGCGGCTGAGTCCTTTCATGACCGCAACAACGCTGAACTTCGCCTTCTGCGACAACGACCCCGCTGCTGCCCATCGTGGCCGCTTCACGTCCCCGCTTATTCCTCTTGGTGTGACAGACTTTGCTGAATCGCGAAGAAGCAACCCCGCATCTAACTTTGCCGACTATTCTGCCGACGAAGTCGCGGATCTTTCGCTGCACTTGCCGCCTTCCACGACCCACACCATAGCGGTTCCACAGTCTCGTCATTCCGGCATTGTTGTTGCAGTGTCCGGATCGTCCCTGTTCCATCGACGTTTCCTCGATCCAATCAACGTTTCAACAGCAGTGGCTCCTTCAAACTTGCACTGCTTGAAACCTTGAGTGTCCACAATTATTATAATGCTGAATCAAGTTTTTTCAGCAAACTTTCAACGGACTCAAGCTTGACCAGACGAAAGCTCGCAAATTTACAGTGAACTTCCGATCCCAGCCGAGACTTGCTGCTCGTGATCCACCGTGAGCCACCATCAATCGCGGCCACCGTCGATTCCGTTGCCGCCGCTCCCGACATTGCACTACCGTTCCCAACGTTGCGCCGCCATTCCCGACGCGCCACCAATCACCATCCCGATCCGCAATCCCGATCCATTGCAAATTCAAAATTGGAAAGAAATTTGCAAATCAGGTAATTATCATATCCCGATTTGATTCGAATATTTGATTGCCTAATTTATGCTTATTGATATCTAATTTTGCATATCTGGATAATAAGCATTATTCCAATTAGGATTTTATTTCTTTTTGTTTTTGAAATCTTGGATATCTATTACTTTTCAAATTTGGATAGAAATCAGAATTTTCAAAATCTCTTGAATATATCCAAAATATTTGAGATATCAAAATCTTTTCAAGATGTGATCGATTAGGAAAATTTCCTAATCCGCAACCGCACACGTGGAAATAAATCTATCTATCAAGCTTTAGATAGAGTTATTTCCATAGCGGGTATTTCGAATTTTAGGATCGATCTGTCAGGCTTCAGATCGAAACTTAATTCGAAAGATTTAACGGTTATTTTTTTTTACTTGATTGTAATTTCGTTAAAAAAATTTACCAAAAAGATTGCTCTGGAATAGGTTAATTTCTTTAGTTTAAAATTGCATGCTTAGATAATTAACTTTTTTTTAATTTCGAATTTCATCAAAAAAACAAAAAATAATATACCTGTCATTAGAAATAGGTCACGTCATCACACGATATATAGTTTGCATGTTAGGTTGCATTAATCGCATGTCAATTTTTGCACGTCATTACATATATGTTAGCTTTCATTTAAATACATAAATAAAAAAAGAGAAAATTTCTGCACCTTTGAACTTTAAGTCAAGATTCATCAAAATTATCAAATTGAGTATTTTTTCGGAAATTGGTACCGAAAGGGCGTTAGGGAATCTAGCATAACCAAATCCCCGAATTCATAATTTCTGGTTCGCAGAAATAAAATAGTACTCCCGCTATTTTATTTAGGTTTCTAATCAACCTACCCTAAATGATTAGTGGCGACTCCCATTGAAAATATTTGCATACTCACAATTGAGCCTAAGTTGCAAATTGGTAGAGTTGGGAGAACTCGAGCTAGGTTCGTTAATTTAATTGATCTAGTAATCCATTAGCCTAAGATCAGAAAATCCGATTTTTTTAGGTCGCGACATCGCTCAATTGGATTTATCGCCAAACTAATTTCGCGAATGTTCATAAAACGACACCAAGGTCGAATGTGTGAGATGAACCATAATGACAAAAGACTAGTAGAAGCTTAAAAGAGACCCTTCCCATGATTTTGATATGTGTTTAAGGAGATGATGGTTTGGGCAAAAAGCATATTAGAAAAGTCCCATTTAAGACATGCTTGTCTTGCGATCACAGCTACTAAAGGGTCTAATCCCGTTCTAGACACAGAGAATAGAACAAAGCCGAAAAAATCTAAAACGAATACCCGGGCTGAAGTGTTCCCCATTTCCTTAGAAAGTTTTGAAAAGTTGTCCACTAGGAAAGATAATGGAAATCTACCCGTGTTTGATTTGATTAACTTTTCGATTTTGGAAGTTTTGAGGTTAAGGAATTTGGCTAAAAGGCTTGTAGGATTAAGTCCAATGGGTGGCTCTATAACCCTAAGTTTAGAATTAATTCCAATGGCGGTTTGATATTCTTCTAATGTTGGTACCAATTCATGTTTTCCAAGATGAAATGTGGCGGTGGAAGCCTCCCAAAAATGCTCCAAAGGTTGGACTAAACTGACTTGATGTTCCACATGCATAAGTTCGAGAAGGTATATAAGCCTTTCTTGGACATAAGTTTGGTTGTCTTTGGACATACCTTTCCACCAAGTAACAAGTTCCTTTTAAGAAATGGGAATTACTTGGATGTCTAGTTTTCCTATTAAGCCTAGTTATGCAAAAAGATTTGTCATTAGTCACCATAGATTACGAATCAATTTTAATACCTCCATTTCAATCATATGCTCTTTTGAGGTGAAAAGGAAGTAAAGTACACTTGCATGTCTCGTAAGTAATGCAAATGTCATTTTAAGTCCATTCAAACCTTAAAAGAGCATATAGTTGAGATTATGGACATATTCAATATGCGATGTAAATGCCCATTTTGTCATACTCCATTTAGACCATAAAGTCTTAAACTATGGGTTACAACTTCAAACACATTAAAATAAGCATTTGAATTACATGAAAAATTCACCATGGACTTATACATTTCTTCTAAAAATGAAAAAATTGTCAAATGGAGTATGACGCCCTAATCATGCATTCTAAAATGAAGGGCATTTAGACCAAGCATTGATTGTCATTTAGGCATTTTTTAAAAATGTGTCAACTATCGTGCATAATTGTAAAAGAATGGAATGGAACGATACTTGCTTACCATGATATTTTGGTTTGGTATACCAACCACAAAAACAAGCGAATACAACCAATGAAGTTTTGACGCTAAAAAGGGTATGATATACTAAAGGCTCAAGGTTATCACTTTAATGGACAAGGGATTCCATTCCAATAGGCAATCGGCCTAAAGTAATAGAATATTATTCCATCTCGGTGATCAGCATTGTATTTAAATGATCCTATGAGTAATCTGCCCATAGTTCCACCTAAACACATACCTCCTAAGGGTAATCCTAAATGTAGCCGAGATTGGACCACGGGTAGTGTATGCTAATGGTGTAGTGCTAAAACAATTTAAAGACATGCATAGTAATTAATGATCAAACAACACTTCTAAAATTTATTCAAAACACATTCAATCCCAACATCATCTTGCAAAATAAGGGTTAACAAAAACAACACCCCTTATAACACCCGCCTGCAAAACTATTTAACACTATCATTAGCGGGACGTACTTGGAATCCTTGCAAGCACAAAATACAAGCATATCATTTTATCTAGACCTAATCGAGGTACGAGAGAAAAACCCCGATTTTACAAACCAGAGCTTTTGAGTACGAGGACTTGGTTACGTTATTGATCCCAAATTGAGATCCCTAGCGCCCTTTTGATACCTAAGAATGATATGATATTTAACGTGTCATGCGAATTTCCGAGGCTTACCCACTAATCCTGTCTGTTCTAATTGCAGAAAAAACCAAGCAAGCATTAAATGCACAATCAAAGTCAATCAATCCTAAATGGTCTCTAAAATGAAAATCAATCAAAATGCCCAAACCTTAATGAAGCTCTAATAGCTTGTTTATTTCATGATTTACACATTTTTAGGGTTTTAGGGTTTTTTAGGGGTTATAACCCTTGAATTTGGGATTTTTTAAAAATGCCACTTGGGTACTTTCGAAAATTCAAATTTCACTTTTTATGGTTGGCCACGAAGAATTTGGACTGTTCTGTGAAGTTTCAAAATTTTTGATTTTTTTTTAAAAAAATTTTATCAAAATCGAGAATTGATTTTTATGGTTTTCCGAAAATCTTTATGAATTTTCCAATTTTTCAATTTTTTATTGATTTTTTCTGAATTTTTTATTTTTTATTTTTATTTTCGAAATTTTTATGAATTTTCTGAATCTTTTTTGGATATTTCTGAATTTTCTCAAAATTTTTTGAATTTTTTATGAAATTTTCTAATTTTCTAATTTTCTAAAAATTTCTTATTTTTTTATGTTTTTTTGTGATTTTTTATTTTTTAGAATTTTCTGATTTTTTATTTTTTTAAGAAATTTTTTAAATTTTCCTGCCAGGGAAACGAACCGAACCAGCCCGGTTTGACTTGGCCGAACCGGATGTCGCCGACACTGGTCGCCGATCACCCCCTCTGGCGAACCCAACGTCGAAACGGCATCGTATTGGGTGTTTTTCATGGAAGCATTTTTGCAAACATCTGGTATGCACTATTTCCATTTCAACATTCTCGAGGTCACAACTTTGAGCCCATCTCCGGCAACCTTCCGGTGACTATCTCACCATTCCGATTACACCATTATCAAGTTCATATGTTGTAGTATCAAACCGCTGTCGGACGTTCGTTGGCCGGCAAAAAACCGGTCTAAACAACCTAATTTGTAAATTGTTCTAAACAAGATTTTCCAGAATACTAATCCTAACACTAACCGCCCTAGCCATCTAAATCGGTACCAACGATTATCAAAACATCAAACAAGTGATCAAAGAATACCGGCTTAAGTGACATAAAGCCACGGCGACACTCCGGCGAGGACTTCTGATCTCCGGTGAGGTGATTCAATGAGCAACCGAGACGTTTTTATGTAGGTTTTCCAATAAAAAAAAATGTAATCAAATCAAGTAAAACATGATTAGAACACATTTTAGGCACCTAATAACATAAAATCATAGGAAAACATGCACAAACAAACCAAAACACTATTCTCGAATTTCTAGAAAAAAACATGATTGCGAGCGAAGTTTACCTTTTTCGTCTGGCGATTAAACGAAATTGTTGAAGTGATCCGTCCCCCAAGGATCGTTCCTTGATTCTCTCTCTCTGGTTTTGCTTGGTTTCTCTCTCTTTCTCTCTCTGGAATTTCGTCGAACAAGTTCCCCTCTTCTCAAGTCAGTTTTCTTCATTTTTTGTTGATCGATTCCCGCCTAAATTTGATTAAAACCGATTACTGATCGGTTGGGATCGATTAACTGGTGCTAGCTGGACATTTTCCAGCTCGCACAATCGATTAAAACGTACTAAAAGTAGCTAGAAATGATCAATGAAGTTTTGGGTTTGGAATGGTTTTTTGGGTTTTGTGCACATGTTGGCTAAATCGGGTGAAGAAGATGATCTACCCGGGTTGGGTCGGGTTGACTCGACCGACCAGGCAGACTCGGATTGGTCTAAATTCTCAAATTCGACCCAATTTTGACCCAATTTTCTAAATTTAACCTCAAAATTGAATTCCTCATCATATTCCGAATCCAAATATATAATTTGCCCCAATTTTTGTTATAATTGTGTCCCAGATTTTTTAATTTTTATATTCAAATTAATAGGGTTTTGTTTAATTTGATGTCCTAATAACCTGATTAGGCAAAATCGATGCCAAAATTGAATTACCCACACCTGATTAACCATAGGAATGATGGTATCATATTTCGACAATTTCATATTAGGCACGATTCCCAATTTGAGTTCAAAATTCTTAACTTTCAATCAAATTTGGGAGATTTTTTATTTTTATGTCAAATTGTGCAATTGGACCGATCATTGTGCAATTCAAGGTCCTAGAATCAATTGTTGTGAAGATACTATGACTTAAAAATGAATAGAAAAAATTTAATTGTATTTTTTGTTCAATTTGGGTTTAATTTTGCCCAATTTTGGGAAAAACATATACCCGATTGAGATTTTTCAAAATTGACAATGTATTTATGAAATTGGATTTAAAATAAGACTAATGAATATTTTTATGGAATTTTCGGATTCCATTTGCTATTTTTCTTGATTTTCTTGCCTATTTTGACTAAAAGAAATTAAGGAAAAATGCAGAAAAATGATAAAAAATTATTATTTTTTCGTTTAGAAATAAGTTTCTAGGCTTGGGCAAGATTCCTAGTCCTAATTTTGAAATTTTTGAAATTTTTTGAAAATATTAAAAAAATAAGCTAAAAATTAGGTATCATCAAATATTAAATATTAGGTGGGCTTTTTACAAAAAAAAAAAAAGGAGAGAGAGTGCATGTATGCTGAGAACAGAAAACAAAGCTGCTTAGCTTTTTACAAAAAAAAAAAAAAAGAAGAGAGAGTGCATGTATGCTGAGAATAGAAAACGACACCGCTTAGTGAAGAAATTTAATCTCTCTCTCTCTCTCTCTTTTTCTCTCTTTCTCTCTCTCTTTCTCCCTCTCCCTATTTTGACTCGCTCGTTCCGCAAGGAAGTGCTAAGTCAAGAACTCACTCGCAGGCCAAGACGTCGGAGTAGAAGAAGCAGCACCCAAAAGCAGTAGGTGCGGAAGGTTTGAGACCAGCAAATTCTTCACCATTGATGGACTATCACTTCACATTGAAGCACCCGAACGGAAGATTTTAGCTTGAGCTCATAGCATTGGCAAAATGCCCTAATCTGGATATGATTGTGGCATGGGAGGCTCTTCACTGAAAGTGAAGTGAGAAAGATGAGAAGAAAGAGGTGAAAATTTCTACAACATGAAATATTTTGCCCTAATCTTGCTTGATCACCTCTGATGCTCGACTTGAAAATTTTGCATTGACAGTATATTCACCTTCATCCTGGCTTTGTTGAAACAAATTTGTGCCACTTGTCTTGCTCTTGCTCTCCATTGCAAGATTTAGTTTTAATACTGTCCCAAATTGCGTTGGTCCGAATTAGAATTTAAATTTGGGGCAAACATGTTAAACGATATCGCTTAGGGCTATTAATGCTAACTCAGAGCACCAGTGAGCCACGTCGGTTGGAAAAAATGATAAAAAAAATGCCGCATCTGATTTTCAACACCCCAAATCGGCAATGGCAACTAAATGATTGTTTTCTTTTACAAAAGTAGAACTAAAGTGATTCGACAAGAAATTTTGGCACTACAATTTGAAAATTATAGCACTTCGAATATCATTTTCCTTATTTAATAGGTACAAAGGAAACTCCTGATGCTTAATTGCACGAGTAAGAAAGCACCATGGTAGTAATACATTATTTTGGATGGAACAGAAACTTCTTACACTCAGAACATATGTTACGATGGAAACTTATTAGAATGATGCAGAAGTGCATCCTTCGGTACAAAATACAGATGATTTATTCCCAATGGCATGTCAACAGCCTTTTGCACTTGCAATGAACTCAAAGCAGACAACATCCAGATTATGACACGGTACAAGGAGGCATGTCTTTCGGCGGCGGAAACACCTTCTGATGCTTTTTCTTCCCGTCTCCGACGATGAGGACCGTGTCCATTCCCCAGCTCGCATGGCGTTCCAAGTGACAGTGCATGAACCACACTCCTACAAGCATCCGTAAAAGACTAATCTGTCAACTATGCATTCATATGCACGACAAAATTCATGCAAAACTAATGTCAAAATGGTAGATACATGATAATAAATGCTATTCCTTTGAAAACAAAAACTATATGTTTCTATGTGTCTCTACCGATGAATTCATAGTACCTGGATTATCGGCTTTGAATCTGATCGCTGTCCACCCATTTTTGGGGAGTCCGACGGTGTTAATATATGGTGGATCCACCGTATTATAATCCGACACATAAGAGTCGCTGAAATTTCCATCGCCCATTCCGACGACATAAAAGCTATAGCCATGTAAATGCATAGGGTGATTTTCTGCTGCTCCTAAATTGGTCCCTTGAAATCTTATTTCGACCTCCTCATTATAGTTAATCATCAACACTTCGGTACTCACATTGGCTGCTTCCCCTATGGCCGTTACATTCCCGGTGTAGTCGAACACGAAAGGTGGTTCATCCGGAAAAGTTTTGTTGTAGACTCCTATTAGATTGCTGCACACACAACACAAACATAATGTTATAGAGACATTTAGATGTTGGATTATGCCTTCGCTTTAAGACAACAAAGGTTTTAACCGGTTAAATTGATATTTCAGCCTAATCAACTCTATCGGTTTGAGAAAATTATTCAATCCTAACAAATAGGATCAATATTGGTAGGTCTAGCGATTTACGTACTTGTAGTATGCTTGGAGAATGCTAATTGACGGAGCCGAAAAACTTATGTTGTTCAAGCTTGCCGAATGCATACCGCCATTTGGACCACTACAATTTTTATTAGCAGGACACGGCTGGGTATTCACGGATACTGTGATCGTAATGTTCCTAGTGATGTTGGTTGGAACCGTGGACGGATGTTCTTCACTATTCAAACTCCTCAACTGAATAGTGAAGTTTCCAGCATCACTCTTGTTGGTAAAACCTGGAAGCTCAGGTAACACGGGAGTCTCTGAGTGATTATAAGTGCCATTGTATTGGAATATCCCCCTTGTGACGTTTTCGTTGGATGGGGCAGTAGTGTCCACAAACGGACTAAAAACCATGTAATAGCGACCAGGGGTTTGGTTCGCAGTGACCAAAATGTCCATTGTTTGACCGGGAGTTATCATGAGGTAATCAGTATTAAGCGGCTTCAAATAAGCTCCGTCCATTCCGACCACAGTGATATTGTGCTCGGCTATGCCGAAGAACATCTCTTCGTTCATCCCGGAGTGGATGATCCGGAGGAGATACGTTTTGTTTTGCACAACAGTTATATTGTATGCCGAACCTACGAAAGAAAAAAAACGAACCATATCAAATAGTATTAACAGAGATCCTAACATTACTCATATTATATATCAAATCATCGTTAATTAATTTAAGGCACAATAATTTCCCAGAGATCTCATTTCATTAACTATAGATTAGTAAGGTTTTATTTCATTACCTATGAATAAGACCATTTCTTTTAACTATTAATAGTATAAAATCACACTCATTTATATACAAGACTTAGTACCGTTAGAGCATGTATAACTGTCTCCCGGTTGACCATTAATGGTATAGGCCACGGACAAGTCTGTATCGCCTCCAGATTCAAGTGCCTCGGTGATTATGTCCATCACATCTCTTGCATACCATTCAGCTGCATGCCAAATCATAATTTTGTTAAGAAAAATAATGCAAACTATGAAGATGTGTGCGTGTGTTTAATTGAGTGAAAAACTGATTTATGTCATTTAAGTTAGTTGAAAGTAGCATACAAATCACGATTGTGTGTTGTACATCAAACTCATAAGGGTAGGTGTCGTTGATGGGCAAAATGATTAGAGGACCGTGCACGGTGGCGCGTGACCAATCACTGTGCGCGTGCCACCACACCGTGCCTTCTTCTTCAGTGAGTATGATTTTCTGAAGGAAGCTTGAGTTCGTAGGGATCGGGCACTGCGTGACGTACTCTGGGCCATCAGACCAAGGATACCGGATTTGTCTCACTCCATGCCTACAAGTGTGTATGTTATTAGGGAGAGAGAGAGAAGAGAAAGATGGTTGTATTATTACCAGTGAATAGTGATGCCATAAGGTCCTATGTTGGTGACATTAACGTAGATGGTGTCGCCCTTGTAAGCACGGATCTCCGGCCCAGGAAACAGACCATTCACGGTCAATATGGTTCGATTTGTCTCACACAACATGTCAATAGGTGTCTCCTTTACCTGCAACAAAAATCACCCTATGAATCTTGGACCATTATAACTATGAAATAATTTGTCTTATTAAATTGATGCAGAATCCTTTTTTAATATATTCAAAGGCCTGCAGCTGAATTTTCTTCTGGATAAAGACTCCAAACGGGGTTGGAAACTACATCCCAAAAGAATAAAATATATAAATTATTCAACTGTAGCTATTGCCGGATTACTACTAAACTCTCAAAAAGTCGAAATCTTCAGAAAAATTGCATGTAGTTTGGTATTTGAATGCTCGGCCTTGAGCATACTCTAATATTTAGCTGGCTGAAGATATAGATGTGAAGATCATTGTCAAAATAAGGAGATTGGTGGTCAACTTTAAAGCCTCTTAAAGAGTCTAAAACGGGTAACAATCAAATGCTCGAGTAGTCACGAAATGTTCAACAAGGGGATGTTCCTACTCACCACCCAATCATAGTAATGGACATCGCCTTGAGCGATGCAGAAGAGCAGTGTCAGAGTGACCGCAAACCCTAGAAATGTTCCCATCGTCTCTCTCTCTCTCTCTCCCTCTCTCTCTCTCTCTCCCCTCTCACTTGTACCAATCACTTGATGCAGAACTAAAAAGAAGACTTGTGTTATGCTCACCTTCACCTCCCACTTAAGGGGGCAATATATAGGAGAAACTCCCTTCAGTGTGTGGTGATCGTTGTCCCACCCCTACTTCTTCCTCGACTCTGCCCCACTCGAAAACGAAGTCGTCGTACAGCCCACGGAAACAAGTGATCTATGAGCATTCGCCATTCAAAGGCTCGTGCTCGTTTTTCCCGTGTTTCCACGAAGAAGAAGATTGGTTGAAAAGCACCCCAGAGGAACGAGCTGATAAACTTCTCTTAACTGCTGCTAGAAGTCGAGAGATATGCAGCAGAGAAAAATGAATTTTTTTTTTTAAAAAGGAAAGCATAAGAGAAAATGGTTTTTTCTAATGGTTTTTACAAGGTGCTCCAGTCATAAGGGCAAGTTTTGCCTTATGTTGAATGAATAATCACCGGAGTTAATGCGAACTATCTTTATTGGCTCCACCTGCAATGCACTGCAGACACTTCACACGATGTTTTCTCGTGTTTTAAGAATATTTCCAGAGCGCCTGTTTGGTCAGCTGTCGCAATCAAAGGAACAAAACTCTCCAGTTTTTCAGCGTGCGACTTTCTCGTGGCATGTGCAACAAAAGTTCTACAAATCGAACCATTCCTTAAAAGGTCTGCGCGTCCGCCAGTCTTTGGAGAAACTCTTTCAATAAAGCCATCTTATAAAGCATGTAAATACCGTTTTTTTGGCCCCCGAAGAATTTTTTAATTATCGAAGTAGAGCATTTTCTGGGATTTCATGGAGAAAATCAATTTCTCCAAAAGACGTGGATAATGCAAATTGCAGGATATAGAGGAACGTAAAAGCAAATTTGTGTGGTTTATGTTATTTTTGCAATGTGAAATAATGGTTTATAGTCATGGCCACTTCTTTGCAACAATGAAATGGACCCCCCCCCCCCCGCCGCCCACCCCACAGGCCGTGGATCTTCTACAGCAAGGGATGATTCATTCACAGCAGTTTTCAAAAAAAACGTGGCCTAAAAAATTGGGGGTTTTGTTGTTTATCATTGCTTTATACACGTGAAAGACCGTTTTTCAAGTAATTTAAGTTGATGTCATAAACATTGTCGCGCAACATTAGTATCAGTAAAACCCTTAAACGCAATCCCGAGATTTGTTAGGATTTGAGGCGCAAACACAATAAAATAGAGAGTAGACGTAAGAAAGAGAAATCGATACACATGATTTTATTCCGGTTTATCTTTAAACTAGTGCTATATCTAGCAAAGGATTCCACTATAATTAGTGCTTCCCATCTCTTTATTGCAATCCTCAATTATAAGAGAAAGAGATTTTATATACATCACTCGATAGATTTTCATGGGTCCAAGCCCAAAGTACCAACAAAATTCGGACCCAAACTATAAAGGCACTATAGTGGCCCAGGGGCGCTATGCCCTTGCAACCCCCGCCGGCGCGACCCCTCATGCCTTCTTGTCAATGGGGAGTATGAACTACACCCTAACAAGATTAATTCAATTTTTTGTGAACATCCTTCACTTGGATACTTGGCGATTGCGTGGTATAATTTCCCAATAGAATTATCAATTAATCCCGACATATGCTTTTGTCCATGTAATAAAATGGAAGGGTACAATCTGTTTCCCAAATGTGAATTTTTGGTATAATTTTTGGTCAATGACAATTCTAAAGATTCCTAAAGAAAGTAAACCGAGAAACTCAAGCCATTAAGGGACAAATACCGACTGATTCTGAAAATTGCTCATGGTAGCATGAGTTAACTTTGGACGTCCGATTGACCAATAAAGATGAAAGAAAATTGTGTGATCCGCATGATTATTGCTTCAACAATGAATCTCGAGATGCCACATCCACAAACCATAAAAAATTCATGTATGGATAATTTTTTTTATCTATTAGCACTTTTTTTATAATCTAGGGACACGGGCATGAAAATAGGTAGTTAGAGATTCACAAAAACCCCCGTAGGTCTCATGAACCAATTAATTCAAAATCTTTGACCTGTGCAGGGGCCTTAATCCAAAGTAGTTTATACATAATTAGTAGGATTTGAAAATGTGATCTCTAGTTTCTCCCTAGAAATCTCCCAATGCCCCCAATCAACCGAAAATTCTCTAATTTTTCCTTATCTCTTTTTCTTAATCTAAATCTTGCGATGGATATCTTTGGCTTTTTCTTATCCAAAAATATTTGATACTCTCACATTATACCAATTTGACATGTAAACTCACATATAAATTTTTTGTGATTTTTTGAAATTTGAACAAAATTTGACGTGTAAATGAATTTTTTTTTTAGAGAGGATGTCTTGTCAATAAATCCAAAAGTCATGGTTCCTAGAGACTGGTCGTCACGGCCTCTATGCCACAACAGCAAAAACATATATACACTCCCAATTGGCCCCCGACATCAACAATTCATCCAAACGAATCATTACATACTAAACATTGTGTTTTTTCCCGTTTCCTTCCGATCCGATGAACCTCGACACACAATTATCGGGTCGGCAAGACAGGAACGTCCTGTGTTGCATCTAAGTATATGTAGCTCGTCAAAGTTCTGCTTCGACCGGCCAATCGACGAAAGAATGTAGGGAGAACCATGTCGGGTGCATACATTCGAGGCTGTCCCCACCTTGTTGTTGCCTGCATAATCGGACAAGATCCTTATCCTACTGTATTTTAACGCCATTTAGGCGCGTTTGGTAATGCTTCTGTTTCTCTATTTTTCTGTTGTTATGTTCCCTGAAACAAAAAAAAAAGAACAGAAATCTGTTTGATAATGCATTTTATTTTTCTATTTCATGGAATAGAAAAATGGCCAAGAAATAGATTTGGAGTAGAAATAAGAAGTAGAATCTACTTCTTTATTCCTAAAAATAGAAATAAAAATAAAAAGGTTTGGTCCTCAAGCCGCGACCTCAGCTCCTCCTCCATCCTCCATCGTTTGCAAACTGTCTCAAAGCACCGGTCCGATCCATTCTTAGCGGAAATAATAATTAAATTTTAAAAAATTTTAAAAATTCATAAAAATTAGAAAAATTCTCAGAAAATCCATAAAAATCAGAAAAACTCAGAAAACCCATAAAATTTTGCAAAATTCTGAAATTGAAAAAATTTAAAAAAATTCATAAAAAGCTTTCTGGAAAATAAAAAGAGACAAATTTCGGGAAAGTAAAAATTTTTAATAAAATTTTCCCCAAAAAAAAATAAAAAAATTCACATAATGGCTTAGAATAAATTTAAAAATTCATAAAATTCATAAAATTATAAAAATTTCAAAAAAATCCCATAAAAAATTAGAAAATTAAAAAATTTCCAAAATTCATATAAATCAGAAAAACTTAGAAAACCCTTCAATATTTACAAAATTCCAAAATTGAAAAAATTAAAAAAAAATTCATTAAAAATTTATGGAAAAGTAAAAAGAAACAGATTTAGGGAAATTAAAAAATTTTAATAAATTTTGCCTCAAAAAAATATTTAAAAAATTCACATAATGGCTTAAAATACCTGTAACTACCCACTTTGAGTGAAATTTAAATTTTTGAGGTGCCTAAGCGGTATTTTTGAAGATTCCTTAGTTTAGGGATTAAAAGGGATGTTAAAACCCTTAAAAGGATTAGACAAACCAATAAATCATACTTATTGATTTTTTTCACTTATAACTTATACTTATAGTTAAATTAAAGATATAGATTTGAATGCAAAAAATTGGGAATAGAAATTTTGTGCAGTTACCAAATGTATTTATGTTGTTTTTCTATTCTAGGAATAGAAATTTTGTGCAGTTACTAAACACATTTCTATTTTAGAAATAGAAATTTTGTACAGTTACCAAACGCATTATTTTGTTGAGAAACTCTTTTAGAAAATAGAAATAGAAAAAACTATTTCTAAAAAGAAATTGTTCCCAGAAATAGAAACGTTACCATACGCACCCTTAATGCTCACACAAGAATCCGAAAAGCACGTTTCTCACACACCCCAAGCGCCATGATTGGAACTTCATATTTTCCTGCGGCACACACTGTGTTCTGGGGTTCAAGTGGAAAAAAAAACGGTGTAGCTTTTCATTAGTCAGCGCGCTACCAAGAAAAATTCAAAAGTAGATCAAAATCAATGGAACTATTAGAATATTTATGTATTAAACCACACGTTTATCTAACAATTTAAACTTTTAGAATAATTGATGATGATTTCACAAAATCTTATATAATATCAAAGTTGAAGGTTTTAAGTTCAAATTTTTATATGCCCAATTTACTTTCTCAATTAAATATGTTCATGCTTAGTACTAGGCAAAAAGATCAGACTAAGCTTGATTCAGTTTATACAATAATAAAACATCATTGTGATATAAATTGGAGTTTACCATGACGATCATAGAAGATGTCTTTAATATAACTCGGGAATGTGGATGAAAGATTATTCAAAGAATTAGTAGCGTTGGCAACGCAATCAAGAATCATGGGCCTCACAAAATGAGAGATTCCAATGAAGTTGTGAGGATTTAATTCCTCGCGAGTATAAAAATAATAATAATTCCTCACGAATGTCTTAAGTTTTGCGTGAAATTTTCAACTTTTAGCGGAACCAATGGACTGTGATGCTATTTTTGGGTATAGGATGAACACTGATGACCGTCCAATCACATGATAATAACAATGCGAAGACAAAAACGAAGTTAGTTGGGAAGATTGAAAACGAGCTTACGTTGTCGTATCATCAAGCTTGTTCTTGTGGAATTATCTTGCGTAATCACCAATTAAATAATTAAACAAGGTCATGCGGGGCAATTAGAAGATAAGCATAACAAGGCTAATCTGTAAATCACTATAATCGTGGACTAGATTAACTTGTGGCCTGTGTGGAAGTGACCTTATTTTTCAGTTTATTATAATGTTCCATGGGCCGACTAGGTATAGTTGATCATGTCGTGTTTCATGCAATTATGTTTGCTATATGGGCACGTTTTTGAGCAAAAAGGCAGAACTAGACAACACGAATGAGATCATGCTGGTAGTGAACCGGTTCACTATTCACGACTAGGGTTTCGCTTCCAAACAATTGGTGTTCAAAGATCAAATATTCCCACTCTTGACCAGAGAAAAACATTGCGTGACTTATATACAGACCAAATATATTAAATCCATCTCTATAATTGATTATGTGGGTTCCGCAATCAATGATTGAGATGGTATTGGTCCACGTTATTTATAGAAATACGCATGCGATGATTTCTGTAGCACTACCGCCAATGATTTTTTTTTTTGATCGGACTACCACCAATGATTGGGCATGTAAAAAAATGACAAGATAAGCGTTAAAACATTGTTGTTCTTCATCAGATCGAATGATGATCCTATTCCTAGAAGTAGCTCGTTCTTTCACCGGCCCACACACGTACCGAACGTTGCATCAATTAGCTCGCTTAGGGATTGGTCAAGAGGAGTCTAGCTCTACCGCTCTAGATGCATGCTCGCTGTAACTATTCCCCGTTGATTTCAACCAGATAGATGTAAACAATATGTTATAAATGCAATTACGTAAAAAGGATTGATTAACTAGTAAAAATATCTCATGTTTCTACCCAAAAGGATCTTCTCGATCTCAGCTCTGCTGGTCATGGACCACCTTTGTCTGCATCGAAATTATTTTGCTTTTGTTTTTTGGAGCAATGGACCACCTTTGTCTGCATCGAAATTATTTTGCTTTTTTTTGGAGCAACGGACCACCTTTGTCGGCATCGAAATTGTTCGGTGCATGAATGATGGCAAAATGGTTGGCATCCTCTACCTTACCGTACTTGCACGTGGTAATATATGCAACACAATTATCACTTCAGACGTCCCAAGAGTTGAATAATTTGATTTCTTTTCAGACTGAAGGGACACCACGTGAAGAAACAGACTTTGCGTGGAGCTCTTGGAAAGAGGACGGCAGGCCCATGCCGAGCGCAGCGGAATCGCTGTTCTTTTGCAGCGCTGAAATGTTCAGACGTAGCAGACGGGTAAGGAGAAGGTTTGGCGTGCCAAAGAAGGAGGAGGACAACGACATGGAACGATGGAGGATTGGCATAGTGGAGTCGATGGTGTTTTTAGCATTGTCCCACCAAATGTAATTTCACTTGAAATTATAAAATGACTAAGTGCAATCACTCGGAACCCATAAGATGTAGGCAAATTGTTTAAATCAGTCCTAAACATATTGTACGAATGGCAATACAGTACTAAATTTTTTAATTTTAACCTTTGTGCGAAATCACAATATTATCCTTTCTGCCAATTTCTGCGAGAAATCATTGACTTGGTAGTGTGTCATGTAAGATGGTCAGCAATGAGTGGAACGCCATGTTAGTAATTTCTAATAAAAATTAACCGAAAAAACCATATTAGAATTTTATGCAAAGGTTTAAGACTAAAATGACAAAATTGAAAAGTTTAAGATTAAATTGATATCCGCAAAAATTGACTGGAAGAATTATATTAGAATTTTACGCAAATGTTTAAGACTAAAATGATAAAATTAAAAATTTTATGACTAAATTGATATCGTATCATTGATTTAGGATTGATTGGGAAAATTTCCCCTCAAGACATTCATCCACTTGGCAACATTGAATTAATTGCGTAAGCCTTTTGAATGATGTTGAGCTGGATTATACTGCCAACCTGTTGCTTTGGTTGAAGATAGGCAGCAAAATAATAAAAAGATGAGTTCAACAAATTGATATGCATTACGATTGAAAGAAAATGAACTACATAAAGCTTAAACTTATGATAAAAATATCACATGTGTTCTCTTGTGGGAAAATTATCAAAATAGTCCTAAACCTATTGTAATTGTATCAATGCAGTTATAAATCTTTTTTTTGCCAATTCAGTTTTAATCATTTTGTATTTGTGCCAATTTAGTTCATCCGGCGAATTTTGGCCTACCGGTGCTAACGTGGTCGCCACTCTGGCGCCGGCCATCGGGTCAAAGCTGAAATGGCAAAAAAATTTTCGATTTTTTATTAATTTTTTTTTTCTTTTTTTCTTCTTCATCTTCTTCAACCTCTAGCTGGTTACCGGATTGGCAACTGGCCAAAGGCTGAGGTCGACGAGAACAAGCCTCGCCAAACCTAGTGAGGATGGGTTCCAGCGAGCCAGGCTCCGATCTACCACTGGAACGGCTCTCAAGTTCGCACCTTTGGCCCACTAGTCAATGTTCTGAAGCTGGGGTTTTCCCCGTTCGTATCAGAGGGTTTTGGAGTCCAATTCTTTGAGTACGATGATGCACGCTTGCCCGGGTTTCAATCAGCCCGACGTTGTTGAAGCTAAATGCCCTCCCCCCTCGCAGCTCACCAAATTGCTTGCCCTGCCTCCCCACCAAACCCCAGAAGCGCCAGCGCCGAGTCCTAGTGGCGACATCCGACAACGCAAGGCATGCGCAGCAGCCCCTGTCTTCGCCAAAGTAGCAGAGGAGTAACCCGATTGTGGTCATGCTGGACGTCCCTTGCACCATCTAGCAGCAGACGTTACACCTGCTAAGCAATTACGGGTTCGACCAGAGATGCATCTGGGAAGGCGGAGTCGGGTTGTTCCTGGTGTCGGGCGCTGTGCTCTTGGCACTAAGCTTGGCTTGGTTGAAGGTAACCGGTGAGGACAAGAACTTGCCAGATCTATTACGGCTCGTCATCGCCGGCCGCTCGCAAGGTCGGCCTCGCCTAGTTGCGATGTTGCTAGGCGAAGACGACTTCACCGACGGCCTCACCCAGCAACGTTGCTGGCGAGGGCTCATCCTCACCGTCGCTTGCTAGACGAGGTCGGCCTCGCTCAAAGCAACCGACAAGGACAAGACCTCGCCAGATCTAGCGAGGCTTGTCCTTGTCGGCCACTAATGATATCAGCCTCACTAGCAGCCGTCAAGGCCAACCTCGCCGCCCTAGCCTCTGGTCAGTCGCTGATCCGATGACCGACTAGACGTTAAAGAAGAAGAAGGAGAAAAAAAAATTTTAAAAATTAAAAATTAATTAAAAAATCAAAAAAATAAAATTTTTTTACCATGTCAGTGTTGGCCAGCACTAGACAGGGTCCACGTTAGCATCAGCCGGCCAAAATTGATCGGATGGACTGAATTGGCATAAATACAAAAGGTTTAAAACTGAATTAGCACAAAAAATGGTTTATGATTAAATTGGCATAATTGTAATAGGTTCATGACTGTTTTGGTAATTTTTCAGTTCTCTTGACTATTCCTTAACATTATTTTCATATGATGACGAGGAAGAAGCCTGCTTTACGTAAATAAGCCCAGACCCATAAATCATTCCTCTATATCTATTGCACAATAATAGAGTTCATTAAGAGAAGTTTACAACCAGAAGGAAGCTTAACTTCACTATTGCCGTGCAGACTCTATGTAAGGTTTACGTGATTTAAGGAGTGAGAAGTCCCGGTGCACAATCCGGTCTCACTCCCGGTGCACAATCCTGAACATTTAGCGATGGTTCGTCTATGTGGGTGATGATCAAGTTGTATCAACTGTGCACATGGATATTGTGTGCGCAAACGCTCCAGTTAGGGATGCATCAGCTGTACTACCCGACATGAATAAGTGAGATGGAGTAGCACAAGAAATTGAACCGGTGAAAAACAAGACAAAATGCTTACCTCTTGGTTCCATAACATGCGGTGCAGTCGATCGATATGTGCCATTTCGAGAGCTCGTATAGATGAGAGTGGGAGGTTATCGACAAGCATAAAAACAAAGAGAAGAAGAGTGAAGAAGATCTATTGACTTCATGGCATTTAATCACCAACTAGAGAACCGTGCAGTACATGTGCAATGCTTGCGGAGCACAATATGTACTACATAGTACAGTGTACCTTCCCTCAACATCACTATGAGCACTCAAGATCTTTTAGTTTAGATTATTTATCATAATTAGGAATTTCTAGGGTTGACTTTAAGAATTATCCTCCGATGGTCGTTTATATTTTAACAATTTTTTTTTGATATATATTCTGTAGACGAAACTATTTTGCCATGGAAACAAGACATTACCGAGAAGAGATATGGAACTATCTATTTTATGTGCAGAATTATATTGTTCCGTGACAAAAAAACAAATGAATTTTTTATCCATCCTAGTAAATTTCAGTAAGTGCTAATAAATGTCAAAGAATTATTGGTTTAAAAAATGATATGTGACGTTTTTTTATACTTTTTTTCCAAATAACTTATTGGGAATTTGCCCTCTCTTATTGAAATTACCATCTACTTTTGTAGTTTGCAAATTACCAATTTTTGTACTAACTTATCAAATTGTATTTGGATAACTTTTTAAACATATTAATCGCTAATATTAAAGTACCAACCTAAAATAGGATAAACTACCAACTACTTTTAAATTATTAGGTCTCGTTTGAATTACTTACCGATGTTTGATTGTTCTTTATAATACATGCATTTTTCTATTGAGTTATCAAATTTTATTTGTCTTGGTTAGCAATCCCTTAAAATTAAAGTCTAGCTTGATGACGTAGGTTGTCGCCGAGACCTCTGCTGCCTTAGATCTATGTCGATCTAAGGTTTACCACCGCATACAGTCTCGATCCGAGTGATCACGATGGTATGTGCTTGGATCTTGAAGTAGCAAGAGGTTGTAGTCGAGGGCAAAGGTGTACACAAGAGAGAGAGAGAGAGAGAGAGAGAGAGAGAGAGAGAGAGAGAGAGAGAGAGAGAATTTGAGGGCGTAGATGCGAGCTACGGCGGAGGCAAGTGATGACTGACTATTGACACCTAAATTTTGACTACCCATTTAATGATAAATTGCATAGAAAATTAGGGTTAAACTTTAGAACCTATACAAAAATTATTCTCATTTAATTGCATACCATATAAATATTATGAGCATTTGCATTAATAGTAATAGGATTTATTAAATTTTAGTTTTTAAAAAAATAGAAGAAAAGAAGAAGAAAAAGAAAAGAAAAAAGAAAAGCGAAACCGGGCCGGCCCAACCTCCTTCCTTTCTTTTTCCTTCTTCTTCCCACCTGGGCTGGCCCAGCCCATTTCTTTTATCCTTTTCCTCTGGCCCGGTCCCTTCCCCCTCACTCCTTCCTCTCGCTCCCTCGCATGCGGTCTGCAATTCAAGGACGTACAGAGGCATAGCGGGGCAGAGCTTCAGCGCCGACCAAGGCTAGCGGTTGGGGGCCCATGCGCGCCTGCCAGCGGGCTTAAAAGGGTCGGAGAGAGAGCGCTCAGGGGGGAACTAAGAGAGACCGTGAGCAAGAGAGAGAGAGTCCGAGAGCGAGAGGGTAAGGCCGAGAGTGAGCGAGTGTCTTCTGGTAACAGCCGGGCGTAGGCCTTGGCTGGCAATCTTGATATTTTACTTTTCCCTGCGCCAAAGCCACGGTAGGTCTCAGATCCTTTCTTTCTTGATTTTTTCGGTTTTGAGTCGATTTCCCGAGGATTCCGGCCCGGAGGTGCGCGAGGTGACCAAACATAGTCCGATCTATTGAACTCGCCCCCATTCGCCACCTCCAAGCCAGGTAGAGACCTCACCGCCGATTCCCCCCCCCCCCTCCCCCCATTTTGTTTTATTTTTTGCTCTATTTTTCTTGTCGCGGCCAATAGAGGCCGACACTCACTTGCACTCATTTTCGAGCATCGGTGAGCCTCTTCCCTGGTTGTCGTGGTGTGCTACCTTGGTGTCGTGTTGATTGCAGTTGTGTCTTTGAGCCTCAATCGGCTTGTTTTTTCTCTCCCAGTCGGCACCCACCAAGTCCTCGGGTCGTGGTCCATTAAGGTTGGATATGGGACCCTGGTGCCCGTGCTTAGTTCCCCGACTATCAATGTGCAAGTTACTAGTGTGCGAATAATGTATGTATATTTAGGAAAATCAAATCAGATTTTCCTTTTCAAGTGACGGAAATTTTTTTTCAATTCCTATTCAAGTTTCAGCCAAACACCTAAAAAGTATCGCCATTTTCCCAAAAAATGACTTTCCAAAAAACAATTTCCAAAAATACCATGTTTTTTGCAAAAACGGAGCCTAAAGGTCAATAAAGTTTCTCTAACCAATTTATAAAAGAAGGGTCGGAAATCTGAATAACCATCTTAGGTTGTAAATATCTAAAATAAACTATAGTTCTAATTAATTACAAGAGATGGTTTTGAATAATTAATTATCGTGATTGTCACAACCTCCTTACTGATCGACCTCGGGGTTTGAGGCTAATGGATTACTAAGTCTAAACCTAGGACTTAACTTGGGCTCTTCCAAGTCCATATAAACTCCCGACTTAAGGTTTAAGTTATTAACATGCCAATCAATTTTATCTATGAGTCACCACTAATCAGTTTAAGGAGGATTAATTAGATATATAAATAAGGCAATGGGAGAACTGTTTTACTCATACGAACCAAAGATTCAATAAATTTGGAAACTTGATTACTAGTATCATTTCGATACCTAACCTTGTTCAACTCAATAAAATGTTTGTTAAGCAGTCTGGATTGATTTTAAATCTATTCACTAACATGTGAGGTGATCATGAGGGCAAGCAATCGTTAAAATAACAATTGGCAACCGAGGAAGCATTAAATAAGTTGCAAGGAAAAGCAAGAATTCAACGCATTCCCAACTAGGCTAGGGCCAAAAAGAAGTGCACAAGAAATGGCCCAACATACCTCTAATCGTCTACATGCAAGGTCGAATTAAACATGCAATTCAAAACGTGCGATCCAAACAACACTTGATCAAACATGGCACAGCTCACATTAGAAGGTAAGAAAAACGCAATTCCCTAGTCCAAACCATTTTTTTAAATTTTCAGAAAATTAAAAAAATTTCGTAACTTATAATAGTTTTTTTCTTAAAAAAATATTTTTAATATTATATAATGAACGGATAGGGGCAGATCTCTAGATCTGGCCCGGGTCCACCGCCGGACTAGCAAAATCTTAATCGATGATCGTGAGCCAACCCATTCTCGTGAAGATACTCCAGGCTTGGCAATGCGATCGAATCTTGGGCTCATCCAAAATTTGTTGATGGGTATCGATGGCCTGAAGATTGCAGATTTGGGTCGCACTAAATTTGTCGAAACAAGACAATCCAGTCGTACACTCACAAGAGACCCACCATGCGTGGGGACAAAAATGGCATGCTTTCGGAGCACACGATAATTCCCTCCGACGTCTTCTCAAGTACGCCAATGTTTATGGCACCGAAAGTGGCTCGTAACGATGAGCAAAGTTTCCTGTCGGATGGGTGGAGCGTCGGTCGTATGGTCATCGAGATGGCCACTGGGAAGGCCAAGCGAGCTCAAACAGGACAAGAAGCTGACTCTGTTCTTTACCCGTGGCTGATAAGGCCATGGTGAGGCTGGCCTCGCCCAAGGCCGCAAAAGCAAGCTCCAAACATGAGAGACCTCGAAGGTCGAGTGTCCACACCTGAGAGCTTAGAGATTGAGCTCGAGTGACCATAGTGACCATGAGCTCAAAGCTCAAGCTTCCATGGCAAATGCGAGCTCAAAGCTTGAGCATCCATAGCCGCAAGCGACGGCTAGCCTCAATGGTCTTGCCTGGATCTGAGTGAGGGTTTTGCAGCCTTTATTGGTAGTCGGTGACCCTCGCCTAGTTTCCAGCGACCCACAATAAAAGCAAATAAAGAAGGAAAGAGGAGAAAGAAAAAAGCAAAAAGAAAAGAAAAATAAATAAATAAATAATTCGAAATTTTGTTAAAATATTATTAAAATTGTCCACATTAATGCCAACCGTCTTATGTGGGATAGCTAGAGCCCACATCAGCAAAATCCTACAAAATCTAGCTAGATAGAGTCAATTGACAAAACATAAAAAGATTTGGGACACGGTTGACAAAAGTGCAACAGGTTTAACACTTTTTGGATAATTTTCCCATTTTTTAGGTTATGTATCTTCTCCTAAAATGAGATGATTCATATTCGTATCTACATTTCTTCCAACTAATACATACAGGCAACTTATTGCGCCAAACCACATATATTTAATAGGAGAAAATGACACTTGAAGTGCTATAATTTTTTACGGTGCTCACTTTAATGTCAAAACTTTTCGTCAAATCATTTCAACACCATATTAAAGAAAAATCGGTCACTTAGGTGCAACCGGCAACAAAATCCAACAAAAAATATTATGGGCCTTTTTAACTAAATATTAAATTTTACGTGGTTCTTTTAATTAAATGTTGAATATTATGTGGCTTTTTTATTAACAGAAAGAACGAAAGTCCATGTATGCTGAGAATGAAAAAACGACGCCGCACAGTAAAGGAATTTAATCTCTCTCTTTCTCGACATCATTCTCTTGACTGCTCTCTCTTGTTCCCTATTTTGACTCGCTCGGTGCGCAAGCAAGCGCTAACTCAAAGACTCGCTCGGTCGCCAAGACGTTGAAGCAGCAACCAAAAGCGGTAGGTTCGCCATTGACGGACTATCACTTGACATTGAAGATTAGGAACGGAAGTTTCGAGCTTGAGCTCATAGCGTTGGGGAAACACCATAATTTGGTTATGAGTATGGCATGGGGAGGCTCTTCAAAGTGAAGCGAGAAAGATGAGAAGAAAGAGGTGAAAATTTTGCACAACATAAAATATTTTGCCCTAATTCTCGTTGATCACCTCTGTTGCTCGACTTGAAAATTTTACATCAACAGTATATTCACCTTCGTCTCAGCTTTATTGAAATGAATTTGAGCCGCTTGTCCTACTCTTACTCTCCATTGCAAGATTCAATTTTAATTTTTTCCCGAAATTGCCTTGGTCTGAATTAGCATTTAAAGAAATGGGAAATGGCTTGATTTGTTCAAGTTATGGTTTAAATTTGGGGCAAACAAGTTGAGCAATGTCGCTTAGGGCTATTAATTCTGACTTAAGGTGCTGGCAAACCACGTCAATTGGAAAAAATGATTAAAAAAAATGGTAACATCAGATTTCAAGGGTCCCAAATCGGCGATGGCACTTGAGTGATTTATTTATGTTACAAAAGGGGCGTTGAATTGATCTGGTAAAAGTTTCAATACTAAAGTAAGCACTCTACAAAAATTATGACACTTTTAATGTCCCTTTTCACTATTTCATAGGCACAAAAGCAAACTCCTAATGTTTAATTGCACGAGTAAGAAAGCACCATGGATATTTTGACAAAATGCAGTAATTAATTCACAAAATAGATAATCCCCACCAGCTAAAATTAACTGTCATCCTTGGTCGGTAAAACGAGGTAATTTAATGGAGAATTGGTCTAGATACTAATTGGTTTCGCTTGTATTCACTCTTTCCATGTCAACACCGCAAGTTGGCATGCAATTTTTTTAATTACTTATGTTCTTTAGCATGTTAATTGATTTAATTATGCTGATTTATGTTTGACGAACTTATTAACAATGGATAGTAAATGATCCTTTTAGTCAACATCGTTGAGAATTTTGCCCCTATCGATTAAATTTGGAGTCATCGTCGGCAGTGTACAAATACGGTTCGAATCATTTATAGAACAAAAATACATTGTTCTGAATCAAACAAAAACTTCTTACAAGCCCAACATATGCTACAATAGAAACTTATTATAATGATGCAAACGTGCAAACTTCGGCACAAACTACAGATGATTTATTCCCATTGGCATGTCAATAGCCTTTTGCGCTAGCAATGAACTCAAAGCAAACAACATCCAGATTATGACACGGTACAAGGAGGCATGTCTCGGGGCGGTGGAAACACCTTCTGATGTTTTAACTTCCCATCTCCAACGACGAGGACTGTGTCCATTCCCCAACTTGCATGGCGTTCTAAGTGACAGTGCATGAACCACACTCCTACAAGCAACCGTACAAGAATAACCTGTCAATTATGCATTCATATGCATCTAAATTCATGCAAAACTAATACCAAAATGGTAGATACATGATAATAAATGCTATTCAATTAAAACAAAAACTATATGTTTCTACGCGTTTCTATCGATGGAATCGTAGTACCTGGATTATCGGCTTTGAATCTGATCGCTGTCCACCCATTTTTGGGGAGTCCGACGGTGTTAATATAGGGTGGATCCACCGTATTATAATCCGATACATAGGAGTCGCTAAAATTTCCATCACCCATTCCGACAACATAAAAGCTATAACCGTGTAAATGCATAGGGTGATTTTCTGCTGCTCCTAAATTGGTCCCTTGAAATCTTATTTCAACCTCCTCATTATAGTTAATCTTCAACACTTCGGTACTCACATTGGCTGCTTCCCCTATGGCCGATACATTCCCGGTGTAGTCGAACACGAAAGGTGGTTCATCCGGAAAAGTTTTGTTGTAGACTCCTTTCAGATTGCTGCACTCACAACACAAACGTAATGTTATAGAGACATTTAGATGTTGAATTATGCCTTCGCTTTAAGACAACGAAGGTTTTAACTGGTTAAATTGGTTTGATTTGGAGAACATTTCGGCCTAATCAACTCTATCGGTTTGAGAAAATTATTCAATCCTAACAAATAGGATCAATATTGGTAGGTCTAGCGATTAACGTACTTGTAGTATGCTTGGAGAATGCTAATTGACGGAGCCCAAAAACTTATGTTGTTCAAGCTTGCCGAATGAATACCGCCATCTGGACCACTACAATTTTTATTAGCAGGACACGGTTGGGTATTCACAGATACTGTGATCGTAATGTTCCTAGTGATGTTGGTCGGAACTGTGGACGGATGTTCTTCGCTATTCAAACTCCTCAACTGAATAGTGAAGTTTCCAGCATCACTCTTGTTGGTAAAACCTGGAAGCTCGGGTAACACGGGAGTCTCTGAGTGATTATAAGTGCCATTGTATTGGAATATCCCCCTTGTGACATTTTCATTGGACGGGGCAGTAGTGTCCACAAACGGACTAAAAACCATGTAATAGCGACCAAGGGTTTGGTTTGCAGTGACCAAAACGTCCATTGTTTGACCAGGAGTTACCATGAGGTAATCAGTATTAAGCGGCTTCAAATAAGCTCCGTCCATTCCGACCACAGTGATATTGTGCTCGGCTATGCCGAAAAACATCTCTTCGTTTAAACCAGAATGGATGATCCGGAGGAGATACGTTTTTCCTTGCACAACCGTTATATTGTACGCCGAACCTGCGAAAGAAAAAAAAAACACCTTATCAAATAGTATTATTGGAGATTCGGAAATTACTCATACTATATATCAATCATCATTAATTAATTTTACGGCATCATAATTTCGCAAAGATCTCATTTCATTAATTATAGATCAGTAAGGTTTTCTTTCATTAGCAAAGAATAAGACCTTTTCTTTTTACTATTAACAGTATATATCACACTAATGTATATACGAGAATTAGTACCGTTAGAGCATGGATAACTATCTCCTGGTTGACCATTAATGGTATAGGCCACGGACAAGTCTGGGTCGCCTCCAGATTCAAGAGCCTCGGTGATTATGTCCATCACATCTCTAGCATACCATTCAGCTGCATGCCAAATCATAATTTTGTTAAGAAAAATAATGCAAACTATTAATATATGTGGTTGTGTTTAATTGAGTGAAACATTTATTTATGTTGTTTAAGTTGGTTGAAAGTAGCATACAAATCACAATTGTGTGTTGTTCATCAAACTCGTAAGGGTAGTTGGTGTCGTTGACAGGCAAGATGATTATAGGACCATGTAGGGTGGCACGTGACCAATCGCTGTGCGCGTGCCACCACAATGTGCCTTCTTCATCAGTGAGTATGATTTTTTGAAGGAAACTTGAATTCGTAGGGATCGGGCACTGTGTAACATACTCCGGGCCATCAGACCAAGGATACCGGATTTGTCTCACTCCATGCCTGCATGTGTGTATATTATTAGAGAGAGAGAGAGAGAGAGAGAGAGAGAGAGAGAGAGAGAGAGAGAGAGGTTGTATTTTTACCAGTGAATAGTGATTCCATAAGGTCCTATGTTGGTGACATTAACGTAGATGATGTCGCCCTTGTGAGCACGGATCTCCGGCCCAGGAAACAGATCGTTCACGGTCAATATGGTCCGGTTTGTCTCACACAACATATCAATAGGTGTTTCCTTTACCTGCAACAAAAATCATCCTATGAATCTTGGACCATTATATCCATCAAATAATTTATCTTATTAAATTGATGCAAGGCCTGCAGCTGAACTTTTTCTGGATGAAGACTCCAAATGGGGTTGGAAACCACATCCCAAAAGCATAAAATATATAACATATACAACTGTAGATGTTGCCGGATTACTACTAAACTCTCAAGAAGTCGAAATCTTCAGAAAAATTGCATGTAGTTTGGTCTTTGAATGCTATAATGCTCGCTCTCGAGCATACCACCCGATTTAGCTAGCTGAAGATTTAGATGCGAAGATCATTGTTGAAATGAGGAGATTCGTGGTCAACTTTAATGCCTCTGAAAGAGTCTAAAACTGGTAACAATCAAACGCTCAAGTAGTCACTAAATGTTCAACAAGGGGATGTTCCTACTCACCACGAAATCATAGTGGAGGACTTCGCCTTGAGCCATGCAGAAGAGCAGGGTCATAGTGACCGCAAAACCTAGAAATGTTCCCATCGGCTCTCTCTCTCAACAAGACAAATTGAACTCGTTCAAATCCCTCGATCCAGAACAACAAAGGATACTTGTGTTGTGCTCAGTCTCTTTCTTCTTGTGACCTTCACCTTCCATCGAAGGGGAATACTTATAGGAAACTTCTTTTGATGCTTGGTGATCTCTGTCTAGACGCTCTCTGTCTGCCCCCACGTGAAGAAAAAGTCGTCAAATTGCCTGCAAAACAACGTGTCCTATGACATTGAGCATTCGTCTTTCGTTGGCTCGAGCACGTTTTTGTCGTGTTTCCGCCAAGAAGAAGATTGGTTGAAGAGCGCGGCAGAAGAACGAGCTGATAAACTTCTCTTAACTTATTTAGTCGTACCGGCAAGAAAGAGAGAATTTAAATGAAGTTTCCCGATCATAACCCATGTTTTTGCTCCTGGACACTAGACGAGCAGTCCCATGTTTCAGTTGTGAATAATAGAGCCACTAGAAGTCGAGAGATATGCAGCAGAGAACATTGTATCTTTCAAAAAATGGAAAAAATCACCAAAATCTCCTAATTAAGTTTATTATGACACATTTATTTCAAATTATTTTTTATGACACTAAAAATCTCAAATTATATATATTGTGACATAAGTATCATCCCTTATAATTCTGTCCAAAATCACCCTTAAAAAAGCTAACATATATTTCACGTGGCACTTTTAGAAATACATGGCTATGATGTGGCACCACGTGGGCGTCACATTGGAAAAAGGAAAAAATCACTGTTCATCGTCTTCTCCAAAGTCGTGAGCACTTTTCATGGCGTTCTTCATCTTCAATCGGTTGGCCAAACTCCTCCGACGCTCTTGCTTCGTTGGCCACTGCTACCTAGACCTCCGGTTGCTCTCATCGGCGCTTGCCCGACCATCCACCAACTTTGAAGATCGAGGTTCAAGCCAAGCTTCGAGCTCGAGGGGCCACGGCGGCTGCAAGCTTCGAAGCTCGACCTTCAAGCCAAGCTTCGAGCTCGAGCGGCCATGGCGGCTGCGAGCTTCGAACTCGACCTTCAAGCCAAGCTTTGAAGCTTGGCCTTGGAAAAAGGGAAAAAAAAAACGTATTCATTGTCTTCCCGCGAGGAAGAACGATACAAAAACGAAGTTTCAAGAAGGTCGAGCTTGATAGACCGCCATGGCCTCTCCAGCTCGAAGCTTGGCTTGTCTGACCTCAACCTTCGAGGCTCGCGGGTGGTAGCCACCATGGCCAAGCTTCGAAGCTCATGGCCGACAGGAACGCTCTAGCTCGAAGCTTGGCTCGAGGGTCTGGCCTCGACGTTCGCAGCTCGTGGGTAGCCGCAAGCCGCCAAAGCCAAGCTGCGAAGCAACTTGAAGGTCGAGCTTCAAAGCTCATGGATGGTCGCAAGCCACCATGGCCAAGCTTCGAAGCTCGCGGCCCCCATGACCGCTCTAGCTCGAAGCTTGACTTGAGGTCTGACCTCAACCTTCGAAGCTCCCGGGTGGTCGCAAGCGACCAAGGCCAACCTTTGAAGCTTGGCTTGAAGGTCGAGCTTCGAAGCTCGCCGCCGCCATGACTGCTCGAGCTTGAAGATGACGGCCACAAGCTTCGAAGCTTAGCATGAACCTCGATCTTCGAAGTTGGTGGATGGTCGGGCAACCGCCGACGAGAGCCGCCGGAGGTCTAGGTAGCAGTGGCCAGCGAAACAAGAGCGTCGGAGGAGTTTAGCCAATTAATTGAAGACGAAGAACGCCATGAACAGTGCTCACGAAGCTGCGAAGAAGATGATGAACAGTGATTTTTTAAAATTTTTTCCTTATTTCAATGTGGCCCTCACGTGGCGCCACATATCTCTTTAAGTGCTGTATGAAATTCCCGTTAACTTTTTAACGGTAATTTTGAACGGAAGTGTAATAGAGAGGAAATGTGTCAAGATGTGTCATAATGTGTATAGATTAAAGTTTTTGATGCCATCAAAAAAATTTTAAAATAAATATGTTACAATAGATATAATTTGAGGTTTTTTGTGATTTTTTTCTTCAAAAACATGAAAAGCATAAAAGAAAACTGTTCTTTCTAATGGTTTATCAACCGAAAAGATAAAAAGATTTTAACTCCTACAGTTAGTCCAGTGCATGTTTTAGGTGCTCTAGTCAAAAAGGCAAGTCTTTGCCCTAAGTTGAATGAAGAATCACCGGAGTTCATGCGAACTATCTTTGTTGGCTCCAGCTGTAATGCACTACAGACACTTCAAATGATGTTTTCTCGTGTTTTAAGAATATTTCCAGAGCGCCTATTCAATCAGCTTCCGCAATCAAAAAACAGAACTCTGCAGAGTTTCAACGTGCGACTTTCTTGGGGCATTTGCAAACAAAAGTGTTACAAATCCAATCATTCCTTGAAATGGCTGCCTGTCTTTTGAGAAATCTTACGATACCTCTATCTTATAAAGCCTGTAAATACCTTCTTCTTTTTTCCAAAGAATGTGTAAATTATCGAAGTAAAGCATTTTCTGGAGTTTCATGGAGGAAATTAATTTCTCCAAAAGACGAGGATGATGCAAATTGCAAACTAAAGAGGAACGTAAAAGCAAATTTGGGTGTGGTTTATGTCATTTTTGCAATTTGAAAATAATGGCTTATAGTAATGGCTACTTTTACCAAATTTCTACGAGTTCTATATTGTAGGTTTTTACCTGGATCAAGCTGTCTCAATTCCTTCATGAAACAGACGCGCCTACGAAATCTCTTTTCCGATTTTATTCTCGACATGTAATCATTTAGACCCTACGGCAAGGGATGATTCACTTGCAGCAGTTTTCAACAAAAAACATGGCCTAAAAAATTAAGGGTTTTGTTGTTTGTGATTGCTTTGTACATGTGAAACACCGTTTTTCGAATGATATACGTTGATGTCATAAACATCATCGCGCAACATTAGTATCCGAAAAATCCTTAAACGCCATCGCAAGATTCATCCCTTTTTTTTTTTTATGAAGACCCTTCACTTTGATACTTGGTGATTGCATCATGTAATCTCCCAATAGAATCATCAATTAATACCTAACATGTGCTTTTGTACATATGATAGAACGCTAAGGTACAAACTGTTTCCGATATGTGAATTTTTGGTATAATTTTTGGCATATAACAATTCTAAGAGTTAATACCATAAAAAATTCTCAATTGGTACACTTGTAATAATTTTATTCCGAATTAACTTTTTAACCACAAAAAACTCCAAACGGATATACCTGTGATAAATTTATCTCGAATTGATTTTTTTACCACCAAAAACCCCACACTGGTATACTTATGATAATTTTATCTTGAATTAATTTTTTGACTACTAAAAACCCCACACTGGTATACCTGTGATAATTTTACCCCAAACTAATTTTTTTACCATTAAAAATTTCAAACCAGTACATTTGTAATAATTTTACCCTCTGTTAGTGTCCGTTAAATTAAATTAATATCACGAAAAATCACAAATGGATAAACTTGTGACAAACAGAGGGTTAAAACCCAAAATTGATATACCCATTAACTATCACATGTTATCAAACTTAACAATTTAACAGTAAAATTTAACGGAAGGAAAATTTATCATAGATGTACCAATTTAGGGTTTTTGTTGATCAAAAAATTAGTTTAAAATAAAATTATTATAAATATATTATTTTAAAATTTCTAATGATATAAAAATTAATTCAAGATAAAATTATCATCTATATATTAATTTAAAATTTTTTATAAAATTTTTCGTAATATTAACATCATTTCTAAAAAGTCACGAGAAAAGTAAAACGAGGAACGCGAGCCACGAAGGGACAAGTACCGACTGATTCTGAAAATCGCTCAAAGTGCCATGAGTTAACTTTGTACGGCCGATTGACCAATGAAGATGAAAGGAAACAAAGCTTGTGTGATCCGCATGATTATTACTTCAACAGTGAACCTCGAGATGCCACATCCGCAAACCTTAAAATCATTTATATATATATTTTATTACCACCGCTTTTTACAATCAAAAGGCACGAACGTGAGAATAGCTAATTAGAGATTCATAAAACACTATGCACGTTTCGTCAATCTATTAATTCGAAATCTTTGGCTTGTGCAGGAGCCTTAATCCAAAGTACTTTACACGTAATCAGTGAGATTCGAATTTGTAACCTCTAGTTTCTAGCTAGAAATCTCCTTGCCTCCAATCAATCGAAAATTCTTGAATTTTTACTTTTTTTTTCTTTTTGCTTAATCTAAATCTTGTGATGAACATATTTGACCTTTTCTTATCCCAAAATATCTAAAACTCTCACGATATACAAATTTGACACGTAAATTCACATGTAATTTTTTCATGATTTTCTAAAATTTAATTAGAATTTGACACATAAACAAATAATTAGTTTTCTTTAGAGGATGTCACGTCAAGAAATCCAAAAGCCGATGGTACCTAGAGACCGGTCATCACGGCCTCTACGCCCCACCAATAGAAACATATATACACTCCCGATTGCCCAACATCAACAATTCATCCAAATAAATCGTTACACACTAAATATTGTGTATTTTCCAGTTTTCTTCCGAGCCAATCAACCTTGGCACATAAATATTAGTATGGAAGGACAGGAATGTCCTCTGTTGCATCTAAGACTATCTCCCTCGTCAAAGTTCTACTTCAACCAGTGAATCGACAAAAGAATGTAAGTGTTGAGTTGCACGCGTGAGTTGCATTAAAGTCTCACATCGGAGAATTGGTGTGGTATGGAGCAGATAATATTATCATAGTTAGCTCACAACTCATTAACTTAAGTTTCTAAGTGAATATGAATCCAACTGGATATGTTGACGTACTCGAATTTGGACTCCTCCTTGACAATCTCCCAAGGTGAAGATGTTAGGTCTTTCTGGTAACCGACATGATTTTCGAGCGGTGGGCTTTGTGGTATAGCAATGCGAACCCAACGACAGACTTCATGGTTAAATCTGAAGAAAGACTATGAATGAAGTTGGGCGTTGATAGATAATCAAGTTGAGATATTTTGATGTAGAAGAAATTAAGAGGAAGCAATCCTAACACTAAGGTCTCACGTGAAGAGTAAATTATTGAATTGCACGGGTGAGTTGGGTTAAAGTCCCACATCAGAGAAATGGTATAATGTGGAACAAGTAATATTATCATAATTAATACATAACTTATTAATTTAAGCTTTTGAGCGAATATGGATTTAACAATAGGAAGAACAATACCTAGCACATACATTCAAGGCGTGTAGACATTTTCCATAAATAGATGCTGTTCCCGATATTGCCTCCGAAGCCAGACAAGATCCTATGGAAGTATCCTCGTGTATTTCGACACCAGTTCCTGGGCACGCAACTCACTCCCTAAGCAATCACTTTGTAATTGGCATGTTCCGTGCAAAACACAAGACATCATTGCGTGCTCGTACAAGACACCCAAAAACACGTTTCTCACACCACAAGCGCCGTGATTGGAACTTCAAATTTTCCTCGGATACATGCAATGTTCCGGAGCACGAATGGACAACAATGTTGTAGCTTTTAATTAGTCAACGCGCTACTAAAATTTTCAAAAGTACGGTGAGACTAATGGAACTTATTATCATGGCAAAAAAGAAAGAAAAAAAAAACACGGAACTTATTATCAATGCATATAATAATAAGACGTCTTTATGATACAAACGGGAGTTTACCATGACGATTATATAAAATGTCTTTATTATAATTCAGGGATATGGATTAAAGATTATTCAAAGAATTAGTAGTGTCCTCGAGAACATAAAAAAATAATTCCTCACAAATGTTATATTTTTTTGCATGAATTTTTCAACTTTAAGCGAAACCAATGGAGTTGGTTGCTATTTGAGTATAGGAAGGACAGTGACGCCCGTCCTATCACATGATAATAATAATGCGAAGACAAAAACAAAGTTAGTTGGGAAGATTGAAAACGAGCTTGCGTTGCCGTATCATGCTTGTTCTTGTGGAATTATCTTATGTTATCGCCGATTAAATCATTAAAAAAGGTTATGTGGGGCAATTAGAAGATAAGCATAACAAGGTTAACCTGTTAGTCACTCAAAATTTGGACTTTTTAACGTGTGGCCTGCATAAAGTTAACTTGTTCTTCAGCTTATTATAATGTTCCGTGGGCCAACTAGGTATGTTTCATCATGTTGTGTTTCATGTAATAATTATGTTTGCTATATGGGCACGTTTTGGGTAAATAATACAGGACTAGACATCATGAATGAGATCATGCTGGTGAAAGCGAAGCCAAATGATTCAGTCCAAGGTAGTGAAAAAACCTTTGACAAGAAAGACTGCGTGAAAAAACAGGATCCTAGAAGGCCAGATCGTCTGTAGAATCAAAAGGTTTCCGGTTCAGGAATTGGACGAACTAGGTAGTAAACCGGCTCACTAATCACAACTTGGGTTTTACTCTTGACCCAAGTTAAACATTGCATGACTTATATACAGATCATCTATATCAAGTCCATCTCTATTATTGATTATGTGAATTTTTCAATTAATGATTGAAATGGTATTTTTTTTTTGATAACTGAGGTGTCTACGCGGCCGGCGAATTAGGACTCAAATCAGCGGTGATACCCGACTAGTTCTCGAGAGGGCTAGCGCAGCATTCCACCTCCACGACCTCCCACTTAAATCATCGATGGAGGAGTTTAAACTCAGGACCTCTCGTGAAAGGAACTGAGCGCAAATCAACGCGGCCATCAATAGATGGGTATGGTTGAAATGGTACTGATCTACATTATTTATAAAAATACGCATGCAGTGATGCCTCTAATGTAACATAATGATAAGATAAGCGTTAAAATATTGTTGCTCTTCATCGGATCGAATGATGATCCTATGTCTAGAAGTAGCTCATTTTTTGCCCGCTCACACACGTATGGAACGTGCATCACCTGACTTTGCTTAGAGATTGATCAAGAGGAGTCTAGCGCTAGCCCTCTAGATGCATGCTCGTTGTACGATTTACTGTTGATGCTAACCAGATAGATGTAAAGAAAAGTTATAAAAATAATTATGTAAAAAGGATTAAATGATCTGTAAAATATCTGATTTTTCTACCCAAAAGGATCTTCTCGATCTCAGATCAGCTGGTCGTGGACCACCTTTGTCTGCATCGAAATTTTTCGGTGCATGAATCACGGCTAAAATGGTTAGCATGCTTTCCAATTATTACTTCGAACTTACAAAGAGTTAAATAATTGATTACTTTTCAGACAGAGGGGACAGCGCGTGAAGAAAAGACTTGCGTGGAGCTCTTGGAAAGAGGAAAGAAAGGCGCGTGCTGAGAGCAGTAGAATCATTGTTCTTATGTGTACGTATGTTTGCAGCAATAAAATGTTCAACGGATTAATGGAGGATATTTTTAGACGAGTAAGAAGGCCACAGAAGAAAGAAAGAAAAAATAACACAAATTATTACTGAATTTTATCATAATATGTAATATAATTTCTAAATTTTTTATTTATTTAATATAATTCTTGAACTTTAACTTAATATATAATGTGATTCATGAATTTTTAATTTATTTAATGTGATTTTTAAATTTTTATACATATTTAATTTAGTCCTTGAATTATAAAAAGGTGTTCAATGTAGTCCTTCTATTAATTCAAGTTCAGGGACTACATTGAATATTTTCATATAATTCAGGGACTATATTAAACATATACAAAAAATTCAAGGATTGCATCAAACAAATTAAAAGTTAATAAACCATATTAAACATTAGGCTAAAGTTTAAGGACTACATTAAACAAATTAAAAGTTTAGATACCACATTACATATTGCGCAAAAGTTCAAGAATTGTTTGTGTCATTATCCCAAGAAAGAATGACAAGAGAAAGGTTGATGACATGATCATTTGTCACGTATAACAATCGGTGATGACTGGATAGCCACATTAGCAATTTTCGATGAAAATTCATCGAAAAAATTATATTGAAATTTTACATAAAGGTCTAGGACTAAATTGTGAAAATTAAAAAGTTTAGAATTAAATTGACATCCATACCATATATTTAGAACTCCACTTGGCGACATTGAATTAATTGCTTAGGCCTTTTGAATAATGTTGAATTAGATTATGCTGCCAGTCTATTGCTTTGGATGAAGATAGACATCCTAATAATAAAATGGGAAAATTCCAAAAGGAGCTCGAAGTGGAATCATTTTCTCAAATAAAAATCTGAAGTGGATATTGTCTCAAATAAGGGCCTAGAGTGTCTTCATTTTCTCAAATAAGGGTCTGTAGTGTCTTCATTTTCTTAAATAAGAATCTGAAGTGGCCATATCAGTCTCAAATAAGGACTTGACCCCACTGGCCAAAGGGTATTTTCGTCTTTTACTTTTTTGAAATGTTTTTCTTTTTTTTTTCCTTTTTCTTTTTTCCTTTTCCTTTTCTTTTTTTTTCTTCTATTCCCTTCGCCGGTCTCAGGTGGAGGCCACCCTCGCTTGGGCAAGCAAGGGCAGTCTGTCACATCCCGATTTTTGGGCTTGGAAAGCCGCAGGTAAATTGTAATATCCTTAATTTCAGTCCCTGGGAAATGACTATGGTTTAAGTTTGGTAGTTTTCCAATAAGAACTAAATTGTTTTCTTTTGTTTTGGAAAACCTAGTTTTCGGATTATTTGTACCCTTACGTTTTGTTATTTTTGGGGAGACTTTTGTGATCCGAATTTCCAGACGCTTTCTTCTTGAAAGTTGTTCCAAACATCATGAAGTTTTACATGATTTAATTTCAGAATTTTTGGAGTTGATATGAGTGGCACGATGGCCTGATTTTCGGACCGTGTGAAACTGCCCAGAATGGATATTTCGGTGATGTTTACACCGTCCTGATTTTCTACGAGTTTTTTTGGGTCGATTTTGGAAAAGTTTCCTTCACGAAAATTGTTGAGAACTTCCTTTTCTATAATGTGTGTAAATTTGGGAATTTTCTGAGATGATTTGGATACTGGACAGAGCTTATTTTTAGAAATAAAAATGTTGTTCCAGTAAGCTGTTTTTAGTCTATTTTTGAGTGACTAAAAATGGTATTTACAGAAAAATTAGATTTTGTGTTTTTCACGAAAAATGTTTATTAAGGTCTTGTTTATGATATATCCGAATTTGAGAAGTTTCGGAGTTCATTTACTATATTTTCAAGTCCGATTTCGTGAACAGTACAAAACTGTTCGGTTTTGCCAGATTTCAAAGATTCAGCATTTTCTATAAGAAAACGTTGGAATTTCGACTGAGTGTCTTCTGGTGATTTAAAGTACGCGTTCTGAACTTTCAAATGAGATATTTTATGCTTTGATCGGAGGTCGGACCAAGGGAAACCGAAATGGAGAAGTACAACTTGAAAATGAATGAAGCGTGTTCAAGAAGCCTAATTAATGGCTTGCATTTATTAACGTTGGACTTTGGTGGCCCTTCATCATGGTTTTTGACTCGTGTTCTTAATGGTCATGTGAGGTAAGCAATGACCTCATGCTCAAATGACATAAGCCATGACTTAAGCCTCATCATTGTGTGCATTAATGACCTTGAGTGATGACCAAGTTTTGAGTGTGATAAATAGGGGGCGTGAGAATGGCCATTCGACCAAAGAGAAAAAGAAGCCGTGAGGGAGGGAGAGAGAGAGAGAGAGAGAGAGAGGACCAAAGTTAGCATCTTCATCATTTTAGTCCATTAATAGCCATTAATGGCATTAAATACAAGCCATCATGACTTTTTGACTATTGTGCGCATTCACACTTGGCTTCTTTTCCAAGCTTATTTGTCTATAAGAAGCTAGAAGCCTCACATGAAGCTTCCCCACCCTCTCCTCCTCTCTCACGACATCCTCCAATCTCACGCCAACATCTTCTTCTTCTTCCCTTGTTCTTATTTTCTCACTTTAGCCGAGAAACTCACGCCCGAATCAACCCCGAACCGGCCCGTGTTCCTACTTGTTCCCATCCAAGAGCCACGGTTTGGTCGTGGTAGGCCTCGTCTTGGTCGGCCAAGCAAGAAGGAAGCAAGGAAAAAGCCCGAAATTTCTCGAGCTCACTTATCTCGAACCCCGTTCTCTGGTTTTGTTTGCCGTTGTGTAAGTAAAATTCCTAATATCGAGAAAGGAAGTTGTGATACGTTGTGACACGATTTTCTTGGACCGTTTCTCGGTCATTTGGTTGGTTGTGGTTGGTTCATTTCTCGATTTAATCATGTTTCGTGTTTGAAGTTTGTTTTGGCGGTAGAATCGAGACTTGAATGGCAAGGTGCACATGTTATAACCATGCTTGATGTTCTCTTGTATGAACTTTTCTATTGATCTGCCATTGATGCGGGTGCGGTAAGGGCCGACTTGTGCTAACGGCGATCCCCTCGTCCTCGCTTGATATTAGTAGGTTTACTTGCTGAGTCCCCGACTCATCCCCCATTTTTCCCACCCTCATGCCCATAGGATGGTCGAATGGACGGCGGCGACAGGAGGAGTTCGAGCCATGTTAGAGTTCAAAGAAAGCGAGGAGCGAGAAGCAATAGTGGGCATAGGACAACCCAAGTTGAGTGTTGCTATTCCTAGTGCGTGTAAAAAAATGTGTTATTTTCCATAGCCCGAAGGGCTTATTAAAACATATTTGCATGCACTGTGATAATAAGGTTTGCTCATGATGCTTGTCTTAATCCCGCTGTTATTTTTATTGTGATTGTCCCGAGTATGCTTCCGCGTGTGAGTAACAAAAGATAATAACGAACGGGACGTCACGTTTATGACCCCGAGGTCGGGGCGTTGCAGTTTAATTTGGTATCAGAGCAGGTTTTCCCTCCAGTAGGTGCAGTTCAGGGCAGCTTGCAATTGGCCAATTCGACGAGGGCGGGGAGTGGTACTAGGGCCAAACGACCTGATCATTGAGCGGCTTTTGACAGAGGTGGCGCCGGGGTAAAATGCCTGATCATTGAGCGGCCTCTGGGCAGAAGTGGCGTCGGGGTGAAGGGCCTGATCATTGAGCAGCTCCTGGCAGGCTTCTAGGATGGCTAAGGGCAAGAATGATCGAACTGTGCACCGAATTGGGAAAACGATTCTGAAATCAAAGCGGGAATAAAGACCTGGAGCAATAAGGTGCGCTGAAGTTTGGGTAGTTAGCTAGGAAACACCCCTATGTATGTGAATGATTGATTGTAGTTGAATAGGTTAAGTGTTCCTGTTTGTTTGTGATCACTGACCTATTCTCGTGTTGTAGAAAGTCTTGTTAGACTATTGATAGCAGAATAAGTGCTAAGGACCAGGTTGCGACTGCTGAGAAAAAAGGAAAGTCCCAGCAGGATGCCATGACCTCAACAGAGAAAGTCCAAGCAGTTTCCCCTCTAGTAAGTTGCAGTTCGGTGTTGAGCCAAGAGAAGGCTGTTGAATGTTGACATAACCCGATCCGATGAGGGCGGGGAGTGATCGCCAGGGAAGAACTTGATCAAGGAGCGGCTCTTGGCTAGGAAGTGGATGCCGGAGCAAGAAGCTTGATCAAGGTGCAGCTTCTAGCAAGAGTGTCGCCGGGGTTGAAGACCTGAACAAGGTGTGACTCCTGGCAGGCTTCTAGGATGGCGGGTAAGAAAAGGGATAAACCGAACTAGGTACAAAATTGAAAGTAAGATGGGAATTGTTACTTGAATTGATAAGTGCGATCTTCGTGATTGTTTTAAGTAAGTAAATTGTGTTTGAGGAAGATTTTATCAGAGTAGCGCAGCGGAAGCGTGGTCAAGCTTGCTGCACTCTGGTATGTTAGATCGAGGTCGGGGAAAGAAAGGTCGTCGGTCCAGAGCTAGTCCACATGACAGTGGCTGCTGTAAAGGTATAAAGGTAAGATAAGTCCCAGGTATGTAAGATCTTTTGAAATTCTAAAAAGAATAAGGAATTTGGTTTATCGGTTGGCGTCACCACCGAAACTTGCTCAGGTGCATGTTGTGATATTGTGAAAGTATGAGCCCGATCCGGCATACGTGCTAAATTTTTTCGACGAGGTCGAAGTGGATAGCAAAGTGTCCTATGCTAAGGAGCAGGTGCGGATCGTGGAATGTAAAGAGCAAGTGTTGAAAGGTAAGGTCATTTCCTTAGTTAAGGTCCTATAGTGTCACCAGGGCATAAAAGAAGCCATGTGGGAGAGTGGGGAATTGAGGAAAAGTGATACCTGTATTTATTTGAGTAACTAGGTACGCGTTTAAATTTCGAGGACGAAATTTTATTAAAGGGGGAGAATTGTCACATCCCGATTTTTGGGCCTGGGAAGCCGCAGGTAAATTGTAATATCCTCAATTTCAGTCCCTGGGAAATGGCTATGGTTTAAGTTTGGTGGTTTTCCAATAAGAACTAAATTGTTTTCTTTTGTTTTGGAAAACCTAGTTTTCGGATCATTTGTACCCTTTCATTTTGTTATTTTTTAGGAGACTTTTGTGATCCGAATTTCTAGACGCTTTCTTCTTGAAAGTTGTTCCAAACATCATGAAGTTTTACATGATTTAATTTCAGAATTTTTGGAGTTGATATGAGTGGCACGATGGCCTGATTTTCGGACCGTGTGAAACTGCCCAGAATGGATATTTCGGTGATGTTTACACCGTCTTGATTTTCTACGAGTTTTTCTGAGCCGATTTTGGAAATGTTTCCTTCACGAAAATTGTTGAGAACTTCCTTTTCTATAAAGTGTGTAAATTTGGGAATTTTCTGAGATGATTTGGATACTGGACAGAGCTTATTTTTAGAAATAAAAATGCTGTTCAAGTAAGCTGTTTTTAGTCTATTTTTGAGTGACTAAAAATGGTATTTACAGAGAGAATTAGATTTTGTGTTCTTCAAGAAAAATGTTTATTAAGGTCTTGTTTATGATATATCCGAATTTGAGAAGTTTCGGAGTTCATTTACTATATTTTCAAGTCCGATTTCGTGAACAGTACAAAACTGTTCGGTTTTGCCAGATTTCAAAGATTCAGCATTTTCTATAAGAAAACGTTGGAATTTCGACTGAGTGTCTTCTGGTGATTTAAAGTACGCGTTCTGAGCTTTCAAATGAGATATTTTATGCTTTGATCGGAGGTCGAACCAAGGGAAAACGAAATGGAGAAGTACAACTTGAAAATGAATGAAACGTGTTCAAGAAGCCTAATTAATGTCTTGCATTTATTAAAGTTGGACTTTGGTGGCCCTTCATCATGGTTTTTGACTCATGTTCTTAATGGTCATGTGAGGTAAGCAATGACCTCATGCTCAAATGACATAAGCCATGACTTAAGCCTCATCATTGTGTGCATTAATGACCTTGAGTGATGACCAAGTTTTGAGTGTGATAAATAGGGGGCGTGAGAATGGCCATTCGGCCAAAGAGAAAGAGAAGCCGTGAGGGAGGGAGAGAGAGAGAGAGAGAGAGAGGACCAAAGTTAGCATCTTCATCATTTTAGTCCATTAATAGCCATTAATGGCATTAAATACAAGCCATCATGACTTTTTGACTATTGTGCGCATTCACACTTGGCTTCTTTTCCAAGTTTATTTGTCTATAAGAAGCTAGAAGCCTCACATGAAGCTTCCCCACCCTCTCCTCCTCTCTCACGCCATCCTCCAATCTCACGCCAACATCTTCTTCTTCCCTTGTTCCTATTTTCTCACTTTAGCCGAGAAACTCAAGCCCGAATCAACCCCGAACCGGCCCGTGTTCCTACTTATTCCCATCCAAGAGCCACGGTTTGGCCATGGTAGGTCTCGTCTTGGTCGGCCAAGCAAGAAGGAAGCAAGGAGAAAGCCCGAAATTTCTCGAGCTCACTTATCTCGAACCCCGTTCTCTGGTTTTGTTTGCCGTTGTGTAAGTAAAATTCCTAATATCGGAAAGGAAGTTGTGATACGTTGTGACACGATTTGCTTGGACCGTTTCTCGGTCATTTGGTTGGTTGTGGTTGGTTCATTTCTCGATTTAATCATGTTTCGTGTTTGAAGTTTGTTTTGGCGGTAGAATCGAAACTTGAATGGCAAGGTGCACATGTTATAACCATGCTTGATGTTCTCTTGTATGAACTTTTCTATTGATCTGCCATTGATGCGGGTGCGGTAAGGGCCGACTTGTGCTAACGGCGATCCCCTCGTCCTCGCTTGATATTAGTAGGTTTACTTGCTGAGTCCCCGACTCATCCCCCATTTTTCCCACCCTCATGTCCATAGGATGGTCGAATGGACGGCGGCGATAGGAGGAGTTCGAACCATGTTAGAGTTCGAAGAAAACGAGGAGCGAGAAGCAGTAGTGGGTATAGGACAACTCAAGTCGAGTGTTGCTATTCCTAGTGCGTGTAAAAAAATGTGTTATTAGCCATGGCCCGAAGGGCTTATTAAAACATATTTGCATGCACTGTGATAATAAGGTTTGCTCATGATGCTTGTCTTAATCCCGCTATTGTTTTTTATTGTGATTGTCCCGAGTATGCTTCCACGTGTGAGTAACAAAAGATAATAATGAACGGGACGTCACGTTTATGACCCCGAGGTCGGGGCGTTGCACAGCCCTTACTTGGGCTAGGGAGGGTTGTCCTTGCCGGCGTTGAGCAAGGGCTGCCCTCGCCTAGGCTAGTGAGAGCGAGGCCAACCCAGGCGAGGCGACCCTTGCTCGACGCTGGCGAAGGCCGCCCTCGCCTGGGCTAGCTAGGGCGAGGCCAGCCTAAGGTCGCTTAATGTCGGCGAGGACAACCCTCGCCCTGGACTTGGCTGGCGAGGCAAGGGTAGGGCGAGGGTGGCCCTCGCCGGATTTGGTGAGGGTTGTCCCCGCTCACCTAGCACAGGTGAGGTGACACTCGCCTAATGCCGACGAGGGCGATCCTCGCTCGACGCGGGTTGGGCGGCCCTTGCCGGAGGCCGGCGGAGGTCGCCGGTTAGCGCAATGATGGCTAGGAGGAAAGAAGAAAAAAGGAAAAAGAAAAAAGAAAAAGGAAAAAGAAAGCAAATATATATATACTCATAATTTTTTTGACTTAAATACCTCTTCTCTGACAACATAATAGTCACCGACCGGTTAAAGGTCCTTATTTGGGACGATTTGGCTACTTCATACCCTTGTTTAAGACGATTTAGACACTTCAGGTTCTTATTTGAGATAATATACACTTCATGCCCTCATTTAAGAAAATGGCTTCACTTTGATTCCCTTTTTAGAATTTTCCCTAATAAAATTGAAATTATTAATTTTTGTTTGGGGGGAAATATATATAGTTGGAAATTGGAACCGAAAATTGTCATACAAGGAGTGTCGGCATAACTTAACCATAAAAATTTGAGTTCAACAATCTGATATGCATTAAGATTGATAGCAAACGAACTACATAAAGCTTACAAGCGGAAAAAAGCTTGATTTCACAATTGTCGTGGGAACTCTATATGAGACTTACATGATATGATGAGTGAAAAGCCTCAGTGCAAAATCCAACACATGCAATAATGGCTCGTCTATGTGGGAGATGATGAAGTTGTATTCACTGTGCACATGGATTTTGTGCGCGCGCTCCAATTAGGGATGTATCGGCTACGCTACTCGACATGAATAAGTGGGATGAAGCAGCACAAGAAATGAAACTGGCGGAAAACAAGACAGAATGCTTACCTCCTGGTTCCATAACATACAGTGCAGTCGATCGATATGTGCCAATTCGAGAACTCGTATCAATGAGAGTGAGTGGTTATTGAGAAGCATGAAAGCAAAGAGAGGAAGAGTGGAGAAGATCCAGACTTCATTGCATTTAATCACCAACTAGAGAACTAAGCGGTGCATGTCCAAACCTTGAGGAGCATAAGTTGTACTACATAGTACAGTGTACTTTCCCTCGCCGTCACTATAAGACGTCAAGATCAATTAGTTTAGGTTATATATCACAGTTAGCAATTTCTGAGGTTTTAGCGATCAAAAAAGATTTCTAGGGTTTTATTACCTTAAGTTATTAGTTCTCATTTCAGTTACTTATCAATATTTAATTATTCTTTATAATATATAGTTTTTTCTATTGAGTTATCAAAATTTATTTATCTCGATTAAGAATCTCTTAAATTTAAGGGTTAATACCACAAAAAACCCTAAACTGGTACAATTGTGACACATTTATCCCAAACTATTTTTTTGACCATAAAAAACCTCAAATTGGTACACCTGTGACAATTTTACCCTGAACATTCCACAAAAAAACCCCAAACTAGTACACATGTGATAATTTTAACCCAAACTAATTTTTAATATTATTTTTTTGAATTTTTTTGAATTTTTTTCTTTTCTTTTCTTTTTTTCATTTTCAAACTCTGGCTAGTTGCCGGCGTCGGCGAGGGCGACCCTCGCCCGCGTCGACAAGGGCCGTCCTCGCCCGACTCAGGCGAGGGCGGCCCTCGCCTGCGTTGGCAAGGGCCGCCCTCACCCGACGTGGGCGAGGATCGCCCTCGCCCCTCGCCGGCTTCCGCCTCTGGCTGGTCGCTGGATCGGCGACCAGCCAAAGTTTGAAAATAAAAAAAAAAAGAAAAGAAAAGAATAAAAATAAATAAAAATTCGAAAAAAAATAAAAAAATATTAAAATTTTAATTCAGGATAAAATTGTCACATATGTACTAGTTTGGGATTTTTTATGGTAAGTTCAGGGTAAAATTATCAGAGATGTACCAGTTTGAGATTTTTGGTGGTAAAAAAAATAGTTCAGGGTAAAATTATCACAGGTGTACCAGTTTGGGATTTTTTACGGTAAAAAAATAGTTTTGGATAAATATGTCACAAGTGTACCAGTTTAGAATTTTTCGTGGTATTAACCCTAAATTTAAAGCCTAGCTTGATGACGTAGGTTGTTGCTAAGACCTCTGCAATCCCAGTTCTAGGTCAATCTAATGTCTACCGGTTCATACAGTCTCAATCCGAGTGATCACGACCGTATGCGCTTGGATCTTGAAACAGAGAGGGGTTCCGGTCAAGGGCAAGGTGCACGAGAGAGAGAGAGAGAGAGAGGCACGAGAGAGAGAGAGAGAGAGAGAGAGAGAGAGAGAGAGAGAGAGAGAGAGAGAGAGAGAGAGAGAGAGAGAGAGAATGAGAATTTGAGTGCATAGATGTGAACTGGGCCGGAGGCAAGTGATGAGTGGCGTATGATGGCAGCAAAGTGAGAAGGCCAGCCAAAAGGCAAGTCTTTTTTAGGCTGAGTGATAAAGAAAGGCATTGTAGACTCGTTAAGGTACTTTTGTCACCTAATTGTTTAGGGTGTGTAGCTAATTTGAGTGTGGAATAAGCATGATCCAAATTTTACTGAGAGAAGAAGAAACGGGAGATAATTTTAATTATATCGAACAAAATCTTGTGACGAAAGTAATTTGGTCAGTTTACATATGAATAGTGTGTTTTAGCTAAATAGGGTGTGGACATAGCAGCAGTCTTACTTTACACAATGAAATTTTTGTTTAAAATTTTTCACATCCATAAAGGTGTGCTCTTTTTGCTAGCAATGTAGCGATTTTAAATCAAAATAGATTTGTCTCTATTCGAAAATGCATATGGCAGCCGGACACCTACCTGCTTTGATCTCTGTTTAGCTTTAATTCCACTGACATCAGTAAACTTTTTCCAATTTGTAATGCCCATATACCTAATTAGCTATAATAAAGCATCCACCTCTGATTTATTCTTTATGTTTTATGGCCAAAAAAAATATATGATATATAATCATCAACCATTTTTTCTCTTTTGTCAATGAGCAGTCAGCAACGATTAATTAAGTAGTTGGATTTAACTACTACATTATATTATTTTTTTTCTTGGGAAAGATGACTTGGATTTTTATGTAAAGTTTATATATTAATTAATCAAGTCAGATTATATATATCTGACTAGGTATCTGATAACCCTTGGCCAATCCATATGGAAAAGTCACATTACACTAAATATTGTCACTTACATATGTCTAGACATCGAAAAAACTGAAATATAAAAGATACAGAGATTATTGAATTTTAAACAGACTAAGGTCCTTTTGTATTGATTGCGTACCTAAATCTTAAAACCTAAAACCTTAAACCCTAATTTATTTTTTTTCTCAACCTCTTACTATGGAGACTATTCTATTATTTACTATGGAGACTATTTTATTATTTCCAGGAGCGGCACATATTCCAAGGTATTCCTCTTGTGTTTTTGGCAAACTCGTGCAGTCCAACATAGTTTGGCGTGTTCACATTGCACAGTACTGCAGCTTATATTTTAGATATATATTTCTCAAAAGAAACAATGCACGTGGTACAAACAAGTAAGTAATTGCCAGTAATTAGTTGTCATTTGTCATGATTTGTGAACATTCAGACGTTTAGATATGTGGATATGATCTAAAATGTGTCAAATTGGTGGCATGACAAGAATAGTCTCGGGCAGGAAAATAGTGTTTCATTGATTATTGCAGAGTGACAATAAAATGATAGTATACAAGCCCTCTATAATAATAAATTTGTTGCTATTTGCTACGTAAATTATACTATATGTCACTGTCATATATCCTAAACAAAAGTTTTTCAACACATCGTTTGCCATGTTTACAATTGAAACTTGTTAGAATGATCCAACATTTGCGAATCTTCGATGTTATTATGTAGATGAACTCAAAGCAAATGGCATCATGATTAAAGCCCGGAACAAGGAGGCATGTGTTCGGGTGGCGGAAGCATCTTCTGATCCTTGTTCCGCCCCTCTCCGATGACGAGGACCGTGTCCATTCCCCAGCTCGCATGGCGTTCTAAGTGACAGTGCATGAACCACACTCCTACAAGCACCCATGAAAGAATAATCTATCAATTATGCATTCATATAAAAGTCTAAATCCATGCAAACTATATGTTTCTATGCGTTTCCACTGATAAAATCATAGTACCTGGATTATCAGCCTTGAATCTGATCGCTACCCACCCATTTTTGGGGAGTCCAACAGTATTAATGTAAGGCGGATCCACCGTATTGTACTTTGATATATAGGAGTCACTGAAATTTCCGTCGCCCATTCCGACAACATAAAAGCTATAGCCGTGTAAATGCATGGGGTGATTCTCCGCTGCTCCGAAATTGGTTCCCTGGAATCTTATTTCAACCTCCTCGTTATAGTTAATCATCAACACTTCGGTACTTACATAGGCAGCTTCCCCTAAGGCTGATACATTCCCGGTGTAGTCGAACACGAAAGGTGGTTTATCCGGAAAAGTTTTGTTGTAGACTCCATTTATATTGCTGCACACACCACAAACACAATGTTATAGAGACATTTGGATGTTGAATTACGCCTTCGCTCCGAGACAATGGAGGTTTTAACAAGTTAAATTGGTTCGGATTGGAAAATATTTCAACCCGAATCAACTCTATTGGTTTAAGAAAATATTCAATCCAAACAAATAGGATCAAAGTTGGTAGTATAATGATTTACTTACTTGTAGTATGCTTGAAGAATGCTAATCGACGGAGTTGAAAAACTTATGTTGTTCAAGCTTGCTGAATGCATGCTGCCTTGTGGACCGGTACATGTTTCATTAGCAGGACATGGCTGCTGATTCACAGATACCGTGATCGTAATGTTCCTAGTAATATGGGTCGGAACTGTGGAAGGGTGATCTTTGCTGTTCAAACTCCTCAACTGGATAGTGAAGTTTCCAGCATCGCTCTTGTTGGTAAAACCTGGAAGCTTGGGTAACGCAGGAGTCTCTGAATGGTTATAACTACCGTTGTATTGGAATATTCCCCTTGTGACATTTTCATTGGATGGGGCATTGGTGTCCACAAATGGACTGAAAACCATGTAGTAGTGACTAGGGGATTGGTTCGCGGTAACCAAAACGTCCATCGTTTGACCAGGAGTTATCATGAGGTAATTGGTCTTAAGTGGCTTCAGATAAGCTCCATCCATTCCGACCACAGTGAGATTGTGCTTGGCTATGCCGAAAAACATCTCTTCGTTCATCCCAGAGTGGATGATTCGAAAAAGATAGGTTTTTCCTTGTACAACCGTTATATTGTACATCAAACCTGCAAAAGAAAAGGAAAGCACCTTGTTTAATAATATTGATGGAGATCTTGAAATTACATGTATTGTATATCAATCATCATTGATTAGTTATAAGGCAAAATAATTTCGCAAGATCTCATTTCATTGATATAGAGTAAAAAGGTTCTACTTCATTACCTTTGAATAAGACCTATTCTTTTTAATATTAATAGCACATATCACACTCATATATACACACAAGAATTAGTACCATTAGAGCATGTATAACTATCTCCTGGTTGACCATTGATGGTGTAGGCCACGGACAAGTCTGGATCACCACCGGTTTCAAGAGCTTCATCGATTATGGCCTTTGTATCTCTCGCATACCATTCAGCTGCATCCAAAATTATAGTTTCATTAAGAAAAAAAATACAAACTATTATTTGTGTGTGAGTGCAAAACTTATTTTTGTCAATTAAGTTAGTTGAAAGTAGAATACCGATCACGATTGTATGTTGTTCGTCAAATTTGTAAGGGTAGTTGGTGTTTTTGACAGGCAAAATGATTATAGGGCCGTGTACGGTGGCACGTGTCCAGTCGCTGTGAGCATGCCACCATAATGTGCCTTCTTCTTCGGTGAGTATGACTTTCTGAAGGAAGCTTGAGTTCGTAGGGATTAGACATTGTGTGATGTTCTCCGGACCGTCAGACCATGGATACCTCATTTGTCTCACTCCGTGCCTGCACGTGTGTACAATATTAGGAGGGAGAGAGGGAGGGAGGGCGAGGGTGGAGGAAGGGTGGTTTTATTTTTACCAGTGAATAGTGACTCCATAAGGTCCGATATTGGTGACATTAACGTAGATGGTGTCGCCCTTGTGAGCACGGATCTCCGGCCCAGGAAACATACCATTCACAGTCAATACGGTCCGATTCGTCTCACACAACAATTTAATAGGTGTCTCCTTCACCTGCAACAAATAAAAAATCATCCTAAACAACTAGGACCGTCGAAAGAATCTCTCTTATCAAATTGACGCAGAATCGTTTTGGCACATCCTTATTTACTAGTAACATTATTTAATTTAAAGGCCCGCATCTGCACTTTCTTCTCGAATAAAGACTCGAAATGGGTTGGAAAGCGCGTCCCAAAAGAATAAGTAAATAAACCAGTCAGCTGTAGACATTTTGGGATTACTACCAAACTCTCAAGATGTTGAAATCATCAGAAAAAATGCATGTAGTTTGGTATTTGATAACTGTAATACTCGGGCTCGGGCATAGTCCAAGACTTAGCTAGCTGAAGATTTAATTGTAAAGAACATCTGTGAAATAAAGAGATTCTTACATTGAATTCCCTAATACGATAACATCTACAAATTATGAGATGACGGTCAATTGTAATGCTTTTAAAGTAGCGAGCTGTCACTAAATGTTCTGTATGGCCCGAAAAAGACGCACTTCAAGTACTCAAGAAGGGGATGTTCCTACTTACCACAAAATCATAGTGAAGGACTTCGCCTTGAGCCATGCAAAAGAGCAGGGTCAATGTGAACGCATACCCTAGAAATGTTCCCATCCTCTCTGTCTCTCTCTCGGTCTCTATCTCTGTTTCTCTCTCTCTCAACTTGTACCAATCACTTGATCCAGAACCAAGAAGGGAGGCTTTGTGTTATGTTCAAGCCTCTTTCTTCTTGTGACCTCCCCCTTCCATTGAAAGGGGCTATTTATAGGGAACTTCTTTCAATGTTTAGCAATCACTGTCTGACTAACGAAGCCGCCGTAGCGGCCACAGAAACGTGTCCTTTGACCTCACAACAAATGAAACTTAAAGCAAGAAAAATTGGCATTTGTCTTTTAAAGGGCTCATGCTCGTTTTCCGGTGTTTCCACGAAGAGAAGAAGAAGATTGGCTAAAGAGCACCGCAGAGCAACAAGCTGACAAACTTCTCTCATCTTACTTAGTCACACCAGCCAGAAAGAGAGAGAACTTAAAAAAAAAAACATTTTCTTGACGCGCTCATCAACTGCTTCAAGACTCGCTACCGATTCCCCTTTCGTTCTTTTCTGGAGACCAATAGGCGTCAATGTTTTCGTGGAGGATTGCTCGTAAAAGAAGAAGACAATGCAAATTTCAAAATATAGGAATGTAAAAGCGAGTCTGGTTTATTTTTCTGACGTGAAATAATGGCTTATAGTCATGGCTAGACTCGTCAAACGGGTGGATCGGATCAGGTTGGGCTTGGTCCAACCCAAATAGACCCATTTTGATCTATTTACATGCAATACAAATCTAGAAACCTTGAATCGACCCAACCTATATTACTAAAATACTTCCATATTTAAGTAAATTTAGGAAAATTCATACATAAATTGAGGTGAGACGTGATAGTGTGGAATGAGAGAGTGCGAGTTCGAGTGAGGGTGAGAGAAAATGAAGAGAGAATTATAGATGTAAGTTAAGTCTAATTAAGTTGTAAACTCATTTAACACCAATATTTTATTGGGTTGTACCATTTTAAACTAATTTATGACTTATTTACTAAATATAATTAACTCATATAATAACTCAACTCATCATATGTGAATTAAAAAATGGGTTTTATAATCGTTGCTTCTACTCATTTTCTATATAAGATCTATGTAGTAGGGTTGTTTATAGACTATGCTGTCTCAAAGTCTTCGTGAGACAGAAACGTGTATGAAATCTCTCTTCTGATCTTGCTCTTGACATATAAGCATACAAAAGCGGATCCGGACATGATTTGATTGATGAGACGTGGTGTGAATCATTAACTTAACTAGGGATTAGTCGGTTCGTTTATGATTTGTTTGGTAAGTTGCGCGAGCCCTACACCTTTATAGTTGCTGGGATCTACATGATTGGCAAGAGATATTCAACAGAGAAAAATGAAAGCATAAGAGAAAAACGTTTTTTCTTATAATGGTTTATGAAAAATAAAAAGAGAAAGAATAACTTTGTACACAATTCTAGCTAATGTTCTAGGTGCTCTAGTGAAGAAGGCAAGTTGTGCCTTATTGCGCGTTACCTGTTATGCGATGCAGACAATTCACGCATGATGTCTTCTCTTATTTAGAGAATCCTTTGAGAGCATTTATTCAGTCAGCTTAAGCAACCAAAAAAGAAATTTTTTTAATTTTTTAAAAGGTGACTTTCCTATGACATGTGTAAATAAAAATTTTACAAATCCAATTATTCCTTAAAATGCACAAACGCCTTTTCAGAAACCCTAATCTTTTAAAGTGCGTAAATACTTTTTTTTGGTCAAAAGTTGCCTAGGTTATTGAGGTAAAAATAAACCACAAAAATTACAATTCTCCCGTAACATAAAAGAATTTCAGAAAAGAATTTAGAAAATAGTTAATACCACGAAAAACCCTAAAACTGATAAAGTTGTCATAAATTTACCCCAAACTAAATTTTTGATCACCAAAAACTTTAAACTGGTAAATTTATGAAAAATTTATCCTCTATTAAATTAGATTAATATCAGAAAAATAACAAATGGGTAAATCTATAACAAATAGATGGATAAAATCCTAAATTGATACACTCATCAATTGTCATGTGTCATCCAATCCATCAATTTAACTGTAAAATTTAATGGAAACTAATTGATACTAAATTTGTCACAGGTGTATCGGTTTGAGGTTTTTATGATATTAACCCTTTAGAAAAATTATCTTAAACTATTCCTCACTTTATACTTGTTTCTTCCCCAAAATTTGCATCGTTTATGGAGAATATCCGGCACCCTTAGATTTTCTATGCATTTTTAGGCTTCAACGTGCAAATTTTCTTTTTCTGGAATTTCATGGTGCAAATCATAATCCTCAAAAGAAGGAGACAATGCCAAATTTGGTTATGGTTTTATGTGATTTTTCCCAATGTCGGGTAACGACTTGTAGCGATGGCTGCTTCTACCAATGCTCTGTGGGGGTGTACATGGTCAAACTTTACCTAGATTTGATTGATGAGCGTGATCGTGATTCAGTCAAGATTTGACTAGGGATTCAGTGGGCGATTCGTTGGGCAAGTTGCATATTATATTGCTTTGACTGGATTGTAGCGAGGATATTATACGTAATTGGACCAAACACATGTGGTCAATTTTCTTTACAACAATTAATGGAAACCCCACCCCACCCCCACCCATCCCCCGGGGAAGCCGGGGACGTTCTAAAGCAAGGGAAGCTTCACTCGGAGCAATTTTTAAACGAGACATGCCTAAATATTTTGACCGTACCGTGGTCCAACGTTATGTTGGAAAAAACAAGCCACCGAATAACAAAATAAATTTTGCCCAAAATAAATAACAAAATTAATAAAATAAGAAAATTAATAGGACACTAAATTTAGATGGTTCGATCGGATGGGACTCTTTTTATGAAGAGAGCAACATAAAATTTTACTGTAAATCAAATGATATAACGAAAATTACAATCATACTTAAATCACTCGAATAATTATCTTTGCAGCCCCTAATTAAATCTAATAACGAACATAATATTTAACCCTCACTATTCGTCACAAAATTATTTCTCAATCCCAAAAAAGAATTATACAAAATCTTATGGAGAATTACTATGTTGTACGGATTTCGATTCAATTCTAAACTTTTAAATTTTACTAATGTAGTCCTAAATTTTTGTACGAAATTTCGATTTAGTTCTTTCAGTCAATTGCCACTAGAGATCATTGACGGGGCAGTCTAATCATTGCAGGCCATTCTACATTACATGAGTAGCGATCTAACATGTACAGCTCAATCGACACCAAGTCATTTTCTTTAATTTGCTGAATTTTTTTACTTTTTCTCTTTGTATCCTTTTTGGCCTTTCTCTTGCTACTGTTCATCATCTCATTCTTTTCTCTGTTTCTTTTCTAGAAACGAAGGGAAACTTTCATGAGCAAAGTTGAAGGAGCAAGGACGAGGGAAATCTTCACAAGCGAGATTTGCGGCCTACGAGCTTCACAAGAGAAGGTCGAGCCGCCATGGATGACAACCTCGATTGAGGTAGTCTATGGCTTCCACGACTTCAGGGCTCGGCAATCTCGAATCTAAGGTCGAGCTGCCATGGACGACAACCTCATTCAAGGTTGTCCATGGCTTCCATGACCTCGGATCAAGTTAGTCTGGGCTCAGCGACCATGAATCTATGGTTGAGACACCATGGACGACGGCTTAGGATCAAGGTCGTGGGGGCTCGGTGACCTTGACCTTTGCCGGCCTAGAGTTGTAAAAAAAAAAAGAAGTAAAGAAATAAAATAAAATAATAATAATAAATTCAAAAAAATATTTTAAAATTATCTATTATAGCGCTAGCCATGACACGTAGGGCGGTCGTTCCATGTCAGTGATTTTTGATCAAATTTGACCAGATAAACTAGATTGGCAAATCGTCAAAGGTTTATAACTCAATTGGCACAATTGAAAGGTTTATATCTCAATTAATACAAGTGCAATAGATTTAGGACTTTTTTGGTAATTCTCCTGCACGATATCAATAACCAATCCAAATGAATCATCACATATTAAGTGTTGTGTATTTTTTTTTTATGAACTTTGACACATAATTTATCAGTTTGGTAGGATGGGAATGTCTTACGTTGCATCTAAAACATCTCCCTCGTCAGAGTTCTGCTTTTGGGGATGCATCGACAAAAGAATGTTGGGAGAACGAAAAGCAATGTATACATTTGAAGCGCGTAGACACTTTCCTCAAATTGATGCCACAAACCTAACCTATGGAAGTTTCCTACTGGGTTTCGACACCATTTCATTGGCGTGTAATTCATTCCTTAAGCAATCATTTTTCAATTGACATGTTCGCTCCACGACACGAGACACCGTTTCAATTGACCGTCCTATCACATGACAATACGAGCAGGAAAACAAACAAAGTTAGTTGGGAACATTGAAAACGAGCTTACCATGTCATATCGATCAAGATTGTTCTAGTGGAATTATCTTGCGTGATTGCCAATTAAATTATTAAAGTTGGTCATGTGGGGGCTATAGAAGATAAGCGTAACGTGGCCATTCTCTTAGTCACTACAATCGTGGACTAAGGCTGCGTTTGGGAACCACTTTGCCAAGGGACTTTGGGCATCCAAAGTCCCTTTGGCTAAATTTTGGTGTTTGGCAATTATTTTTTGAAGACCCATTAAGCCAAAGTTAGCCTTCAAAAGGCCAAAAGCCCAAGGCACCCTAGGAGGTGCCTTGGGCATTTCAGCATTTTCGGCATGCTACAGTGCCGGTAAGTGATAAAAAATTTCTTCCAAAACTACCCTCGTCTAATTTTTGATTTTCCGGATTTAGCCTCATCTGCTACTGTTCATCGTCTTCTTCGCTTGCACCTTGGACGGCATGGCTGTGGCCGGCGGCGACCGCAAGAGGGGGGCCGGCGCGGTCGCGCAACCCAGCGACCGTCGCCTGGGCTCGCACGACCACCGCGAGGGGCCACACGACCGCCGCGAGGGGCTGCGCGACCCAAATCCGGCGACCCAGGCGAGGGCGCCTGAGGTCTCACGACCTCAACGACCTTCAAGGGCCGTCGGCGACCCAGATCTGACTAGGTCCGGCGCCGGGCGATCGTCGTCTGAGGCCGAGCGAGCTCGGGCAGCCCCGGCGACCGCCGACGAGGGCCGCCTGGGCTCGAGCGAGCCCCGACGAGGGTCGCGAAACCCAGGCGAGGGCCGCCCGAGCTCGCTCGGCCTCAGACGACGACCGTCCGGCGCCGGACCTAGTCAGATCTGGGTCGCCGACGGCCCTCGCCTGGGTTTCGCGACCCTTGTGGGGGCTCGCTCGAGCCCAGGCGGCCCTCGCCGGGGCTGCCCGAGCTCGCTCCGCCTCATACGACGGTCGCCCGGCGCCGGATCTTGTTCGCCGGCGGCCACCTGCCCTTCGCCGGCTCCGGCGAAGGGTTTTAAATTTTCTTTAATAAAAAATAAAAAAAGAGTTTTGCAAGTATAATTTTTCCAAACACTATTTTACCTAAAGTTGCTTTGTAAGGGACTTTTAAGTTACAATTTACCAAACGCAATTGCATTTTAAAAAACTCCTTCAACTCAAAGTCCTTTGCATTTTCCCAAGAACTTTCCCTAAAAGCATTTCCAAACGCAGCCTAAATTAGCTTGTCGCATGCATGGCAGCGACCTCGTTCTCTAGATTTACTAGAACATTCTGTGGGACGACTAGGTACAATTGACCATGTTCTGTTTCACTTGATAATTATATTTGCTATAAAGACACGTTTTAGGTTAAATAATGTGGAACCTGACAACATAAATGAGATCATCCTAGTCAAAAGAGAAGCCAATGATTCAGTCCAACGTTTTACTTGCCCAAAAGGAAAAAAGATCCACTACAAGATTTCCGGGAATCAATCCAATGAGACGAAATATTCGAAGAAGAAAAAACCAAATTTCTTTCTTATTTATGAGTTAGTTAAAGAGAATATGACTTTGACAAGAAACAGTGCGTGCACAAACCGGATTCTAGAAGGCCAGATCAAATGTGGAAACAGCAGCCTTCCGGTAAGCCAGTCTCTTTACGTAAACCAGATAAGCTTTAAGCCTTCACCAGATCCACCCCTTTCAGCCAGGAGCCAAATAAAGCATCAGTCTCATGTTACAGATATGCACGGATGATGCAGTAGACAAGGTTGTGCAGAAGGTAAAAAATTTGTCGTTTTTGTATAAGTTGCTCATCTTTGACCCGCTGATACACTTCTGAGACGTGCATCAATCAGCTTTTCTTAGAGACCGATAAAGGAGGAGTCTGGCACGCCAGATGAAGGCTCGGGCTCCAACCCATTCTCAGTTGATTCCAACCAGATAGATGTAGACAAAAGTTACGCGAATAATTAAGTCGAAAAGGATTAATTAATTTGTAGAAAATATCCTTTTCCTTACCCAAAAGAATCTCGATCGACCTCAGCGGGTCATGGACGACCTTTGTCTTCGTTTTAATTAATTTACTGCGCGAATCATGCCAAATTAGCATCGTCTACTTTATTGTGTGTGCATGTGGTACATATGTAACACAACTGTTAATTGAACGCGCAAATAGTTGAATAATTGATTTCTCGTCACACTGAAGGGATATCACGTGAAAAAAAAAACTTGGATGGAGCTCTTGGAAAAAGGAAGAATGGCACATGATAAGGGCCGCGTGTATAGACATATATATGTGTGTGGGGAGGAAAATTGTCCAAAAAATCCTAAATTTATTGTACAGCGGTTGATTAAGTCATAAACTTTCATTTTTATCAATTTAGTCGTAAATCTTTTGATGATTTTCCAATATAGTTATTTTGACTAATTTTGGTAAGAAATTGCTAATGTAGATACCGACCGTCCTAAATGGCATAACTGGCATTGACATGGACAATTTTTGTAATTTTTTAAAAAAATTTCTGAATTTTTTTATCTTCTATTCTTTTTTTTCATTGTGTCGGTGATAATGGAAAAGAAAGAAAAAAGCAAAGAAAAGAAAAAATAAAGAATAAAGAGTAAATCATAAGATTTTTAAAAATTTGCGAAGCTTATCCTCATCAGTGCCGGCTGTTGGCTCCACTTTAGTGATTTCTGGCCAAAATTGGACAAATAAACTACATTAGCAAATCGTCCACATGTTTATTACTAAATTGACACAATTGAAAGAGTTAGGACTAAATTGACCGCAGTACTATAAGTTTAGAACATTTTTGGAAATTCTCCTACCTTATGTTAATACATAGTAGAGGAGTAAGAAGAAGGCTTGGTGTGCCAAAGAAGAAAGAAAGACAAAAGAAAGGCCGATGACATGGAATAATGGATTGGCATAGTGGAGTGCATGGTGCTTTTGGCACTGTCCCACCGAATGGATAAAGTGCAATCACTCCAAACGCATAAGAGGTTGACTCACTTGGCGACGTTGAATTAAATGCTTAAGCCTTTCGAATGATGTTGAATTAGATTATACCGCCAGTTTTCAACAAACTGATATGAAAAAGATGAGTTCAACAAACTGATATGCATAGGGATTGAAAGGAAATGTACTACATATAGCTTAAACTTTATTGAAAAAGATATCACGTGTTCTCTTGACTATTCCTTAATATTTTTATTGGGCTAAAGTTCGGACATTGTTTGGGTCATTATCCCTATTTTTATTTTCTAATGACGAGGAAGCCGGCTTTAGGTAAATTAACCCAGACCCATAAAATATTCCTCTATATCAGTTGCACAAGGATAGAGTACATAAAGAGCAATTTACAAGCGGAAGGAAGCTTGATTTCACTACTGTCGTGAGGATTCTATGTAAGAGTTAAGTGATATAACGAGGGAGAAGCCCAGTGCACAATTTTGTCATGCAATAATGGCCCGTCCGTGTGGGCGATGATTAAGTTGTATTAATTGTGCATGTGGGTTCCGTGTGTGTGCCTGCTCCAGCTAGGGACTTATCGGTTACACTACACGACGTGAATGTGTGAGATGAAGGAGCGCAAGAAACTGAACTGGTTGAAAGCAAGGCAAAAAAGCTTACCTCCTGGCACCATAGCATACAAAACAGTCGAAAGATACGTGTCAACTCGTGACCTCATATGAATGAGAGTGGGAGGTCACTGAGAAGCATAATGGATCGTGATGAAAGCAAGAGAAGAAGAGTACGAGGAAGATCCAGACTTCACTGCATTTAGTCACACTTGAAAAAAAAAAATCACACTTGAAAACAAAGCAGTACATTTACGCACCTTTGGGAGCATGGTACTAGAAAGTACGGTGTACTTTCCCCACCCTCAATATGGAGAAAATATATAGTAGTATGATATTGTCATGTCATTATCCTATGTGGCGTATCTATTCCATTAATACGTTAATACGTGTCAAGTGACGTGGAAAAACAAAAAAGAAGAGAAAATAGTTTTTTCCAAACGCGCGCGCTCTGTCTCTTTTCCTTTCCGGCGTCTTCTCCCCCACCCTCTCTCTTTCTTTAATTCAAAATTTCAGACCTCACGCTTCACACCTCCCTCTCTTCGTCTCGCAAAATCTGAGGATCATCTCTGGATGACCATCGCCGAACACGCTGCTGGAAAACGACGGAGGCTTGGTGGAGTGGAGTCGGGGTCGGAGGGCTGATGGTCGTCGGAGAGAGAGACTGACGCGAGTCGTGGTTTTAGCCGGACGACCCAGAAGAGAGGCGAAGTCGAACTCCCTGTCGATGTCGTCACCGTCCTCGACGCCTTGGCTGGTCCTTGCTAAGACCCAGATCTGACCCGTTTTACACCTCTGGGGCTGGCTACTCGCCCCTATAGGACCCGTCGCTCAACTGGAGCAAGTACCCAGCCAAGCTTCGAAAACGAGCTTTTCGAAGCAAGAGATTTGATCAGCTTTGCGAGAGAGAGAGAAAGCTAGGGTCTTCCGCACCTCCTCCTCCGCCAGCCCAGATGCAGGTCCCTTTGCCGCCGGACCCCGGTAAGCCCGCCTTCCGATCATCCTCCGAATTTCGCCATTCTCGCGAACGTGTCTGTCTGGCTGAACAGTCTGTCGATTTCGGGAGTCGATCGTTCTCTCGAGTCGAACCCTTTGTTTGTAGGGTGGCGAGGTTGATGTTTCTTCGTCTTCCTCGCCTATGTTGATTCCAGTGAAATGCCGGAAGGAAGAAAAATGTGATGCGATGTGACGTGATGTGACATAATAGTGTCAAATCGCGAGAAAATTTGCTTGTGACGGAGCTCTTGAGTGTGTGAAAAACCTAATTTGTTGAGCGCTGAAGTTTCTTGCTTTTAATTCGGTTGGCTAATTCTCGCTGCCTTTGGCTTGGTGGTTTTGTGTTGTCTTGTGGAGCCATGCTTATGGACAGGGGATGGGAAAAGTTATTTGAGAAGCCGGCTAAGGCGGCGGTGCATTGGGATTTGCCATTATTCTAACTATGTATTGTTCTGTCAATGCATCGCGAAAGGATTTTAACTAAATTTACACTACCTTGAAGGCTGCTTGACGTAAAAGAAAAGAAAAGAAAAGAAAAGAAAAATTATGTGAATATATAGATTGTAGATTGTCTCGAAGTGAGGTATTTGTAATAGAAAGTATTGTTTCGATTATCTTTTAAGCAAGCAAGTGGGATTTACTTTATTTTCACTCGTATGTGTCAAAGCAACTCGTTCCATGATACTTTGGGCCACTAGGAGTCTGCATTTCCATAGAGGTATGAAGTAATGTGGTAGGTCTTGTCCATTGTAGGAATAATTTTATGTGTCCAGTTCATATATACTGTTTATAAGCATTTGAATCCTATTTTCCATACTGTGTTGCTTCCTTAGTCTCTTTCTGCTCATTGAATGTTGAATGTCCTTTAGGTTTTCGTGCTTGTAATCGAGTAGAGTTTCTAATAGTTCCACCTAAGAACTCATTTTTTTGGAAAATTAGAGTTCTTTTCTGATGATTCAAAGCATTGTGTAATTAATCTGCAGCTAGCTTTTCTAGATGCTATATATTTGGTTGATGCCATTCAGGGAGGTGAGATGCTCATGAAGGCTTTTAAGCCTGCACTCGAGTCTATGTACGTCACCAAAGTTATTCATGATTGCAAATGAGATAGTGAGGTCTCTAACTGGTTTTATTTGCTTTTGCATCTAAACCACTCTCACATACATTATGACACACGGTTCTTGTGCTTGAACATTTGATTTTGTAAGCTTTGTACTTCCATTTTGGCATCAAATTGAATAATGTTGTGGATACTCAGGTGAGCATTTCGTATGAAATTTCAGTCTTATGGTAGGCTTTGTCTTTCGTTTATGCAACTTGATGCAATAATTGATTGACAAGGCTTACTTAAGTTTATAAAGTTATTGGGAATAACAAATTGTTGTGATTTAAGCAGATTGCCTATCACCCTATAGAGGAGCAAGAAGGAAGGAAGCTACTCTTTTTTTCAGTCATAAGCTAACATCAATGATTTTGCACATGTGTTGATTATATGAATTCTTTTGCAGACTGAGGTGGATCTATTTGCTTTTGCACCTGCTGTCTCTTCTGCAGTTTCTGCACCAGTTGACCTCTTTGCTGCGCCAGCTCCGGTTACTCAACCTAAAACCAATCCCATACAAGTTGTTCCCACTAAGCCTATAGTGGATCCATTTGCTACTGTTCCACTGAACAATTTGGACAGCTCCGATTCTTTTGGCTCATTCACTTTCAGTTCTGATTCAACATCAGCAGGTGTCCCGACCCTAAAAAAATTGGATTTTCCGATTTTAGGCTAATAGATCACTAGATCAATTAAATTAACTAACCTAGCTCGAGTTCTCCCAAACTCTACCAAATCGCAACTTAGGTCCAATTGTGAGCATGCAAATATTTTCAATGGGAGTCGCCACTAATCATTTAGGGTAGGTTGATTAGAAACCTAAATAAAATAACAGGAGTACTATTTTATTTCTACAAACCAGAAATCATAAATTCGGGGACTTGATTACGCTAGATTCCCTAACACCCTTTCGGTACCAATTTCAAGAAAAATACTTAATTTGACAATTTTGATAAATCCTGACTTAGAGTTCAAAGGTACAGAAATTTCTTTTTGATTTTTACTTATTTAAATGAAAACTACCTATATGTAATGACGTGCAAAAATTGACATGCGATTAATGCAACCTAACATGCAAACTATGACTGGCATATTATTATTTTTATTTTTTTTGATGAAACTCGAAATTAAAAAAAAGCTAATTATCTAAGCATGCAATTTTAAATTAAAGAAATTAACCTATTATAGAGCAATCTTTTTGGTATTTTCTTATCGAAATTCGAAATTAAAATCAAGTAAAAAAAAATCGCTAAATCTTTCGAATTAAGTTTCGATCTGAAGCCTGACAGATCGATCCTAAAATTCAAAATACCCACTATGGAAATAATTCTATCTAAAGCCTGATAGATAGATTTATTTCCATATGTGCGGTTACAGATTAGGAAATTTTCCTAATCGATCACATCTTGAAAAAAATTTAGATATCTCAAATATCTTGGATATATTCAAAGGATTTTGAAAATTCTAAATTCTATCCAAATTTAATAAGATCAGATATCCAAGATTTCAAAAAAGGAAATAAATCCTAATTGAAATATGCTTATTACTCGAATATGCAAAATTAGATATCAATAAGTACAAATTAGGTAACAAAATATTCAAATCAAATCGGAATAAGATAATTATCTGATTTGCAGATTTTTTTCCTAATTTGAATTTGCAGCGGATTGGGATTGCGGATCGGCGAATTGGCTGACGGTGGGAGACCGGTGACGGTGGTAGACCGGTGGCAATGTTACTGCTCGGCCAAGCTAACCACGAGAACGAGGACGGCAGCGGTCGATGGTGGCTTGACCGAATGGACTCGGCTGAGTACCGGCGGTGGTGAAGATTGGGATATGCCTGGGAAGATGTATGGCGAGAATGGATTGAATCTCTCCACCGAAGCTTTTCACTGTGTGCCTCCAAAAGTCCTCTTCACGGCCAAGTGTCTCCTTGTCTGTGTTTTGTGCGTCCACTTGGCCAATGGACTTCTGGGTAAGTGCTTTAATGTCCAAGGGCTCTCTGACTTTTGCCGTGAGAACTCCTCCTTCGTGTAATGCTCTCCTAGAGAAATTAACGCCACTTCTCTATCTCTTTCAACGTCCTTTCTTTGCGGCTCCTTTTTTCTGTGGCCGTCTATGCGATGGGAGGGTCTAGTAAAACAGAAACTCGCTAGACAACACAGCAGAACCCACAACAGAGTATTCAGATCAACAGAGAAAGACCTGCCAAAAACAAAACACTGGAATATATAGCAAGAGTTAATTCTAGCTGAGATCAACAGAGAGTATTCGGATTAACGCCCGTGCATGTTTGGAACGAGGGCTTAGTCCAATTTCATTAAGTTCAGAGCCGTTCACTCGAGTCCAACTACCGCCGATCCAATGCAAATGTAACTATATGAGCCTATGCAAATGCTCCTAATATGTATATGCATTTTAATTAATATTTTTTTCTAGAGACCAGAATCGATCTCTAATTTTTTATGCAACGAACGACTGACTGGATCGTCAAAATTTAGGTATCAACAGCAGAACCTTCCCAAAACCCTGTTGATGATTCCAACATGAATGACTCAAGTAAGAAGGCTTCAGCTATCTCGAATCCACAACCAAAGAAGGACACATTCCATGTCAAGTCTGGAATTTGGGCAGATTCCCTCAGCCGTGGACTGATTGATCTTAATATATCTACTCGTAAGTATATCTAAGCTTGTCTTGTGGCATTGCAATTGTTCCCTGGCCTCATATCTTATAACTCTTACGCGTTCAACTTAAATACAAAAATAAATGTGTGGTATAGATGTATTTGGTCTAATTAGCAATCTCTTCGAATTATTAGGGATCGTTTACAGAAGCAATTTGTGTCATGGAATACAAATTGTGCAAATGCTGAAGTTCTGTGAATTCTTTCAAGTCATTGTGACCTGTTGGGGGAGCAAGAACACCTTCAAGTTGTTCTAGCAAAATCAGTCATCTGGCTCATTCTCATATTGTGATTATTTGGTTCAGCCTGATGCGTTTTTTACTTTAAATATGTCTGCTACTGTACCTTCTTGGCTCCGCCAAATGATGATGTACTTCGTTTTTTTGGAATGTAAATGTAGAATGGATGTTTCCCCTCCCTTGTGCTCAGTACACTTGTGCATCCACGGCACACTGCAACTTATGCCTATTGTACTATAACACAAACTCGCACTGTGGTTGGGAAGTGTATGCAAGATGACTAATGTGGCTATGTTTTGTTTGCTCATAAAAACTTGCAGCCAAGAAGGTTTCACTTGCAGATGTGGGTGTAGTTGGTGGGCTAAGTGATGGTTCGGATGAAAGGGAAAGGGCTCCCCCAACTTCATTTTACATGGGAAGAGCTGTGGGCACATTTTACATGGGAAGAGCTGTGGGCACAGGGACTGGTCTTGGTATGTCAGGTTTTACATCATTACAAGGACCGGTGGAGACGACTTCTTCGCAAGCCTTGCTAGACAATCTCAGTATGGTAGCTTCAATAAATAATTCGTCCATTCTTTCCATTTTCTTGTTTGACTTCTCATTTTTTTTTATCTTGAGTATTCACCAAAAGTATATAGTCTCAAGAGAAACGGTTTGGGGTTTCTTATGTGCGGACACCGAACAGCATTTCTGGTATGATGTTGTAAGTATTAAGAGTCGATGAATGCCATGGAAAGGTAACTTGTGTGAATTGGATGGTTGTTGAGTTCTGTGGGCCATTAGTTTTATGGAGCAGCTATAGTGTCCGAGTTTAATGGTGCTCTGCTCAGTTTCAACCCAGTAGAGGAATGTGATAGTGAATTAGAGGTTTGCAATAAAACGAGAATATAAGCCTGGACATTTTATATTGGAGTTAGAACTCTCTCTCTCTCTCTCAGTATATTTAGTTTGGAAAATCGCAAGTGCCACTATGGCAATCTATAAACATATCCATACTTTGTCGCAGAGTGTCATTGATTGATAGGGTAGTAATCCCATGGACAATTATTGAGTCCATCAGGTTTTTGTAATCGTAACAAAAGATGCAAGAAGACAACCGAGCAAGAAGAAACAAGTGATGGCAGTCTGGACGTGTAGGGCGTCGGCTCGAAAACAGCCCTTCATCATTTAAACAGCTGAAAGTGTCCGTATTTTAAAGCATGGAGTCACGAATCTATGAGTAGCGTTGAATAGCGTCGTTTTACTACCTCGAGAAGCAATAAAAATGCCAACAGGATTAAAACTGGATAGAAGGGCAAATTCTATTAACAAGCTAGCTCGTTGTGGAGCAACTGCCAAATGAAGCGTAGTTTGGAATCAATCTATGTATGCATATTGATTAAGGTGTAACAGAAAAGCAACCGAAGCGTTCACTATACAGTTAGTGAGAACAAGCACAATTTTTTCAACAGCCAATTCCAATATCCGCGAAAGCCATGATTGTCATGAATAGTGTAGATGATGGATGAGAGAAGCGATGCAACTACTGTCTCTCGTTACAGATCCATCATTCTCCCACGCAGTATGGCTTCTGCCTTCCTCACCTACTTTACTGGTCCTATGATGTATACCTACACCGAAATTAAACCCACCTGAGAAACTCGCATCAATAATTACATACAACACAATGCTTGTTATTACAGGAGGAAGTTGTCAGAATAGATCATACCAAAAAGCTTCAATGGGATTTCTCCCTGAAGCAAATTGAACTACATTGCAGTGAATATATGGAGCAGATTGGCAACTAACCTTGTCAGGTGGACCTTTGGCACTTCCAATCAAGATTTCAGCACTGTCAAAGCAAGAATACGGTAAGGAAAACCAGACATGTATTTTCAACATGACAGATAGTCATGACAGCACAGAGGTGCAAAGAGAGAGAGAGAGAGAGAGAGAGAGAGAGAGAGAGAGAGAGAGAGAGAGATCTACTTGCAAGATTCCTTAACAGACATTATTGAAGCTCCTCTCCTTCCAATAACACGACCCATCTTTCCGGGTGGAACATCAAGAACACAGGATTTCCTCCTCTGGAGCATTTTCCGCTGCTGATATGTCATCTACGCGTGAAGTACTCTGAAATTAGTCCTCGAGTCAAGGCTCATGTTTTAGCATTCAAAGTACAACACTCTTTTGACATTCTCATGTTAACTCGTTTTTATAAATACTATGCCACCTGCAAGTGATGCATCCCGAGTCATTAACAACAAAATCTGACGATTATTTTCATGTTGAAAAATAAAATATTAGCGTTAAAAACTGAATCATAAGATGGCATATCCACAAGCAAAGCAATTTCTACAAGCCCAGTTAAAAGGTGGCACCTTATCTCAACAAAGACATGGTACTAAGCTAAAGTAACATCTCTATATTGCACATTTGCACCTTTAAAAAAATTGGAACTTAAATTTGATGCAACCATGCAATGTAGAAAGCAACATCACTTGAAGAAGACATTAATGGCCCTAAAAATAGTGGTATTGATTTATGCCAGCCACGTTAAGCAACCATTATACTATCCAAGTTAACTTCGCTGAGCTCTGAAAAAGCACCTGAGGAAGTCATTCACCGGAAATCTCCACCCATCTGTACGATCTAAATTGTCATTGATGTCTGCTCCAACTTGAAAACAGGAAAAAAAGTTGCACGAACCTTCTATCTTTTGAACAATTCCCCATCTCAATCCTAATTCAGAGCATATTAAATACCAGAAGAAACCCTCGAATGACTTAGAAGGATGGGGTGACAAAGTCAACAAGTGCAAGCACTAGTTCCCCACACGATGCATTTAGCAGTTACCAAAAAATACAGAATAAACAAAAGCTAGTCCAAAAATTTTTATCTGTAATTTTTAAACCTGGAATTGGAGGCAAAGGATGGCCAATAAGCATAATTATTGTCATTGATACAAAAACATGGACAATAAAGAGCACTGCCAACTGCGAGATACCACAAGGATTGTGCATTCAGTTTCTCCATCATCTTGCGATAGATGTAAGCAAGAAATCGAACATCATCTGCAGCTGCACATATCATCATTTCAGAAAATGGTCTGTATGTCCAGCAATTTGGGTCCTGTAAATGAAACACGCATATTAGTGAAAGGAAAAAGAATATTTTGCACTGGGCACATCGTGCGGCTACGTAAAAAGTGCACATTAGTGGTCACGAGCATAGTTAGAGCAACTGGAGCTATCATATAAATGAAACAATCACCAACATGTAAACTAATATATTTGTTCAAACTGGAGTTATTTTTTAACTGGCCATTTACTCTGAACTAATGAACCACACTAAAAAAATTGTCATCTCTTGATTGGCTTCTGCTTAAGAACTCCATAATGTAACTCAGATGATAGTATGTGAGTCTAGCGGATCAGATCACTAGTGAAATAATAGTTAGCATTCAAAATTCTCTTTGGCAGAATTTGGAAAGGGTAGACACTACTGCTGAGTTAATTAACAACTAATAATTCGCTTTCGCAGAGGGAAAATTGTGATTGCCACAACATTTGTAGGTAAAATAAAACAATCTCTCTGTTGAACTCACCGTTGTTGAATAGCCTTAATATCAGAACTATAATTCCTATGCATGGTCTGATCTAAAAGCAATGCACAGGTAGCAGCAAAAGCTCAAAGCAATCTCCAACAACAAAGATATTTGTTGTAGCGTATTTAGCATTTTTGTGTCAAGTATTGATGCATCACATATCATTGTTTGGAAAACTAAACCAGATATCAATCCTGGTGGAGTGAGTGCAAAGGCAAAAAACAACTGGCTTCCACACAATGACCACAACTAATCAAATATTGACAACTCACCTGCATAAGGAGGATACGAACTTCTTCCTCCTCGAGATAAGATATGCCTGTATCAAAACCAGAGAAGAAGAAATTGAAACACCCCACATGATGTGCAATTCGGATGTCATTTCATATTGTAGTTCCCATAGACACTGACGTGTGAGAAGCCCAGATGAGTATCTTGATCACTCCTCAAACAAACAAAATCAAAGAAGAGCACCGTAGTTCTTCCCTACATTCTTCACTTTGATAATCATTAACCACACAAGAGTTGAAGGCAGACAAGAGTAAACATAAAGTTCTGTTCCAGAGTACTTTTCTTGATCCTAGAGCATGCAAAAAAGTATGCCCCCCCAACCAAAAGTAAGAGCCCAAGCAATAACAGAAGATGCACTATACCACCATAACGTGGATCTGCAAGAAGGCTGACAAAAGATATGTAATCATCGGGCAATCGCTTCCTTCTTGCTCCTCTATAGGGTGGTAGGCAATCTGCTTAAATCACAACAATTTGTTATTCCCAATAACTTTATAAACTTAAGTAAGCCTCCTCAATCAATCGTTGCATCAAGTTGCATAAACGAAAGATAAAGCCTACCATAAGACTGAAATTTCATACGAAATGCTCACCTGAGTATCCACAACATTATTCAATTTGATGCCAAAATGGAAGTACAAAGCTTACAAAATCAAATGTCCAAGCACAAGAACCGTGTGTCATAATGTATGTGAGAGTGGTTTAGATGCAAAAGCAAATAAAACCAGTTAGAGACCCCACTATCTCGTTTGCAATCATGAATAACTTTGGTGACGTACATAGACTCGAGTGCAGGCTTAAAAGCCTTCATGAGCATCTCACCTCCCTGAATGGCATCAACCAAATATATAGCATCTGGAAAAGCTAGCTGCAGATTACACAATGCTTTGAATCATCAGAAAAGAACTCTAATTTTCCAAAAAAATGAGTTCTTAGGTGGAACTATTAGAAACTCTACTTGATTACAAGCACGAAAACCTAAAGGACATTCAACATTCAATGAGCAGAAAGAGACTAAGGAAGCAACATAGTATGGAAAATAGGATTCAAATGCTTCTAAACAGCAAATATGAACTGGACACATAAAATTATTCCCACAATGGACAAGACCTACCACATTACTTCATACCTCTATGGAAATGCAGACTCCTAGTGGCCCAAAGTATCATGGAACGAGTTGCTTTGACACATACGAGTGAAAATGAAGTAAATCCCACTTGCTTGCTTAAAAGATAATCGAAAAAATACTTTCTATTACAAATACCTCACTTTGAGACAATTTACAATCTATATATTCACATATTTTTTTTTCTTTTCTTTTACGTCAAGCAGCCTTCAAGGTAGTGTAAATTTAGTTAAAATCCTTTCGCGATGCATTGACAGAACAATACATAGTCAGAATAATGGCAAATCCCAATGCACCGCCGCCTTAGCCGGCTTCTCGGATAACTTTTCCCATCCCCTGTCCATAAGCACGGCTTCACAAGACAACACAAAACCACCAAGCCAAAGGCAGCGAGAATTAGCCAACCGAATTAAAAGCAAGAAACTTCAGCGCTCAACAAATTAAGTTTTTCACACACTCAAGAGCTTCGTCACGAGTAAATTTTCTCGCGATTCGACACTATTACGTCACGTCACGTCACGTCACATCGCATCACATTTTCCTTCCTTCCGGCATTTCACTGGAATCAACATAGGCGAGGAAGACGAAGAAACATCAACCTCGCCACCCTACAAACGAATGGTTCGACTCGAGAGAATGATCGACTCCCGAAATCGACAGAGTGTTCAGCCAGACAGACACTTTTGCGAGAATGGCGAAATTCGGAGGATGATCGGAAGGCGGGCTTACCAGGGTCCAGCGGCAGAGGGACCTGCGTCTGGGCCGGCGGAGGAGGAGGTGCGGAAGACCCTAGCTTTCTCTCTCTCTCTCGCGAAGCTGATCAAATCTCTTGCTTCGAAAAGCTCGTTTTCGAAGCTCGGCTGGGTACTTGCTCCAGTTGAGCGACGGGTCCTATAGGGGCGAGTAGCCAGCCCCAAAGGTGTAAAACGGATCGGATCTGGGTCTTGGCAAGGACCAGTCGAGGCGTCGAGGACGGCGACGACGTCAACAGGGTGTTCGACTTCGCCTCTCTTCTGGGTTGTCCGGCTAAAACCACGACTCGCGTCAGTCTCTCTCTCCGACGACCGTCAGCCCTCCGACCCCAACTCCACTCCAGCAGCGCGTTCGGCGATGGTCATCCAGAGATGATCCTCAGATCTTGCGAGACGAAGAGAGGGAGGTGTGAAGCATGAGGTCTGAAATTTTGAAATAAAGAAAGAGAGAGGGTGGGGGAGAAGACGCCGGAAAGGAAAAGAGACAGAGCGCGCGCGTTTGGAAAAAAAACTATTTTCTCTTCTTTTTTTTTTCACGTCACTTGACACGTGTTAGCTTCTTAATGGAACAAATACGTTACGTACCTAGTCATGGCCACGGTTCGGAACCGACAGGTTCCGATTCGTGGCCAAATATGAACCGGCCGATTCCGGGCCGGTTCAGGTTTCCTTTTCCTTTTCTTTTTTTTTTCTTCCTTCGCTGGCCATAGCCGGCCTCAGGCGAGGCCGCCCTCTCCGGCGTTGGGCGAGGACCACCCTCGCCTATGCTGAGCGAGGCCGGCCTCGCTAGCTCAGGTGAGGGCTCGACCTCGCTAGTGTCGGGTGAGGTTGACCTCGCTTGCAACTGGCAAGGCCAAGCGAGGTCGGCCTTGCCCGACGCTGGCGAGGCTCGACCTCATTGGCAACTGGTGAGGCCGGCCTCCCCTAAGGCCGGCGAGGTCGAACCCTCGCCAGTTTGCTGCAGCTTTCTTCTTCTTCTTTTTTTTTTGTGGAACCAAGCCCGGAACTGGCGGTTCCGGGCCGATTCCAAACGGCGGGCCCGGTCAACGGGCCGGGCCCGGGTTTGACCGGGTTGATTTCGGGTCGGTTCCAGGCCGAAATCGGCCCGTGGCCATGACTATACGTAAGACAATGACATGGCAATATCATACCACTGAATATTTTCTCCTCAATATGCATCCTCAAGATCTTTTAGTGTAGTTTATTTATCATAGTTAGGTTAATGATCAACAAATCACAAATTTAGGTTTTCTCAGGAGGTTGACTTTAAGAATTATTCTCCTATTGTGGTTTCGATTTTAGTAATTTCTTTTTTACATATGTTCTCCAAAAAAAGCTATTTTGTCATGGCAATATTATTGAGAGCGCACAGCAAATATCCGATACCTTTAAATAGAAAGATCGCCAAGAAAGAATATAAATCTAAGTCTATCAATATATTTAGTTGGATCCACTTTCAATGGAAAACTTAAGCCAATGAGTTATGGATCAACTAAGATTTATTAACTACTTCACCCCACTTCAATTATTTGATGTGAAACTTTTCTGATATAAATTACATGTACATTTTAATATTTAACTTACATGCATATTCGTTCCAAATGTGCTTTTCGTTTTTCTTTCTGGGTTTCTCAATAGTAAGTTTATTATTATTAGCTTATTCACAAATAAGGGAAGTTAAACATTGTTTCTCGCTGTATGTGTGTGGTCACACCCTGCATCATGTGTTTAAAAACCAAAAGCATGATTAGGATGAGTTAGATTCACATATCTAAGTTTTGACTCACATATGTAGTGATAAATCATCTAACCATCATAACAAACTGAGTTTCTAAGAGCCATATTGCATCTAGATAGTCCACAATTACAATCCAATTTCCTTCTCCTAGCTCGACTGCATTAGTTTTAAGATGTAAACACAATATGATTAGTCACTTGCACGTGTAGTTAGTAAAGTTTATCTAGATTTGTTCGTAATTATATCATATTATAATATATTATTGTGTTAATTTCCTTATTAAACCACTTATGCGACATCAAAAGAAGTTTAATTATCTAGGAATACAAGGAATAAAACTAATAAAATATGAAGTAAACTAAGGTTCGGATACGAAGATCTGTCCATCAAACTCAACTATGTAGAAACATTAATGGGCTTTGATCCATATCTACACAAGACCACATAAGCCCATGCTTATTATATAATTGTTTCACTTTACTTAGCAAATGCATATATCAACATTTACAGATCATTAGGTGGATCCCCATCAAATATAATCAATGAGTGGATTAGGGAACTTTGACTTTTAATATCCCTTCCGATCATGAATTATACGAAATTATCTCTTGCAATTAATGAGAAATATATTTTATTTCAGATCTTTACAAATTTAAGATAATTGTCAAGATTTAAGAAAAATAAATGATTTGGAAAACATTTTCATAAAAATAATTGCTTCTATCGTATGAAATAACTAGTCAATAAAAAATATTTTTATTATCTACAATAATTTATGTCTAAACATTATCGATGACGATTAAAATATTTTTGATTCATTCATTTTTGTAGGCTATATAAATGATCACTTTTAGGAAAATATTTTTCAAATTATTCATTTTTTTGCGAAATAAATGTATTCTTAGAAACATGTGCTAGAAAAACTATTGTTTAGCCTCATAGCTAAGAATATTGTACTTACAAACAATTGCAATGCCAAAAACACGTTAGTCAAAATCTCACCTACCATTTTCTTTGGTCAAACTTCGAACCTATTTATTAATTTTGCGAGGACTTGTCTACTATCACTTCAATATTACTATGCAATATTCAACGAAACTCGCACCATTTTCCTGCCTGAGACTGTCCTTCTCATACGATCAATTCGATATATCTTAAATCGTGATATTTGATAGATAATTTTGCTGGTGATTTCTTATTTGTTTATGCCATGTGAATTATTAAACTATATATATAGTATCAGCTGCAGTACTATGCATCGTGAACGCACCCAATTAATTTGGACTGCATCGATTTTTCCAAGGAAAGAAGAGGAATCCCTCAGCATGTATGCCGCTTCCGGAAATAATAGAATAGTTTCCTAACATTATTAAATTCAACGTACGTCATTAATAAATAAAAAAAAGGACCTTAGTCTATTGAATTTGCCAATTGTCCAGGCATATATCAGTGACAACTATTTAGTATAGTGAACTTGTCCATATGGATCAGCCAAGGGTCATCAGATGCTTGCTCGAGGAGGATTTAGGTCAGATCCATAATCTGACTTAATCAATTACTGACAAATCCACGTCATCATCCCAAGAAAACATAAAGAATAAATTAGATATGGGTGTGCTATTATACGGATATATGGGCATAAAAATTAGAAAATGTTTGCTGATGTCAGTGGGATTAGAGCTAAAAAGAGGTCAAAGTAGAAACAAATATAATTTGAGTTAAAATCTCTATAAACATCCCATCTTACTAATTGTAGGGTTGTAAATGGTTTGGTTCTGTTTGATTTTCTTGAAAAACCGAACCGTTAAGGAAGCATCCCTGAACCGAACTGAAACTCGCTCGAACCGAATTGGAACCGAACAGAAAAACCGATTTGGTTCGGTTTGGTTTGGTTCAGTTCGGATCAGCTTTCGATTTCTTCTTTTTCTTCTTCTTCTTCTTCTTTTTGCTTTTTATTCATGGCTTGATTTTCTTTTTTTTTTCTTCTTTTTTTCTTTTCTTTTTTTCTTTTTATTCCTATAAAAATCTTTTAGTCATTTACGCTATTCAACTATTTATAATTTCGATTACCTTATAAATGTGAGTTCTTACGTTAATTACTATTTTCGTCATTTCAGTCTGATACGTCAAATCTTGTTTGTTTTTTTTGTTTTATATAAATTGTTATTCAATACCTCAATATGGGCTTGAATATTTTTGTTCCAATTAAAAAAGAATGAAGTCGAAACTTTAAGTTACAATCAATTCACTTTTTGTGAACTCATTCAACATTTCCTTGTATGCGTATTGACATAATGGAAAGTGTACCATGTTATATAAGGTCAATATAATCCTATAGACAAGTTATTTGTGATATGATCTCACAATTAAACGGAGAATTGGAGCTAACTGCACGTGGAGCGCTTATACATAGCTTGTGGTCATTGAATTAATCTACTGATTTGTATTCCTAAAGCGGGCTTTTCAGGAAAGACAATCATTTACACAGTGATGCATCTGCATCATTTTCATCATCATCCAAGCTCTGCCTTCTTCAAAATATCAGCAACTTTCGCTCAACGTCTAACAGAAAGAAGAAAGCTACAGGAAGTTTTCGCTGCTCAACCGCAGTGATCTACTCTAATGCTCCTTAAAATCAGCCAAACTGACCAAAAGCATAATGTTTGGGGTCTTTCAAAAACTAATAGCGGATAAAAGATAGGTCCTTCTGATATAACGTATAGAAGTCAAAAAAATTGGTGTTGGAACTAGTCTGCACTCACAGAATCAAAGAAAGAAACAGCTGCTTCTATCTGTGTCCATCAGATATATACAGTGACAGTATACACAAGACTATGTACTCTGCTTCCTCAAATGGCCCTTGATGTGAATGCAACCCGCCTATAATGCTCCAGGAAGCCCACAAACATCCATTGCCTGTTAAACAACACAATGCGACATACACTTTATGAAAACTCGGTGATCTCCTGCAATATAAGCATGACTGAGCATTCAATATATTCGCATACAAGCTAAACTGTATTAACTGCTCTATAATGTTTTCTTAATTTGTCCAAGACAAGCTACATTGGGTGAGTTCATTGGCCTTAATAGATCTTTGCCAAAGCGAGGAATAGGTACAGTGAAGCAAGATGATGCATCTTTGACAGTAATTTGAAGGTCAACATCAATAATTGAACAATATTGAGGTTAAACATGGATAGCAATGCAGGAAAATACATGATGATCATTCAATATAGTATATGGGATTGGGGAATGTAACAATAACAGCAGCTGGGCCTTAGCCAATAAGTAGGCTCAGTGACAAGGATCCTCTTTACATGTTACGTAACAAGATATCAACAGAAAAAAACAGGTGAAAGGAATAAGAAAAAAAGAAAACATGATTTGAAGATTCCAATTAACATGTCGTCAAGCACCTAAGCCCTCCACAGGTACTCAGAACCACATTAAACACCCCTGCTAACTTATATAGAATCAGATCCTGCAAAAATGTTCAACTGTATCCCTTGCCTGAATATAAAAGGGTTCAGTTCCCATTCTCCCATTACTTCGTAACAGTCCCTTCTCCACAAATCAACAGTATATCTAGGAACAAGTCGAGCACAAGATGCATAATTATCAGATCCCATCTAGAAATCTATCTACATATATATAAGGATAAAAAGATCATCAAGCACTTCCCATTCGTTTAATGAGATTTCCGAATTGCAACAGAATACAGGGCTCGTTCTTCTCCAGTTCTAAGTGATCTCATTTCTCATAGTCAATCTATACAATGGTCATATTCACTAAAAGGCGCTTGATGCAATCTTATATGGAGAAATGATCCAAACTAGTTTTGACAATTCACCTCGTGTAAATGGTTAAAATGCCAAAACAGTGCCCCAAGGGTAGCTCACTTTAGAATGGATTTCTATGACAAGTAGAACATATGAAATTATACCAATTAAAAAACATACATTTCACCCACCATGCTTCCTCACAGCAAGACAAGAATCTAAACCGATCCCAGGTAAAGCAAAAGTGGAATTCAGATAGTGAAACTCCACTAAATTGAAAAGCATACATTTCACCCACCATATTTCCTAACTGCAACATAAGAATATAAACCGATCTAAAGCAAAACCGAAAATCAGATAGCCAAACCGCACTGAACCATTAACTTAATTCATGATTTTATTGAGCAAATATAGAACAACAGCAACACAGGGTACTCCGTTCAACACATTCTAATTCTCTGAGACTATCATAATCCACATATAACACAATCGGCCAAACCATACTATCAAACGCATACCAGAACTGTTGGAGATGGCGAATACTTTGGGGACCCTTGTTTCTCACACCGGGTATGCTCACTTGAGCCTAGGGAAACTGAAGTATTATCCGACAACATGTGACCTCTGCATGTGGAATGTGGGGGTTCGGGGGCAATGCCCTCGACACAAGTGCCCCGCTGTCCATTTAGCGGGCGGGGGCTCGGGGGCAGCGCCCCCGAAACCTCAACGGTTTTAAGCTTTTATTTAAGCTTACCCGTATGGTGCGAGATTAAGAGATTTCGTATAGGTTTAGGTTTTGGGCCCATTTGGGATACATATATATTTTGCTCATTTTTTCTGATTATTGTAACGAGTTGAGTGGCTATAAACCAAAAATATAGTGAAATCTCTTTGCACGACGTAGTCCTATTCGAGGGTAAACCTGGTTAAATTTGTATATCGTCTATTTTCTTTGTATTCTGCTTGATCGTTCTGTTTTGGTTCTCAATACATCCCTCCAAGAACAACAAAAACATGGAAGCCCTAACCTTTCACCCCAAAGAAGAACACTCGGGAACTCTCTGGGTTTGTCGTGGTCGCGAATCAGCTTTGGAATTGTGTAGCAAAATCGGAGTTTTGTCGAACAAGCGTGAACAGGTATCCTTCGATGATGGGGATGATACCGCCGGTGCCCTTGCACCAAGAGCCGCCACTAACGACGGGGAAATGATTATATTTGTGAGATTTCGCGGTGCCACTGTTAAAATGATAACTTTAAAAGGCAAAACAAAATTATCACGTTATTCTACAAATTTCTTGTGTACTATGGGTCAAATCAACTTTCCAAAATTTGTTTCCGAATATAATCATCCAAGTCATATTTCTTTGTCAAAATATAACTTTTTTTATTATGTTTTATGCATACACATGTACCATTTTGCCGGTAAAAAAAATTACAAATTGTCTCTGCCACAGCAATAATTATCCAATTCGTTTTCCTTTGTCAAAATCTCCTTTTTTATTTTATTTTATGCTCACGCAGGTACCATTTTGCTGGTAATGTAAATTTCCATGTAGAAAATTAATAATCGTTCTTTTTAACCACATAATTATAAGTACTTCTTTCAATATCTCAGTAAATGTAGTACAAATCAAAAATCCTACAATCAACTGCTCCTAATGGAGGAAAATCTCTTATTTCCATGACAGAATAATTCTACTTACAACAATAAACAACAAAAAGAAATTCCTAAAAACCAAACAACGATAGGAGGAAAATTATTAAAGTTAATCTAAAAGTCAAACCCTAAATTTAAGGGATGTTGACCATTAAGCTCACTTTAATCAGTAAACGAAACTAACAGACCTTTGAGGAACCATCTTGAAGGTGAGGGAAAGTACACTGTACTTCCTAGTACTATGTTCGCAAATGTATGTACATGTACTACATAGTTTCCTAGTGTGATTAAATGCAACGGAAGTGTAGATCTTCTTCACACGCTTTCTTCTCCTGCTTTGATCTTGGCACATCATGCTTCTCAATCACCTCCTACTCTCATGACATCTAGTCATGGCCACGGTTCGGAACTGGCGGTTCCGGTTCATAGCCATGTATGAACCGGAACCGGAACTACAAGGGGGCAGTTCTGGTTCCGATTCCGGTTCCGGCCGGTTTCGATTCGAGGGGGAGGAGGAGAAAAGGGGAGGAGTTGGCGTCGGCGTCGGCGGCTGCGGCCATGGGCGGGGGCGACAGCAGCGACAACGGCGGAGGTCAGATCTAGGAAGACGGGGGGCAGGCGGAGGAGAAAAGGGGAGGACCGGCATAGGGGAGAGGGGGGAAGAAGGGACCGACCATGACGAGGACCTTGCTATCGGTTCGCGAGAGGAACTCGGAGGCGAGGCCCGAGATGTAGGCGGTGCAGTATAGGATCAACACGGTGGCGTCCGCGGTGGCGAGGGGCTGGCCGATGAGGGAGTTGAAGAGGACGAAGACGGCGTGGACCCCCGACAAGTTCAGCACGGAGGAGTTGGCGAGGAAATAGGTCACGAGCTTGACGCCGATGCAAGGGAGGGAAGGGTGGAAGGACCAAGATGGCATGAGGAGGAGGGGGCGGCAGCAGCAGAGAGGGGGTGGGAGTGGCGGAGAGGGATGTGGACGGTGGAGGAGAGGGTGGAGGCGTGGAGCGGAAGATTGGTGGGAGAGGACAGAGGAGGGCGTGGAGTACTGGAGGAGGTGGAGGTGGGGGTGGGGCCCTGCTGCACTGCAGTCTGCAGGTACATGTAGGGTTTTTTTTTTTTACCGGGCCCGTAGGCCACAGGCCGATTCCAGTTCCAAACCGCGGGCCCAGTCAACGGGTCGGGCCCGGGTTTGACCGGGCCGGTTCCGAGTCGAAACCGGCCCATGGCCATGACTAATGGCATCAGAAGGTAAGCCTTTTGTCTTGTTTTCCACCGGTTCAATTTCTAGTGTTGCCCTATCTCACTTATTCATGTCGATGCCATGTGGTACACTCGATACTTCGTTAATTGATGCGCGCATATGCAGAATCCATATGTACAGTTCATATAACTTGTCCATTGCCCAAATAGACAAGCCAATAATGCATGTCCTGGATCGTGCATCGTGGCTTCTCACTCATCATATCGCGTAAGTCTCACATAGAGTCTGCAATGAATTGTGACTTATTGTCAGGATATCTATCTTCATCCAAATCAACACACTGGCAGTATTATCGAACTCAACATCATCCAAAATGGCTTAAGCAATTAATTTATGGTTCACTATTCTTCATTTTTCGCCGAGTGGGTCGACGTCTCATGCGTTTTGAGCGAATATATTATTATTCCATTTGCACTTATTCAATTTATAATTTCATGTGAGATTACACTTCTTTTTTGTCAATTAATTATTTCATATGATCAGCCTATCTTTTGTCACGTGGAAACCATTTTGTCAGACAAGAAATCAATAATTCAATTCTAGGCATGTCTGAATCAATAATTGCGTTACATATGTACCACGTGCGCACATGATAAAGTAGAGGATGCGAAACATTATGTCATGATTTTGTGCGGATTTGGAGGGAAGCAAAAGGTGGTCCATGTCCAGCTGATAGCGAGGAGATCCTTCTGGGTGGAAAAAGGAGATTTTCACAAATTAATTAATCCTTTTTTTACTTAATTAGTTGCATAACTTTTACTTTGATCTATGCGGTTGGGATCAAGCTAATTGATGCCCCTTCCAAACGTGAACTAGCAGGTAGCAACTTCTAGACATTGGATGATCATTCGATCCGACAAAGAACACGAATGTTTTAATGCTTATCTTAGTATAAGGTCACACGTCGTTATTAGCGAAAATGCTAGAGAAGTCTCATTGTATGGACGTTTCTACATATCATGTAGACCGAGTCATGTAGACCGACATCATCTCGGTCATTGATTGTCGAGCCCACATGATCAATGGTAGAGATGGAGTCGGTCTACATTGTCATGCAATATTTCGTATTGTTAGAGTCAAGAGTAGGAATATTTGATCTCTAGACAGCAAAACCCTAGTTGGCCTTCTAGGATCTGGTTCTTTCACGCACTCCGGCTTGTTAAAGTCATATTCCCTCTTAGTAATTCATAAATACATTTAAAAAAAAAAACACTTGAACGATCTTTTTGTTTTCTTGCCCGTAAAAACTCAGACTGACAATCATTGGCATCTCAAGTTACCCTAAAAGGTGGTCCATATAGCAAATATATAATCAATACACGCAACGAACGGGGTCAATTTGTACCTAGTCGGGGCCACAGAGCGTTACGATAAGTTAAAGAACAGGGACACTGCCATGCATGCGACAAGTTAATCTAGTCCACCATTGTAGTGATTGACAGGTTGGCCATGTCGCGCTTATCTTCTATTTTGGCCCCACATCACCTGCATTGTTTTTTTCTTCGCATTCTTATCATCAATGGTTAGTAGCGTCGGCCACATAATTGAGGACGACGGGCCTCACGAAATGCGAGATTCCATTGCTCCTTAAAATCATTTATTATATTTGTGAGATTTTGCGGTGCTACTATCAAAATGATAACTTTAAAAGGTAAAACAAAATTATCATGTTATTCTACAAATTTCTTGTGTACTATGGGTCAAATCAACTTTCCAAAATTTGTTTCCAAATATAATCATCCAAGTCATATTTCTTTGCCAACATATAATTTTTTATTATGTTTTATGCATACACAGGTACCATTTTGCTGATAATAAACATTACAAATTGTCTCTACGACAGCAATAATTATCCAATTCATTTTCCTTTGTCAAAATCCCCTTTTTTATTTTATTTTATGCTCACGCAGGTACCATTTTGCTGGTAATGTAAATTTCCATGTAGAAAATTGATAATCGTTCTTTTTAACCACATAATTATAAGTACTTCTTTCAATATCTCAGTAAATGTAGTACAAATCAAAAGTCCTACAATCAACTGCTCCTAATGGAGGAAAATGTCTTATTTCCATGACAGAATAATTCTACTTACAACAATAAACAACAAAATTCGACCAAAAAAAAACAATAAACAACAAAAAGAAATTCCTAAAAACCAAACAACCATAGGAGAAAAATTCTTAAAGTTAATCTAAAAGTCAAACCCTAAATTTAAGGGATGTTGACCATTAAGCTCACTATAATCAGTAAACTAAACTAAAAGACCTTTGAGGAACCATCTTGAAGGTGAGGGAAAGTACACTGTACTTCCTAGTACTATGTTCCCAAATGTATGTACATGTACTACATAGTTTCCTAGTGTGATTAAATGCAACGGAAGTGTAGATCTTCTTCACACGCTTTCTTCTCCTGCTTTGATCGTGGCACATCATGCTTCTCAATCACCTCCTACTCTCATGGCATCAGAAGGTAAGCTTTTTGTCTTGTTTTCCAGCGGTTCAATTTCTAGTGTTGCCCTATCTCACTTATTCATGTCGATGTCGCGTGGTGCACTCGATACTTTGCTAATTGATGCGCGCATATGCAGAATCCATATGTACAGTTCTTACAACTTGTCCATCGCCCAAATAGACAAGCCAATAATGCATGTCCTGGATCGTGCATCGTGGCTTCTCACTCATCATACCGCGTAAGTCTCACATAGAGTCTGCAATGAATTGTGACTTATTGTTAGGATATCTATCTTCATCCAAATCAGCACACTGGCAGTTTTATCGAACTCAACATCATCCAAAATGGCTTAAGCAATTAATTTATGGTTCACTATTCTTCATTTTTCGCCGAGTGGGTCGACGTCTCATGCGTTTTAAGCGAATATATTATTATTCCATTTGCACTTATTCAATTTATAATTTCATGTAAGATTACACTTCTTTTTTGTCAATTAATTATTTCATATGATCAGCCTATCTTTTGTCACGTGGAAACCATTTTGTCAGACAAGAAATCAATAATTCAATTCTAGGCATATCTGAATCAATAATTGCGTTACATATTTACCACGTGCGCACATCATAAAGTAGAGGATGCGAAACATTATGTCATGATTTTGTGCACTAAGTGATTTGGAGGGAAGCAAAAGGTGGTCCATGTCCAGATGATAGCGAGGAGATCCTTCTGGGTGGAAAAAGGAGATTTTCACAAATTAATTAATCCTTTTTTTACTTAATCATTTGCATAACTTTTGCTTTGATCTATGCGGTTGGAATCAAGCTAATTGATGCACCTTCCAAACGTGTACTAGCAGGTAGCAACTTCTAGACATTGGATGATCATTGGATCCGACAAAGAACACGAATGTTTTAATGCTTATCTTAGTATAACGTCACGCATCGTTATTAGCGATAATGTTAGAGAAGTCTCATTGCATGGACGTTTCTACATATCATGTAGACCAAGTTATGTAGACCGACATCATCTCGGTCATCGATTGTGGAGCCCACATGATCAATGGTAGAGATGCAGTCGGTCTACATTGTCATGCAATATTTCGTATTGTTAGAGTCGAGAGTAGGAATATTTGATCTCTAGACAGCAAAACCCTAGTTGGCCTTCTAGGATCCGGTTCTTTCACGCACTCCGGCTTGTTAAAGTCATATTCCCTCTTACTAATTCATAAATACATTAAAAAAAAACACTTAAACGATCGTTTTGTTTTCTTGCCCGTAAAACCTTGGGCTGACAACCATTGGCATCTCAAGTTACCCTAAAACGTGGTCCATATAGCAAATATATAATCAATACACGCAACGAACAGGGTCAATTTGTACCTAGCGTTACGATAAGTTAAAGAACAGGGACACTGCCATGCATGCGACAAGTTAATCTAGTCCACCATTGTAGTAATTGACAGGTTGGCCATGTCGCGCTTATCTTCTATTTTGGCCCCACATCACCTGCATTGTTTTTGTCTTCGCGTTCTTATCATCAATGGTTAGTAGCGTCGGCCACATAATTGAGGACGACGGGCCTCACGAAATGCGAGATTCCAATGAAGTCATAAAAATATAATTTCCTGAGAATATAAATAAAAAATAATTCCTTGCAAATTATAGATATTCATAGCATTTTCGTGAAAATTTCTATTTTAGTCTACTGGGATAAGTGTATTGAACGTTGTAAAACTTGTCACAAAGGTGTAATTGAGTCTTAAAACTTTAAAAAAGTATGATCAAGTCCTAAAACTTGACAAAAAAGTGTAATTTATTCTTAAAACTTTCAAAAAATCAATCAAGTCCTAAAATTTGTGAGATTTGTCCAATAAAATCTCCATTAATTACACTTTTTGAAAGTTTTGGGATTCGATTGCATTTTCGCAACTAGTTTTGGGATTTGATTGCATTTTTTAAAATTTTTAGAACTTGATTGCACTTTATAAAAGTTTTAGGACTCATTGTACTTTAGTCATAAATTTTAAGATTTTCAGTGTACTTATCCCTAATCGGACCAATGGAGTGGGTTGCTATTACAGTATTTGAAGTAAACTCCAATTTCATAAAAATGTTTTATTATTATATAAACTATATAATAAGCTCCGGAATTTGATTTTCCTTTTTGCCATGATAATAAGTTCCATTAGCCTACGGTACTTTTGAATTTTTCTTGGTAGTGCGTTGACTAATTGTAAGCTAAGCCGTTGTTTCCCATTTGTGCTCTAGAACGTTGTGTGTATCCGAGGAAAATATGAAGTTCTAATTATGGCGCTTGTAAGTGTGAAACGATGTCTTGTACTGTGCAGGGAACATGGCGATTGAAAAATGGTCGCATGAGGAGTGGACTACAGGGCCATGAAATGATGTCGAAACACACCAGGAAACTTCCGCAGGATAGCATCAATTTAAGGAAAGTGTCTACACGCCTCGAACGCACTCATTTGGTTTCGTTGTTCCCACATTCTTTCGTGGATTCGCCGGTAGAAGCAAATCTCCGATGAGGGAGATAGTTTAACATGCGACGTAAGACTTTCCCGTCCTCCTGAACTGATAGTCATGCGTCAAAGTTCATCAGTTTGGTAGAGAATAGAGAGAATTACACAATACATAGTATGCGATGATTCATCTGGATGGATTGTTGATGTCGAGTAATCGGCAGTGTAAAAATTTTTCTACGGGGAAGCGTAACTTTTGGATCTATAAAAAAAACATATTTGTTTTCATTCTTAAAAAGCAATAAAAGCAACCCTTTATTTTCCGTCAAAATTTAAAATTCTATACATCGACTTTTGAAATTATTGGTTCACTGTTGAAGCATCAATCATGCGGTTCATACCATTTTCGTATCCCTTTCATCTTTAATAGCACTACAAAAAAAACGCATTTTTGCCACGAAAATTTTCCAACGAAAAATTTTCGTTGCAAATTTGCGACAAATTTTCCAACAAAAAATAAAATTCGTTGGAAATTTCCAACGAATTTTATTTCGTCGCAAAATTCGTTGGAAATTTCCAACGAATTCTTTTTCGTCACAAAATTCGTTGGAAATTTCCAACGAAAAAAATTCGTCGCAAAATTCGTTGGAAATTTCCAACGAATTTTGTTTTCGTTGGAAAATTAGTTGGAAATTTCCAACGATCTACAATTCGTTGGAAATTTCCAACGAATTTTGCGACGAATTAAAAAAATCGGTATTGTTCGGCATTTTTTATATTCGTGGGAAAATTCGTTGGAAATTTCCAACGAATTTTCCAACAAATTTTAATTTTCCGGGCAATTAGTTGAGTGTGTACAATTTTCGTTGGTAAATTCGTTGGAAATTTCCAACGAAAAAAAATTCGTTGGAAATTTCCAACGAATTTTCCAACGAATTTTAATTTTTCAGGTAATTATTTTAGTGTGTACAATTTTCGTTGGTAAATTCGTTGGAAATTTCCAACGAATTTTCCAACGAATTTTAATTTTTCAGGTAATTATTTTAGTGTGTACAATTTTCGTTGGTAAATTCGTTGGAAATTTCCAAAGAAAAAAAATTCGTTGGAAATTTCCAACGAATTTTCCAACGAAATTTAATTTTCCGGGTAATTATTTTTGTGTGTACAATTTTCGTTGGAAAATTTGTTGGAAATTTCCAACGAATTTTTTTCGTTGGAAATTTCCAACAAATTTTCCAACGAATTCAAAAAAACCCGGTACTATTCGGCTTTTTTTATATTCGTGGGAAAATTCGTTGGAAATTTCCAACGAATTTTCCAACGAAATTTAATTTTCCGGGTAATTATTTTTGTGTGTACAATTTTCGTTGGAAAATTTGTTGGAAATTTCCAACGAAAAAAAATTCGTTGGAAATTTCCAACAAATTTTCCAATGAATTCAAAAAAACCCGGTACTATTCGGCTTTTTTATATTCGTGGGAAAATTCGTTGGAAATTTCCAACGAAATTTCCAACGAATTTTAATTTTCCGGGCATTAATTTCAATGTGTACAATTTTCGTTGGAAAATTCGTTGGAAATTTCCAACGAAAAAAAATTCGTTGGAAATTTGCAACGAATTTTCCAACGAATTTCAATTTTCCAGCCAATTATGTTAGTTTGTACAATTTTGGTTGCAAAATTCGTGGGAAATTTCCCACGAATTTTGCAACGAAATCCCTACTTCTTCTTTATTCAAATTTTTTCGCGCTCATTATTCCCCTATTTCTCAATTTCCACTTTTATTCTCTCTCATTCTCTCTCTCTCTCTCTCCCTCTCTCCTTAGCCTGCAGCTTCTCCCTCCCTCTTCCTCTCCGCCTCCCCGTCCGCCTCCTCCCCGCTGCCCCGCCTTCTCCTCCGGCTCCGGGACGGCGTCGGCTCCCTCCCCGCGGCGCCGCCGCGGCCATCCAAGGCCGCCCCCGACGCCCCGACGCCACCTGGGCCGCCCCCGACGCCTCCCCACGACGCCCCCGACGCCACCTGGGCCGCCCCCGACGCCCCCGAGGACACCATCGGCCGCCCCCGACACCTCCCCCGACGCCACCAAGCCTCGTCGCCGGCGAGGGCCGAGCTGGCCCAGATCTGGGCGAGCTCGAGCTCGTCGCCGGCGAGGGGCGAGCTCGCCCAGATCTGGGCGAGCTCGAGCTCGTCGCCGGCGAGGGGCGAGCTCGCCCAGATCTGGGCGAGCTCGAGCTCCTCGCCGGCGACGGGGGAGCTCGCCCAGATCTGGGCGAGCTCGAGCTCCTCGCCGGCGACGGGGGAGCTCGCCCAGATCTGGGCGAGCTCGCCTCTCGCCGGCGCCCTCGCCGGCCATGGCGAGGGCCGAGCTCGCCTCTCGCCGGCGCCCTCGCCGGCGACGAGGCGCCGGCGAGGGCGATTTAAAAAAAAATATATATTTCGTGGGAAAAAAAATTTCCACGATTTTCAACAAAAAAAAATTGTAATTTTTCCAACGAAAAATTTTTCGTTGGAAAAAAAATTTCCACGATTTTTCGAACTTTTTTTTCCAACGAAAAATTTTTCGTTGGAAAAAAAATTTCCACGATTTTTTTACGAAAAAAAAAAATTTTGTAATTTTTCTAACGAATTTAGCCACGGGTTTTCCAATAAATTTTCCAACGAAATAAAATTCGTTGCAAATTTCCAACGAAAATTGAAATTTTTCGTTGGAAAAATTTCCAACAACCTATTACCAACGAAATTTTGTCGGAAATTTTGTCGAAATTTTCCAGAATTTTTCGTTGGAAATTTTGTCGGAAAAAACTGCTTTTTTTGTAGTGTAGTAGGTCATGCAACTTTCAGAATCAATCAGTATACGTCCCTTCATGGCCTTTCTTTGTCGGATCGATTTTCTTTTTGACTCTAAAGAATTCTTATGCACCAATATTCATACCAAAAAATTGACATTTCGGCAACAGTTTTGTACCCGAGCATTTTAGTCACCACACAATCACCGGAAAAATAGATTATTTTCACAACGGTTTTGAAAAATTCATCGGGATATTAAAATCGTACGACGACATTTATGTCATTAACTTAAATTACTCGAAAAGAAAAACCGTCTTTTGCGTATGTAATGCAATGTTAATCAGCAATGCCGTCCCTGTTTTTGGCATGGTTTGCTGAAACATATCCCGACTTAATCATCCCATTCTGCAGAAGATTCTATCGCCAGGGGGGGGGGGGGTGTGGTGGGGTGGTGTATTGGTAAACGAAAGTCGGCGGTATGTGCATATCGTCTAATCATGCAGATCCTAGCTATTATAAAGGTGCGGGGCATGGCCAACTTGCAAAACAAATCATAAACACACCGACCAATCCCTAGTCAAATGTGTGGACCCAAAAACAAGAGAAAAACCTTAGTCAAATTAGTGGGGAATTCACACCGCGTGATTATTATTCAAATCACGTAGTCACCTGCTCGACCATATTTTTTCTCGGGCTATCGCAATAGTCTCTGATCTGGATCCACTTTGTATGCTTATAGTCATGGGTCGAGAGCGAGATCAGAAGAGAAATTTCGTACACGCTTTGGTTGATTCGCGAAGGAATTGAGACAAGCTTGGCCTAGGTACAACCCCACAATATAGATCTCATAGAAAATTGGTAGGAGTAGGCATGACTATAAGCCATTGCTTCACATTGGAAAAAATTAAACCAAATTTGCATTCACATTCCAGAAGAACAGGCTGCAAGTATAAGGTGAGGAGAAAACTGAAGATGGTTTTTTCTAATTTTGTTTCTGACATTTGCCATTTTCTGGAGAATGGTAATATTTGTCCTTGATTTTTACTTCGATAATCTACATATTCTTTCGCAAAAGCGAATAAAGTACTCACACACTGCAAATTATGGTCGCGCCACAAGAGTTTCTCACAAGACGGTCTTACATCTTAAGGAATGATTCGATTTGTAAAACTTTTGTTTAAACATGTTGCAAGAAAGTTTCGTTTTTTGATTGCTGGACCTGACCGGAACAGATGCTCTTTAGACAAGAGAAAGCATCATCAACTTAAGGCACAGACTTGCCTTTTGGACTAGAGCACCTATAGAACATTATGAACTAGACTTATGTACGAGTTATTCTTTTGGATCAATAGTACGAAAAACTCCGAACCGATACATTTGTAATAAATTTACTCCAAATTAATTTTTTTACCACAAAACACCACAAATCGGTACACCCATGACTAATTTACCCTAAGTTAGTTTTCGTTATATTTTACCGTGAAATTTTGAATTAGATGACACGTGACAGTTAATGAGTGTACCAATTTGAGGTTTTACTCTCCATTTGTCACAGGTATACCAATTTGTGATTTTTCGTGTTATTAATCTAATTTAACGGAATGTAAATTTGTCACAAATGTACTAATTTGGGGTAAATTTATCACATGTGTACCAATTTGAAATTTTTTGTGGCCAAAACTTTAGTTTTAGGTAAATTTGTCACAAGTATCCCGGTTCAGGGTTTTTCGTAGTATTAACCATGTTCTTTTAATTTGTGTTGCTCTATTTGGTAAATCAAAAGGAAAAACAAATTTTCTCTAATGCTTCCTTTTTTGAAGAATGCAATTTTCTCCGCTGAACCGAAGATCCCTTGACTTCTAGTGGCTCTAATTACCGTAGTATCATGGGGACTGGTCGACTTGATGCCTCTTGTCTCAAGAAAAGAACAAAACAGGAATCGGTAAGGAGTCTTGAAGCAGTTGACGAGCGCGTAGAGAAAATGTTTTTTTTTAAGTTTTCTCTCTCTTTCTTCCCGGTGTGACTAATTAATTTGAGAGAAGTTCATCAGCTGGTTCCTCTGCGGTGCTGTTCAACCAATCTTCTTCTTCTTCTTCTTCTTCTTCTTCGTGGAAACACGGGAAAAACGAGCGCGAGCCTTTGAAAGACAGATGCTCATTCTTTTATCTTTAATAGTTTATTTGCTGTAATGTCACGGGACCCGTTGTTTCGTGGCAATACGACGACTTCGTTTTCATGTGAGGTAGACAGAGAGCGTCTAGACAGTAAAGGCACTGACTTATCAATCAAGGAAGAAGAATCTGGAGATTCTAGTTCTTCTTCCTTAATTGATAAGTCAGTGCCTTTAGACAGAGATCGCCAAGCATCGAAAGAAGTTTCCTACAAAAGGCCCCCTTCGATGGAAGGTGAAGGTCACAAGAAGAAAGAGACTGAGCACCACACAAGTCCCCTTTGTTGTTCTGGATCAAGTGACTGGTACAAGTTCAGTTTTGTGTTGTTGAGAGAAAGAGAGGGAGGGAGGGAGGGAGGGAGAGACGATGGGCAGATTTCTAGGGCTTGCATTCACTCTGACCCTGCTCTTTTGCATGGCTCAAGGCAAAGTCCTCAACTATGATTACGTGGTGAGTAGGAACATCTCCTTCTTGAGCACTTTAACTGTGTCTTTTTGGGGCTATACAGAACGTTTAGCGACTACTAGCTCATTTTTTACAACTTTTGTCATAGATGATCTTCACATCTCGATCTTGAGCTAGCTAAAACTTGAACTATGCTCGAGGCCGAGTATTACGGCATTCATATACCAAACTACATGCATTTGTTCTGATGATTTCAACTTCTTGAGAGTTTGGTAGTAATCCCAAAATGTCTACAGTTGTGTGATTTATTTACTTAATTCTTTTGGGAGGTGGTTTCCAACCCATTTGGAGTCTTTCTTCCAGAAGAAAGTGCTGACGCAGGCCATTGAATAAGTTAATATTAGTCGTAGACAATGACGCACCAAAATGGTTCTACATCAATTTAATAAGAGAGATTAATTAGGATGCTTGATGGTCAAAGTTTTACAGGATGATATTTTATTTGTTGCAGGTGAAGGAGACACCCATTAACATGTTGTGCGAGACGAATCGGACCGTATTGACCGTGAATGGTCTGTTTCCTGGGCCGGAGATCCGTGTTCACAAGGGCGACACCGTCTACGTTAATGTTACCAACATGGGACCTTACGGAGTCACTATTCACTGGTAAAAATAAAACCACCCCGCCTCCAACCTCAACCCCCCACCCCTTTCTCTCTCTCCCTCCCTCCTAATATTGTACACATGCACAGGCACGGAGTGAGACAAATAAGGTATCCCTGGTCTGACGGCCCAGAGTACATCACGCAGTGCCCGATCCCTACAAACTCAAGCTTCCTTCAGAAAATCATATTCACCGAAGAAGAAGGCACGTTGTGGTGGCATGCTCACAGTGACTGGACACGTGCCACCATACATGGCCCTATAATTATTTTGCCTGTCAACGACACCAACTACCCTTACAAATTTGATGAACAACACACAATCGTCATCTGTACGCTACTTTCAACTAACTTAAACGACAGAAATAAATTTTTTACTTGCACACGCACAAATAGCAGTTTGTATTGTTTTTTTTAACAAAATTATAATTTGATATGCAGCTGAATGGTATGCGAGAGATACAAAGGACATAATCGACGAGGCTCTGGAATCCGGTGGCGATCCAGATTTGTCCGTGGCCTACACCATTAATGGTCAACCAGGAGACACTTATTCATGCTCTAATGGTACTAATTCTAGCGTGTATATATATGAGTGTGATATATGGTAGTAATATTAAAAAGAAAAGGTCTTATTTAAAGGTAATGAAATAAAACCTTTTTACGCTATATTAACGAAATGAGATCTTGCCAAATTATAATTCCTTAAAACTAATTAATGATGTTTGATAAACTGTACGAATAATTTCAAAATCTCCATCAATATTATCTAATACGGTGTGCTTTTTTCTTTCGCAGGTTCGGCATACAATATAACGGTTGTGCAAGGAAAAACGTATCTTTTCCGGATCATCCACTCCGGGTTGAACGAAGAGATGTTCTTCGGCATAGCGGAGCACAATATCACTGTGGTCGGAATGGACGGGGCTTATTTGAAGCCGCTTAATACCAATTACCTCGTGATAACTCCCGGTCAAACGATGGATGTTTTGGTCACCGCAAACCAAACCCCTGGTCGCTACTACATGCTATTCAGTCCATTCGTGGACACCGATGCCCCAACCAACGATAATGTCACGAGAGGGATATTCCAATACAGCGGCACTTATAACCACTCAGAGACTCCTGTGTTACCCGAGCTTCCAGGTTTTACCAACAAGAGTGACGCTGGAAACTTCACTATTCAGTTGAGGAGTTTGAATAGCAAAGATCATCCATCCACGGTTCCGACGAGCATCACTAGAAACATTACAATCACGGTGTCCGTGAATCAGCAACCATGTCCTGCTAATAAAACATGTCTTGGTCCAGACGGCTCTATGCATTCGGCAAGCTTGAACAACATAAGTTTTTGGGCTCCGTCGATTAGCATTCTCCAAGCATACTACAAGTACGTAAATCACTAGACTACCAACTTTGATCCTATTTGTTTGGATTGAACAAGTTTCTTAAACTAATAGAGTTGACTCGGGTTGAAATATTTTCCAAATTGAACCAATTTAACTGTTGAAAACCTTAATTGTCTTAAAGCAAAGGCGTAATTCAACATCCAAATTTCTCTATAACATTATGTTTGTGGCGTGTGCAGCAATATAAACGGAATCTACAACAAGACTTTTCCGGATCATCCACTTTTTGTGTTCGACTACACCGGGAATGTATCGGCCATAGGGGAAGCTGCCAATGTGACTACCGACGTGTTGATGATTGACTATAATGAGGAGGTTGAGATAAGATTCCAGGGTACCAATTTGGGAGCAGCAGAGAATCACCCGATGCATTTACATGGCTATAGCTTTTATGTCGTCGGAATGGGCGACGGAAATTTCAGCGACTCCTATATTTCAGAGTACAATACAGTGGATCCTCCCTATGTTAACACCGTTGGACTCCCCAAAAACGGGTGGACATCGATCAGATTCAAAGCCGATAATCCAGGTACTATGATTGCATCGATAGAAAGGCATAGAAACATATAGTTTTGCACGGGTTTAGACTTGTATTTGAATACATAATTGACAGATTATTCTTTTCCTGTTGCTTGTAGGAGTGTGGTACATGCACTGTCACTTAGAACGCCATGCGAGCTGGGGAATGGACACAGTCCTTGTTGTCAAAGACGGGCCGAACAGCGATCAGAAGGTGCTTCCGCCGCCCGAAGACGTACCTCCTTGTTCCGGATCATAATCAGGGTGTTGTTTGCTTTGAGTTCTTAGGACAAAGGCTATTGATATCCAACCGTGGAATAAATCATCCCAAATGACAGTTATGTGTCAAAGTTCTTCAGTTTGGTAGAGAAAAGAGAATAATATGTGATGATTCATCCGGATGGATCGTTTATGTCAGGCAATCGGCTGTGCATAACTTTTTACTAGGGAGGTGTTGACACCTAATTTTATTAATTTACCTAAAATTAATTATAAAAATTTTAGACGTTAATGTCCTTAATTCCCGAAACAAAATTTTTTATCTAATTGCATCTCATCTAGGTATTAGGCATGCTAACAGTAATTGCACTAATTAGAGTTTTTAAATAATTTTTTAAAAAAATTCAGATCGGGCCGAGTCGACCCGACCCTCTCCTTTCTTCCCTATGGGCTTAGCTCGCTCCTTTTCTTTTTTCCTTTCCTTCAGCGCGAGCTGAGCCTGACCCGACCCAGCTCCTTCTTTTCTTTCCCCCACCACCCCGACCTCTCTCCCTCTCTCCTCCTTCCTCCATATCACTATAATCAGCTGCCTAGGACAAACGTGGAGAAGTCGCTCCATTGCGCAAGTCTGGCCATCGAAGTCAATGGAGCATAGAGCAGTTGAGAGCACTTAATGGAGAGGACTTTGGAGGTGGAGTAGGTGGCTGCTGGCCGCTATATAAGCAAGTGAAGGAGAGAGAGAAAGGGTTGGCCCCTTTGAGCAAGAATAGGGCAGAGGGAGAGAGCGAGATTGGGAGAGATTTTTTAGTAAGAAATAGAGAGAAAAGGGAGAGTTGAGAGCTTGCAGGTCTCGAAGAGGAAGTAGCCTGTCTCACCATTGCCCGTAGATTGGTCGACGACCCCCCTGAAGCAACCCCAACCGATGAGTCCTTCAAAGGCCCTGTTTTACCCTGTTTTTTGTTGTAGTTTGGCCAGGAGCGCTGACCGTTTCGTGCAAATCCCGACCCATACCGATCATGATACTGGTATATACTCACCGTCGGAAGCGAGTCGTGACCACCAGAGTAGGCCTTGATCCCAAGAAAGGTCAGAGACTCCTTGTTTTGGTCGCGCACTCCATGTGTTTGAAAAAATGCCCAAGAGAGGTTAGTTATTCTCAACCCTCAGCCAGCTGTGTAGGGGCCGTCCGATGAGCTGTGGTCTTCGGGGATGGTTTTTTGGGGGTTATTGGAGGCCAAGGGAGCCTGAAGGTTGGCCTGAGTAGGCTGGCCAAGCCCCAACCTATGTTTGGGCTCGACGAGCCTCGATTGAGGGTCAGCCGGCGGCCGCCTTGGTCGGCCACCTTGGTTGGTCAAACGGGGGCCTCCTCGGCCTCAAGTTCCAAGGCTGGCGAGGCCGATGGCAGGCCAATCGCCGGATCTCACCCGGCCGGCGTTCTAGCATGCACAGGCACGCGAGTGTTGGCACCTAAATTTTGATTATCCATTTAGGGTTTAATTGCAAAAAAACTAGGGATTAATTTTTAACCTCTGAATAAAAATATTTTCATCAAATTACACAACATATGGACATTAGGTGCATATTTTACTTGTTTATTTAAAAAAAATTATTAATAATTTAAAAAATTAGAGTTCAAAACTTCAAAAAAAGGAAGAAAAAAAGAAAAGAAGAAAATTCAAAAAAATTCGGGCCGGTTCTACCGAAGCGGGTCAGCCTGGCCCTTTTTTTGTTCCCTATTTCTTTCCCTACACGGGCCAGCCCACTTTCCCTTTTTCTTTGGGCCTGGCCCACGACTATTCTCCTTCCCCCAAACACCATCCATGTGCTCTGGGGGGAAGGACAAGCAACAGAAGATAGAGAAAGCAGAGAAGATAGAGAGGGCAGAAGATCGCCCGACACAATTTTGGGGCCGAGGCCAAGCCGGTCGCTCTAGCAAGGTGGTCGAGCGTGCCGGCCAGCCCCTAAAAGGCCGAGTATTGGTCTCGTGAAAAGGGAGGGACAAATAGAGAGAGGTGGAAAGAGAGGAAACCGAGAGGAGAAAAGGGGAGATTGAGCGAGATTCGATAAAGAGAGCAAGAGAGCAAAGAGTTTTCCGGTAGCCCGGCCGCACCTGAGCGTCGTTCAATGACTCTCGGTCTCGCCACTTGAGCCCGTGACCTCCCTTTCGCACCCAAAGTAGGTCTCGGTTCTTTGGATTATTTTCAAAAGTTTTGAGTCGATTAATCAAGGTTTTTGGCTTGGAGGCGTGTGAGGTGACCTGATGTAGTTCGATCCATCGAGCTCGCCACCGTTCGTTACCGTCAAGCCAAATAGGGATGTCACCATGACTGCCCTGTATCTGCCACTATGAATGGCTCTGTTTTAGGCACACCGTGGCTGGAGTTCGCAGCTGACCGGCCCGTGTCAAATTCCAGCCACGTCGTTCCTATGTCTGTTTCCTCTGCCCTTGTATGTGTTATGTTGAGAACCCCGAATGAGCTCAAGTCTCAATTGCGCCGCAAACCTTCTGTTTTTGCAATGCACTCAACTTGTTTGATGAAATGTCTGCATGAGTTTTATTTTATTTTATTTTGCGTTTGTTCCCGATTTGTCGTGTTTTTCGGTTGTGCGTCGTCTCGCGATCTTCACAACGTGTTTTGCGTTTCCTATGGTATCAATCCTTGTGTTTGCTTGCTTTGATGTGGTCTATGGTTTCGTTCTGGGGCTTCGTCATTTCGCCCTTTTTGGCGATGCTTGGACGACGACGTAAGTTTGGCCGATGATGCAGTGGTTGGAGATTGGCTGGCGATATGGGGGCCAGGGACCGGTCGGCAACGTCATGCCCAACCAAGTGGTGGCTGAGCTTTTAGCCGGCGGTAGGCACAACGGGAGGCTCAGGTTAGGTGAAGCGTCGCGGGCAAAGCGTCGTGGCGTGGACAAGCCGAGGTCGGTGGTTGGTGGCCGAGTCATCACCGGATAGGGTTTTGGTGTTTGGGCCAGTTTTAAGTCTATTAAGGTTCAATGATTTTGGGCTTATGACTTTTAAGTTGGGCCATTTGCGGGTGGGTCGAATTGGTTAATTTGGGTTGAAGTGCTATTTAGGTTATTGTTTCTAGTGGGCTGGGCTTGGGTGTTTTTTTAACTTTCTTGTTTTATTTGAGTTTTAGTTTTATTTTGAATTGGGCCATCGCGGAGGCCACCTAGTGGTGGACCTAGGCCAGCACGCTCGGATCAAATGTGGAGATCAGACCCGAATCCATTCTATATTATTATATTATTTTAATATTTAAAAAATATTTTTGTAATTAAAAAATTCGAAAATAAAAAAAATAGTTTGGCCTTTGGAATTGCCTTTTCTTGCCCTTTTGTGCAATGTTTGATTGCGCATTGTTTGATTCACATGTTTTGAATTGTGTGTTTAATTTAATGTTCCATGTGGTTGACTAGACATGTTTAGTTCATATATCGATTGTCACTTCCTTTAGCATGGTTAGAAATAGAACTTTGAGACTCACAATTGGCATCAACACATTAGGTGATGATTGAACAAGGTTAGGTACCGAAAGAGCATTAGTTGATTAATTAGTGTAATAAAGTCCTCGAACCCTTTGAATCTCTAGTTCATAGAAGTTAAGCAAATCTCCCATGCTTTACGTAGGTGTCTAATCGACTCACCGAAAAATGATTAGTGACGATTCCTAAATGAAATTGATTTGCATATTAATAACTTAAACCTAAGTCGCGAATTGGTATGAGTTTGAGAGAGCTCGAGCTAGGTTTAAACTTAGTAATCTACTAGCCAAACCCCTCAAATGGTGATACCAATTTGGGGAGGTTATGACAGCGAGAATAGGCCCAAACCTAGCATGTAGACCTGATCAGACCGGTCTACAGGCCATTTAGGGCCTGTTCAATTGGGTCAAATTGGGCTTATTTTGTCTTCTTCCACCAGATCGGGCCGATTGCGTCTACAGGCCATTCAAGGCCGGTTCGACCGGGTCAAACCGGACCTGTTTTGTTTTCTTCCATCGGATTGGGCCCGATCTGGTCTAGGACCCGGGAACAGGTTTAAAGCAGAAAAATCGCTTGGTAAAATAATTTAATTTTTTTATTACTAGGATAAATTTTGGCCCAAAAATAGATTTGGAATAGAAATGAGAAGTTAAAATTTTTTACTTTTCTATTTCAGGAACACAAACAAAAATAACAACTCTCTTTTGTTGCTCACCCTTACCACCCACCGTCGACCATTCGCCGCTAGCCACTGGCTGTCTGCCGCCACCCACTGCTGCTTGTCGGCTATCTGCCACCCACAGGCCGTCCGCCACTACCACCACCACTCATCAATCACCCACTGTCACCCATCGTTGCCACTCGCCAGCTGTCTACCACCGTCGCTTGCCCTCTGACCCTTGCCACTCGCTGACCATTCGCCACCACAGCCGCTCGCTGGTCGTCCATCGCCACAACTACTTGCCGGCCATCCACCACCACAGCCGCTTGCTCATCACCACTACCACTCTCCAGTCGTTCACCACTGCTCACCAACTGGCGAGAATAAAAAATTTGCGTCATTATCAAACAAATTTCCATTCTGAGAACAAAAAATTTGTGTCATTATCAAATGCTATTTTTTGCTCAGAAGCTCGTCTAGGAAAGATAAATAGATTTTTTAATTTCTAGCCAGAAATAAGATCAAGAAGAGAAATGTTGTCATTGGCGTTCTAAGCAAGCAACTTCCTGGCTTCACCGTATCATGTTCAGCTGCCCAATTAGCATCATCTCTGGCTGCAGTGAAGGACAATAATTAGATGTGCAAATGGACAATAATTGGCCAGGTATAAGCTGTTAAAGTAGCATGAAAGTCGCAGGCAAAGCAACTCCCTCAACAGCTGCAAAAGTTTCAAAATTTTGGCTAAAGGGAGAGAATTGGTTAAAGCAGCTCAATTAGAAGGACCAACCAAAACCTTGCTTTGTTCAATGGATAAGCTCTATGAGCATGCTTTATTACGGCATAAAAGGTTCGAGACAAGAGGCAGATAGGGGAGCTCACGGTCGTCCCCAACAAAAACCCCCACAAGCAACTCAAAAAACAACGTCAACCTAGAAATTTCACATTGACCAATTGGGAGAAAACAAAATTTTCACAAACTTTCAGCCAAAACTAGCCAAAACCCTCAACTAGAAAGTGAAATTAAACTCAAATATCTTTCCAACCATAGGTTGGACGTCCCAAGTGGAGGTCGGGAAGGCACTCAAAAAGCCTCTCGAAAATCGTGTTACTGGTTGGTAGGATTGGAACCTTAGAAATTTTGGAGTGTTGAAATCAAATGGTCACTGAAGAAAGTGAGTTTTTTTTAGAAAAATGAGTCATCTAAGGAAAATTGTGGCTTGGGAATTAAACTAGAATACATATACTTGGATTAGGTCTCAAAGGATATGACAAGAAGGGTCTTGGAGCCTGATATTGGAGGCTAACAAAAACCTCTGTTGTCAGTTTTCTTCTTTGCAGATCCCGTTTTCCTTATTGATAAGGGGCCAACTTCCAGGCACCTTCAGATGATCCTCTCTTGGCTTCCTCGGCCAAGAGCTACTTCATGCAGCAACTAGCAAGGAAGGTAAGGATCTTAGATGTATTTTTGTTCCAATTTTACCATGTTTTGACTGCGTAAAATCTTGAGGAAAACCATAATTAGAAAAATTATTTCTGAGGCTGGAATTTTTGTTTGAGTGTTGAACCAGTTTCAGGTATCTTGCATGTTTGACTCGATATGCTGCTTTACATGTATTCTGTCTTCGTGAGACAAATGAATGTTCTATGGTATCACAAATGATGCTTAGGTCAGCTTGGTTTGGTCGTTAAATCTCTGTGTGAGCCCTAAGTGTGCTTAGAACTTGAACCAAAAACTAAGTTGGTCCACACTGGTTCATGGCTGGCCAGTGTGGACCAACCATATAGGCTACTTGGAGAGGTTGCTTAGATGTGTGTAATTGATCGTTCTCCATGATGTTTGTTGCAATTGAAATTCCATGTTATATAATTTCATTTGAATCTAGTATGTTTTCATGCATTTCTCGGATGTGATAAATGTCGGGGCTTGAATCTGGGCAGGCAACCTATTTGTCTAACCTGGGTTCAAACCCAGATTTCTTAAAAGAAGGTCAGACCTGTGATTTTGAGGCTAATTCTGATCATGTTAGTGTGTGTTTTAGGATGATTTTTCTTGTTACTCTTGTTTTCTGCATGTTTTAGTGTAACCATAATGCTTTGTTGCTGCTTAATATCGTCTATGGGTTGAGATTGAAAGCCATGAACATAGCACGATGTAACTGGTTGGGAAGCGTGATGCGCACTAATTGTTCGACAAAATGCTCGAACCAAGTTTCAATCTTGAAGAGGTTAATTCGAGCTTGGTTATTGTGATATTCATGTTCTGAGTTGATCCATGTTCTTGTGAATCAAGCATAGTCCGGTTTAACGAATTAAATTTATTTTCCAAATTTTTTTAATTATTTAAAAATGAAAACTCTGAAAATTTTCCAAAATAAATAAAACAATGTAGGATAGTATTAAATATGGGAAAAAATGATTTCTTTTAACGTACCTAATTGTCCAAAGTCACTTTCCTTATTTTTTTCCTAGTTTATGTTTTAAGGATTGTGATAATTATTTTTGTAAATAACTCATTTTGCAGATTAGAATTATTTAGTGTAATTTCATGCATATTTAAATCTCCACTTCACTTACAGGGGTCTTGTCCCAGGGCATATTTAATATGGTCATGTATTATTCTTTGCCCGACATCTTATCAAGTTTACTTTCCGCACTTTACTTACCAGTTTTAATTATCGTGCTTGATGTGTGTGCTTACAGGGGTCATGTTCCTTTTAGCTTAGTTGAATGGTTAGGCCACACGTTGAGATCATATAAACACAAAAACATTGCATGGACACTTAGCGGACGAGAATTTTAGGACCCATAATTGGTAAAAAGATTGTATAATCAAGTTAGGGTATCGAAAGGGCATTAGTCGAATAACTAGTGCGATCAAATCTTCAATCCTAGATCTTCGGATGCATAAGAAGTGAAGTATCATCCCACAACTCACTTGATTTCTATCCGACTTCAATAGGCTGGCGGCGACTCCCGTCTCACATCGAAGCCTTTAGGCTAAATCGAAATTTAAAATGAAAATAATGTCATGAGAGGTAAGAGCTTGGGAGAGCCCGTACCTAATCAAGGGCTATCGGCCCGCCTTTTGGGCGATATCTCCAAACCTATCTTTTTCCCGACCACGTCGTGAAAGAGGTCACGGCACATTTCACTCTCTTCTTCTTCCTTTCTTCATTTATACCACCGTCATTGTTAATAGCCATGCCCACGAAGCCCCCACAACCAACCACCCTGACCTCATGCTGGCCTTGCCCTACTGCAAATTGGATTATTTTTTTTTCGTTGTGGATTTAAGGAAGGAGTCATTTTGAGTTTCTTCCCATTGGGGTTTTCTTGTTTCGGTTCTAAATTGGAAGAAAAATCTGAGTGTATTTTGTGGAATTTCAAATTATTATGGAATTAAAAGGGATATGTTTTTTTGGGCATTTTGATTTCTTTCCTTGTTGGACGGCGATTCCCTCACAAGCAGCAACTCCGACTCAACGTAGTACGTGTCACACCCCGAAACCTATCAAGATGGGAGATGACACAGCCGTCATTCCACCCAAAGGACGTAGCCTCAAACCACCTAAAAATCCTTGCGACATCACTCTCGCTCTATCTGCTACCAACCAAAAAACCTGAAAAGATTGGGGAAAGATAGGGGTGAGCAACCACAGTTCAGTAAATAGTGTGTATCTCTTTTAAACAGATCGAGCAACCACTATGCATGAATACATAAAGCCATACCAGAATTTTAGAAGCCAAACTCAAGATTTAAAATACATATAAAATCACATAAGAGTTGCTTCATTTCATCAATACTTTGTACAAGTCACAAATATACATTTAAATCCATCATCACAACTCAAACTATCAATGGTCAAGTCCATTGATCAATCTCTATAAAAACTACGTCAATGGTCAATTCTATTGACTAATCTCAAATCACACATCAATGGTCTATTCCATTGATGAATCTCATATCACATCACATGTCGATGGTCCATTCCATCGACTAATCTATAACTCAATATTTAACCATGGTCACGACACAAAACCTTGTGACAAGGCTACCAAGATTCCCCCATTGACAAGGTCTCCACCTACGGCCCAGAAGGATATCCTAAACTCGGTATGCATACTTCCAAACCTCTCAATGGGTTCACAGTCATATTAAGCATCAAACAATCATCATCCAATATCAGAAATCCAATCCAGAATACATTTTACAAACCAAACAAATAACTTTCTCACAATACGGCTCATCCGCCAGAAATACGTTTCGTAAAGCATTTCTTGAATCATTTTCGAACTCATTTCACGAACTAGTTCGTAACGCAATACACATATATATATCCTTGGATAATACATTTCCAAAAACGATTCCCAAATCATTCTCAATTACTAAAAAGTAATAAATGCTCGATCCATACTTTTATGCAACAAATATGTTCTTTCATAGTTCATTATATATCAAGTCTCTTCCGCTTTCAAGACATGAGTTTAGAAATTCATAGAAGAGATAGCACCACTCACCTAGAATCTCCAAAAATCAAACAACGACATTCACTCGTAACGACAATCTCGTAATCCTAACAATTAAAGGAGAATCGACGTCAAAATCAAGTAAAATACTACGATAACTATGAAACGGCTAAACAATGTTTAAACGCTAACAAGACAACTCAAAGGAGCCCACAAATCGCTTCTTCGAAGCGGTTATCCAAACCGTCCGCAACGCGGAGCTTGAACGTGAAACTTGATCGCACCATAAATTCTTCCACCGAACCCCATTTCAAGTGAGCTTATAGTCAATAGAAAGCCCATTCAGAGCACTACAAGAACCCCAACTTGGCTATCCCAAAATTAAGCCGAAAACCGACAAAAATCGGCCTAAAAGGCGCTTGTCGCGCACTGTTCACCTTGCGTAGCCAACTTCAAAAATTCATACTGGACAAACTGTAAGTCCAAATCAAGATCCAAAAAATCGCACGGCCCCGCAACACCCTAAACTATCAATTCTATATATATTCATAGTTCAACGACTCAAAAATCTGACTTCGCCGCACAAATATCACATAACTCTGAAATATGAGCCATAACCCGGAAAATACTCCAATTGAACGAACGAGAGATGCAAGCACTTATCGAGTGTTGCGGTACGAAGTCGAATCGGCTTGGCGAGAGCACCAAACCCGCTCTCTCTTCTTTCTTCTTCTTCTTCTTTCCCCTTTTTCTCTTTCTTCCTCTGTTTCTTACCGAGGGAGCTCTCGGTCTCCCTTTGTTGATTGAGTCAACACTTTCTTTTTCCTTTTTTTTTTGACTGGGTCAAAACCCATATATTACATTCTCCCCTCCTTATAAAAATTTTGCCCTCGAAATTTGTACTTACCTCAATCAACAAATAGATAAGGATATTTGCGTGTTTCATCCTCCTAAAAATTCCCAAGAAACCTCCCTGTGTGATTTTACCATTAGATCTTCACATATATTCTCAATTTCTTTTTTTTGAGAATACGTTTAGTCACAAGCTAGGAATTCATGAATCACTTTATTTGCTTCAATTATGCTACAATCTGGTATTTTCATCACTCCATGTTGTTCCATAATTCCTCCAATCTCAAGCACCTCTCAATTCCCTTTGGAAGTGTACAGGTTTGACAATAACATGTGAAATCATCATGGTCTGGCTGAAGCTCACCAAGCTTTCTTCCTATCCTCTCTGCCTTTCCAATGTGATCGTGCTTTCTATAAGCTCCGAGAAGGGCTCTCCAAGTAGAAAGATCTGGTGCCATAAGCTTGCTCTCAATAAGCTACTTTGCTTCTTTTTTTTAAAACTTACCGGCACGTCTCAAAAGGTCCACCATGCACCTATAATGCTTGATGTTAGGTTCTATCTTGTATTTCTTGTATCATAGAATCAAAGTAAAAGCATCCATGCTCATATGTCTACGTACTCCAAGAACTCCAATAAAGGTTATGTCATTAGGTGTTCTTCCTCGCTAGAAAGATGTTTAGTAACCTCCCTATCAAGCCATTCATTGACAACCCAAGAATCACAGCTTTCCATGTGGAGATACCTTTGTCCTCCATTAACTAGAAAATATCCGATGCATTTTCAACACAATTATGTTGCACCTACGTGTTTATCAGGGTCGTACCCAAAATTACATTATCTTTGAGACTTTTTTTTCTCTTATGAACCCATTTTCCTTTATCAAGGGCAGCCAAGTGAGTACAAGCTGAGATGACGCTCACCAAAATGGTTTCATCAGGTTTCATTCACGTAAGCTGCATCTCTTGAAACAACTCTAAAGTATCTGAGAAACGGTCATGTTGAGCATCTCCAAATATCATCGCACTCCTAGATACTATTTCCTTCTCTAGCATTGAATCAAATAATGTCTTGGCATCTTCGATCAAAGTTGGCAGTTTGCAATTTATTCTACTCTTTGATGCATAAAGAAGAGCAACACCTTCACCTGCTGCTATACACTCTTCTATAGCTGCCTTGCGGCATTCAAGGCATATGTAACCCTATCCTTCTTCTCACGTACTTCCGCTTCACTAACTTTTCCAATCTTTAAAAATAGCTACAACACCATATAGTTTTGTCAATATCTCTTGCAAACCTAATTTGTTCACTTGTCTCCCCTATGGACTTCTTGTCACCAACACCATCAAGGATAACTGTGTCATCTTTAGACACCATGACCTTCTTGTAAGGTTCAAGAATCTCAAGATATACTTTCTTTAGGTTCATCCCAAGAACCATCAAAGTCAATGACGCAGGATCTTAACATGTCATTTAGCATCTAGATCAATCTCTCTAATTGTCCATTTATCTGTGGGTAAAAAGCTGTACCGAAATTGAATTTAGTACCCAACGCTTCTTATAAATTCTTTCATAGTTAAACACGAATCTAGATCCCTATTAGAATCGACACTTACTAAATTCCATGAAGCTTCACTATTTCATTGACATATCACATTGCCATATCTTCTAGTGAAAGGCCAAATTGATATGACAAAAAATGCGTGGACTTGGTCAATCAATCAATAATCACTCATGTAGCATTCAAGTCTAATTTGCTCATATCCTCAACAATAGGCTTCCAAGTAGCAAGTAAAGTTGTCACTTTCAGAAGACTTACAAGGCATTTGCTACTACGCTTGCCTTGCTTGTATTAATGGACGAACAAAACATACTCTTTCAAAATCTCCAACCATCTTCTTTGCCTCATGTTCAACTCTGCTTGAGTAAAAATATACCTTAAGCTCTTGTGATCCGTAAAGACTTTGCGTTTTTCTTCATATAAGTAATGTCGTCATGTGATTTCAAGTGTCTACAAGCACAAGCCCAACTTTACCATTTGCATCACCAAAATTATGAAATTCCTTTTTCCGTCCACTACTACAAAACATTTTCTAATTTCACATCTATTGCTTAGTCTTCCCATCTCGCATTACTATCCGCAAATCAATCCACCGAAAATTATTACGTACAATTTGTCATGATTAAAAGATCACACTACCAAAGTATTCAAGCATCCAAACACCTCTTTTCTTTTCTTTTATCAATTCCTACATAGTCTCTAATATCTCCAAAGTATCATCAATTAACAAAATATCACTACAACAATTTTCTTCAGTAGCATAAAGTTCATAATCATTCTCCATAACTTGAAATATAATCCGTAGAATATCCATCAAATCAAAAAATATCACAACCTGAATTTTCACAAATTGTCGATTCTCCTTTCAACATTCCATTCATTTCAATTACGTACATAGTCCAAGAATATCACATCATCCACTTGAAGATCCGTGCAAATCAACTCTTATTTATTGCACAAGAACTTTCAAATACTTGTTATGTCCTTACTAACACCTCGAGAAGAGATTATTGATAACATTATTTCAAAATTTGCCAATCTAATACCATGAGACAATTAACTCTTAATACTCTCAAGACAAAATCCACTTATTCAAATTTCCAATCTCAACTATCTCTCCAAACAATTTACCCATAAACCTTATCTAAGAATATTACCACTTAAGATATCATCATTTACGATTGAATGCTTACAATTTCCTAAATCACTGAGATAAGAACATATAAAGTTTCCATTAAATTCAATGGTCTCAAGTTCTCAACTTAAAGAATCATCACTTAAAATTATCTCTAATTAATTCAAAGACTAAAGCACTCACCTTGTATTACCATTTTACCGAAACCGCAACTGAAACTGAGAGCCTCTACTAGTTCCACGAAAATTCTTTAGAGTAAGATCATAACTTGCTATTCAGAAGTTTATAAGCTGATCATACCTATTTACCATAAGTAAATCTCTGTCTCACATGTCAATTCAAGCTTATAACTTCTAAGATTAGTTCTTATCGTATCAAATATTGCCACATATCAAGACTTCCAATATAAATTCTCCTTTTCTAATCAAGAAAAATAACCTATCTCAACAAGTCACGATGTAATTATCAAAATCTCAACTTGCTATCTAGAGATGACAACTTATCATAACAATGATCATGACTTATCACTTCCAAAACATTGGCAGAGCGATTCCACTGACCAACTACTTCAAATCCTCAAGTGCTATTTGTCTTCCTATAAGCTCTTCTAGTACATCAATATGTATTCGATAAACACCACAATAGATCTATTTATACACTCTTTGAATACTCTGTTCATCAAAAACATGAAAACAAAAGGCACATTCATTAATCCAAGAGGTATGATAAGAAATTCCTAATGGCCATATCTTGTTCTGAAAACAATTCTAGGTACATTGTCTCTTTTTCTTCTTCTTCTTTTTTCAAGTTCAAAAAGTGTCATTCAATGCAGTGTCTTAAAGAAACTGATGCACCCAATATCCATTCAATACAGAAATCAATTTCTCTATCTGAAGACAAACTCAGTAGATTCTGAAGAAACACATTTGATAACAATGATACTTTCCAGCTTTACAATAACCATTGTTGTGTCTTTTATATCAGCCAGATAATCACATCAGTATCATAATATGAGGACAACCAATCGATCACCTGAAATAACTTCGAAATCATGTATATTCAACTCTATCAGATTTCCATGCAACTCTTTATCATCCATCCGTAACACACTTCTTAAATACATGATTCGCAACTAAGAAATCACTACTTTACAAGGTGAAGTATGCTTTTCTGAATCAGGATCGATAACCATTTGGATTCAAAATAAATCATACATCCCGGTACTTAACAAACGATTGATACGCTCTATACACTACCTCACAACGTCCCATAAAATCTACTTAATAAAAGATCATAACCTAAGCTTTGATACCACCTGTAACACCTCGGGTCTATACTGTGTAATATTTTCCGCTTTAGGCCTACTGACCCTCACGGCTTTAAAATATTTTACACAGATATATAACCCCAAGCACTATAAGCTAGTCCAGGACTCCCCCCTAAGCGATGTGGGACAAGAGAGGCTCTCCCTCCCTTCCCTACGCACGTCCGAGGACCGAGGTGTGGACACATATGGGTTTTGACCCAGTCAAAAAAAAAGGAAAAAGAAAGTGTTGACTCAGTCAACAAAAGGAGATCGAGAGCTCGGTTAAAAGGGAGATCGAGAGCTCCCTCAGTAAGAAACAGAGGAAGAAAGAGAAAAAGGGGAAAGAAGAAGAAGAAGAAAGAAGAGAGAGGGTTTGGTGCCAAGGGATCTTGCCAAGCCGATTCAACTTCGTAATGCAACGCCCGGTAAGTGATCGCGTCTCTCGTTCGTTCAATCAGAGCATTTTCCGGGTTAGGGCTCATATTTCAAAGTTATGTGATATTTGCATGGCGAAGTCCGATTTTTGAGTCGTTGAGCTATGAATATATATAAAATTGTTAGTTTAGGGTGTTGCGAGGCTGTGGGATTTTACGGATTTTGATTTAGACTGACGGTTTTCCAACATGAATTTTTGAAGTTGGCCACGCAAGGTGAACAGTGCGCGACTAGTGACTTTTAGGCCGATTTTCATCGATTTTCGGCTCAATTTTGGGACGGCCAAGTTGGAGTTCTTGTAGTGCTATGAATGGGCTTTCTATTGACTATAAGTTCGCTTGAAATGGGATTCGGTAGAGGAATTGATGGTGCGATCAAGTTTTACGTTCAAGCTTCGCGTTGCGGACGGTTTGGATAATTGCTTTAAAGAAGCGATTAGTGGGCACCTTTGAGTTGTCTTGTTAGCATTTAAGTGTTGTTTAGCAGTTTCGTAGTTATTGTAGTATTTTACTTGGTTTTGACGTCAATTCTCCTTTAATTGTTAGGATTACGAGATCGTCGGTTCAAGTGAGCGTCGTTGTTTGATTTTTGGGGATTCTAGGTGAGTGGTGCTATCTCTTCAATGAATTTCTAAACTCATGTCTGGAAAGCGGAAGAGACTCGATATATAATGAACTGTGAAAGAACATATTTGTTGCATAAAAGTATGGATCAAGCATTTACTACTTTTTAGTAATTGAAAATGATTTAGGAATCGTTTTTGGAAATGTATTGTCCAAGGATACATATGTGTATCGCGTTACGAACTAGTTTATGAAATGAGTTCGGAAATGATTCAAGAAATGCTCTACGAAACATATTTCTGACGGATGAGCCGTATTGTGATAAAGTTATTTGTTTGGTTTGTGAAATGTATTCTGAATCGGATTTCTGATATTGGATGATGATTGTTTGATGCTCAATATGACTGTGAACCCATTGGGAGTTTGGTGGTATGCATACTGAGTTTAGAATATCCTTCTGGACCGTAGGTGGAGACCTTGCCAAGGAGGGAATCTTGGTAACCTTGTTGCAAAGCTTTGTATCGTGACCATGGTTAAATATTGACCAATAGATTGGTCGATGGAATGGACCATCAACATGTGATATGATATGAGATTCATCAATGGAATAGACCATTGATGTGTGATTTGAGATTAGTCAATGGAATGAACCATTGACGTGGTTTTTATAAAGATTGATCAATAGACTTGACCATTGATAATTTGAATTGTGATGGTGGATTTAAATGTGTATTTGTGACTTGTACAAAGTTTTGATGAAATGAAACAACTCTTATGTGATTCTCTATGTATTTTAAACCTTGAGTTTGGCTTTTGAAATTCTGGTATGGCTTTATGTATTCATGTACAATGGTTGCTCGATCTGCTTAGAAGAGATATGCACTACTTACTAAGCTGTGGTTGCTCACCCCTCTCTTTTCCCAATCTTTTCAGGTTCTTTGGTTGGTAGCCGATAGAGCGAGAGCGATGTTGTGGGATTTTTGGGTGGTTTAAGACCGTGTCATCTTTCATTCTTGTAGGTTTCGAGGTGTGACATCTTGTGGTATCAGAGCCGACTCCCGACAACGTGTGGGGCCATAGTGAGGGCGTTGTGCCCATAAGGGGTGGAGAGTGTGATGACCCAAGCGACGGTGCGTAGGGAGGTGGGATGGCAGTGCGTCCGTGCCTCGGTCCTCGGATGTGCACAGGGAAGAGAGGGGGAGCCTCTCTTGTCCCACGTCGTTTAGGGGGGGAATCTTGAACTAGCTTATAAGGCTTGGGGTTCTATATCTGTGTCAAGCGTTTTAAAGCCATGAGAGTCAGTGGGCCCAAAACGGACAATATTACACATTGTAGACCTAGGGTGTTATAGTACGGCGTCCCACCAACTCCCTTCGTGTCACACCTCGATTCCTAGCAAAAGAGGGGATGACACAGCCGTCCTTTTACCCCAAGGACGCAATCTCAAATCACCCAAAAGCCAACTCCCAAAAGTCCTCTTGGATATCGCTCTCGTGCTACTCATCACTAGTTGAAGAACTTGAAAAAGATTGGAAAGAATGGGGTGAGCAACCATAGCTCAATGAGTAATACATTTCTTCCAAGTGGATCGAACATTCACTATGCATCGTCATAGAACAATATCATAACTTCTCATCTCAAATTCAATATACGATATAAGTAAAATATCGAAAATATATGATAACTTTCCAATAAAAAGCTATACGTACAAAATCAATCATCAAAACTTACTCAACAATAACAAACAATCATCAATGGTCTATTTTATTGATTAATCTCATCAATCACACATCGATGGTCCATTCCGTCGATTAATCTTATGTTCATTATCAAACTATGGTCACGTTTAACGCCGTGACAAAGGCGACTAAAATACCCACTTGGCTGGGTCTACCACCTATATAACTGGCGGTTCGGCCTAGAAGAACGTCCGACAGTATGCATACTCCCTCCTTAGTGGGTTCTCGTCATAGCGATAAGAGCCATATCAACCAAAACATTTCTCTAACAACACACAATCAATACCATAAAGTTATTTCATAAACTGGTTTTACAAACTGAATCACATAACCTTTCACAATTCCATTTATCAATTAAAATGTATTTCATAAAACATTTCGTCATCAATACGAACTACTTTTAGAAATTCCTTTCCCTAAACACTTAAATAAAACATTCACAATTGGTCATTTTAGACCACTTCATAAAGCATTCTCGATCATTTTTCAATCAACTAAAAAGGTAGTAAATCCAATTTATGCGAGAAACATGCTCTTAATAACTCATACTACATTAAAATTCTACCATTTTCAAAATATGAGTTTGTAAATTCATGGAAGAAATAATACCACTCACCTGGAAATGCCCCAAAACCAAATAACAACACTCACTTGAACTGACGATCTCATAATCCTAACAATTAAACAAGAATCGATGTCAAAATCAAGTAAAATACTATAATAACTACGAAACAGCTAAATGACGCTTAATCGCTAACAAAATAAGTCAAAGGCGCCCACAAATCGCTTGTCCAAAGCGATTATCCAAAGCCGTCTGCAACGCGAAACTTGATCATGTCATAACTCCCTCCACCGAACCCCTTTCCAAGCGAGCTTATAGTCAAAAGAATGCCCATTCAAAGAACTATAATAACCCCACCTTGGCCGACCCAAAATCGAGCCGAATACCAATGAAAATCGGCCTAAAAGCCAATGGTCGCACACTGTTCACCATGCGCGCAACTTCAAAAATTTGTATTCGACAAACCGTAAGTCCAAATCGGGTTCCGTAAAATCCCACAACCCCGCAATACCCTAAACTAGCAATTCCATATACATTCATAGCTCGATGACTCAAAAATTGGATTTCATGGTTCAAATAACACATAACTCCGAAATATGAGCCCTAACTTTCAAAATTACTTCGATAAGACGAACAATTGGCTCGAATACTTACCAGGTGTTGCAATTCATAGTTGATTCGGCTAGTTGGAGTGTCCGCGTCGGCTACGCGTGTCAATTTCTCTCTCCTCTCTTCTTTCCCTCTTTCCTTCTTCACGGTTGCGCATCTTCTCCTGCTTTCTTCATTTATTCTGCTGGCTTCAGCACTTCATTTGTTGAAGCAGAAATAAATTGGCATGGCTTCGGCTTTTAAAAGACATGGCTGGGTTTTAATGGACCCAAATATTACACTTTGTCGTTGCCCAAACCTCGCCGCCAAGCCAAATCACCAACCCGAAGTCAGCGAGCTTCGGGTTGTTGCACAAGTCGAGCAGGACGTTGTCGCGCTTCATGTTGCAATGGACGACACGGAGGCAGTGGTAGTCCATGACAGTGGCGAGGAGGTGTTTGACGAAGTGGCAAGTCTCGGGCTTGGAGGGCGGGCAGTGGGCGTTGAGGTCAAAGATGGTGTTGCAATTACAAAGATCGAGGACAAGGTAGACAGACCCAAATTTTGAAAATTAGAGAGAGAAAGTGAATTTTTGGATCTTTTTAAGGGGACCCATCTGCTGACGTGGCACCACATGTCAATTTCTGAGTGGCCTGAAACTTCGCTGATGTGGAGGAAGGGACTACCTAATTTTATTTGTTATTCACTTAATTACCCCGTTTCACCAACCAAGAATGATTTTAGTAGTAATAAGAGAGTTTTTCATTATTCCCACTTTTTCTTGCTATGATTGTGCAATATTCAAGATGACTTTTAGGCCGTAATATCATTAGTCAATCGACTCGACGGGTGGTTGGAAAATTAACATAAGAGAAGATGAGTGATTGCCAAGAGGTTTGTGCGAACAGAGAGGATCCAACTCGCGTATCCGAACTAATGGTCAGGGAGGAAGCCAAATGGAATGAAAATAGGGTGAGAGAGTTGTTTGACTATGAAACAAATCAGGAAATTTTAGCCATTTCCATTAACCCCAAACTTTTAGAGGACATATTGATGTGGACACCAACCAAAACAGGGCAGTTCACAGTGAAGAGTGTGTATAACAACCTTAAAGCATAAAAAGAAACATCGAATCAGAATCGAGCATCAACGTCGTACCAAACCCCTAGAGAATTATGGAATAGACTTTGGAAGGCAAACTTATAACCCAAAATCAAATTTTTTTCTTTGGCAAGTTTACCAAAATGCCCTAGCAACTAAGGAGAATTTAGGTCGGAAACGGATAATACCTCAACCACTTACTCGATATGTCAATAGCATCCAGAATTCATTAAGCATCTTTTTCTTTTATGCCTCGGGACTCAGAAAATATGGAACAACCCATCAGTAAATACTAAAGTCGATAGTTACTCCGTAACTCGAACAGAGGAGTGGATGCTGAATTTTAAACATACCTCCATATCCTTCAAGCTCCTTTCTTTATTATTATAACAGATCTGGGAATCTCAGAACGATTTGGTGTTCAGAGCTCAGAAGTTAAATCCCCAACACATCGTCACCTCAACCATCGCCGCGGAGAAAAACTTCAGTAAATTGTCAGAGAAAACGAATGGAAAACTACAATTACAAAAAGAATTACCTCCGATCGGGACCCCTCCTCGCCCCATGGTTATTAAAATTAACGTCAATGGGTCTTTTGTTGCATAAATAGGGGAAGAGGCCATTGCATGTGTATACTGAGACAGCCAAGGTATCTTGATAGGTGGGTTTGCTCCATCGGTAAGAGTCTTGTCGGTGATCCAGGCAGAGGCGGCTACTGTGCTTGAAACCCTAAAACACTTAGAAGCAAAAAGTGAACTAAAGATCATGTTGGAAATAGATCGAATTGATCTAGTGGAGATGACAAGCGAGGGAGCATATCAAGTGAGTTGGGAAGCTTATGCACTGATCATCGAAGCACAATCTGTGCAAAGCTGTTAACACCTATTTTTAATTGCCCAATTAATTGCACAAAATTAGAAATTAAATTTTTTTAATTTCCCGACCCAACCCCCTCTTCCTCTTTCCCCTCATACGCGTGCATAGCCCATCTCTCTCTGTCTCTCTACCTCGCGCGACCGATGGCCATAGTCATTCCCTTTGCCCGCGCACGGCCCACAGCCATTCCCATTGCCCGCGCTCAGCCCAGCCCCTCTCCTTCTCTCGTCTTCCCCTCCCTATTGCCATGGAAATCGAGATGCAGAGAAACCAAGCTTGCCTCCCTGCACCGGCCCAAGACGGCCACAAAAGTCAAAGATGCAGAGTAGGCTGGTGCAGGTCATTGCATGGAGAATTAATGGAGTAGAAGTAAGTGGTTGTCGACCTTAAAAGACCGGAGAAGAGGAGAGAACGGGGCGGCCACAATCAGAAAGAATGAAACATAGCAGAGAAAGAGAAAGTGAAACCGATAGATTTAGAGAGAGTTTAAGGGAAATAAAGGGTGAAGAAGCGTAAGCTTTGAATATATGAAAGTCGCAAAGGGAAGTAGCCAGCCTCGACGTTGCCCGCAGACTGACCGACGACCCCCCAGAAGTGGCCCCGATCGGTAAGTTTTTCTCGGTCCCCTTCTTTCCACCGTTATCCCCTGTTTTGTTTCACGGGTCGACTGGGACTCGCGCCGATCATTTCGCACCAACCTCGGCCCAAACTGGTCCTTCTCGTAGTGCATATGTCATCGTCAAAGGAAAGTATTGGTCATCGAAGAAGGCCGGAACCTCGAAACAGGTCGGAGTTCCCTATTTTTGGCCATAAGTGCCAACTGATTGACGAAATGCCCAAATGAAGGCTGGAACTATTGTCAACGGAAGTTGTTCTCATTATCTTCGTTTCATGATTCGTTTATGCTTCAATCGACATTCCCTGCCTGCCTTTGTGTTTTTCTTGTGTTTTTACGCCACGGTTCGCACATGTCCAAGTTGGCCACGAATACGCATCCCTTCGCCGGAGACATTTTCCCACAACAATGAAGCCCACGGTACGAGGCCGCCTTAGTTAGCCCATTCCTCTTCACCTTTAATGTGAATATATGTCTTGATTTGCTGGAAGGGTATTTGTTTTGATGTGTGTTTTCGGTGACATTAACGTCGCCGGAATGTGTTCAGTGTTGGTCGGAGTGGTGGCCGGCGAAGGTGTGCGGTTGGTGGTGGTCGTAAGTGTTGGCGGTAGGCACCGGTGGGCGGAAGTGAAGAAGTCTCATCGTGGGGCCTCGGTGAAACTTTGGTGATGGAGGTGCCCTCGGCGAAGAAGACGTCCCAGAGAAGAAGACCAAAGAAAAATTGATTAAAAAAGAAAAGCAAAAGAGAAAAAGAAAATATAGAATGAGATTTTGTGTAGCATGGGCTCTGAGCTTGTTGGCTGAAAAATTTTTGGGCTTAGAGCATTGTGGGCCTGTTTTGCATTTTAAATCAAATGTTGTTTGGGCTGAATTTAGTTGATTCAGACCGAGCCCAAAGTCTGTCCGAATTCCAGGCCCAACCCGGACCTGGTCCGGGTTGGACCAGCGAATCGGACCGGGACCATCGACCCGGATCCGACTATTATTATATTATTATTATTAATATTAAAATATTTTTTTATAAAAAATAAAAAATTTAAAATAAAAAGAAAAATAGATTAATTTAAAAAAATAAGAAATAGCCTAAATAGCTAGACTTTGAGTAATTTTCCTTAAAAAATGTGAAAATCTTTCAAAAAAAAATGTGCTCAAATTGAACAAGCCTTTAGGGCTATACCACATGGTTATGAATGTCCTAAAAATGGATGCCATGTCGTTATTTGTGCAATTTATTATGATCATTATCTGATTGCATGATTTCAATATTTTGAATGTCATCTCCCTAGTTAGGATTAAAACCCTAGATTGCATATTTATTTTGATTGCCGATCATAAGCATAATGACTGTACACTCGCTTGATCACCTCATATGCTATAAGAAAAGTCCTAAAATCAATGAGAAAATTACTAAAAAAGTCTTAAACCTTTTGTTATTGTGCCAATTCAGTCATAAACTTTTTTTTTTGCCATTTCACTTCTAAACCTTTTGCAATTATGTCAATTTAGTCCATTCGGCCACTTTTGGCCAGCTGGTGCTGACGTGGACGCCGAGCAGCTGACATGGTATTATTTTAATATTTTTTTTCCTTTCTCTTTTTTTTTTCTTTCCTTCTTCCCTCTAGCTGGACCAACCATGGGGAGGCTCGCTGGCAAGGTGACCTCGCCGGCCATGGCAAGGCCGACCTCGCCCAACGATGGCGAGGCCTCACCTAGATCTGGCAAGGCCTTGCCATTGCTAGGCAAGCTCGACCTCGCCCAGCCATGGGCGAGGTCAAGCTTGCCCAACGATGGCGAGGCCTCGCCTAGATCTTGCGAGATCTCGCCATGGCCGGGCTAGGTCGAGCTCGCCCATGGCTGATCCAGCAAGGGGGAAGAATGAAAGAAAAAAAAAGAGAAAGAAAAAAAATATTAAAATAATGCCACGTCAGCCGGACGGTATCCATTTCGGCGCCGGCTAGCCAAAAGTGGCTGGATGGACTGAATTGACACAATTACAAAAGGTTTAGGACTAAATTGGCACAATTGCAAAAGGTTTATGACTTTTTTGGTAATTTTCCCTAAAATCAATCCAAACTGCTTGATGAATATTTTTCAAAAAGATAAATAGGATAAAAGGTAGAGAAAGGGCACTGGTCATTCAACTAGTGTAACTAAGTTCTCGAACTCACTTAATCTTAGGTTTGTAAAAGTAAGGCAATTCTCCCATTGCTTTATTTGTCTGTTTAATCGACCCATCATAAACTGATTAATGGCGACTCCTAGATAAAAATTACTTAGAGGTTGAAAACTTAAACCACAAGTCACGATATAATATAAGCTTGAGAAAGCCAGAGTTAAATTCCAGACCTAGACTTAGCGCCACACCAAGCGGCGCCTTCTTCCAAGAAGGTCGGTCACGATAAAAGTTATTCAACAATTAAAAGATGGCCCACTGTTGAAAAGAAAGTAACCATGTCGTGGATTGGGTCGCCAAAGCCCACCACAATAAATGTTTACTGGTTAATTGGGTTGCTTATCCCCCTACTTGTCTTTTGCAATTGCTTTGTTCATAAGCCTGTATATTGTCGTCTCATACTTTCCCTTGAATGAGAATATAATAGAATGTTTTCCGACCCAAAAAAAACGATGACTTAAAGTTAGCAGCTTATTTGAAAGAGTATAGAGAGTAAGTGGATTGGGAAGTCTCCGATTCAATAGGTGTCTCTAGGGGAGCAACAAGAAGGGCTGTCTAACTGTCGACAAGAGTTAGCGTTCTGCCACTTTCTGCTTCGCCAAAGAATTTCAAACTATAATACCACTAACATATCTAATTGAGTATATATAAAAAACAATAAGTGCAAGGAATGGATAATTAAATAAATAAGACTTATTCTTCGTGCAAAGGTTAAAGGCAACATTGGTAAAATTGAAAAGTTTATAATTAAATTAGCATCCGTATAATAAATTCAAGACTAATTAGATAATTATCTCATCTTATAGCTATATTTGGCCCAAAGCCCACAAATGTTTCTACGTGTTTGAGTTTAGTGGCCGGATCTTCACACACATGACCCATGATTAATATAGTACATCAGTCAAATTACCCACATTGACTCTCTCTCTCTCTCTCTCTCTCTCTCTCTCTCTCTCTCTCTCTCTCTCTCTCTCTCTCTCTCTCAGAGGAGCCGTTTAAGGTCGATTGCCATTGTCAAATATGGATTTAGGTATTCAACCTTGGAACCCCTGGGCATGTGTGCACGAGAACGAGAGTTGATGGCAAAGGGCCGTCGAATGGTACTACGATGACTGGAGCAAGAATGTGATGATGGTGGCCAGAGGAAGATAGCTGGTGGCTCGATGTCTGTGGCCCCGATTGAGAGAGATGATCGCCGGTGCAAGCGCGTGTAGGGTACAGTTTTGAATTAGGCTTTGTGTGAGAACATCTCAACAGTAGCATCATCTCTAGCATTGTACAACATTGCTTCAGATTTATATTTGACCAACAAAATGTCCAAATTGCGTTGTTTTTTTTGAGAATTATAGTTATTCAAGTTAACATTACTCTCACTCGACTGAAACATGACAGTATATTTTTCCTACCCTTCCCCTTTCTCCAGTCCTTCCAAATGTTTATCTGTCCCCACAACGTAGGGTTTGGATATGCCACCAAAACTAGCATTGTTGGCTTGTTTAACGATAAATGATCGATTCAACATATCATGCATGTTTCAGAAAGGAATGTTGCATTTCATATGGTAGCAGTAAATTCTCAACTTAATTGAGCCATCGATGGAAGGCAATTCTTACTTTTCGTCGATAACATAATTGTTTTTTCATCAATAACTCACAATGTTGTAGGAATGAAACTAGATAGAATTTTCTAACAGGCCATGCAAGTGACTAATCATATCATGTTTACATATTAACCCTGATAGAGTCGAGCTAGAAGAAGAAACAAAGCTTGTAATTGTAGGCTATTTAGATGCAATATGGCTCTAAGAAAGTAAGTTTGCTATGTAAGTCCAAACTTAAATACGTGCACTCACGCTAAACGTGCTTTAGGGTTTTCAAAACACACGATGCAGGGTGTGATCATACACGCAACGAGATATAAAGCTTGACTTTCTTGAGCAGTGAACAAACCAATCATAATTATGTTAAAATACTGAGAAACCCTAAAAGGAAAATGAAAAGCAAACTTAGAACGAATCTACATGAAGATCTAATTCCTACCTAATAAAGGTGTCCGATCCCTTTTTGCGCCCTTCACCTAATTCCAATACCTGGGCCATTCTCAAAAGCTTTTTGAGTTAAAATATGCAATTAGTCAACAAGAGGGAGATGAGTCATCAAATTATACTTTTTCAGAATCATTTTATGAATTATGGAGAGTAAAATCAATTACAATGCAAAAATTGTCCTTGAAAGTGCATGTTTTTAATGGTTTCATGTTTTCGGTTCCATGATATCTTGATATATAATTGACTTGATATCTTAAAACGAATATTCAGTAATTTTTGGTATAGATTTACAATATGCTTTTGGGATTGCTCTCCCCAATAAGAGTAGTTTCCATCACTTCACGACTCACTACTACCATCCATCACTTTAACTCTATATAAGTAGCCTAAATTTCCCAAATTAACTTGCACTCATCAAACCTGTCAAAATGGCGAATTTCGACTCAAACATAGAGAAATTTGATGTAGAAGCAGAGATCCCATGTTCCCGGAGATAAAACGAGCCGGTTGGATCACCTTCCCCTTCATCGCAGGTTGATTTCTCTCTCTGCGTGTGCATGCTTGCTGGATTTGTCATCGGCACTTAAATCTCATTCACAGAGTTATGCAGGGAGTTCATCCCATAATGATTAATACCTTTGTGAAATTGGTTTTAATCCTGAAGCATTAATACTACATTAAACTCAAGAACAGATAAATTCAATTAGAGTTTTCACACCAAGTTTGGCAGTTTATTGTATGTCGACTTTATAGTGACAGATGTACATGAAATTAGGTGATTAATCTGACTATACATTTCCTATTTGGTCAGAAAACTAATGAGTTTTCCATGGATGTCTGTCTTAGATCGAAAGTTTGACACGACGTGTTAGTTCAATCTATACATGGACAACGATGTTCATGGGGATAGGCGGAACGGGATGGATGGTGAACTTGATCGTGTTTCTGATCGAAGAATTCAACGTGAACAGCATCGACGTGGCGCAGATTTACAATGTCGTCAATGGTTGCATGAATTTCCTTCCCGTTCTTGCCGCAATCATCGCCGACTCTTTCCTCGGCTCTTTTTGGGTCACCTCCATCTCTTCCTCTATTGCCTTGATGGTAATAAACACAGTGCATAGGAAATTAATAACTCGCATTATCAAATCCATAACAACATTTGAGGACAAAAAACATGTATGGGTGGTGATATCCTTATTTATTCTCAATTTTCTTTGCTACCATTGTAGGGAATACTTCTTTTATCCCTAACAACGACCCTAGCTCCATTGAGGCCTGACCCATGTGTGAGCAAATCAAGCTCCTGCACATCCCCATCGAATCTTCGACTTGGGTTCCTTTACACGGGTATAGCCCTACCGGCTCTCGGTGCGTCGGGAATGGGGTTGACCATGGTGACGTTAGGAGATATGAAACCCAGCATGACCAATCCACTTTCTTCAACTGGATCTTCTGTGTCCAATTTGGGTCTCCCATCATCGGAAGCACGGTGATCGTGTATATTGAGGACAGTGTGAGCTGAGGCTTAGGGTTTTGGCTATGTGTTGTCACGAATGTAATTGTCACGAATATACTATAAAAGTATGATTTAGGGTGGGGTCAAGCATACCTGACATTAAGAAATTATCCCCCAAACAGTATACATCATGCTATATAGTCTCCCAGTTATGCCGGTAGAATTGGCCATTAAGTCCATCCGGTCTTAGAGCCTTGGATGCACCCATTTGGAACACAGGTTTTTTCACCTCATCAATCGACACTCTTCTCATTAAGGCCTCATTCATCCCCTCTTTGGAAGTGTATGGGCATCGATCAATCACTGGTTGGAAATTTTTGCATCCCCGTTGACTCATATAAAGCCGGATAAAATGATGGATATGTGACTTGAGTTCTGAAAGATCCCTGCTCCATCTATTCTCCCCCATTTTCAGCATAGAAATTGTATTTTTTTTGTCTTCTTTGAATCGTGGTGGCATGAAAGTATTTGGTATTTCTATCTCCTCACTTTAACCAGCTGATTCGGGACCTCATACTCTAGTACATCTCTTCTTGCCTCCATAGTCTCTCAATTTGCTCCTTGATTTGTTGAATGGCCACTTTTCCCCCTCTCCTGTCCCGGCTGTTTGTCATGTTCGTTATTCTCCTCATCAAGAATTCTATTTGTTTATGTGCATTTGAGAATTTCCTCCTACTCCACCTAGTTAAGGCTTCAACCACTTTTCTGGACTTACTCACAAAATCTACAATAGTGTTTGCCTGGTCATGCCATGCGTCCTCCACAATGTCTCTACATTTAGGTTCGTCTAGCCAATAAGCCTCAAAACGGAATTTCTTTTTCCTCTTGTCCTTGAGTGGGGCCAAGGATAATAAGATTGGGCTATGGTTGGAGCCAATGGTCGGTAGCCTATAAGCTTCTACCTCATGGAATAACACCCACCATTTCATGTTGCATACCACTCTATCTAGTCTTTTCCTTATCAATTCCTCACCGTCTCTATTGTTTGCCAACGTATAAGCACACCCTTTACTCTTTACGTCCATAAGTTCGCAATCATTTAACATATCCCGGAAAGTCACCAATCTATAATAATCCTCCTCTCTTTTACCTCTTTTCTCCCACTAGTACCGAATCTCATTAAAGTCACTCATACATATCCAAGGGAGTCTGTTTTCATGATGAATATATCTCAGCTTTCACCACGGGAGGAGCCTTTCCCAAAAGTTAGTTGGTGCGTAGAGAAAAGTTACACGCATTCTCTTTCCGCTACTGAGATCCTTACATATTAAATCTACAAGATTCTTCGTGCTTTCCACCTCCTCCATCGTCACCTCCTCATCTCACATAGCTCCAGCCAAACCTTTTGGGTCTACTATCACAGAATTCCGAAAATTGAGTCTATTTGTAACTCTATCCACCATTGCTCTTTTATTCTTAGTTTCCATTAAAAACATTACGTTGGGTCTTTCTTGAGCCACTATGGCTCTCAGGTGCTGGAATGTCAGAGTAGAACCCAGACCCTGACAATTTCTGCTCATAATCTTCATATATCCCCCGATGACTTATTAGGGCTAGCCACCAAAACCCATTCCTTTGAGCCATCCTCAATTGAAATCAGGATCTCACGAAGCTGAGTAGCATCTAGATTGTGGACATTATCTCCCTGAGAATTATACAGTTCATACCTTTCAACTTCTTCGATGCAGGGGTTTGATGGTATTCCTTTCCTTTCAATATATAGCTCTCGACATTGTGTTTGGGAGGTGCCTCCATCCATGGAGTATCTGAAAGTATGAGTTGGGTACTTTGATGCCTCTTTCCTCGAGTTTCCCTGACCACTATCTCTTTTCCCTTACCCTTCAGTTTAGCGTTTTCCTTTTGTTGAGTTTCCATAGTTCTCAAACCATTTAATTCATCCACTATAGTGAGCAGCACACCCTCCATCACACCACCCTGTTCCGGGGTTTCCGAAAAAATTTCATCTTCGTCCGATTCCATGAACTCTTCTCAACAGTTTCCAAAAAGAGCTAGCCTCATGTGCTTCTGCTTTTAACTAGTAGCCATAATTTCCTTCACTAACTTCTCTTGTTTCAACTTCTTTATAAGGCACTTCCTCGCAATTAGTGGTAAGATGCCTCATCTTCCCATAAGAGTAACAAAAATGGGGAAGACATTCATACTTGAAATCAACCTAATATTGATCGTCTTCAAAGTTCACCACAATCCCTGAAGTGAGAGCTTGTGCTAAATCTAGAAGAACTCTAGCTTTCCCCACCTTGCACAGACCACCTTCTTTCGCTTCCATCTTTATCTCTATGACTTTCCCAATCTTAGAGGCCACCTCTTGCAAAGAGTTTTCAGTTATCCTTGTTATTGGCATTCCGTGAACTTGTACCCAAAAGGCACAATGCGTGAAAACATGGCGGTGAATTGGTATTTTGGGGTTTAGTTGTAGGAGGATGAGTAAGTTGCATGAGAAGACCACGAGCTACCTTCCAAAACCCTCTCCTTGTCGCTCTTCGACCTAAATGTAAACATGAACAGACCTTATTGCAGTTGATCTACTACCACATTCTCCGTTTTCCAAGCCTTCTTCATAGTAGTTAGGATGGCTTGAAAATTAACATTGGGCCTAGAGTGGAGTTTGCCCGGTAAAGTCAAATTACAAGCCTCCAATTTCTCCTCTAGAATTTCCTCGAACACATAGGCTAAAGGGTTCTTCGTCCACATTCTTCCCATTCGATTACAAAGAGCTGTGAGTCTACGCTCTTTTAACCTTTCCTTTTCCATTCTACTCACTCCTCTGTTTCTAAACAGGTATGTAACACCTTCAGAAGACAATGTCATATGCTTACAAAGAAGGATAGTAGTTTCCACTTCCAATTTGATCGCCAGTTTCCTCTTCAATATGCTGTTCCTCCAACCTGGGGGATTGTGTAGAACTTTCTGTAATGGGCAAGTAGTACTGATTCACGACAATAAAACTTGAAGGATGAAGGGAGCTCAGGAGCAAATTGGTTAGGCAGAATTAGGATTTGACGGGGAAGGATTATATTTTGCGATTTAGGGCATGGAATGGGTGAAATGGATATGGTAACTAGGAGTCAAGTACTCCAGAGGTGATGGTGGGGTTACGTCTGTCCATGGGTTTGGTGGGGTTATGATGGTTGCATTGTGTGGGTGTAGGGGTAATCGGTGGGTTCTTATGGTGATGGAAAAGGATTTGTTGTAGATGGGAGATTGGCGATTATGTGAGGGTACAATGGAAGCAAATATACCTAAGGGTTTCACGGGAGTAAGGTTAGCTATAAGGGTTTGGCTATCACCATGGATAAAGAGAGCTCTCCCTGGGGAGAGGGAAGACTCTCACGGGGGAGAGGAAATTGGAATATCCTCATGATGATGGATCAAGTATATTTGAATGTCCATTATCGTGGACAGCAGAATTCCATTGCTCCGCATTCATCCATGCTGCTGGTAATTCCAATTGAAGTTGGTAGGTTTCAAAAAACTTTTAGTAAAAAAATTGAACGGTTAACATTTTTAAGGTAATTTGTTGGTTACTTACCGTTTTGCACGAATTGGATCCCGTTATGAAATATCTTTCACCGAAAGTCATTCTTCGATTTTTTTTAAAGGAGACAGGTTCTATAGCGACTTCAGATAGGAAATATGACAGGTAGATAAGGAAATCAAAGCGTTACTTCAAACAAAACTGTACTTACACAAACCGTGCCAAAATTTAATCAACGAACGATGATAATTATAGCAGTTGTGCCATAACCGTCTTTGAGCAATTCTCCTAAGGTTGTATCCATGTTCCTTCATTTCAAAAATTTCATGCCCATGCTCTCACGATATCATGATCTTGTCTCCAAGCGGTTGCTCCCTTAGATTTGCATTTTGGTCATTCCATGATTCCGTTGCCTCACTCATTAGTAACTTCAAACTCATGATTGCATCTTGATGCCCTTTCTACATCCAACTTTATCTTGATGCATCTATTGGTATTCTGTCGCCCTTTCTAATCAATACTTTTGTCAACTTTGTTAATTATACATCGTCTTATGTCAACAACCGATCAATAGTGGTCATCAATATCCATCAATATAAATAATAAATTTTGTGGTCATTGACAATGGGTCACATTCTTCATAATACCCTACACTTTAGTCATGTGCTTTATCCATATCAACGAACTAGCCAATTTTTGGAGCAACACCAACACTTTAATGAAATTACCAATAATTTGGACATTAGCAATTTAGGTACTAACTTACTAGCGCTTCAAATTTAATAAGTACTGCATGAAATTACCATCCTAAGTTAGGATGAATTGCCAACTTCTGTTAGATTTTACCAAAATTGTTGGGTCACTGCTTTCATTTGAGTTAATTATGGACACTATTGTTTCTTTTAATTTGTCAAATTTTCTTATTGTTTGCAAGTTCTTATTTTCATTTCTTAGCGACACCTTAAATTTATCCATATTTTTTTTTAAATAATCAATCTTAATCAGAGTCAATTACTAACTTTTTTTATAATTAAATAATCAACTATATTTTGGTTTCCAAATCTCATTTGAGTTACTTATCAAGTTCATTTTCTTTTAATTACCATAGTTTCTTATCTTTTACCAACTTTTGTGGAAAAAATCTAAATTAAGTTTAAGTTATTCATCAATTTCTCTTCGATATTAAGTTACAACTCTCTTTTACGAGACGTTATCAAACATTAAAAACTTATTACATTGTAAGATGTAATAAGTATTTAACTTTTATCATTTTTTTATGATGTTCCACATGCACGTAAGATAAATTTTAAGTTAATCCTTCAAAGTTCTGTATACCAGGCACAATAAATGTTTTTTATGTTCTAATTTTTTTATAGTTTGCAAAGACTTATATTGTGTTTCTTTTGAAATGTCAGTAATATTTCATTCATTTATGATATTTTGCTACAACAAATCTATCTGCTAATTTAATATGTCGAAAATTGTTTATGGTTATCTACATACGTTAAATTCACAACCTTCGTTAATTGGGAAACGTAAATAAAAATTGTTCCCACTTGTTGGGGGGAAACCACTTGAAGGAAATAGATATTTAGAAAAGGAAGGCAACTTGTTATCGCACCTCACCCAATTTGGATAGGTGTAGTACATTTGTACTGGACAAACAAGTGGCCATTTATGATTTGCCCGGGTACGTCCGTGTTTGTATAAATAAATAAATAGATATATGGGGAAAATAATTAAATTAGTCTTGAACTTATTATATGAATATCGATTCAGTCTTAAATTTTTGCGCGAAATTTCAATGTAGTTATTTCGATCAATTTTCGATTGAAATCGCTCACGTAGCGGTCTAATCATCGCCGGCCATCCTATGTGGCAGATCGTCACATGAGCGATTTCCGCCAAAAATTGATCGAAGGATTACATTGGAAATTTACGTGAAGGTTTAGAACTAAATTTACAAAATTGGAAAATTTTGAACTAAATTGGCATTCGTAGAATTGGTTTTACAATTGATCGGACAAGTTTCCACACATATATTTGTGTATGTAAATGAACTCTACATCCACGTTACAATTTGGGATTTTCATGGTATTAATCCTAACTGGTATGCCTGTGACAAATTTACCCCAAACTAATTATTAAGTCAAGACCGCAAAATGGTACACACGTGACATTTTCCTTTCGTTAGTCTTCATCAATGTTACCGTGAATTTCTTGAGCATGGCAATAACTTAGCTGACTTGAGAAGTTCATGTGGAGATTCTAACAAATGATAATGTATCATGTGTGTACCATTTTAGGATTTTTTGTGACTCAAAAATTAGTTTTTGGCAGATTTGTCACCGGTGTACCGGTTTTGATTTTTTGGTGATCTAAAAATTAGTTTATGGTAAATTTCTCGCAAATAGGAGTGAGTGACATACAACTCGAACCAGACTGAACTGGCTAGTTCTAGGCAGTTCTCGAGGTGGCGATCCGATTCCTGATTCCACAAAATTGGAACCAGTGATTTTCAATCCTATTTCCAATTTCAAGGTGGAATTGCCTGTCCGAACCGGACCAATTTTATACTTTTATTTCTTAAGATTTTTTATAGAACAGTAGTGATTGTAAACCTAATCGCTCTTTCCCTCTCACGCGGTCATGCCCCTCCCTTCCCTCTCAGCTCTCACGCCTCTTTCACAATCACAAATCCTAATCGGCTAATCACTCTTTCCCTCTCTCACCTGAGTCATGGGACGAGACTTGTGAGGAAGTAAAAGTAAATGCGAGAGAAAGAGAGAACACTTGTAAGAGCTTTAGGTGGAGTTTGGGTCATGAGACAGCCTGGAAGCAGGGAACACGCGGCTCTCTTCTCTCTTTCTCTCCCTCTAGCGCCGGCTTCGTCACAAAAAGAAAAAACATGCAATCAGTTCCATTGAATCACTTGAGACCCGGACTAGGACTGGTTGCTCCAATCCGATCTAGTTCCAAGATCAGGCATTCCGGTTCCCGCTTCTGGAGCAGGAATTAGATCGCTTGGGAATTGATCATCCCTAATTACAAGTATATAAGTTTAGAGTTTTTATTAATCTAAACTTAATTTGAGACAAATTTATTATATGTATACCAATTTGGAATTCTTCATAATATTAACCTTATATTTATGGGCCGGTTGAGGTAGGAGGGGTATTAATTCGCTGAGAAAAAGACAAGATTCCGTAGCACTTGTACGGTGTTAATTTCCATGTTCGTCCATATAAATCTCCGAATTGCAATAGTTGAAGTCACGTTTTTCATATGCAAGATTTTTACCTTCTCATTCATACCAATAAACATACAACAAAAAAAATCATAATAAAAATTTGATGTCTCCTTTCTCTCCTCCCCTCTTTCTTCTTCTTCTTCTTAGTGGGTTGATCAGCCGCAATGCTGATCTGCGCCCTCCGTCCACACTGCCGTTGGACTCGCCATGCCTATCGTCGTTGCAGGCGAAGCCCTCACCACGACCTACCCATCACTGTAAATAAGTTCACGATGAAACCAATCCTAAGTTTGAACTATAGTCAACATAACATACCAATTAAGGAATCATTCTTGGATATTAATTTCAATTATCTTCTTGAAAATAACATGAGATTAGTGTTTTGTGGTTTAAGTTTTAAGATATATTGACACAAGCCATATTCTCGAGCATCGCCAAGCTTTTCTATAAAAAAATTAAATAATAAAAAGTATATAAATCCAGGTTAAATTCGTAGTATTTAAAGCATCTAATGTATTTTTTAATGTGAGATGATATTTCGGACTGGGTTATATCTTCTACAGGGATATTTTTAATTGTATATCTCCTGTAGAATTACAAACGAAGTGATCGATAAGGAAGAAGTTGAAAAGGAGGAAAAGAGAATAACGTGCGCATGAATGTTAACAAAGAGGAGCTGCAACATTGCCAATTGAGCAAAATGACTAAAAAGTGGTGTCAAACTCTAATATTGCTCAAATTTCAATATCTTTCTGTTGATTATAACTCGAAGTTTCCATTCGATTTGGAATCAACACAAGTTTGTGATCATTGGAACAATCAGAATGTTTGCGAGAACATAAAGACACAATGGTGGATGACTGAATATGCAAAATGATGGCCCGCCTAGTGCTTGGACGAACCTGGCCACCAGGTCGGCGCCTGAAAAAGAAGTGACCGGGCTGCCGGCCAGGTTCTGGTGCCTGGAAAATGCCCAGAAGCTAGAGCGCTTTCTGGTGCTTTGGCCATGCGCCCAAGCCTGTTTTAATAGACGCTTGCCCCTATCGAGGACTCGATTCAAATGACTTTTAAACCCTATTTTGACATCTATGTTGTACACGATTTGCAATTCTATGCCTCTATCACACAGGCTCTTTCAAATTGCAATTCACCTACTAATTCATAACACTCCTCAAACATCGGGCCGGCCTCACTCCACTTGAGACTATCGCGAAGAGCATTCTGGCAGCAACCAATCTGATTGTCCTTGCATCGCATCTTCTCCATCAAACAGCAAGTCACCACTGCTGCGATCACCGAAGGCCGGTAACAGAGAAACCTCGAATCAGAGACGAGAACGAGAAGGGATAGCTCGAACAAGGTCAAGAATTGATCCATTTGTGAGCTAGTGTGAAAGTGAAGCCTTCCAACGATGTGATCTAGGAAGGAAAATGGAGTGACCGGGTTCATCCTCCACTCGAGCGTAGAGAGCACTAAAAGTTCCATTCTTTGGACCGTCTTAGGCTCAAACATATAGCTTGGTCCCTCAACCTGCGGAAATAGTATAGTGTTCTATTATCATCACCGAATCTACTTCTCTATAATGCAAATAATTGAGATAATTACTTTTTAAAGCAAGCAGGATGACAAGCAAAAAAATAGTCACCAGATCTTAACTTACTTGAAGAGCTGAAAGAGTTGAAATATTGATCTCATTAACTTTGGCAGCCAAAGAGAGACAAGCAACAGCCACCAACTGCACCATCCATGGCTTCATCTCTACAACCCAAATGTTCGCAAGAAACCGGTCGTAATAGTCGACTGACAGGATCTCCGTGAAGCAAGAAAAAGCATAGCGTAGACACACTCGATGCATCCACTTTATCACCTCTCTACGAGCCCCATCGAGAGCCGAGTGCTCTTGAAGATGATCTCGGTAACTGCGAAATAGGTGCTCGGAATGTGCTTGCTCTTCTCTGGACAAGAGGATTTGAAGCTCAAGCTCATCTTCTTCCTCTTGAAGCTTCTCCTGTTTCATGAATCGGTAGTGCAGAAACGGTGACGATTCTGGGTCACTTTGTTCTTTGGTTTGCTCTTCCATGAACCAATGTTGCTCACTGCAATGAAGATTCGGACTATCACGCATGATTGGTTGGTTCTGATTCGGCTGTGTGAGTCTTTGAGCCCTTGTCTCTTAAATCTAGCTTTTCTAGTCAGCACTTTTTATGGGTCAACCTGCATTAACATATATCAATTTGTCAACATGAAGTAGATAATACATCTTGTAATTATGTGTGTACAGAGAGACTTGTGGTTTTTTTTCGGTAGAATGAGAGACTTTGCGGTTGGGATATCATTAATTGAAGAGTTGATGATGGTACCATTGTTGGGTTCCTCCAGTGCTAAAAATGCAGCGGAATTTATAAATCAAAACTCTAGACAGGATCCATGCGTATATTGAAATCTAAACAGAAGTTCAACACGTACCTTTTTGTAGATCAAAGGTAAATTGACAATCGATTATGTCTGGATTAGTGCCCCAAGTATTGCACCTCTATCGGTATCCATACACACAAACGGAAGTCTCCAATAATCCAAGTACTAGCTAAAGATCTTGGACTTCTTTTTCCTAATCGCCTTTGATCTTCAAGACTTTTTCATAGATCTCTAAACAGAAAAGGATTCTCTTCATATATATATATATATATATATATATATATATATATAGCCTCATTATCTACGCGAACTAAAAGAAGTGGGGTCGGGCGATTTGGGCCCGCCAAAATGTCCACCTTCAATCGTACGTTTAATCATTATTTCATAACGTGCACGACCACGTAGATAAGTTAAATAGAAGAATAAATTAAAATCTACTTTTTATTTTAAGTAGATCCCGGTACACAGAAAATATTAACGCAGTTCGCTATTATGTGCGATCATGTAGGTTCACTAAACATTAGCAGCATAAGCGATCTCTAGTAAGACATTATGACTACCTAAGTACAGTGAAGGTCGGTTTTCCAACACAACCTAAACTACAACTAATATTAGAGTATCAACCTTGATTGATTCCTAGGGCAGACCACTAATAATCTTCCACTTGCACTAGAACCAATGATATAAACTAAGTCCCTTTATCACTTGATTTTCGAGTTAAGCATAAGGCAGGACAACTGTCATCCTTATACAGCTCAAACTCATTTTCCCAATGCCGCAGCTAAACTGTCAAAGCAAGTAGTTGACTCTTCAACTCACTTGAGCATGGCAATGCATTTCACAGTTTCAACTCTACAGGAGGTTAGGATATCATACCATCGTTATATGAGAGGGACAAATCCCATCTTATCTACTCACATCACTCAGCATGATTCATGACATGCCCAGCCATTACCTTTAAAATAACCTATTACGGCTGACATTTGATAATGTTAACGCATGACAATCCACGTCTAGGAAACCATGGCAGACTCAGGTCAAAAGACTATACTCTGTAGCTGTGATGAGAAACATTGATGACATTATATAACAATCCTACAGTATTCTCATGGCGGGTTTGTCCAATACAATGTTCTCCAACATGTATTTCATGTAATCAACTTTATATCTCTATATTCATGATCCGTGAAACTTGATCATCAGTTGACTCACATACTAGTCTTGAACACCATTGGCATCCCAATGCATAATGGCAATTGACTAGGGACATTTAGAATATTAATATCCACTCTATTAATAGAGTTTCACAATCAAATCACATATTCGATTATCTATTAAGGATATTCATGGGATAAAGATTTCGTATTCAATTATTTACTCAAATTAAATCGAAATCAAATATAATACATATTTTATTAATGAAGAATGAAAATGTATATCACATATACTCCCACTTACATCAAGATCAATCACTAATGTGTCTAAGGCCTAAAGCGTTACAATGACGCTCATGCTTACGTTGCGGAAGAGCCTTCGTCAACGGATTAGCTATATTCAACTCCGTAGCAACTTTGCACATCTTGACATCATCTCTTTCAATGAATTCTCGAATGAGATGATACTTCCTGAGTTTGTGTTGAGTATGTGTTTGGTCTTCTGGTAAGACCTAGGCTCTTTAGCCAAAGCTATAGCCCCATTGTTGTCACAATAGAGGTCCGTTGGATTCAAACTAGTGGGATTGATTCCCAGTTCTTCTATGAACTTACGAATCCAAAGAGCTTCCTTTGATGCTTCTGAAGCAGCAATATACTCAGCTTCTGTCGTAGAATCTGCAAGAGTGTCCTACTTGGAACTCTTCTAGCACACCGCTCCACTATTCATGCAAAAGACAAAACCTAACTGTGATCAAAGGTCGTCTTTGTCGGTTTGGAAACTAGCATCAGTGTAACCACTTAAAGTGATATGTTCATCACCTCCATAGACTAAGAATAAATCCTTAGTTCTTCTCAAGTACTTAAAGATATTTTTTACAGCAATCTAGTGAGGTTCCCCTGGATCTGATTAGTATCTACTTGTCATGCTCAATGTATAAGCAACATCAGGACGAGTGCATAACATAGCATACATGATGGATCCCAGAGCTGATGCATAAGGAATCCTACTCATGCGGTCTCGCTTATCTTGTGTTGAAGGACACTGAGTCTTGCTAAGACTTATGCCATGTGTCATCGGGAGAAAACCTTTCTTGGAATCTTGCATATTAAACCTATTGATGACTTTGTCAATATATGTACTTTGACTCAGTCTAATAAGTCTCTTAGATCTATCTCTATAGATCCTGATCCCCAAGATATAATTTGCCTCTCCTATGTCCTTCATGGAGAAAAATTTTCCTAGTAATGTCTTAACTGACTGAAGTATAGGAATGTCATTTCCAATGAGTAGTATGTCATCTACATACAATACTAGAAACACAATTGCACTCCCACTAGACTTCTTGTATACACAAGCTTCTTCTTTGTTTCTGACGAAGCCAAACTCTTTAACAGTTTTATCAAAACGAATATTCCAGCTCCATGATGCCTGCTTCAATCCATAAATAAAACGTTGAAACTTGCATATCTTCCTAGTGTTATCTAGTGATGTAAAGCCTTCAAGTTGTGTCATATACACATCCTCCTCTAGTTTTCTGTTAAGGAAAGCTGTATTTACATCCATTTGCTATATCTCATAATCATAATATGCAGCAAACGCCAGGATAATCCGAATGGACTTAAGCATGGCCACTGGTAAAAAGGTCTCGTCATAGTTAATCCCATGAGTTTGTTTGAAACCTTTAGCTACTTGCCGTGCTTCGTAGATGTGAATCTTTCTATCCATATCAGTTTAAACCTTTAACTACTAGCTGTGCTTTATAGATGTGAACCTTTCCATCCATATCAGTTTTCTTCTTGAAAACCCACTTGCACCCTATAGATTTGATACCTTCGGGTGGATCAATCAAAGTCCAAACTTTGTTTTGATACATTGAGTCCATTTTAGATTTCATGGCTTGAAGCCATTTATCAGAGTCTAGGCCCATCATAGCTTCTGTATAGGTCGTAGGTTCGTCATTTTCTATTAACAAAAGATGACGATGTTCAATCACAAGAAAACCATATCTCATAGGCTCACGATGTGTTCTTTCAGATCTACGAACTATAGGTGCCACTGAAGTAGACTCTACAACTCTTTGTAGATCTAATTGAGGTTCCTCATAAACTGGAACACCCTCTTATGGCACAATAACTTATTCGAGGTTTACCTTACTCTTACCGGTTCCTTTAGTAAGAAACTCTTTTTCTAAAAATACATCATTTTAAGTAATAAATACTTTGTTCTTTGATGGATTGTAAAAGTAATATCCTTTCGTTTCTTTAGGATATCCCACAAAGAAGTATTTATCAGATTTGGGTCCAAGTTTATCAAAAAGTAAATGTTTTACATAAGCTTCACAACCCTAAATCTTTAGAAAAGACATACTAGGAACTTTTCCTATCCACATCTCATATGGTGTATTCTCTACAGCTTTTGATGGACTTCTATTTAGTGTAAACACAACTATCTCGAGTGCATATCCTTAGAAAGATAGTTAGAGGTCTGCCCTAGGAATCAATCAAGATTGATACTCTAATATTAGTTGTAGATTAAGCTGTGTCGGAAAACTGACCTTCACTATACTTAGGTAGCCATAATGTCTTGCTAAAAATCGCTTATGACTTGTAGGTCAAAAAGGGTTTTGAGCACACTGCTAATGTTTAATGAACTTATAGGGTCGCACACAATAACGAATTGAATTAATATTTTCTGTGCGGCGGGATCTACTTAAAATAAGAAGTAGATTTTAAGTTATTCTCCTATTCAACTTATCTATGCGGTTGTGCACGTTATGAGATAACGATTAAACGTACAATTGAAAGTGGACAGTTTGGCAGACCCAAATTGCCCGGCCTCACTTCTTTTAATTCGCGTAGATAATGAGGCGAAATATATATAGATATATTAGCGTGTGAGTGACAAAAAATCCTAAGAAAAACGCCTCCAAGAGAATACGAAGAGAATCGTTCTCTATTCAGAGATCTTTGAGAGAGTCTCGAAGATCAAAGGTGATTAGGAAAAAGAAGTCCAAGATCTTTAGCTAACACTTGGATCGTTGGAGACTTTCGTTCGTGTGTGTGGATAATGGTAGAGGCGCAACACTTGGGGCGCTAATCCAGACACAATCGATTATTAATGTCACGCCCTGAACCCCATCGAGCACGCAACACACTTCTCTGGTTGAATCATACGACGTTCCAGGGTATCGCCGACCCAATTAAACTTATCAGAGATTTATCAATCAGCAAAAGCCACAAATACCCGGACAGTAATAACTGGGTAAACAGGGGAGATTAATCACATCCATCATCGATTCAAACTTATATAATATCTACAATTTACAAAACCATAATATAAACAAGAACACCGAGCTTCTACACTATAAACCACCGATGACAAAAAGGATCGATAGCCTGGGTACCCTATCACCAAAAACGGTACGCTTCAAAAGGCCTACTCCCAACTCCTACTCTAGCCTCTATGTCCTCTGCTTGGCGTCCACTCAGAATCTGACTCTTCATCGTCCGAATCTGAATCCCTTTAAACTGTCTGCTTCTTTAAGGACTCCGGCTTAGCCTCGATCTCAATCGGGTTATTGAAATCACCCGACTCCGCTGGAACCTCAACCCGCTCTTCTTCAACTGGCTCCTCGTTCGACTCATCCTCTGGCACAAACTTAGGATCGTACCATGGCTCATATTCGGGTACGTTCTCTGGTTCCTCTTTAGGCACATTTTCTGGGGCCTCTTCAGGTTCTACCTCAGGTTCTTCCTCTGGAATCGCCTCGAGATCCACGTCCATCGGATCATACCCCACCTGGGACTCTTCCGATTTTGGTTCGTGCTCGACCCCCGAGGGCTCAGGTGCTGCAGGCGCAGGCTGAAGTCCTGACTGCGCTAGACTAGTCTCCAAACTAGTCATCTCACCATTCGGAGGAGGTATGGTTGATGGATCTCAGTCCCCAACTCCATCAAAGGGAACATCGAAGCCACGAACGGGACCGAACTCATCTATCCCGTCCTGAAAGTACCAGGCAGTGTACGTATGGGCCTGCCAAAGGAGTAGTCCTATATCTACCCAAATTATCATCGTATGCTTAACCCAAGTCATATTATCGTCTATCGGGTACTCTACAACATTGTGGTCGGTGTGCATCGGTACTCCAAAATGCTCAGGTGGCGGCGATAGGGGATTCATTGCTTAGGCCGGGGTTCTAAAATTTTTGGTTAAAACAACCATGAGATTACATCTCAATAAGTACACGCCCTAAACCCCACCTAGGCTATCACGTACCTCCAGATAATCACAAACACAACCACACTCAACCATCACATAACAAGCACACAATTATACTTACCTAGGCCTTTCCTACGGGCAACCTGCACATTAGCCATAGTAGTACAATTTCCAATCACATGCACGCTCTAATTACATTTCATGCATTTGTTCTAGCCTCATCACATTCTTTCCACCCAACTTGCTAGTGACTCGCGTAATGATATTGCCTCAGGTTCATTGCGACCATCTCACACTCAACTCGCTAGTGACCCGTGTAGTAATATCGCCTCAGGTTCACTGCGACTAACTTATTCTCGACTCGCCAGTAACCCACATAGTAGTACTGCCTCAGGTTCACTGCGACTAACTCATAACAACACTTCAGGGCCCGCGTAATAGTACTGCCTAAGGCCATGTATCTTGCCCGGGTAGTGGTACCGCCTCAGGCTCAATACCCACCACCCACGACACAACCCGCGTAATGGTACCACCTCAGGTTGACCGTCCTCCGGTAATACCAAGCATCGTCCCGCGTAGTCATACCACCTTAGGACGGATCAATTCCTCGAGTAATGATACCACCTTAGGGATTTCTGTTATTACACGTACCACACCACACTCGCTTTCTCACTCATTCACATACTCAACACCCACATGCCAACATATTGGCCAATCACACTTGGCCCGTGCACGCATCAAACCACACATTTCTCAAACTCAATAAACACCCAACGTGGCCAATTGACAGTTAATTTCAATTCGGCCCAAGCGTGCACATAACAGAGTACATTTCAATCAATCAAATCATGGTACAACAAATATACAATGCCACTAACGGGCCCACAAACACAGCCACTACATGGGCACAAAATTCAACATTTCCTCATCCATTTTTAGCCCGAATCGTCACCACAATTCAGCCATAAATCAACGCACCAAACCGATACCGTTTGCCCCGAAATCGAACCATACGCTCGTCAATACGAGCCTAATTTCCAGCACCCAATTTCACATCATCTCAGCCCCGAAACATCATCATTTCACCATCTAAAATCAATCAATATCAACCCCTAAATCAGTCCACTCAATTAATCCCTAAACAGCCCCTAATAACCCTTAAACGGCCCCTAATTAACTCGATTCAGCCCTAATTCGTCCGTCGATACCCGACGTCTTAAATAGAGTTTAGGGCGTGACTTACCCAAACTCTAGATTGGCTTGGCTAGAGTGGGAAGGGGGCGGCTGATCGGCGGCTTCACGGTGGCATACAGCGGCGGCGAGCGGCTCGACGACGGCGACGGTTGGCTGGATGGCGGCTTCCTTGACCGCGATTCACGGCCATGGAAGGGTAGAGAGAGAGAAGGACGGTGTGAGGGTGGTGGTGCGGCTCGGCGACGGCGGCGGTTAGCTGGACGGCGGCTTCTTTGGCCGCTGTTCACGGCCATGGCAGGGTAGAAAGAGAGAGAGAGAAGGATGGCGTGAGGGTGGTGGTGCGGTTCGGTGGCAGGACGGTGGTGGCACGGCGGATGGTGGCTTACGAGCGGCGGCGCGGCAAGGGGGAGAGGCGGTCAGTCGATGAGGGAGGAGAGAGAACCGAGAGTGGGAGGGAGAGAGTGAGGAGAGAGAGAGGGAATTTGGCTTTAAATAATCCAAGCCAATAATTGATGTCCCAAAAGACCATCTTGCCCTTCTCTCACAAATCCAATCAACAGCCTAGATTTGTTTTTATCTAGAGATCGACGGTCCGGATCGAATCTTTTTCAAAATATCCAAGGGCAATTTGGGAATTTCTCAAAAAGTCCAAGGGAAAAATTATCCAAAAATCTCTAATTCTAAGGCTAGGGTAAAATTATCAAAATGCCCTTCCCAAATTACATTGGCCTTAACTAATTTCCAAGGGTAAAATGGTCATCTTCCATTTCTCGCCAAAATTAAATTTTTCTGAAGGATTCGGACAATTCCGAGACTACCCGAGCAAATGACGACATTGTCCAAATGATCTGTCATGACTTTCTAAATTTCCAATGCCCAACTTGGTCTCTAATTAATGAGTAAGTTCTAAATAACGTAACTTGCACGTATCTCATACTAACGGGTGGCTTTTGGGGAAATTCGCACATTTGACCTGTGGCCGATACTGAATCATGCCACATACAAGTTTACTCGGGTCGTGCCGACCTCAATTATCACTTAATCGTGAGGATCGATCGCTAGATCCAACGGGCACGATCATTTGGTATAAATTTAGGGTTATTCGTCAATTCATTTCGTGGTCTAGCAGAATCACCCGCGATCCACTAATATGACAGTGGCAAACTGATCCCTGGCTATCCTTGGATCGGCCTACAGTAACTCAAAATATCACCTCGACGATTTTCATAGTCGAAAATCGATTTACGATCGAGTTCTTTAGTCGCGCGAATTTAAATCCCTAATTAGCCTTTCCCTAACGGTTAGTATTCCCGAAGTGATTAATTCCGGGCGAGATCTAACTACAAGCACGTCTATAAACTATTCACTTCATAAATCACAAGTGGGTCAGATTTTATAATGTCACAGTTAATTTGCCTTCGATCTGCAAAAAAGTACGTATCGAACTTCTATTTAGATTTCAATATATGCATAGATCCTATCTAGGGTTTCGATTTATAAATTCTACTGCCATTTTAGCACATGAGGAACCCTACACCACACGCCTATCAAGATGGTCCATTGATCCACACACACATATATATAATTACCCGAGAATTCAGAGATGTTGATACAATGTCAAGAATTCATACATTTTAGGACATATATTGATGAATGGACCGCTATGACAGTAATTTCCAACAAAAATTGATTAGAAAAACTATATTGGAATTTTACAAAAAGATTTAAAATTAAATTGATAAAATTGAAAATTTTAAGGCTGAATTGATATCCATATAATAGATTTATGATCAATTGGGTAATTTTGCCTAGGAATGTTGAACCCTTAAATTTCTACGATGTCCTTAGTGTATCCATATTAAGCAATCAAATAGGAAAAAAAATTATAATTTCAATACACTTCAATTGACATGTATAATTAACAAGCACCCGTAAAAGTTAGCATGAGCATTAGCGGTTTTACTATCAATGGTGTACTAATTTAAATCTATACTTAATAAGTATTTTTATAAGGAGACTCGTTACCATGGACTTTTGGGCTTTATCGTTGATAGTGAATAATATAGGTATAAATATGTACGCATGGATGTACATATTTATGTAATAAAAAATTGAAAAATTGATAACGAAAGACCTGAAACTTGCGTCGGTCGATTCCTTTAATTATAAAACATTTTTTTGGGTCATTTAAGTCCTGGAACTTGTTGCTATCCTTCAAACTAATCTTTCCGCAAACTCGCCCGGCCCTCCCGTGGTGGGCTCAAGGGTCGCCACTGCCGCCAAGCGAGGTCAACAAACGTCGCTGGGGACAAAGGGGCGGTACTCCTATCCTTACCCTTCAAGAAAAATGTCATGTGAAAATTATAATAATAATAAAAATAGTAATAATAATAAATATTATGTAATTTCATAAGTTTTAGGATTTAACGGATCACACAAAGTGTTAGGGTTTCTATCGAAATTATTACTAAGAAGTTAGATCTTCTTGGGGAAGAGAGGGAAAAGACCGAGGAGACAAAGTGCGGACCAAAGCATATTATAATTATAAATGGCAGACACTGGAAATTGTCCCGCATTAAATTGTACTGTCGACCATTTGTCTTTTTGTTGCAGCATAAGCCTCCTTTTCCAATGAAGATTTAATTAATGAGCTAAGTAGAAATTACTTGTTAAATCACCGGACCACAAACTTATAAATTTTCATATAATTATAATATAATTAAAATCAAATTGTACTTATTGAACAGTAAGTATTCTGAAAACCCTCTCATTATATATTTAATTTTAGTTTTTTTCCTATGAATAAGGCCCTTCCAATTATTATTTATTTGGTTCACATAGATAGGGAATGAAGAAATAGTTTATTTTCTTGGGAATGATGGCCTGACATTTCCCTTTGTCTTTTAAATTTTTGGGGCGTTATTTATTACGTCATTCGCATGACGATCTCTCCCCCCATTAACCAATAAGGCTATGCTGTCCTTTCATCCAATGGCAAATATGTGATTTAACGAATAGGATTAAACTGTGTAAAAAAATAAATTTTACATGTTCACCGAGTGTTAAAAAAACGAATTTTGCAATGAGGATAGGTCTAATAAAAATCTTAATCGATAAGGGTGGCAAACATCCTAGTATCGAAAATCACGAATGCCTTGAAAGGCAGATCCGAGGTGAGACTGGCCATCCCCTCGTCCAATCCGTCGCTGTCTTAGCCACCGAGCATCTGCGAAGGCAACTGCGAAGGCGACCGTGGCTATGAGCATTGCAACGATGAGTGGATCTCCAGCATGTTGCCTTCTTCGTGAGAAGAGGTCTCTTTGTGGCCGAAGTTCTTGGTCGGGACTATTTCATCGGGTCCTCCATTCAGCATCTTCTTTACGTTTGTATTGACCAAGGGTTGCATGTATTGTAGGCCGCAGGTCTCTTTCAACACGTAATAAACCTTTGCAGCTGCAGAGGTTTGAATACTATTCACATATTGCTAATTTGAGGCATACAAGCACTGCCTTGTCAAAATGGTCCGTTTATTAACTAAGAAAAGGCAGAAAGTTTTCATGTGAAGATGAACTAGATTTCTGTCACTACGTAGTTTAGCATAAATGCACTTAGCACAAATTTAAGTCCTTAGGCTTCGGTGGTCGATCGGCTGCAAAAATCTTCAATCAACATTCAAGACATTGGTGAACTTTTTGTAAAGGTGTATATTATGGACAGAATAGCTAGGGGTGATCAGTTTCCCATTCGGAAGGACCGGTTTCCAAAATTGAGAATTAGGGACCAGACTAGTTGGTCCTAGGACCAAGAACTGAATCGGTCTAGTCCGGTCCAATAGAACCGGTCACCTAGGCAACGTTTGGTAGTCCAGAGTTGAGTCTAGATAGGATAACCAAATATTTTATCCTATGTTTGGCGACGTCTTCTAGATCGGATAAACTTGGATATGCCCAGATAAAATGCACAATAACAAATCCGGGCTAGGAGGTGGGATAGACTCGGATTGGATAAAAAAGTTTTAAAAAAAAATATAACAATTTCCTTCCGATGATGGATTGATGGAGTTTGGCTTCACCGACTACCACGCAAGGACCACCGCCAAAATAGCCTATGACTCTCTACTAGCATGCAATCATCATCGTCTTTGACCAACACTGGTCGTCATCACCATCTAGCCGATTACCCTTCGATGACTATCGAACAGAACTGGCTATCATTGATGAATGACCCTAAATTGATAGGTCGACCCAAAAAATCGTCTTTGAAAAGGAAGAAAAAGAAAAAACAAAACAAAACAAAATGCATGAAGTTTTGGCGCTCGTATGTTGGTCCTAAATTGTGGTCACTTAATTTTGCCATTGCTTCGATGTCCGACCCTGTCCTCTATTCAGATATGAGACTCTATGCTGACAATGGAGAAGGAGGAGGAGGAGCTAGGACGAAAATGGTGATAGCTCGAAATGGTGTAAGTCTAAGCCGTGCGAAATTAAGTCAAGAGGATGCTTCCCTAGATTTGGAAAGTATTACCTCGGCGAGCAAGTAAGATTTTCAAAGATTTTGAATCCTACTTGGATAGCACCAAATATGAGAAATGATTTTTTACTATCCACAGGATATTTGAAGGATTTCTAATCTCACTTTATCCTATCCTATCACAATCCAAATCCAAGCGATCAAACTCAGCCTTAGGGTTTAGTTCACATTTTATTAATTTTTTCAATGGATTTATGTCACTAAAGTTCACTTAGGGTGTAGTTCACAATTTACTTATTTTTGTCAATAAATTTATGTCAATGAAGTTCACTTGGGGTTTAGTTCACATTTTACTAATATTTTTAAAAAATTAAAAAAGAGTATTTATAGTTAGTTCGGTTCCCTCTTAGAATCGGGAACCAGACAGCCCGAACACCAACTCTCAGAAACTAGACCAAACTGGCCGGTTCGGTCAAGTGCGATTCCCAGTTTGAGCAGTCCATTTCGCGAGAATAGGCCCAAACCTGACCTGTAGACCCGATCGAACCGGTCTACATGCCATTCATGGTGGGTTCGACCAAGTCGAACCGGGCTTGTTTTGTCTTCTTCCAATCGACTGGACCCTAACCGGGCCCAATCAAGTCCATGACCCGTGGTTAACGCCTTTGGGTCGGATCCGTTGAACTAGGTTGGATTTGACCCGACCCCATCCACCGACCCAACCCGGTCAAATATTATATTATTTTTAATTAAAAATATTATTTTTAAAAATTTAAAATAAAAAAATCTTTTTATTTTTCTTTTAAAATTAGGAAATAGTTTATAAATTAATATTTTTGAATATTTTTCTAAATTATATGAATTATTCGATTAATGATCATGTTTAAATCATATAATCCTATAGGGCTATGCGATAATATTTTGCATGTTTTTTTTACTACTGTTATATTGTTATCATGCATGTTGTTTTTAATTAGAATATAATTGCATCAATTATCATGTTTTGAATGTTGTCACCTTAGTTAGGGTTAAAACCTAGGTTGCATATCTATATTGATTGTTAATCATTAATGATTGTGCAATCGTTTGATTACCGCACATGTTAGGAGATAGGTCCTAAAATTAATCCAAACTGCCTGATAAATATTTTCTGAAATGAACAGGATAAAAGGTACCAAAAGGACACTAGTCACTCAACTAGTGTAACCAAGTCTCCATGCTCATTTAATCTCTGGTTCGTAGAAGTAGGGTGATTCTCCCGTCATCTTACTTGAGTTTTTAATCGACCCACCCCAAATTGATTAGTGGCAACTCCTACATAAAAATCACTTGCATATTAAAAACCAAAACCATAAGTCGCGATATGATATGGACTTGAAAAAGTCCAAGTTAAGATGCTAAGATCTAAACTTAGCGCATACTAGACTACGCCACATTTTTCCTCTCCCATGGAAAAATTCGACTGGTCGCGACAATAGGCATAACTTTTGGATATATTATTGATTTGGCATCCTCTCAGGCGGAATAAAAAATTATCTGTTGAAGCATCAATCATACGGATCATAAAAATTTCGTTTCCATTCATCTTTAATGGTAGGCGATGCAATTTTCAGTGTCAGTCGGTATTTGTCCCTTCACGGCTTTTCTTTCTCGGATTACTTTTCTCAAGGATTCTTTAGAATTGTCGTGCACCAATATTCATACCCAAAAATTTACATTTCGGTAACAGTTTGTACTTGAGCAATTTAGTCGGAAATCACCACGCAATCAGCATAAAAATGGATAATTTTCGAGACGGTTTTGAAAAGTTCATCGGATACTAAAATTGGGTAACGACATTTATTTCGTTAACTTAAATTAATCGAGAAAACCGTATTGAGCGAACATAATGCAATGTTAATCAACAATGCTCTCCATATTTTAGGCATTTTTCGTTGAAAAATGTCCAAAGGGAATCAATCTTTGCTGTAGAAGATCCACGGCCTGTCTCGGGGTTCACTTCACTTTTGGAAAGAAAGTTCGAATGCGAGACTCAAACGGGGTTTTTCTGAGTCTCTGATCTGGATCCAAATCCTATGCTTATTTGCCAAGAGTAAGATCCGAAAAGATATTTAAAGGAAAGATTACCCAATCAATCCTAAATTTATTATATGAATGCCAATTAAGTCCAAAAATTTTATAATTTCATCAATTTAATCATAGACCTTTGCTCAAAAATTCTAATGCAGTCTTTTGAATTAATTTTCATTAGAAATTGATGACGTGTAATTCTAGTCATTGTCGGCCATCCTATGTGGCACATCACATCAGCGATTTCTGTCAAGAATTGATGGGAAAAACTATATTGAAATTTTATATAAAGGTTTCGGACTAAACTGACAAAATTTATGAAGGTGCAAGCAGGGCATGTGCAACTTGCAAAACAAATCATAAACACACCAACCAATCCCTAATCAAATATCTAGACCCAAATAAAGAAAAAAATCTTAGTCAAATTAATGGTGAATTCACACCACGTGATTAGTATTCTAATCACGTAGTCACCTGCTCAAACATAGTTTTTTCTCGGGTTATCGCAATAGTCTCTGATCTGGATCCACTTTGTATGCTTATAGTCATATGTAGAGAGCGAGATCGGAAGACAAATTTCATACACGCTTTGGTCATTTCGCGAAGGAATTGAGACGAGATTGGTCTAAGTACAACCCCACAATATAGATCTCTTAGAAAATTGGTAGGAGTAGGCATGACTATAAGCCATTGTTTCACATTGGAAAAATAAACCAGATTTGCTTTTACATTCCAGAAGAACAGACTGCGAGTATAAGGTGAGGAGAAAACTGAAGGTGGTTTTTCTAATTTTGCTTCTGACATTTGCCATTTTCTGGGGGAGAATGGTAATATTTGTGCTTGATTTTTACTTCAATAATCTACATATTCTTTCGCAAAAGAGAAAAAAGTGCATGCACACACTTCAAATGATGGTCGCGCCAAAAGAGTTTCTCAAAAGACGGTCTTACATCTTAAGGAATGATTCGATTTGTAAAACTTCTGTTTAAATGTTAGAAGAAAGTTTCGTTTTATGATTGCCGGACCCGACCGGAACAGATGCTCCGAAAAGGCCCTTTAGACAAGAGAAAGCATCATCAACTCAAGGCACAAACTTGCCTTTTGGACTAGAGCACCTATAGAACATCATTAACTAGACTTCTGTAAGAGTTATTCCTTTTCTTTGTTTGCTGTATTTGGTAAACCACAAGGAAAGACATTTTTCTCTTGTGCTTCTTTCTTTTGGAAAATGTAAGTTTCTCAGCTGAACCGAATATCTCTTGACTTCTAGTGGCTCTACTTACCGTTGTGTCATGGGGACTGGTCGACTTGTATCCAGAAAAGAACAAGACAGGAATCGGTAATGAGTCTTGAAGTAGTTGATGAGCGCGTAAAGAAAATGTTTTTTTAAAATCTCTGTTTCTTGCCGGTGTGACTAAGTAAGTTGAGAGAAGTTTATCAGTTCTTTCCTATGCGGTGCTCTTCAAGCCAATCTTCTTCTTCTTCTTCTTCGTGGAAACACGGGAAAAACGAGCACGAGCCATTGAAAGACAAATGATCGTTTCTTTTTTTCTTTAATAGTTTAGTTGCTGTAATGTCATAGGACACGTTGTTTCGTGGCAATACGACGACTTCGTTTTCATGTGGGGTAACAGAGAGCGTCTAGATAGATATTGCCAAGCATCGAAAGAAGTTTCCTATAAAAAGGCCCCTTCAATGGAAGGTGAAGGTCACAAGAAGAAAGAGACTGAGCACAAGAAGTGTAAAGATTTAGGACTCATTTGGCAAGAAGTGTAAAGGTTTGTGACTCAATTGGCAAACTTAAAAGGTTTATGATTAAATTGACAAGAGTGCAATAGATTTAGGACTTTTTTGACAATTTTTCCTTTGATCTCTAGACAATAAAACTCAGTTGGCCTTCTAGGATCCGGTTCTTTCACGCACTGTTGCTTGTTAAAGTCATATTCCCTCTTACTAATTCAAAAATACATTAAATTCAAACTTAAACGATCTTTTTGTTTTCTGGCCAGTAAAACGTTGGACTGACAATCATTGGCATCTCAAGTTACCCAAAACGTGGTACATATAGCAAATATATAATTATTACACGCAACGAACATGGTCAATTTGTACCTAGTCGGGGCCACGGAGCATTACGATAAGTTAAAGACCAAGGTCACTGCCATGCATGCGATAAGTTAATCTAGTCCGCCATTGCAGTGATAATAAGTTAAAGAACAAGGTCACTGCCATGCATGCAATAAGTTAATCTAGTCCACCATTGCAGTGATGGTCAATTTGTACCTAGTCGGGGCCACGGAGCATTATGATAATTTAAAGAACAAGGTCACTGCCATGCATGTGATAAGTTAATCTAGTCCACCATTGCGGTGACTGTCAGGTTGGCCATGTCTCTATTGCCCTCACATCACCTGCATTGTTTTTGTCTTCGCGTTCTTATCATCAATTGATAGTGGTGTCGGCCACATAATTGAGGACGACGGGCCTCACGAAATGCGAGATTCCAATTAAGTCGTAAAAATATAATTTTCCGTGAAAATGAATAAAAATAATTCCTTGCAAATTGTAGAAATTCGTAGCATTTTCATGAAAATTTCCATTTTAGTTGAATGGGATAAGTACATTGAAAGTCGTAAAACTTGCCACGAAAGTGTAATTGAGTTCTAAAACTTTAAAAAAGTGCAATCAAGTCCAAAAATTTGTCACAAAAGTGCAATTTATTCCTAAAACTTCCAAAAAAGCAATCAAGTACTAAAATTTATGAAACTTGTCCAATAGAGTCTCTCCATTAATTACACTTTTTGAAAATTTTAGAACTCGATTGCACTTTCACTGCTAGTTTTAGAACTCAATTGCACTTGGATTGCACTTTATAAAAGTTTTAGGACTCATTGTTCTTTAGTAATAAATTTTAAGACTTTCAGTGCACTTATCCCCAGCCAGACCAATGGAGTGGGTTGCTATCACCATATTTGAAGTAAACTCCAGTTTGATAGAGATGTTTTATTGTTATATACACTATATAATAAGCTCCGGTATTTGTTTTTCCTTTCTGCCATGATAACAAAGTTCCATTGGCCTACTCTACTTTTGAATTTTTCTTGGTAGTGCGTTGACTAATTGTAAGCTAAGCCGTTGTTTCCCATTTGCGCTCTAGAACCTTGTGTATATCCGAGGAAAATATGAAGTTCTAGTCATGGCGCTTGTAAGTGTGAAACGATGTCCTGTGCTGTGCAGGGAACATGGCGATTGAAATATGGTTGCTTGAGGAGTGGACTAACAGGCCTATGAAATGGTGTCGAAATCCACTAGGAAACTTCCGCAGGATAGCATCAATTTAAGAAAAGTATTTACATGCCTCGAGCGCATTCATTCGGTTTTGTTTTTTCCTGCATTCTTTCGTCGATTCGCCGGTAGAAGCAAATCTTCGATGAGGGAGATAGTTTAACATGCGACATAAAATGTTCCCGTCCTCTCAAACTAATAGTCATGTGTCAAAGTTCATCGGTTTGGTAGAGAATAGAGAGAATGATTAATCAATAAGAATGAATGATTTGAAAAACATTTTCATAAAAATAATTGCTTCTATCGTATGAAATAAACAATTAATGAAATTATTTCATTATCCATAATAATTTATGTCTAAACATTTTCGTGGGACGATTAAAATATTTTTGGTTTATTCATTTTTGTAGGCAATATAAGTGATCACTTTTAGAAAAATGTTTTCCAAATTATTCATTTTTTCCCAAAATAAATACACCTTTAGAAACATGTGCTAGAAAAACTATTGTTTAGCCTCATAGCTAAGAACATTGTGGAGTATATAAATTATAAACAATTGCGATGCCAAAAACACGTAAGTCAAAATCTCACCTACCATTTTCCTTGTTCAAACTTCGAACCGATTTATTAATTTACGAGTACTTGTCTACAATCACTTCAATATTACTCTGTAATATTAAACAAAACTCGCACCATTTTCCTGCCCGAGACTGTCCTTCTCATACAATCAATTCGATATATCTTAAATCGTGGCATTTGATAGCTAATTTTGCTGGTGATTTCTTATTTGTTTATGCCACGTGAATTATTAATATATATATATATAAAGTATCAGCTGCAGTACCATGCAACGTGAATGCACCCAATGGACTGCATCGATTTTTCCAAGGAAACAGGAGGAATCCCTCAGCATGTATGCCGCTTCCGGAAATAATAGAATAGTTTCCTAACATTACTAAATGCGACGTACGTCATTAACTAATAAAAAGGACCTTAGTCTATTTAATATATCAATTGTCCAGACACATATCAGTGACAACTATTTAGTTTGGTGAACTTGTCCTCATGGATCAGCCAAGGGTCATCAGATGCTTGCTCGAGGAGGATTTAGGTCATATCTATAATCTGACTTAGTTAATTAATAACAAATCCACGTCATCTTAACCAAGAAAACATAAAGAATAAATTAGATATGGGTGTTTTATTCTACGGATATATGGGAATTAAAATTGTGAAATGTTTGCTAATGTCAGTGGAATTAGAGCTAAACAGAGATCAAAGTAGAAACAAACAAATCTACTTTACCAAAAAAAAAGTAGAAACAAATCTAATTTGATTTAAAATCTCTATAAAAATTACATTTTACTACTTGTTAATAATACAAAATATAACCATATATTATATTTATAAGATTTTATAGGACGACTGCTAAAATGATAACTTTAAAAGGTGAACAAAATCATCATGTTATTATGCACATTTCTTGTGTACTATGGGTCAAATCAACTTTCCAAAATATGTTTCCAAATATATCATCCAAGTCATATTTCTTTGTCAAAATATTCTCTTTTATTTTATTTTTTACATGCACAGATACCATTTTGCTGGTAATATAAATTGCAAAATGTCTCTTGTTGACACCTATTTTTTAATTTATCCAAAATTTATCATGCAAAAATTAGGAATTAAATTTTTTGATTCCTAAAACAAAAAATGTTTTTAATTTCAATTGCATTGTATATAGACATAGGTACATTTTACATTATTAGAATGTATTTTTCTTCTTTTAACTAAAATAAATTTAAAAACAAAAAAATTATATGGGCAAATCCGAGCCAAGGAAGGCCCGACCCAACCTCCCTTTCTTTTTTTTTTTTTTTCTTCCCTTCCCCTTTTCTGGGCTAGCTCTCTCTCCCTTTTCTTTCTTTGGCCTAGCCTCCTTCCCTCTCTCTCCCTTTCCCTCTCATCCTTTCCTCTCTCCTTCGGTTGGATGCAGAGGAGCAGACCGCCTCCCAGGACCAAGCAAAGAACCCGCTCCACCACACAATAATCGACCACCAAAGTCAACACAGCAGACAGCGATTAAGAGGATTTAATGGAGAGGACGAGGTGACAGAGGCAGGTGGCCGTTCGGCCATAAGGGAAACCGAGAAATAGGAGAGGGGAAGCGTCGCGATCTCCTCGAATCGGCCCCGCCGTCTAAGAGGTTAGATTAATATATTACTAAGTTAAACCTATCCCGAGCACTCTTAAGCCCATATTAATTCACGACTTAGGTTTAAGTTATTAACATGTAAATCAATTTCATTTAGGAGTTGTCACTAATCAATTTTTGGTGAGTCAATTAAACACCCAAGTAAAGCACGGGAGAAAATGCTGCACTTCTACGAATTAGAGATTCAATAGGTACAGGGATTTAATTACACTAATTGACTAATTAGTGCCCTTTCGGTACCTAATCTTGTTCAATTCACCACCTAACGTATTCACACTAATCGAAAGAAAATTCATTCCTAACTAAGCTAAGGGAAGTAACAATTAATACCTAAACCTAACATACATAATTGACCACATGCGAAATTAAATTAAATGCGTAATTCAAAGCGTGCAAATCAAACGAGGTGCAATCAAACATAAGCTAACCACACAAAAAGGGAGAGAAAAACAATTTTAAAGCCCAATTTCCAATTTTTGATTTTTGAAATTTTTTAAAATTATTATTATTTTTTAATATTAAAATAATAAATAATATAAAAATAATATAAAAAATCGGATCCGGGTCAGATCTCCACATCCAACTCGAATTGGGACTAACCCAGGCGCGCCAGCCAAGGTCCACGACTGAACCAGGTTCATTTATTGAGCCCGGTCTGGCAAATAAAATAAATAAAGAAAGAAAAAGGGGCCCAATCCGAATTTTTTTTAAAAAAAGAACAAAAGCCCAACCCACTATAAATAAAAACCTAAACAACACTTCAGCCCAAATCTCAATTTCGGCCCATTCACGAAATGCCCAAGACCTAATAAAACCTACTCTAATAACTAAAAGGCCAAAAACATTAAAATGCCAAATAAACATAAAATCGGCCCAAATATTAACAAAACCCTACCCAATTGCGACTCGTGCACCCAACCCGGTCACCAGCCATCGACCCGACTTGCGGTTGCGAACTTGAATTGCCGGAAACCCTACCCGATTCACTCGCGCATCCGACCCGGTTCGCGACCCGACTCGCTGCCGCCGCTCTAGCTTGGAGTTCGCTCGACCCTCACGATCCGGATCACACCCGGTCACCGCCCAAACATCGGCCGCCGCTCCATCTTCGTCGGCCGACTCCACTGCCAACTCCTCACCGGGACTGTCTAAGCCTCGGCGAAGGGCTGGACGGCCACAAACCAACCAAGTCCCAGCAAGGGACTAGCTGGCCCCTTCCTCCCACGGCCACGCTCGGATCGCCGCCCTATCAACGGCCCTCCCTGCCCACGTTGGTACTGTGGCTACCGGCGGCCGACCAGGACCATCCAACATTCCAGCACCAAAAAAAAAGAAAAAGAACACACAGAACGGAGACAACTTCAAGAAATTTGGCTTAGGCATAATGTCGAACAGTCGGGGCGTGCAATGAACACCGGAGATTCCTAGCACGACCGAGGCCTAATGCACTGGAAAATCGCACACAACGAACCATAGACAGGAAATATCATGCACAAGGTGTCACAAGTAGGAACTCGCACAGGCCGGAGGGCCATGCGAGCTCTGGCCAGTGAGCAAGAAAATAAGGGAACAATAAGAAACAACAGGGGAAGGGGGTGGCCGTTGCGGCGATCCCTATCCGGCTCGACGACGGCGAACGAGAGCAAGTCATGGTAGATCGGACTTCATTTGGTCGACTCGCATGCCGTTGAGTTGAAATCCTCAGGAAAATCGATCCCAAGTCAAAACAAACCAAGACCCAACGATAACTCGGGGCAAGACCTACCATAAAAGGGGTTGTCAGCTGTGGCTTAAGGCGCGGCCATCGTTGACAAAGGCCTCCCTGATCTCAATCTCACTCTCTTTGTTCTCACTCTTGCTCTCTCCGTTCCCGCTCTCGCTAGCTCTCTCTCTCTCTTGGTGACTCTCTTGGTCTCTCTCTCTGTTTTCTCTTCGATTTCTCTCACTCTCTCTATTCTCTCCCTCCCTCTGTTTTCTCTCTTTTTCTATTCTTTGATGGCCCCCTCTTTTAACGCCGAGAGTAGGAAGAGTATCTCTACCTCTCGGCTTCCCCCTAGCGACACTCGCCATTCCGTTTCTAGCTCAAAGACCTCCTCGGTCAAAATGTCTTCTCCATTTGTGCTTATGCCAGCAGCATCGTCTCCTTCTCGGGACCAAATCAGGTCCATCTTCAGCAAAAACAACTGCAAATCTGCTCGATGTAGGTCAGAAGCACTGCGTCGTCCTCGATGCGCCCTATTCCTTCCGCCTTGCCGCTTCTTTTTCATTTTGCTTTTTCTTCCCCTTTCCAGAAGCATTAAATAACGATGGGGGAAAGATTCACACGTGACCAGCGCTATTCAATGCTGGTCTCTTTTTTTTAATTAAAATTTTTTTATCACAATGCTGTGCTGGCTGGTGTTGAATAATGCTGGTCCCCCTATTTTTTTAATCGATTTTTATGAATTTTTTTAAAAAGAAATTTTTTTGAAATTAAACAAAGTGGGAGTGTTCTAATTTGCCTTATTACTGTAAATGCACCTAAAGTCTATATGCCAATTAATCTAATGAAACTATTTTTGTTTAGGGTTAAAAACTAATCCTTAATTTTCTATACAATTAAACCCTAAATGACTAGGCAAAATTTAGGTATCAATAACTGCCTCTCTTTGAAGGGGAGCTCGAAGAGGTTCCTTTCAAAGATAAGAGACGCTTAAATTTTGTTCATGGAGGGCAACGGAAGATGCATGAGAGATGATTAACAAGATTGTGACTGAATGAGAAGGAAGCCATACCACATAAGAATGGGCTTTCGGCTACATGAAGTCTTGTTATGTAAAGAAGGAAACTCTGGGTTGCGAAAGCCCACCGGACAAGGAAAGAGAAAGACTCTGGGCTGCGAAAGCTTGCTAGGTCGATGGGGTGTTCCAGGTTGTGAAAGTTTATCGGGCAAGGAAAAAGACAGATTCTGAGCTGCCAAAGCTTGCAAGGTTGATGGGGTATTTTGGGCTGCGAAAGCTCACCATGCAAGGAAAAAGATAAACTCTGGGTTGTGAAAGCCCGCCAGGTCAATGGGGTGCTCTGAGCTATGAAAGCTCATCGAGCAAGGAAAAAGACAGACTCTAGGCTACGAAAGCTCATCAGGTCGATGGGGTGCTTCGGACTGCGAAAGCTCACAAGTCAATAGAGTGTTCCAGGCTACGAAAGCTCACCGTATACGGAAAAAGACAGACTCTAGGCTGCAAAAGCTCGCAAGGTCGATGGGGTGCTCCGAGTTACGAAAGCTCACCGTGCAAGGAAAAAGACAGACTCTAGGCTGCAAAAGCTCGCAAGGTCGATGGGGTGCTCCGAGCTACGAAAGCTCACGTGCAAGGAAAAAGACAGACTCTAGGCTGCAAAAGCTCGCTAGGTCGATGGGCTGCTCCGGGCTGCGAAAGCTCACCGTGCAAGGAAAAAGTGTTACAGCCTGAATTTTGATGTAATTTCGGGATCAATAAAACTAATATTATTTCCCATTTCATTTTAATAAGTCTCGCTTAGAGCCGATCACTCTCAAGATATTAACCAATGGGGTATGGCTAACTAGAAAACGGTACGCAGACCGGAGATCCTATCGTGAAACGGACACCAATCACAAGAGACACTGAGGGAATATTTTGGGCCAACGTGGGCCGATCTTAGGAAAGAGTAATGGATTGGATTTGGCCAAGGCCAACGATGTACAATAGGGATGCAGGTGATTCTACAAGACCGAAAGTACACGTGGTCAACCAGTCCTGAACTTGAATCGAACGATTGTGACCTCTAGAACTAGTAATAATTTCTCATTCTCTCAATGATCGAGACCATTACGATACAGATAGCCCTAGGTCGATACGCATAACCTCTAAACTATCACCCGTTAGTGAGAGATCTTGAAATTGAAAGTTTAGCGAGTTTTGTTCACGGAATTGGGCCCGAATTTCGATGTAGATTTTCAAAAGTTTAAGAGACTATTTTTGGGAATCTGACGTCATATTACACTGACTACACACGTTTGGAGTTAGTACGAGTAAAAATTGAAATTTCGGTCCGAGGGTGAAAATTACGATTTTGCCCCTCGAGACGCCAATGTTGCTATTTGAGGCTAAATGAGGTTATTTTTCAAGGCCAACGCCATTTTTGGGTGGCCACGCATACCAGGAGTCATTATGGCCAAAAATTAAAATTTCGACATAAATTGAAAAAATAATATTATTTTATCCCCGAAACTTTGCAGTCGATTTTTGAGGGCTTATAAAGTGAATTTCATGAATTCAATGCCATATTATGTTGGCCACATACATATGGAACACGTATATGCGAAAATTGGAATTTCGCCCCGAAACCGGAAAATGACGGTTTTGCCCCTAGGCTAATTTTTGGTCTGAATTTTGGGGAAAATATTTAGGATAATTACCAAGGGTTATCAGCTCAATTATTGGGGCCATTAACCATTTTAGCCCTCACTTTTTAGATAAGAATTAATTAGAACCGTTAGATTAGGGGCGTTTTGGTCAAATCGCACGGATCGGCGACATGTGGCGTCCTTAGGTTGCTGTATTTGACCAATTTGGACTGCTTTCTCTCTCCTAAACCCCTCCATTCGGCCAAAACAGCCCCACCAGCAGCTTTCTCTCTCTTTTTCTCCCTTTCTCTTTCTCGGTTTGCCTCGCTGGAGCTTACCGCCGGCCACCGGAGCGCCGCCGCCGCCGGCCATCATGTGTTGACACCTAAATTTTGGCGATCCCATTAGGTAAATATTGCATAGAAAAATTAGGGATTAAATTTTAATCCCTAAACAAAAATATTAAAATTGCATAGCATATAGTTTAAGTTCATGTATGTTAGTCGCATTCCACATCGAACCGGCGGTGGCAAGTGAGCTGAAAATCCATCGCGCAAATTGAGCTCAAGCATTGAACGAAACTCGGCTCACTCGGAAGATTGGGAGCCAAAATTCACAAGTCTAAAAGGCTTTGGTTATTTTAATTTGAGCTTAAATTAGCCCAAATTAGTTTAACCCATTTGGAATTAAATAAAAATTAAAAGATAAAAGCCTAAGCCTAAGCCTAAGCCGATTAGGACTAGGAAATCCGGTCAATTAACCTAGGGTTGCAATATAAATATGTGATTATACCCTTCAATGAAGGAGGAGCTCTCATAATTTTGAAGAACACAATTTCATAGAGCAGAGGAGGCCACACAATTAAGAATCCATGGCCACAATTGAAAGAAAGAGAAGATTGCAGAAATTTTCTTCTCGTTGACTCACGTCTTCACCTCACCGTCATCATCCACTAACCACTTCAATATCCATCACCCACGAAGAGGCTGCCACTTCTGCACAACAGGACAAGAACCAACCATTGGAGCAACAGGGACACGTTGACGACAGAGACTCCACAATACGAAGAGTACATCCAGAGAAGTCAATCCCTCCACGGTGGCTGATCGTCTCTCTTGGCGCCTGACTTCTACACCTTCTCTTGTCACGCCACCACCTCACTCTCTCGAGTCACGCGGCCACTGCTCAACCCCATTCAGTGACGACCAGCAACGTCAACTCCACGACTGACGGCGTAGCAAGCTCGACGAGTTCACAACAATTTGCTAACTTTCACGGCCAAACTTTGGTCCGATTTAGCAAGTTTTCTCGTGACCGAAAAGCTATTTTCCTGGTGCCTACTCCATATCGCTCCTTGGTTAGCTACGAAATTGGTGACCCTCTCACCGTCGAATCGTCCTTGGCCGAGTCACACCACAGGCTACCATTCGTCAAGTCCCGCCGTGATCCGTAGGCCACCACCATTGCCGCCGGTCCACCCGCCATCGGTCATCCCGATCCACAATCCCGATCTGCGAGTTCAAATTTGGAAATATCCCGAAATTAGGTAAGGATGTTATCCGATACTTTCAGAATATTTGGTTTCTTAATTTTCAGATTTTTGAATATTTCGTGAATATTACGTGATTGACTAGATACCCTAGGATAATTTTGTGGTATCCGCAATATTCGAAAACACCCACATTCCTAATTTTGGCAACGTATTTGGACGACTATCCGACCTTATCCATAAGATACGATACGCGGCGATACGGAAAATCGTTATCTTATCCATAATCACTTGGATATGATAATAGATTTTATTTGCTTTCCAAATTTAAACAATCAGCTTTCCATCGATATCTATAACCCTATAGATATGACCGTTAGTTTGATTTCTTTGCCTAATTTGAATATTATAAGAAGAAACTTGCGAATTGCGTGGATTGTTTAAACGCGGTTGTTATCTTCGCTTAATTGTTTTCCTTTTAAATAAAGAAAATCAAAAAAAATATGTTAGTTAGGATTTAAATTAGAAATTTTGCATGCTTAGGAAATATTAAATATATCCAAAAGAATAAGATAATTATTTGATTTAAATTGGGATTTAGGGTAGCATATTTCCTAGTTTAAATTAGAGATTGTTTTAATCTTAGTGGATTATTTAGGATATTTAATAATTTCGAATTTTAATAAAAATCCCAAAAAAAGAATCACTTTAGGATAGATCAAATCATTTTCTCTAGGATAGATTGCATGTTAATTTGAGTAATTTTTAATTCCGAATTTCATTTGAAAATACCAAAAATAAATCATTTGTCCGTCAATAGAATTAGGTCACGTTGTCGCATAACATATAGTTTGCATGTTAGGCTGCATTAATCGCATGTTAATTTTTGTACGTCATTACATATAGGTTAGTTTTCATTTAAATAAGTAAAAATTCTAAAAAAATATTGAGTGAACTACTTGTTAATTAGAAATCATATTAGGATTGTTGATTTAATTTTCTAACTAACAATGTAGATGCTTACGTTGCTTCGAGGTAAGTAATTCTTCCAATCTTGCAATTTATTTAATGTTTTGATTATTGGGTGTTACTTTGGTGGTTTGCACACCCGCATGATCACCTCACATGCCAGTGACTAAGTTAAAATGGATCCAGATTGCATGCATAAACTTTTTTGAAAAGAAAAGGTACCGAAATGGCGTTAGACTAGATCTAGCGTAACCAAGTCCCCAAGTTTAGAATCTCAGGTTCGTAGAAATAAAACATATCTCCCTATATTTTATTTAGGTTTCTAATCGACCTACCACAAATAGATTAGTAGCGACTCCAAGCATGAAAATATTTGCACGTTAGGAACTTAAATCCTAAGTTGTGAATTAGTAGGGCTTGGGAGGGCTCGAGTTAGGTTTAGTCTTAACAAGCCATTAGCCTGAGGAAATTTAGATCGCGACAGCTTGGCGACTCCACTGGGAACTTGAGTTAAAACTCTTAGTAGACTCAGGCCAATTTTTTTTTCTTTTCAAAAAATATTTTTGTTTGACAGCGAGAATCCCAAGTACGTCTCTAACATTTTAGGTGTTAAATGTTTTTGCAGAATGGAAGGTATAAAGGGAGGCGTGATTGTTAACCCTTGTTTTGCAGGGAGGTGTTTGGATGTATGATTTATTTTATGCACGAAGCGCTATATGATATAACCTGTTGTGCATGCCTTGCATTTACACTACACCGCACACAGTACCCGCTGCCGGACCTGAGCAGCACAGGTTTAGGATGGTACCGAGACAACGGACACCCCGACCACACCCGCGTGGTATGGGTCGCCCTTATTGGTCTTGAAAGTTTTTTCACGGTGTCATTGAGCTCCCATCACGGTTGCACCATTTGCAACCTAGGTCAACTCTTTGACTAAGCTGGAGTCAGGGGAACCCCGGCCTAACCACAACCATGACTGGTTTAGCCCGGTAATCCTCACGTCTCCACTTTGCAAGCCAGAGTCTAGATAGAAATCGAACCTCACGTTTCATGCGCATGTCTATGTGGTTGTCATGGTCCTACTAGGTGAAGTAAGTCTTCTGAACTCTCCTTTTTGCAATTAATTTAGTTATTGCATATTTCGGGTCGGTCCATGATAGGTTTAGGTTGGTTTTAAATTTGAAAGTAATAATCATTGAGTCCTTTTAAAAAAAAAAAAAGAAAGAAAGCTCTTTTAGAGAATTTTTTTCCAATCTATGTCTTTATTTTTCTAGATGTGTCATAGGTAATTATTTTCATAAGAAGTTTGCCGTTGTTTTTCTTTTACGAAAAAAAAAAGGCTTTAGAGAATTTGTTTTCGGGTCATAATTTCTAGGGAGTTTCAATTTTTGTTTTTCATAGTTTTATGGTTAGGGATTTTGGTGCTTTTATTTCCTAGGTTGTGTCTAGGGCGGTATTTATATTTCTTTGCCTAGATCACTTTTCATAAAGTCTCAACCATATACGAATATTTTCATGAATAAACAAAAAAAAAACTAAAAGCGTGTCATGGACCAACCTTGTCTTGACTATGTGCTTATTTGGTTCATTTCCTTTACATTAGGTAATTACGGACCGATCACGATCGCTTATTCATACGCAGTCGAGAACTAGAATGGCCGATCAAACTGACTTACGAGATCGTGTCGTTGGCATTGAAGACCAAATGAAGCAACTCCTCGTCGCAATGCAACAGATGTCGGCTGAGATCAAAACCCTTCAGCTGACTCCTATTCCTACATCCCCTGAGGCATTGACCCCAAAGCATAAAGGTGGGAAAAATGCCGATAGTGAGGAAGATGACGATCTTCCCGACTTAGTAGATGACCCCGTCCAGATTATTGTCAACAAAGAAAAACCTGATGAACGGGTCAACAAACTTGAAAAAAGAGTGAAGCAGCTGGAAGGCTCACATGATTCGCCCTCAATCGACTTGTCTCTTTACTCACAAATCAAAATCCCGAAGAAGTTCAAGATGCCAGACTTTGACAAGTACAATGGCACCTCCTACCCAAAAGCCCACCTGCAGCTATATCACGTACAAATGACATCGTACGTTGATAATGAACTCCTGATGGTTCATGCATTTCAGGCAAGTTTGACGGATCCTGCCTTGAATTGGTATATCATGAAGAAGATAAATGGCCTCAAAACCTAGAAGGAAGTTAGTGAAGCATTCCTAAATCAATACAGGTTCATAACGGACATCATTCCCACCCGCGAAGACCTCGAATGTGCTCAGATGAAAAAGACTGAATCGTTCAAAGATTGTGCTATCAGATGGAGAAATATAGCCGCTCAGGTTGTCCCGGAACCTATAGACAGTGAATTGAAGAGGGTGTTCATTAAAACTCTCCCGTTCGAATACTGTAACCGGATGGTAGCCATTCCGGCCGACAACTTCAATCAACTCATCCCCATAGGTGAACAGATTGAGATAGGGCTGAAAGATGGGTGGTTCATGGAGCCGTCTTCCTCGACCAAAAGACTTGGTGCAAGAAAGGAGAAGGAACCGACACCTGAAGTGAATGTGACTTATACCCAAACGGGCCGACGGAATGCTAATCTTGTCCTAGCGATCCAAGTAGCAGAAACTCAACAACAGAACACTGGTCATCAACCCTCTCAGAGGAGGAACAACAAGAGGCAGTTCACCCCCTCTCCCCAGGTCGTTGTCTCAAGTATTGGCAGTCCTCCGGAAGAAAGGCTTGCTTACCACTTAGCCAAAGCGGCCCAATCCTGAGCAGTTCTATAACTACAATTCGTCTAAGAAATGCGATTATCATATGGGCAAGGTGGGGCACTCAATCGACGATTGTTTGACCCTCAAGCACCGAATCCAAAACCTCCTAGATATGAAGGCTTTCTTGTTTCAACCTGCTAAGCCGAATGTTCAGAACAACCCACTCCCTGTTCACGCGGGCAATATAAATGCCATTTTTAGCTTCGATGCTGGTCAAATCAAGAATGTCAAGGTGTATACCACCAACGTCTACGATGAGTTAGTGAAAGCCGATTATTACCCGAATGATGAAATGCCTCCCCTAACTATCATAAGGGAAAGAATCTCCAAAATGGTGGAAGCTGGGATGATCGTCTATGCTAATCACATTGGCATCGTCTCCACAATCTCTAAAGTGGTCATTGATTGGGAAGGGGAGTTTGTTGCGCTAAACACCGAAGAAGACGAGGTCGACCCTCTACTTGAGGACATGCCTCCACACATCCACACTACATTCCCAGGCCCTACAAGGATGATGCATGAAAAACAAGAGGTGATCGACACATTGGGGCAACCGAGCGGCAAGTTCGATTATTATATGAAATACTCGGCGTCCCCGAGCTTCTATGTTGACCTCTGTGACATTGTCCTAAATGGATGGAGAGGTATGGATGGTCCAATACCTCTAATGACAGAAAATCCTGATGATGCAATAGATGGAATCACTACCTTGTTCGATAATTTCCTCATTGGAGCTATCGAGGAAGGACCGTTGGAGGGAATGGGCATTGGCCCGCAAGAGTAACACCTTTACTTTTTTGCACACTTCCCTGCGTGGAAATTTTTACAGCTTTATAGGACTTGCCCCATCTCAGGAGCTACTTTTTAGGACTTTTCATTTCTAAGACTTGATTGTTGCAATTTCCATTCCAATAAATATAATTCATTTGGTAATAATTAATGAAATTACAAATTATTTTCATTTTTGAGGACATGTTGAGGTACATTAAACCAGCCCGGTGATGATATCCAACCAATAAAAGAAAATATAGTCCAAGGAAAATTCTGAGGCCTGGGCTTCTCCATGCTTCCTCGTGTTAAAACCTTTTTGAAAAAAATTTCAAAAAAAAATTCAAAAAAAAATTTTAGAAAAAAAAAGGAGAAAATTTAGAAAAAAAATGTAATGTTTAACCCTATTTATCCTTATGAATCCCTTACTTTATGTTTCAGGGGCAATCTTGTGACACGTGAGGATATGGAAATGATCCAATCTGATGAATTATGTGCCGTCGAATCTAATCTCGATGACACCAACGAACTCGAAGATTCCTCAGACCTTTAGCGCGATTTAGAGAGTCATGAAAGACTTAAAGTCCTGACGGTAGACCAAACTATCACCGTCAACCTGAGTGATCCCGGAGAACCCAAAGAGGTGAAGTAGGGGAAATCACCCCCTGAGAGTGAGATGAAACGCCCGATCCAGTTGCCGCATGAGTAAATAAGTCTTTCAACCAAAAAGTACGTCAAAGACACTTCAAGGTAAATGATCTAGTCCTAAAGAAGTTACTGCCAGTCTTTCCTGTTCCTAGGGGTAAATTTGCCCAAAAATACATCAGCCCATATGTGGTCCAAAAAGGTGCTTTCTCGAGGTGCCCTGGTTCTAGTAGAAGTGGATGGTCGTGAAGTTTTCCACGCATGTAAATTCTGATGCTGTGAAGATGTATTATCCTTGATAAAATCTAACATTTTGAAGCAAAAGTTTTCAAGTGTTTGGTTTTATATTTTGAATTGCAAACATTTCACTGATGAATAAATGGTTTCGATCAATTTCAAGTTAAGATGTGTGCTTTGGCTTTAAATTTTGCATGGTTATTTTGTCAGTCTGCGTCATTGACTTCAAAAGGGGAATCTATTTGGACAATCTGATAACTTATGTAGAATGAATTGAATGTGTTGAATGAGATATATCGGGATGATGAAAGGCAAGCCTTGTCCTATATACAATCCCATGCACTAATCCCCAGTGAGTTGAGTAAAAAAAGAAAATTCTATGTCTGCAAGATAAAGAGTTATCTCGCAAAAGGTACGGCAACCGAAGTGACGAAAGGCAGTTCATTTCTTTATCCCCAACACTACAGATTATCCATTATTTCGCCACTTTGAGCCTAAATGTTTGAAGAAAACCTTTCAAATTACCCCTTTCAAGAACTATCCTGCATCGGGGTAAACTGGAGGTAAGTCCGCCTTATAAGGTGAAAAATGAATAGAGATTTTCTTGCTCTCTCTTGTATCAATCTTCGAGTGTTGCTTTTTCAGAAGAATTCACACGAAATTCAAGTGCCTTAGGATGATGAAGAGCATTTCTTTTGCTATCCTATACACACTTTATCCTTTGCTAAGCCCAATTGAGCCTGTAAATTCGTTTCTTAAACCCAGTTGGTGATCATCCTCCGCACTGGGGCAAGGTAAAAGCCATCACTGTCCATGCATTATATTTGGAGCGCCGATAGAAGATGAAGACCCTGAAAATCCAAATGTTAGTCATTCGGTCAAAACAAGCCAAAATGTGGCTAGCCAATATGTGCATTGTAGACAATGTGTGTCAAAAGTTAAAAAAAAAGAACTAGGGGGCATGAAAAGGCAGTGTGCATGGTAAAAGCAAGACCAATGCTCGAAAAAAAAAAGAAAAAAAAGAGAAAAGAAAGTCGAAAAAAGGAGAGAACTTTAGAGAAAAATGTCAAGATATGACATGTTAAAGTCATTGTTGCGACCTAAAATTTCTCAAGCTAATGGATTATTAGGAGTAAACGTAATTCGGGCCCTCCCAAGCCCTACCAATTTGCAACTTAGAGTTTAAATTTTTTAACGTGCAAAAATTTTCATGCTTGGAGTCGCCACTAATCTATTTGTGGTAGGTCGATTAGAAACCTAAATAAAACATAGGGAGATATGTTTTATTCCTGTGAACCAGAGATTCTAAGCTCGGGGACTTGGTTACGCTCGATCTAGTCTAACGCCCATTCGGTACCTTTTCTTTTCAAAAAATGTTTATGCATGCAGTTTGGATCCATTTTAACTTAGTCACTAGCATGTGAGGTGATCATGTGGGTGCGCAAACCACCAAAGTAACACCCAATAATCAAAACATTAAATAAATTGCAAGATTGGGAGAATTACTTACCTCGAAACATCGTAAGCATCTGCATTGTTAGCTAGAAAATCACATCAACAATCCTAATTAACAGAAATCATATTAGGATTGTTGATGTGATTTTCTAGCTAACAATGCAGATGTTTACGTTGCTTCGAGGTAAGTAATTCTACTAATCTTGCAATTTATTTAATGTTTTGATTATTGGGTGTTACTTTGGTGGTTTGCGCACCCGCATGATCACCTCACATGCTAGTGACTAAGTTAAAATGGATCCAGACTGCATACATAAACATTTTTGAAAAGAAAAGGTACCGAAAAAATGTTAGACTAGATCTAGCGTAACCAAGTTTCCGAGCTTAGAATCTCTGGTTCGTAGGAATAAAACATATTTCCCTTTGTTTTATTTAGGTTTCTAATCGACCTACCACAAATAGATTAGTGGCGACTCCAAGCATGAAAACATTTGCACGTTAAGAACTTAAATCCTAAGTTGCGAATTGATAGGGCTTGAGAGGGCTCGAGTTAGGTTTAGTCTTAACAATCCATTAGCCTGAGGAAATTTAGGTCGCTACACCGTGCCTTATCGTTGACCACCTTAGCCCCTAGCCTTAGCCTCAACCTCAGCCTCACCCGACCCCTTTTTCTCTCTCTTTCTCCCTCTTTTTCTCTCTTTCTCGTCCTGCAATTAGGGTCGCTGGAGCTTTACCGGAGCTCGGATCGCCGTTCCATCGCTACCCAGCTGTCCAACTCGTCTGTATGTTGCTGTTCGTCACGCGGCCATACAGTGTCCGTACGTTGTTATGGTAGCGCCGTACGGTCACCGTCCATATGGCCACCGCCACTTCGACGGCCACCGTTTTTCGGCCAGTCCATACAGGTTCGTACCGCGCATGAACAGTACCATCCGTACCGCCATGAACAGTGCCGTCGCCAGGAACGCCGCCGCCGGTTTTACTGTTCATCAGTGATCGGCAGCCATTTCTTGTCATCGTGGTCTAGAAATTAAGTGAATAAAATTTCTAAATCCGGATTAGGATTGATAGTGCATTTTTCGAGACTAGTTTAGGTATTATCGATGTATTTTGGACTAGCTTAGGTTGTATCAGAGTGTATTTCAGACTAGGTTGAGGACTAATTGGTAGAAATTATTATCGGAAAAATTTAGTGGATTAATGAAAATTATTTGGGGAGATTAATTGGATTAAATGACCAATTTAGGAGACCATTGAAAAATTATCGAGTATGTCCGGGATGATTGGTTGTATGTAATTCGTACTTAATTGTGATTGATTGCGTACTACCATGTCGTATGTTGTGTGGCTGATTTTTGTGGAGTGCGATTGGATATTGTTTGGCTTGCAATTAATTATTGAATTGTGAATCGCACGTTGGGTCACACGGTATTAATTAGGCTAATTGAGCATATGTTGTGATATTGAATGTTGAAATTTCATTGGTGCTCATAGTGCATTGCATTGCATAACATGGACACACATTATGTATGCCTAGAGTGAGGCATGTGGTGAAATTGTGCGAGAATGCGTGCCTGCCATGAGTGTGTGATCACCTAAAATACCCTGAAGCGTCGTACGCTGGGATCAGATAATAATGAGTTGTGTGATCACCTAAGGACCTTCGGGGTCGTGACCTTCGGGTCGATACCATCCTCATGCACTTTGAAGCAAGACGATACTCGGTACGTTCGGAAGACGACCATCCTTATGCACTTTGAAGCAGGCTCTGGTTCGTAAGGAGATCAGTGTTGCGCCTCATGCACTTTGAAGCAGGCTAGAGACACTGGGGCAGATCAGTTGCTATGCCTCATGCACTTTGAAGCAGGCTAGACGCACCGGGCCGTGAATATTATTGACTCGAGTCGTAATAAATAATAAATTGGGCAATTGCCAGTGTGCCAGTGTGGGCCAGTGGGCCGGAAAATGCATGTGACATGTTGACGACATTTGCTTGCATGAACATACATGGACTGGCATGCGAAAGTGTGAGAATCAGTGCATGAGCATGTGATTGGCATACGTGTGATTATGCGTGCCACGTATGTACCGTGACTATTATATATTGATCTGTCTAACTTGCAGGGTCAGAAAATGGTTTGATTATTGTTGTATTGTGATTTAAATATTTGTTTCCGATCAAGAGATTGCATGCTAGCCTAGCCTAGGTTTAGGGGTTGAACTCACTGAGATTCATCTCCCGGTTATGTAAACAGAAACTTTTCAGACCCCCAGCTGTAAAGATGTCGAATCCGTCGCTTTTTGGAATACCTGTATAGATACACCAGTATACCAGTACATAACCCACGAGAAATGGGGAGGCCTATGTGAGATATAGATCCATGGTGTTTATAAACGTAGGAGAGTATTTCCATCAGACCCAGGAATACGTAGCCTGGTGCTTGCAAGACGCAGATGGCAACCTCGGGCAACCCCTTAGGACTTTCGATATGCCGATTGACCAAGACGGATTGATGATTCCACGAATGGCGGATGGTAAGATAATCAATTCTCAGGATGTATATGACGTAGACGGCGTGGACGAGCCCGATAAGCCCATGCAGGGGGAGCCTCAAGTGATCTCCGAAGATGCTGATCAGCTTGAAGATGACGAGGATGAAATTGGAGAGGTTGTTGAGGTAGGGTCCGATGAGGAGATAGGAGTAAATGACGGGTTAGGACTTTCTTTAGATCCGGAGTTGGAGCTGGACTCCGAGGATGAGCGAGCACAGGCCATGGATTCGGAAGAGTCAGGCTCTAGCGAGGGTGCCTCTGATGAGAGATCAGATAATTCCACCGAGTCGTCCGACCCTGATGGGGAGCTATAGGGTTGTCCATGTCCTTAGCTAGTAGTGAGAGCCGCTACTTTTTGGATCGTAGCCTACTATCTGAGTTTTAGCCTGATCCCCTTAGCCACTTATCCCTTTTTGATCAGGTGGCTACTGACCGTTTGTATAATTTGCTATGCTTATAAATATTGTACAAATGATTTTTAATAGTAATATAAATGTGTAATTATTTCCTATGATGGTGTTTGATGTATGACTATCATTGGCTCATATTGTAGTTGTCTGGGTTTGTTTATTTTATGCTTCCGCTTGTGCTTGATCTCTGTATGGGTGTGGGTCGGCGTCACTTCCTGGGACGTCGCAGTCAAACGATCAAAGGTGGAATGTTCGCGCTTCGTGGGGTACGGGGCATGACAAAAAGACAGACTCTGAGCTGTGAAAGCTCATTGGGTTAATAGGGTGCTCCGGGTTGCGAAAGCTCATCGTGCAATTCTGAGGCTGGAAACCTATCAATCAAGAAGATTCCGAAATGGCCACTGCACATCTAACGGAATATGTTATAATAGATGCCCTAGTAAGGAAAGCATACCAAGCGAGATTGATATCATTCAAACGTCATGAAAGACACTATCAAAAGAATAGCATCACTGACAAAGTGTTGATTGCATGAGCAAATCGAACTAGTTTCAATCATTTAGCATCATTCAATATCACAAAATTGCCATTGGGCTTAGGAAGTGTCATTAATCATCAAATTCTCTTAGGAGATAAACCTTTATCAGAAAGACCTTGGCTCATGGAAAAGGTTAGTTAAATATGCCAAACAAGAGTTCCTTAGTCAGAAAGGGCTCCTCGCAAACTCTCAGAGAAGGTTGTTTGCTCCCATCCATTGATGCGGGAAATAGACATGCTCTCTCTATATATCTCACACTATCAGTGTCAAAGGCTTCGAGAATCATTCGCAATAAGTACGTACTGGGCAATCCAAGAAGTCTTTTAAGGACCGTAATGTGGGTTTGGTCATGATTTCAACAAAGGATAAGTATTATCGGCTAAGAAATGAAACAATTGTGGATCAGCATCTCCGCTAGGTTTACAAATCAAAAAACCTTAAGATGAGATAAGATAACCTCGCCCCCACTTCTTCAAGCGGTAGTTTCTTTAGAAGTCCAAACTTCTGCTCCAACCATCCCAATTAGAAGAAACTTTAGAAAGGGTTGTAAGATTGGTTCGGTGAAAGGCTCAAAAGGCTCGAATTTTTCAAAAAAGATTTAAGAGGTGATGATTATCGTGGCATCATTACCATATTATCTTGTCTTTTCAAAAGGTGCACGACTCATTAACTAGTCATCGGCAAATCATTTCAACATAAGAGCTTTACTCTTTTTCTAATGGCTTCGCCTTTGCAATGATTTTTCTTTCATGCAAGTATCCTTTTTTTATACGGGCATTGGCCTTGCTTTTACCAGGCTCACTACTTTTTCATGCCCCCTAACTTTTTTTTACTCGTTTGAACCTTTCAAGCTCTCAGGATTCTCGATTTTTTTTTACGTTATTGCATGAGCGCCAATTGCTTTAGAAAATCATGTGCCTTGCCCCGGTGTGAGGAAATAATCGCCACTCAGGCTTTTGAAATAAATGTTCAGGCTCAACTTGGCTAAACAAAGGGTATGAGTATTTAGGTAGAGGAAGAAATGCTCTTCTTCATTTTGGGACACTTCGAGCTTCCATAAGAATTCATTTGAAGTTACCACCAAAGATAAATGCAAGTACGAACAAAGAAATCTTTATAATCTTTTCCTCCAAAAAGTGTCAACCAAAACCTCCAAACTTACCCCATTGTGGGGTGGTTCTTGATAGGGGTATTTTATAGAAATTCTTTACATGTGAAGGCTTGAAAGGGCTTAACTATGATTACCTGTAGTGTGTAGGATGGATGAAAGAAATACCTCTTTTCATTTTGATTCATATACTATTTACGAATAAATCTCTCGTCCTAAAACATGATTTTTTTGTTTTTGCACTTAACTTACAAAGTGTTTATATGACATGTTTGGGAATGGTTCGCCTTTCTTCATTTTAAGTGCTCCTTGCTTGGCATGATTAACATATTTCCTCTTGTTTCGCCAAGATCACCTGAATTGATTAATCTCCATAAGGAATTTTGATTCAAAATGAATGTTCCATCATGCATTGAGACAACTTTGGATAATGATGATATTTGAAATTTTTGTGAAAATAAACTTTTCACAAAAATTTCTACTTTTATGCTTGTTTTTCTCAAACCCGCCAAAAACCTTTTTTTTCTTTTTTTCTTCTTCTTTTTTTTAAAGCAAATTTTCCATTCGACCTTCTTTGGCATTAAGAAGAAGGGTACTTACCTGCGCCTTAATTACTTGGTAACCCTCTCCTTCGCATTTGGCTTGTTGGATGCTTGCCAAGAAGGTTTAATTATTTGTGGATTAATTTGCGGATTGTTTAGGACCTACAAAGTAAACATGAATGCATGTATGCATGATGTGAATAACCTACAGTGATTCGGATTGCATTGAAAATGGTTCTCGGGCCTTGGATTTCATTCAAGGAAAATATTTTTTCACCGAATCGGCGTTTACAGGCTTTGGCAACTCTTTGCCATCCATTTCTACAAGAATTAAAGCACCCCCAGGTAGAACCTTTCTAACGACATACAGATCGTCATAATTTGGGGTGAACTTTCTACCTAATTCGGGTGTGATGGACAGCACTTTCTTTAGCACGAGATCTCCAGCTTCAAAATGTCGAGGTCGGATTTTGCGATTGAAGAATTTTGCAACTCGCTTTTGGCAGCATTGACCATAGCATAAAGCCTCTAGTCTCTTCTCATCGATAATATTCAACTAATCCCATCTTTGTTGAGTCCACTTTTTTTTTCAAACAGCTCAGCTTGTGAGAGAATCATCAATGAAGGGATTTCGACTTCTACGGGCAAGATAACCTCCATACCATAAACGAGCGAGAAAAGAGTTGCCCTTGTCGAAGTGCAAATCGAAGTTCGATATGCCATCAATGTATAAGGCAGCCGTTCACACCAGTCTCAATAATTGTTAGCAGTCTTCAACAGAATCTTCTTTATGTTCTTATTGGCTGCCTCCACGGCTCCATTCATTTGCGGGGGGTAAGGTCAAGAATTCAGGTGACGAATGTGAAACTCATCGAGTAAGCCATCCACCACCTTGTTGTTCAGATTAGAGCCGTTATCAATAATGATCGCCTCCGGGACTCCATAGCGAGCGATGATGTCATGGTGAATAAACTTGGCTACATTCTTAGCAGTGACATTAGCACATGAGTTCGCCTCGATCCACTTGGTGAAGTAATCGATGTCTACCAAGATGAAGTGATGTCCATTGGAAGCCCAAGGATTAATTGGCCCAATCATATCAATCCCCCACGTATGTACATTTGACGCAATTCATTTGGCGGTACATTGATTTTATCTGCATAGATTTGACACCGATGGCAATAACGAACATACCGAATACAGTCAGCTTCCATAGCCATCCAGAAGTACCCCAATCTCATGATTTTTCTGGCCAAAAGATGACCGTTCATGTGCGGACCGCATTCACCTTCATGAATTTCTCTCATCAACCGATTAGTTTCTTCGGCATCAACGCATTTCAACAGAACTAAGTTAAAGAACCTCTTGTAAAGAGCATTGCCACTGATGAAGAATTTCGGCGCTAGCTTTCTTATGTACTTCTGATCCGCTTGTTCACTTCCAGGAAGGTATTCACCCCTTTGAAAATAGTTCATGATGTCGTGATACCACAGCTTCTCGTCAAGTTTATCTGTGATTGCCAAATAGTAAGCCGGACGTGTCAATATTTCGATTTTTAGTGGTTCGATGTCTAACCCTTCCATGATTTGTAGCATTGATGATAACATGGCCAGGGTGTCAGCAAATTGATTCTGTCATCGGGGCAAATATTCAAAAGGAATCTCCTCAAATTCCTTTATTAACTCCTCAAGGAATTCGTGGTAAGGGATCAATTTGGGGTCACGAGTTCACCATTGACCCTCTGTTTGAAGAATGATGAGAGTGGAATCGCCGTAGACTTGCAGTTTCCTAACTTTCATATCAACAGCTAACTGCAATCCAAGTATGCAAGTCTCGTATTCTGAGATATTATTTTTTTTTGGTAAAGTTCTGAGATATTATTGGTACAAGGGAATACCAACTTGGCGGCCACAGGGTGATGTTGACCGACCGAGGAGATAAGAATTGCCCCGGTCCTAGAACCAGCCAGGTTAACGACACCGTCAAAGTACATAGTCTACTTATTACCCACTATCACTGAAACGCGCTTCTCTATAGGATCTGACTGATTAGGGTCTTTCGACCTTTTGACGTTTTTTGCCAACATGTCAGCTATGGCTCTTTCCTTGATGGATTTCTACGCTATGTTGTGGACATCGAAATTGGACACCAGAAGTTGCCATTTTGCTAACTTTCCAACCAACGCAGGTTTTTCCAGCAGGTATTTGATAGAATCATTCTTAGTTACATGCAGAATCCGATGATGAAGTGTGTATTGGCATAAGCGATGTAACACCCACACCAAAGCCACACACGTTTTCTCAACTCCAGGGTAATTTATTTCGAATGAAGTAAACTTATTACTGAGATAGTATATCGCACATTCTTTGTCATAGCATCATCTCTTTTGAGCTAGCAAGACTCCTAATAACTCATCATGAATAATCAGGTATAGTATTAATGGCACTCTAGGGACGGGTGGCACCAGGACCGGTGGATGAGAAAGATATTGTTTTATTTTCTCAAATGCCTCTTGACAATCGGTATCCCACTTAACTTTGGCATTCTTCTTAAGGAGCTTGAAAAAAGGTTTAGCCATCTCAAACAATTGAGAAATAAATCTCGCCACATAGTTTAGTTTTCCTAGCAAACTCCAAACCTCTTTAACAGTTGAAGGAGACTTCAAATCACAAATGGTCTTAACCTTCGATAGGTCAATTTCAATGCCTCAACTACTGACCATGAACCCCAATAGCTTCCCAGACTTTACCCCAACCACACATTTGGCAGGGTTAAATCTTAGCTTGAACCTTCGAAGTCAGTCAAACAACTTTCGTAACACCTCGATGTGGTCCTCTCCATGTTTGGATTTGGCAATCATATCGTCTACGTAGACCTCCACCTCCTTATGCATCATATCATAGAATAGGGTGATCATTGCTCTTTAGTACGTTGCCCCGGCGTTCTTTAAATCGAAAGGCATTACCTTGTAACAAAAGGTCCCCTAAGGAGTAATGAAGGAGGTCTTACTTTTATCTTCTTCTTTCATCCGAATTTGATTGTAGTCAGAAAATCCATCCATAAAGGAAAATAGCTCAAATCCCACGGTGTTGTTGACCAACATATCGATGTAAGGCAGGGGAAAGTCATCTTTCTGACTTGCTCGATTCAAATCGCAGTAGTTAATACAAACCCTGACTCGACCATCCTTCTTTATAATAGGGACTACATTAGCGATCCAGTCAGAATAGTGTGACACTTCTATGAAGCCCACTTTCAACAGCTTCATTGCTTTTTCGATCTTCTTAAATAATTCGGACTTTGTTCTTCTGAGCCTTTGTTTCTTTGGCGGGAGACTCGGATCAGTTGGTAGAGCATGCTCTACAATTTCTCCATCTAACCTCGGCATATCTGCATATGACCACACGAACACATCTTGGTATTCTTTTAAAAGGTCAACCATCCAATCTTGATTTCTCTAACATTGTTCGAATAACCCATATTTATGGTGATTGTAAGCTCCGCGGTCAACGGCATAGACTCTTTGCACTGAACCCAATCTTGTTCGATGCTTTTCCAATCACGGTCATCCTTGTCATCATCGATCCTAGAGGAATTTTCATCAAGCAAATTCGACTCACATGTACAGCTATTGTGATCATGTGAAATGTTATGCCTGAGATGCCACAAAGAAGGTTAGTAATTCAATTGGCAAATGTTATTGCAATTAATGATATGCATGCGTTTTGAAATCATTTTGAAAGAGTTTTTGAAAATGAGGGATCCGTTCTCATATCCTTGGACGTCCCTATTCGCAAATGATTTTGGAAACCAGGAAGCGTACGGAAGTCCAGGCCTCAAAGCATCATCATCAGTCTAGTTTAGGTACTTCTACACGTCCTTAATAAAACATCATCATGATTTCATTAACAAGATTTACATGACTAGAGGTCTTGGACCGATGGCTCACAGTCTAAGACTTTAATTACAAGGAGAAACAACCCTAGACTTAAACAGACCTCCCATGGAAGTGGTGAATATGAACTTAGACAAGATGAAACAGGAAAGAAAAGTGGCATCCCTACTCAGAAGGGTTGGCGGTGGCAACAGAAGGCTTGGCCTCTTCATTTTTCGTGATAGCACAAGCAAACTCTCCTTTGAATAAATCAACGAGACCAAGAATGGCCTCCTCCTCTTGCAGTAGCATGGGTGGACCCAGGAATATGTCTTCCAATTTCGGAAGAAGTAAGCCCTTCCGACCTTCTCCTAACCCAAATAAACTCCCCCGACCTCCGTAACTTCCATGGTTAGCTAGGCCTTCGTAGTCACCACGGTCTTCATTGTTTCCTTAGCCACCATAATTAGCACGGCCCCCACGACCACCACGGCCCCCATTCTGACCTCGACCTTCGAAACTACCTCTTCCTCCATGGTTATCTCGGCCACCAGAATCGCCTCTGTGATAACCTAGACCTATCCTTTTGCACCACCTGGAGACTTGAAGGGCTTCTTTGATACCTTGGCCATGCAATCCCAGGCCAGCTCCGGGGACATGACCATTTTCGAGCAACACCTTGCTCGACATGATTGAAGGCTTAGCCATTTTTAGGTCTCGCATGATTGTTCTAATGGGCACATGGACCGTCGAGACAAACTCCAAAGTTTGATAACTTGATTCGGTCTTGTTCTCAGTATCTACATATAAGACCGCAATGTCGTGAAAGACCTTAAAGTCAATTTCTCCATGAACAGATACCAGATTTCCATCCCAAATGAATTTGACCTTTTGGTGCAGGCTCCAGAGTACGGCTCCGATGGTATGTATCCAAGGTCGTCCCAGTAGAAAATTGAAGGCACTAGGAATATCTAGGACTTGGAAGCTAACCAGAAAAAGGACTAGACCAATTAACAATTCAAGCTCAACCTCACCAATTACTTTCTTCTTCGTATCGTCAAAAGCATGAACGGTAGATTTAGATACCAATATTTTTTCTTCATTCACCCCCAAACGATGAAGGGTGGCAAGTGGGCAAATGTTTAAAGCCAATCCATTATCAATCAGCACTCTTGCCACCATTCTATCACGACACTTTATCGAGATAAGCAGCGCCTTAGTATGGTTGTGGCCTTTAGCGAGGAAGTCTTCATCGGCAATTGAAATTTAATCTTTCAATAAAACAGATCCAACGAACTCTTCTAGCTAACCGTCATCGATACCCTCCAACATATGCACTTCATTAAGGACTTTCAGTAGTGCATTTTTATGCTTCTTGGATGATTTAAAGAAATCAAGAGAGATTTAGGCAGGCATCTTTCTCAACTGGTTCACGACGTTAAATTCGCTTGTCTTGACAATTGTCAAGAACAGCTTCGTTTCCTCATCTGAGATGGCTTTCTTCTCAACTACCCCAGCAGGTGCGTAGCAACGGCCTGAACGTGTGATGGCGTCAATCTCGTCCATCTTATAACTCCAAGGAACTACCTTGGGGTTGTAACTCGGGGTTCTCTCTACTATTATATCTTCTTTATCCTCAAGCGGGAGTTCAATCACCATTGGCTCCACGACAGGATCATCGATCTCTAGGATAGCGAACTCTTTGGTCATAAGGTCGATGACTACATGCTTGACATCTCTCTTTTCTGGCATCCATAAATCTTCCTCGACAGATAAGTCAATCACCATATGGGTAATCATGCCAACCATCTCCTCCTTGGGCTCAAGTGGGTCGTCTATACCTCCTCACCCCTCAAGAACAACATCTTTGGGATCAATGAAGAAACTAGGTGGTAGTGAAAATTTCACAAGAAAGTCGAATTTATCGCTAGGTTGACCCATGTGTCAACCATTTCCCCCTTTTCATGAGCGAGCTTTATGAACTCGTGATTCCAATCCACATTGCTAGCTTGAGGTCCAAGATCATCATACGAATTCTCTCTTTCACTATCGATCACAATTAGACTTTCCGACACACCCTCATTAGTTGGCTCGTTAGTTGCTATAGGCTCAGCAGGTGTCTCCTCCTACTCTTTCTCACAAAATGAGTCAATAACAGCCATCATGGCCATCATATTATCTTTCTTCATACTATAGATTACTCTCGTGTCCACCATCTGAGTGATACATTTCAATTTTTCTTCCATTGGAATATCCTCTCTATTTTCAAAGTGTCCAGCTGACACTAGTAATTTATAGAATCTATGAACATCCACATTAAAGGTCTGCTTACTCTCATCACCCTTCTCAATAACCACATTGATATTCTCAGTATGATTAGGTAATGGGTTTTGCTGAACATTAGCGATTAGATCCTTAAAGGATAAAATGCCTTTGTCGAGCATATTCTAAACCTTGATCTTAAGAGTAAAGCAGTTGTCTACATCATGATCCTTTTCACCTCTATGGAACTCACAGGACTTTGAAAAATCGAACTCGGGGAATCTTGGAGGATTATCCCGAGGCACTTCTTTAACTATCATCTCCCTTCTCAACAGCATGGGCAACAACTTGGATAATGGCCAAGGCAGGGGAGTGAACTGCCTCGGTGCTCTCCTTTTAAATTCATGATTTTGATATGCCCTCTCTCGAAACACAGACGAGCCTTGGAAGGATGAGGCAGGGGTCCTTGTCACAACTGATGCTTGTACATACGCGATTTCTACATCTTTTTCTTTTCTATTCGGGACCTTTCGACTAGTCCTTCGCTCAATCTACCATTATGTATGGCCCCTCTAACCTCTCCCCAATATCTACCAGTTGAGAGAACGTCAAGCATCCAAAACCCACAAACTTTAAATAGAAATCACTAGGTAAGACCTTGAAAAAAAGGTCCAATAGCTCCTTTTCACTGAGCGGGGGTCGAACTTGAGCGGTGAGAGTACGCCATCTTTGATCGAGGTTATGAAGGACTCACTTCTCTTTTTAGTTCGAGTCAACACTTCACGTGTAGGGGCTATCTCGATATTATACTTGTATTGCAGGACGAACGCCTCAGCTAACTTCTCCTACTTCTCAAACTTCTCGGGCTCCAACAACACATACCATTGCAATGCAGGCCTCGTCAGACTCTCTTGGAAAGTCTAAACCATTAATGGGACATTCTGGGCATACCTCGCCATTCTGTTTAAATAGTACTTTAAGTGATTCTTTGGGTCTCCAGTCCCATCATACTTAGTAAAATCGGGAATCTTGAACTTCTCAAGAAAGCTCATTTGTGCATATCAAGACAAATTCTCGATCATGTGCTCTTCGTATCCTCTTAGCGCACGAAGTTTCTCTTCTATCTTCGTGAACCTTTTATCGTGTTCTTCCTCCAAATGGGTAGTAACGGCTTTCAACATAGGGTCTAGTTCGACCACTACAGGTGTAGAACTTAATACCTCTTCAGTAACATTCTTTCTCGCAGGTCCTTCTACGGGCTCGGGAACAGCTTGAGGTGCGACTTGACCAACATTTGGCCTTGCTAACGCGGCCCTCATATCATTGGTGAATTGAGCGAGCTGAGTCGCAAGATCATTGATCTTGTCATCGAAAGCGGCAAAACGGGCATTCTGCTCTTCGATATTCATTTGCGTAGCCCTTGATCGTGTCTGAACGGTGATTGTCTTGAAGCCGTAGCTTTGCCTTGGTGGAGAAAGGAAGCGTTGGCGAGCTGTTACCTTAGTGTGGACACCGCGATCGCCATAAGATCTCTTTCTCCAGCCTCTTGGTCTCTCAATGAGCTCAATTTAATGATTTGCGATTGCCTGAAAAATGAGCCGACGTGAGCACATGATTCATATAGAGTGGAAGGTTGGCCCATGGCAATGGTCTAGGTGTTTTATTCCCCTAGAGAGAAAGTTTTCTAAACATTGAGATTTTGGAGTTTTTAGACATTATAGACGATAAATGAAAACTCTTTAACATTGAAATTAGAAAATGAGATTCCCTTGACATTGAAACAAAGAAGGTATATAATGATTCCTAAGCCTCAAAATTAGAAAGAAAGAGATTACCTAAACATTGAAAATAAGGAAGTACACGAAACTTCTAGAACATAAAAAGAACAGGATTTCCTAGAAAAGCAACAGAACCTCCTAAACATTGAAACTAGGATGACAAATTAAGTGAAATTGTCATTTCAAACTTCTTGGGGCAACTCATTTTATATGCGATAGAGAACCCACGACTTTGCGGAGCCACTTATTCTCTTGAGTTAATCTCGAAATGCGAGTCTTGTCTATTTCCACCCTCTTTTCAAGATGCTCAATTTGCGCTTTTTGGGTGGGTTTGTCAGTCACTTCCGGAACCAGAGGTCGTAGAATGGTTGGAATTCGGTGATTGTTGATGTAGAATGTAGAGGCGTGGTGAATCTCTTCTTCTCCATACAATTTCTTGGGCATGACAATTCTTTCAGAATGGCATTCACTCTATGCAATCTCAATGGCATGGATTTCGTCGAAGTAGTGGTAATCCGTGCAGGTGAAGCGAGCCTGAAACATCTCCGTCTTAAGAGGTGGCGGCATCTCTTAGAGAGCTTGGTATTGGCGGGCTGCCCTATATGGATAATAGAAAGTGGTGCCAGAACAACCGAGCAATAGGATCGGGTTAGCAAACTTGTGAGCGAAGCGAGCTTCCTCAACCTAGAACCATTAAGCATGCCATAGAAATACCTTGGATTTGGGCTCTTTTAGAAAATTTATCCAACGGGAATATTCTTTATCAGGGGAATGCTTCTCTAAGACCTGAAACCTTTGTATTGGGTGTCTAAACTCATCTACTTGAAACAATTGTATAAGGTGCCCACATCCCCTTATGTGAGAAAGAAACCATATTTGCAAAACTTCCGAAGAAGCTCGTATGATTTTTTCTCCCTTTGTTTAAAACGATTAAGGGTCAAAAATGTTTCGGCTAAAATCATGTTGACATAGTTTAATCCAGCACACGTGTGTTTCACAATAGTGGGCCATCGATTGATTTGAAAAGCACTCGGCTGAAAATGAGAATGGACATCATAACAATTAGCTTTAATAACCTTCCTTACCACCTCAGCCTAACTCTTAAAAATTGTGACAACTCGGACATGGGATCTATACTTATGGATGGCCGACAAGCTCGGTTCCAAGAGGCATTCCAATAGCAATGCTATATTCTTCCAAGGTCGGAGTTAGCTCGAACTCACCAAATATAAAAGTTGATGTTTGAGGGCACCAAAAGTGCATTATTGCTTGCATAACTCCGGAATGAATGTTGATGTTGAGTAACAGGAGGAGACGGCCAATCCTTGTCTCAACTTGTCTTTGGCCATTTTGATCCAACTGATCCCACAACGCTATGAGCTCTTTCTTGGGAGTGGAAATGAATTGGACATCGGCTCTCCCCATCGTATATAAATTGAGACTAACAATCGACCTAATTTGCTATGGACCAACAAAAGAAAATAAATGAATTGCATAACAAGAGGAATAAAGGCTTACTCTATCGAGAACCATGGCAAACATAAAGATACACGCATGAAAAGTGAGGCTTACTTTCTATCTAGATAGTTTAACAAGATAAAGCTAAGAGGGTGATCTGATTGTCGCAGTCTCGCATTGGTGTCAGGTCCTCTTAACTCCGGCTTGGTCGAAAGAGATATCCTATAGTTACGCGATCTCGCGGACAAGGATAAACGCTTACGATACCAAAAAGGAACTTTTGGGGAGAAGAAAAGCAATCTCTACATCACAGTCTCGCGGTCGAGGTTGTATTTTTCTTAACACCATCCTAAAGTGTCCTTTCGTGGCCCAGGTCCGGCAGCATGGTTGTGTGTGTAATAGTGTAGTGCTAAAACATCTAAAGCATGCACAACAGTTTATAAGCAAACAATGCTTCAAGCATTCGAAAGAATAAAAATTCATTCCCTAAATCTTAAACCTGCAAAATAAGGGGTCAATGGCAAAAATATTCACGCTAGGAATGTATTTGAACAAGATAAACGGCCTAAGTCCACTAAGAAGTCCCCAACGGAGTCGCCAAGCCGTTGCGATCTCCCCAAATCAGCCCCACTATCTAAGGGTTAGGCTAATGGATTACTAAGTTAAACCTAGCTCAAGCTCTTTCAAGCCCATACTAATTCGCGACTTAGGTTTAAGTTATTAACATGCAAATCAATTTCATTTAAGAATCGTCACTAATCAATTTTTGGTGGGTCGATGAGACACTCAAGTAAAGCACGAGAGAAAATGCTTCACTTTTACTAACCAGAAACTCAATAAGTATGGGGATTTGATTACACTAATTAACTTATTAGTGCCTTTTCGGTACCTAATCTTGTTCAATTCACCACCTAATGTATTCACACTAATCGGAAGTCTCAAAATTTCATTCCTAACTAAGTTAAGGGAAGCAACAATTAATACCTAAACCTAACATGCATAGTTGACCACATGCAAGATTAAATTCAACGCGCAATTCAAAACGTACGAATCAAAAAAGGTGCAATCAAATATAAGCTAATCACACAAAAAGGGAGAGAAAAATAATTTTACAACCCAATTTCCAATTTTTGATTTTCAAAATTTTGTAAATTTTGTAAATTTTTTAATATTAAAATAATAAATAATATTAAAAAACGGATCCGAGTTGGATCTCCACGTCCAACCAGGATCGGGACTGACTCGGGCATGCCGGTTCAGGTCCACAACCGAACCGAGTTCATTTATTGAGCCCAATCTAGCAAATAAAATAAATAAAGAAACAAAAAGGGGCTCAGCCCAATTTTGTTTTTTTAAAGAACAAAAGCCCAGCCCACTATAAATAAAAACCTAAACAACACTTCAGCCCAAATCCCAATTTCGGCCCATCCGCAAAAGGCCCAAGACCTAATAATACCCACTCTAATAACTAAAAGGCCCAAAACATTAAAACGCCAAATAAACATAAAATCGACCCAAATACCAACAAAACCCTACCCAATTGCGACCCATGCACCCGACCCGATCACCGGCCATCGACCCGAATCGCCGGAAACCCTACCCGGTTCACCTAGCGTCCGACCCAGTTCATGACCCAACTCGTTGTCGCCATTCCGGCTTGGAGCTCACTCGACCCTCACGACTGAGATTGCGCCCGACCACTACCCAAACACCAGTCGCCGCTCTGTCTCCGTTGGCCAGCTTGACTACCGGCTCCTCACCCGTCCGCATCGCTGCCACAGTGACCGGCTACTAATTGGGACCGCCCAAGCCCCGGCGAAGGGCTGGACGGCCGCAAACCAACCAAGTCCCGGTGAGGGACTAGTTGGCCCCTTCCTTCCGACGCCACACCTAGACCGTCGCCCTACCAGCGGGCCTCCCTGCCCACGTCATCATCGTGGCTACCGATGGCCGGCCGGGACCATCCAACATTCCAGCACCAAAAAAAAGGAAAAAAAAAATGCACAGAACGAAGACAACTTCAAAAAATTTGGCTTAGGCATAATGTCGAACAGTCGGGGCGTACAATGAACAATGGAGATTCCTAGCTCGATCGAGGCCTAAATGCACCGGAAAATCACACACAACAAACCATAGACAGGAAATATCATGCACAAAGCGTCATAGGTCAGAACTCACGTGGGCTGGACGGTTGCGCGAGCTCAGGTCAGTGAGCCGAAAAATAACAGAACAACAAGAAACAATAGGGGAAGGGGGTGGCTGTTGCGACACTCCCTATCCAGCTCGACGACGACAAATGAGGGCGAGTTGTGGTAGATCAGAATTCATCCGGTTACCTCGCACGCCGTTGAGCTGAAATCCTCAAGAAAATCAACCTCGGGTCAAAACAAACGGAGACCCAACGATAACTGGAGGCAAGACCTACCATAAAAGGGGTTGTCGGCCGCGGCTTGAGGTGAGGTTGTCGTTGACAAAGGCCTTTCCGATCTCAATCTCACTCTCTCTGTTCTCGCTCTTGCTCTCTCCGTTCCCGCTCTCGCTGGCTCTCTCTCCCTCTCGATGACTCTCTCAATCTCTGTCTGTTTTCTCTCCGATTTCTCTCACTCTCTCTGTTCTCTTCCTCCCTCTGTTCTCTCTCTTTTTCTGTTCTTCGATGGCCTCCTCTTTTAACGCCAAGAGGAGGAGGAGTATCTCTACCTCTCGGCTTCACCCCGGCGACACTCACTATTCCGTTTCCAGCTTAAAGACCTCCTCAGTCACAACGTCTTCTCCATTTGTGCTTATGCCAGCAGCTGCGTCTCCTTCTCGAGACCAAATCAAGTCCATCTTCGACTAAAACGACTGCAAATCTGCTCGATGTTGGTCGGAAGCATGGTGCCGTCCTCGATGCGCCCTATTCCTTCTGCCTTGTCGCTTCTATTTCGTTCTGCTTTTTCTTCCCCTTTCCAGAAGCGTAGAATAACGATGGGGGAAGATTCACGTGTGACTAGTGCTATTCAATGCTGGTCTCTTTTTTTAAATTAAAATATTTTTTATCGCGATGCTGTGCTGGCCGGCGTTGAATAATGCTGGTCCCCCCTTTTCTAAATCAATTTTTATGAATTTTTTTTAAAAAGAATTTTTTTGTGAAATTAAACAAAGAGGGAGTGTTCTAATTTTCCTTATTAATGTAAATGCACCTAAAGTCTATATGACAATTAATCTAATGAAACTATCTTTGTTTAGGGTTAAAAATTAATCCCTAATTTTCTATTCAATTAAACCCTAAATGATTAGGTAAAATTTAGGTGCCAACAGGGAGTAGGGGGTGGAAGGTAAGTCGGGGGGTTGTGAGAACAGAGAGAGAACCAGAGGAGAAAAAGGCCTTTGCCGGCAACCACCACATCTTAGCTGTGGCTGACGCCTCCTCCCCTACCCCGTCTTCTTCCTATGCCGCGCCGCCATAAATCCCGATTCCCTTTTTTTTAACTTTTATTTGATTCGGGATCATTTTTCCGAGGATCCCGGCTTGATGGCGTTCAGACGGCCAGCCATGACCTAAGTCATCTCAGGCTCGACTCTTAGCTGCCACTGCAGCAGAGCCGGGTAAGGCCTGTAATATTTGGCCCATTAAAAAAATCCAACCATGTCTCTTAAAAGCCCAAGCCCAGCCAATTTATTTCTGCTTCAACAAATGAAGCGTATAAGCTAGCAGAATAAACGAAGAAAGTAGGAGAAGACGCACAACCGTGAAGAAGGAAAAAGGGAAAGAAGAGAAGAGAGAGAAATTGACACGCGTAGCCAATCCGGACACTCCACCCAACTGAATCGACTATGAATTGCACTGCCTGGTAAGTTTTCCAGCCAATTGTTTGTCTAATCGAAGTAATTGTAGAAGTTAGGGCTCATATTTCGGAGTTATGTGTTATTCAAGTGGCGAAGTCCGATTTTTGAGCCATTGAGTTATGAATATATATAAAATTGGTAGTTTAGGGTGTTGCGGGACTATAGGATTTTACGGAACCCAATTTGGACTTACGGTTTGCCGAATAAGAATTTTTGAAGTTGCGCGATTGGTGAACAGTGTGCGATCAGTGGCTTTTAAGCCGATTTTAGGTCGGCCAAGTTAGGGTTCTTGTAGTTCCTTGAATGGGCATTCTTTTGACTATAGGCTTGCTTGGAACAGGGTTCGGTGGAGGAAGTTATGGAGCGATCAAGTTTTGCGTTCAAGCTTCGCATTGCGGACAGCTTTAGATAATCGCCTTGGACAAGCAATTTGTGGGTGCCTTTGACTTGTTTCGTTAGCAATTAAGTGTCGTTTAGCAGTTTCGTAGTTATTGTAGTATTTTACTTGATTTTGACGTCGATTCTTGTTTAATTGTTAGGATTACGAGATCATTAGTTCGAATCAGCATTGTTGTTTGGTTTTAGGGAATTATCAGGTAAGTGGTACTATTTCTTCCATGAATTTACAAACTCGTGTGTTGAAAATAGTAGAGTTTTAATATAGTATAAGTCATTAAGAGCTTGTTTCTTGCATAAATTGGTTTGAACTTTTGCTACCATTTTAGTTGATTGAAAAGTTGTTGAGAATGTTTTATGAAGTGGTCTAAAATGACCAATTGTAAATGTTTTGGTTAAATGTTTAGTGAAAGGAATTTCCAAAAATAGTTCGTATTGATTACCAAATGTTTTATGAAATACATTTTAATTGATAAATGGAATTGTGAAAGGTTATGTGATTCGGTTTGTAAAACTGGTTTATGAAATAACTTTCTGGCGTTAATTGTGCGTTGTTGGAGAAATGTTTTGGTTGATATGGCTCATATCGCTATGATGAGAACCCATTAAGGGGGGCGTATGCATACTATCAGCACGTTCTTCTGGGTCAAACCACCGGTTATACAAGTGGTAGACCTAGTCAAGGGGGATAAACTTGATCGCCTTTGTCACGGCGTTAAACGTGACCATAGTTTGATGATGAGGATAAGATTTGTTGATGGAATAGATCATCGATGTGTGATTGATGAGATTAATCAATGGAATAGACCCTTGATGATTGTTTGTTATTGTTGAGTAAGTTTTGATGATTGATCTTTTAAGTATAGATTTTTATTGGAAAGAATCATATATTTTCGATATTTTACTTATATCATATATTGAATTTGAGATGAGGAGTTATGATATTGTTTTATAACGATGCATAGTAAATGTTCAATCCATTCGGAAGAAATGTGTTACTCACTGAGTTATGATTGTTCACCCCATTCCATCCAATCTTTTCAAGTTCTTCAACTAGTGATGAGTAGTACGAAAGCAATATCCAAGAGGACTTTTGGGATTTGGCTTTTGGGTGGATTGAGGTTGCGTCCTTTGGGTGAAAGGACGGCCATGTCATCCCCTCTTTTCCTAGGAATCGTGGTGTGACAAGGCCAGCGACCACCGCACCCCTATTTTGCTCCATCAACAGCCCTCTATTTTGGCTCTATTTTTTATAAGCGGCTCGGACTGGAGCTCATGGCCGTCCGTCATACGCAGCTTCGGTCCCCGTCCGTCCCCTGCCTAACTATGGTTTGCGTCCTATTCATATGTCGAGTTCAGATCGGGTTTGAGCCTTGGTTGAGTAAAAAATCCTTCATTTTTGGGAGCACCCGTTACTTGTTTGTTGAAATGCCTCAATTAGATTCAGTTTTTGTTTTCTCATTTTGGTCAAGGTCAAGTTGAGCCGGCAACAACACAAGCGGAGGAGCAGCGCTAGGTTCAGATCACTGTTGCGAGGCAATGGTGGCTCGGGCATCGGGCTTCGGCGTGCAGCCGCCGCAGGTGAAGTGCCGCAAGCACCAAGGAGAAGTCCACAAGAGGCAGGGGAGTCAGATTTGCAAGGAGTGCAAAGTCGGGTTGGCTGAGATGGGCCCGGGGCCATGCTGGAAAGGAGAGTCGATGATAGTCATGGCCGCTATTTGTGGACATCAGTGCCTCTCGGCGGCCCAGCGAAAGCCGGCCAAGCGCAGCCCCACAGAACAGAGTAGAGTCGTTAGGTCTATGAGGGTCGAAGGCCGGGTTAGAGTCGGAGCCAGGTCAGGCGAGGAGTTGTACCCAATTCTTACTTTTTTTGTTTTTCAAGCTGGGCTCAAATAGGATAGTGGGCCATTAGGTTTAGGCTAGGCCTTCCCTTCTAGTTTTTTTAGGTTGGACGAACTGAGCTCGTTCTTTAAGCCTAGTCCTGCATGTACCCAAGCCAGTGAGCCCAGTTGGTCTCGACCCGGTTTGGATGTGGAGATCTAATCTGGTCCGTTTATATATTATTATAATATAATATTATTATTTTAATATAAAAATATTATTTTAAAAGAAATAAATAAAATATTTAAAACAAAAAAGTTTCGAAAATTCAAAATATGGAAATTAGGCTTTGAAATTGCCCCTTCTTGCATGTTGTGTGTGATTAATTGCATGCTTAAATGCATGTTGGTTGATTCGCATGCTAGAATTGCGTATTTAATTCGACCTTGCATGTATCCAATTAAAGGCATGTTAGGCATTTGTTTGCGTACTTTCGATATATTGATTGTCGTTCCTTAGCCTGGTTAGGATGAAAACCCTAGAATCCACAATCGATAGGAAGACTGCACGAACACATTTAAGTGTTAAATGAATAGGATAAAAGATACTGAAAAGACACTAATTATTCAATTAGTGTAACCAAGTTCCCGAACTTATTTAATTTCTAGTTCGTAGGAGTAGAGTGATTCTCCTGTCACCTTACTTGAGTTCCTAATCAATTCACCAAAAATTAATTAATAGCGACTTCTAAATAAAAATCACTTACAGCTTAAAAACCTAAACCTAAGTCGTGATATGGTATAGGCCTGGGAGAGCCCGAGTTAAGTCCTAGACCTAGACTAAGCGCGTACCAGACGAGACCCTCTTTTGGTAAAACCCTGAGGTTGGTTGCGACATCTCCGCAACAGCTATAATTATCCAATTCATTTTACTTTGTCAAAATTTCCTTTTTTCTTTTATTTTATGCTCACGCAGGTACCATTTTGATGGTAATGTAAATTTTTATGTAGAAAATAAATAATCGGTCTTTTTAACCACTTAATTATAAGCACTTCTTTTAATATCTCAGTAAATGTAGTACGAATCAAAAGTCTTACAATCAACTGCTCCTATTGGAAGAAAATGTCTTATTTACATGGCAGAATAGTTCTATTGACAACAATAAACAACAAAAAGAAATTGCTAAAAACCAAACAACCATAGGAGGAAAATTCTTAAAGTTAACCTAAAAGTCAAACCCTAAATTTAAGGGATGTTGACCATTAAGCTCACTATAATATGTAAACTAAACTAAAAGATCTTTGAGGACCCATCATGAAGGTGAGGGAAAGTACACTGTACTTCCTAGTACTATGTTCCCAAATGTATGTACATGTACTACTTAGTTTCCTAGTGTGATTAAATGCGGTGAAAGTGTAGATCTTCTTCACACACTTTCCTCTTCTTTGATCATGGCACATCATGCTTCTCAATCACCTCCCACTCTTATGGCATTAGAAGGTAAGCTTTTTGCCTTGTTTTCCACCGGTTAAATTTCTTGTGTTGCCCTATCTCACTTATTCATGTTGATGTCATGTGGTACAGTCGATACGTCCTTCAGTGATGCGCACACATGCAGATCCCATATGTGCAGCACATACAACTTGCCCATCACCCAGATAGAGAGGCCAATAATGCGTGTCTCGGATCGTGCATCATGGCTCCTCGCTCATCATACCACGAAAGTCCCACATAAAGTCTGCAATGAATTGTGATTTATTATTAGGATATCTATCTTAAACCAAATCAGCACACTCGCAGTACCATCGAACTCAACATCATCTTTCGACAAAAAAAAAAACTCAATATCATCCAAAAGGCCTTAAGCACTGAATTTATGGTTCTCTATTCTTCATTTATAATTTCATGAAAGATTATACTTCTTTTTTGTCAATTAATTTTTTCATATGATCAAACTTTCTTTTGTCACGTGGAATCCATTTTGTCAGACAAGAAATCAGTAATTCAACTCTAGGCATGTCTGAATCAATAATTGCGTTACATATACAAAACGTGCGCACATAATAAAGTAGAGGATGCTAAACATTATGACATGATTTTGTGCACTAAGTGATTTGGAGGGAAGCAAAAGGTGGTCCATGTCCAGCTGATAGCGAGGAGATCCTTCTGGGTAGAAAAGGAGATTTTCACAAATTAATTAATCATTTTTTTACTTAATTATTTGCATAACTTTTGCTTTGATATATGCGGTTGGAATCAAGCTAATTGACGCACCTTCCAAACGTGTACTAGCGGGTAGCAACTTCTAGACATCAGATGATCATTCGATCCGACAAAGAACACTAACGTTTCAATGCTTATTTTAGTATAACACCACGCGTCGTCATTAGTGATAATGCTAGAGAAATCTCATTGCATGGATGTTTCTACATATCATGTAGACAGACATCATCTCAGTCATCGATTGTCAAGCCCACATGATCAATGGTAGAAATGGAGTCGGTCTACATTATCATGCAATATTTCGTATTGTTAGAATCAAGAGAGTAGGAATATTTGATCTCTAGACAGTAAAACCCTAGTTGGCCTTCTCGGATCCGGTTCTTTCACGCACTGTTGCTTGTTAAAGTTATATTCCCTCTTACTAATTCATAAATACATTTAAAAAAAAACTTAAACGATCTTTTTGTTTTCTGGCCAGTAAAAACTTGGATTGACAATCATTGGCATCTCAAGTTACCCTAAAACGGGGTCCATATAGCAAATATATAATTATTACATGCAACGAACCTGGTCAATTTGTACTTCGTCAGGGCCACGGAGCATTATGATAAGTTAAAAAACAAGGTCACTGCCATGCATGCGATAAGTTAATCTAGTCCACCATTGCAGTGATTGACAGGTTGGCCATGTCGCGCTCATCTTCTATTGCCCCGCCATCACCTGCATTGTTTTTGTCTTTGCGTTCTTATCATCAATTGATAGTAGTGTCGGCCACATAATTGAGGAGGATGGGCCTCACAAAATGCGAGATTCTAATTAAGTCATAAAAATATAATTTCCCGTGAATATAAATAAAAAATAATTCCTTGCAAATTATAGAAATTTGTATGGTTTTCGTGAAAATTTCTATTTTAGTCGAATGGGATAAGTACATTGAAAGTCGTAAAACTTTTTACAAAAATGTGATTGAGTCCTAAAACTTTAAAAAAGTATAATTAAGTCCTAAAACTTGTTACAAAAGAGCAATTTATTCCTAAAGCTTTCAAAAAAGCAATCAAATCCTACAATTTATGAAACTTGTCCAATAAAATCTCTCCATTAATTGCACTTTTTGAAAGTTTTACGACTCGATTGCACTTTCGCAACTACTTTTAGGATTTGATTGTGCTTTTAGAAAGTTTTAGAATTCGATTGCACTTCGATTATGCTTTATAAAATTTTTAGGACTCATTGTTCTTTAGTAATAAATTTTAAGACTTTCAGTGCAATTATCCCCAGCCAGACCAATGGAGTGGGTTGCTATTACCATATTTAAACTAAACTCCAGTTTGATAGAGATGTTTTGTTATTATATACACTATATAATAAGCTCCGGTATTTGTTTTTCCTTTCTGCCATGATAACAAAGTTCCATTGGCCTACTCTACTTTTGAATTTTTCTTGGCAGTGCGTTGACTAATTGTAAGCTAAGCCGTTGTTTCCCATTTGTGCTCTAGAACGTTGTGTGTATCCGAGGAAAACATGAAGTTCTAATCATGGCGCTTGTAAGTGTGAAACGATGTCCTGTGCTATGCAGGGAACATGGCGATTGAAATATGGTTGCTTGAGGAGTGGACTAACAGGCCTATGAAATGGTGTCGAAATACACTACGAAGCTTCCGCAGGATAGCATCAATTTAAGAAAAGTGTTTACACGCCTCGAGCACATTCATTCGGTTTTGTTTTTTTCCCACATTCTTTCGTCGATTCGCCGGTAGAAGCAGATCTTCGACGAGTGAGATTGTTTAACATGCAATGTAAAATGTTCCCGTCCTTCCAAACTGATAGTCATGTGTCAAAGTTCATCGGTTTGGTAGAGAATAGAGAGAATTACACGATACATAGTATGTGATGATTCATTTGAATGGATTGTCGGTGTCGGGCAATCGAGAGTGTAAAACTTTTCTTAGGGAGGCGTAACTTTTGGATCTATAAAGAAAAATTATTTGTTTTCATTTTTAAAATGCAATAAAAACAACCCTTTGTTTTCCGTCAAAATTTAAAGTTCTATACATTGACCTTTGAAATTATTAGCATCAATCATGCGGTTCATACCATTTTCGTATCCCTTTCATCTTTAATGGTAGGTCATGAAATTTTCAGAATCAATCAGTATATGTCCCTTCATGGCTTTTCTTTGTCGGATTGATTTTCTTTTTGATTCTTTGGAATTATTATGCACCAATATTCATACCAAAAAATTGACATTTCGGCAACAGTTTTGTACCCGAGCATTTAAGTCGGAAATCACCACGCAATCAGCGGAAAATTGGATTATTTTCACAACGGTTTTGAAAAGTTCATCGGGATATTAAAATCACGCGACAACATTTATGTCATTAACTTAAATTACTGGAAAAAAAATCGTCTTTAGCGTACATAATGCAATGTTAATCGGCAATGCTCTCCATGTTTTTGGCATGTTTTGTTGAAAAATATCCCAAGGAAATCACCCCATTCTGTAGAAGATTCCCTGCCTGTCGGGGGGGTCCAATTTCATTTTGGTAAAAGAAAGTTTGACCTATATGCATCTCGTCTAATCATGTAGATTCCAGCTATTATAAAGGTGCAGGGCATGTGCAACTTGCAAAACAAATCATAAACACACCGACCAATCCCTAGTCAAATATCTGGACCCAAAAAAAGAAAAAAACCTTAGTCAAATTAATGGTGAATTCACACCGCGTGATTATTATTCAAATCACGTAGTCACCTGCTCGAACATATATTTTTTCTCGGGCTATCGCAATAGTCTCTGATCTGGATCCACTTTGTATGCTTATAGTCATGTGTCGAGAGCATGATCGGAAGAGAGATTTCATACACGCATTGGTTGTTTCGCCAAGGAATTGAGACGAGCTTGGTCTAGGTGCAACGGCACAATATGGATCTCATAGAAAATTGGAAGGAGTAGGCATGACTATAAGCCATTGTTTCACATTGGAAAAATAAACCAGATTTGCTTTTACATTCCAGAAGAACAGATTGCGAGGGGAGGAGAAAACTGGAGATGGCTTTTCTAATTTTGTTTCTGACATTTGCCATTTTCTGGGGGAGAATGGTAATATTTGTGCTTGATTTTTACTTCGATAATCTACATATTCTTTCGCAAAAGAGAAAAAAGTGCATGCACACTTCAAATGATGGTCGCGCCAAAAGAGTTCCTCAAAAAAGGGTCTTACATCTTAGGGTTAATACCATGAAAAACCCTAAATTGGTACATTTATGACAGATTTACCCCAAATTATTTTTTTGACCATAAAAAACCCCCAGTTTGTACATCTATGACAATTTTACCCCGAACTATTTTTTTTTACCACAAAAAACCCCAAATTGGTACACCTGTGACAATTTTACCCCAAACTAATATTTTAATATTATTTTTTCAAATTTTTTCGAATTCTTTTGGTTTTTCTTATCTTTTTTTTTCCGTTTCTTATCTTTTTTTTTTCTTCATTTTTAACCTCTGGTCGGCGAGGTCGGCCCCGCCAGCTGACGGCGAGGTTGACCTCGCTAGGAACTGATGAGGTCAGCCTTGCCCACCCCTGGCGGGGTTTGACCTTGCCAGTCGTCGGCGAAGGGTTGTCCTCACCATCGCTGGCGCGGCTTGGCCCCACCACAACTGGCAAGGTTAGCCTCACCCAGAAGCGATGAGGTCGAACCTTGCCAGCGACGGTGAGGACAACCTCTCGCCGGGGGTGGGGCAAGGCCAACCTTGCCAATTGCCAGCGAGGTCGGCCTCGCCAGCGGCCAGCAGGGCCGACCTCGCCGGCCCCTGCCTTCGACCGGTCGCCGGACCGACGACTGGCCAGAGGTTGAAAATGAAGGAAAAAAAAAGAAAAGGAAAGGAAAAAGAAAAGAAAAGAAAAGAAAAACTAAAAAAATTGGAAAAAAATAAAAAATAATGTTAAAAAATTAGTTCGGGGTAAAATTGTCACAGATGTACTAATTTGAGATTTTTGGTGGTCAAAAAAATAATTCGGAGTGAATCTATCACAGATGTACCAGTTTGGGGTTTTTTATGGTCAAAAAAATAGTTTTGGGTAAATCTGTCATAAATGTACCAGTTTAGGATTTTTCGTGGTATTAACCCTACATCTTAAGGAATGATTCGATTTGTAAAACTTTTGTTTAAACACGTTAGAAGAAAGTTTCGTTTTGTGATTGCTGGACCCGACTGGAACAGATGCTCCGAAAAGGCCCTTTAGACAAGAGAAAGCATCATCAACTCAAGGCACAAACTTGCCTTTTGGACTAGAGCACCTATAGAACATCATTAACTAGACTTCTGTAAGGGTTATTCCTTTTCTTTGTTTGCTGTATTTGGTAAACCACAAGGAAAGACATTTTTCTCTTGTGCTTCTTTCTTTTGGAAAATGTAAGTTTATCAGCTGAACCGAATATCTCTTGACTTCTAGTGGCTCTACTTGCCGTTGTGTCATGGGGACTGGTCGACTTGTATCCAGAAAAGAACGAGACAGGAATCGGCAGTGAGTCTTGAAGCAGTTGATGAGCGCGTAAAGAAATGTTTTTTTAAGTTGTCTCTCTTTCTTGCCGGTGTGACTAAGTAAGTTGAGAGAAGTTTATCAGCTCTTTCCTATGCGGTGCTCTTCAAACCAATCTTCTTCTCGTTTGTGGAAACACGGGAAAAACGAGCACAAGACATTGAAAGACAAATGATCGTTTCTTTTTTTCTTTAATAGTTTATTTGCTGTAATGTCATAGAACACGTTGTTTCGTGGCAATATGACGACTTCGTTTTCATGTGGGGTAGACGGAGAGCGTCTAGACAGAGATCGCCAAGCATCGAAAGAAGTTTCCTATAAAAAGCCCCTTCAATGGAAGGTGAAGGTCACAAGAAAAAAGAGACTGAGCACAACACAAAGTCCCCTTTCTTGTTCTGGATCAAGTAACTGGTACAAGGTCAGTTTTGTGTTGTTGAGAGAGAGAGAGAGAGAGAGAGAGGGAGGGAGAGGCGATGGGCAGATTTCTAGGGCTTGGGTTCACTCTGACCCTGCTCTTCTGCATGGCTCAAGGCAAAGTCCTCAACTATGATTTCGTGGTGAGTAGGAACATCTCCTTCTTGAGCACTCTTAAGTGTGTCTTTTTTGGGCCACACAGAAGATTTAGCGACTACTAGAGCATTTGTTACAGGTTTTACGGTCTCGTGATTCGTAGATGTTATCGAATTAGGATATTCAATGCAAGAATGTCCTTCTGTCATAGATGATTTTCACATCTAGATCTACAGCCCGCTAAATCTTGGACTATGCTTGAGGCCAAGTATTACAGCGTTCATAGATCAAACTACCTGCATTTTTCTGATGATTTCAACTTCTTGAGAGTTTCGTAGTAATCCCAAAATGTCTACAGTTGTATGATTTATTTACTTATTCTTTTGGGAGGTGCTTTCCAACCCATTTGCAGTCGTTATTCCAGAACAAAGTGCTGATGCAGGCCTTTGAATTAGTTAAACGTTAGTCGTAGACAATGACGCACCAAAACGGTTCTACATCAATTTAATTAATAAGAGATATTATTTAGGATGCTTAATGGTCAAAGTTTTATAGGATGATATTTTATTTGTTGCAGGTGAAGGAGACACCCATTAACATGTTGTGTGAGACGAATCGGTCCGTATTGACCGTGAATGGTCTGTTTCCTGGGCCGGAGATCCGTGCTCACAAGGGCGACACCATCTACGTTAATGTTACCAACATGGGACCGTATGGAGTCACTATTCACTGGTAAAAATAAAACCACCCCGCCTCCAACCTCAACCCCCCACCCCTCTCTCTCTGCCTCCCTCCTAATATTGTACACACGCGCAGGCATGGAGTGAGACAAATAAGGTATCCCTGGTCTGACGGCCCGGAGTACATCACGCAATGCCCGATCCCTACAAACTCAAGCTTCCTTCAGAAAATCATACTCACCGAAGAAGAAGGCACACTATGGTGGCACGCTCACAGCGACTGGACACGTGCCACTATACACGGCCCTATAATTATTTTGCCTGTCAACGACACCAACTACCCTTACAAGTTTGATGAACAACACACAATTGTGATATGTATGCTACTTTCAACTAACTTAAATGACAGAAATAATTTTTTTACTCGCACACGCACAAATAGCAGTTTGTATTGTTTTCCTTAACAAAATTATGATTTGAAATGCAGCTGAATGGTATGCAAGAGATACAAAAGACATAATCGACGAGGCTCTTGAATCCGGTGGCGATCCAGATTTGTCCGTGGCCTATACCATCAATGGTCAACCAGGAGACACTTATTCATGCTCTAATGGTACTAATTCTAGCGTGTATATATATGAGTGTCATATATGGTAGTAATATTAAAAAGAAAAGGTCTTATTCAAAGGTAATGAAATAAAACCTTTTTACGCTATATTAATGAAATGAGATCATGCCAAATTATGATTCCTTAAAACTAATTAATGATGTTTGATAAACTGTACGAATAATTTTTAAATCTCTGTCAATATTATCTAATATGGTGTGCTTTTTTTTCTTTCGCAGGTTCGGCGTACAATATAACAGTTGTGCAAGGAAAAACATATCTCCTCCGGATCATCCACTCCGGGTTGAATGAAGAGATGTTCTTCGGCATAGCAGAGCACAATATCACTGTGGTTGGAATGGACGGGGCTTATTTGAAGCCGCTTAAGACCAATTACCTCATGATAACTCCCGGTCAAACGATGGACGTTTTGGTCACCGCGAACCAAACTCCCGGTCGCTACTACATGGTATTCAGTCCATTCGTGGACACCAATGCCCCGTCCAATGATAACGTCACAAGAGGGATATTCCAATACAGCGGCACTTATAACCACTCAGAGACTCCTGTGTTACCTGAGCTTCCAGGTTTTACCAACAAGAGTGACGCTGGAAACTTCACTATTCAGTTGAGGAGTTTGAATAGCAAAGATCATCCGTCCACAGTTCCAACCAGCATCACTAGAAACATTACGATCACGGTGTCCGTGAATCAGCAGCCATGTCCTGCTAATAAAACATGTACTGGTCCAGACGGCACTATGCATTCGGCAAGCTTGAACAACATAAGTTTTTGGGCTCCATCGATTAGCATTCTCCAGGCATACTACAAGTACGTAAATTGCTAGACTGCCAACTTTATTCCTATTTGTTTGCATTAAACATTTTTCTTAAACCAATAGAGTTGATTCGGGCTGAAATACTTTCCAAACCGAACCAATTTAACTGGTTAAAACCTTCATTGTCTTGGAGCGAAGGGGTAATTCAACATTCAAATGTCTCCATAACATTATGTTTGTGGTGTGTGCAGCAATATAAATGGAGTCTACAACAAAACTTTTCCGGATAGTCCACTTTTCGTGTTCGACTACACCGGGAATGTATCAGCCTTAGGGGAAGCTGCCAACGTGACTACCGAAGTGTTGATGATTAACTATAATGAGGAGGTCGAAATAAGATTCCAGGGGACCAATTTTGGAGCAGCGGAGAATCACCCAATGCATTTACACGGCTATAGCTTTTATGTCGTCGGAATGGGCGACGGAAATTTCAGCGACTCCTATATATCAGAGTACAATACAGTGGATCCACCTTACGTTAACACCGTCGGACTCCCCAAAAACGGGTGGACAGTGATCAGATTCAAAGCCGATAATCCAGGTACTATGAAAACATCGGTAGAATGGCATAGAAACACATAGCTTGCACGGGTTTAGACTTGTGTATGAACGGCATAACTGAAAGATTATTCTTTTGCGGTTGCTTGCAGGAGTGTGGTTCATGCACTGTCACTTAGAACGCCATGCCAGCTGGGGAATGGACACAGTCCTTGTCGTCAAAGATGGGTCGAACAGCGATCAGAAGGTGCTTCCACCACCCGGAGACGTACCTCCTTGTTCCGGATCATAATCAGGATGTTGTTTGATTTGAGTACTTAGGACAAAGGCTGTTGATATCCCACCGTGGAATAAATCATCCCAGATGACAGTTATGTGTCAAAGTTCTTCAGTTTGGTAGAGAAAAGGGAATAATATGTGATGATTCATTTGGATGGATAGTTGATGACGGGCAATCGGCAGTGCATAACTTTTTACTGGGGAGGCGTAACTTTTGGATCTATTATTGATTTCGCATCCTCTCAAGGGAATAAAAAATTATCGAGACAAGTGCACTACAAGTTCTAAAAATTGTCACAAAAGCGCATTTGAGTCTTAAAACTTGTAAAAGATGCAATTGACTCCTAAAACTGTCAAATTTGTTCAGTCGAGTCGTAAAGTTAACAACGTCTAATTTACTAACGGAAAATGCTAACGTGTCTTATTTTAATAATTTTCTTGAGACATGTGCTATCCAACAAGCGCCACGTCAGAAAAAGTCAAAAAACAACGTAAATTAAATTCGAAAAAGCTATAAAAAACGAAAAAAAAAAGAGGGAAAAAAAAACCCAGAGCCAACAACTGCGGCGGTAGCCAAGCCCTCCCCGGTGGCAGTCACCACAGCCGTCGAGAAGGATCGGAGGAGGTCGCCTAGGCCTTCCTGAAGCCCGACAACCCTCGCCGGCCTCGAGCCAGTCCTCGCCAAGGGCCTACAGCCCCCAATCTAGGGCGAGGGTCAACCTAGGGGAGGGCGCGACTCTCGCCCCAGATTTGAGGGAGGGTCGCCAGCTCTCACCGGGAGTCGGTGAGAACCGGCGACCCTCGCTCAGATCTGGGTTGAGGGTCGCGCCTTCCCCCAGATGAGGGGCTTCATGCCCTCGCCGGAATTGGTAGGGCCTCGCCCGAGGCCGATGAGGGTTGCCGAGTTTCGGGAAGGCCCAGGTGACCTCCACTAGCCCTTCCCGACGGCTGTGGCGATGGCCATTGGCGAGCGCTTGGCCATCGCCACTGTCGATGGCGGAGGGCTTTTCCTTATAGTTTTTTTCTAATTTAATTTTTATTTTTATTTTTGCTGACGTGGTGCTTGTTAGACGCCACATTATTTCCAGGTGTCTCAAGAAAAGTAATAAAATATGACACATCAGCGCCACGTCAGCATTTTCCGTTAGTAAATTTAACACAAGTTTTAAGACTCGATTGCACTTTTTGTAAGTTTTTAAATTCAAATGTATTTTTATAAGAAGTTTTAGAATTTGCAGTTTACTTGTCCTAAAATTATCTGTTGAAGCGTCAATCATGCAGATCATACAAATTTTGTTTTCATTCATCTTTAATGGTAGGCCATGCAATTTTCAGTGTCAGTCGGTATCTGTCCCTTCATGGCTTTTCTTTCACGGATTACTTTTCTCAAGGACTCTTTAGAATTGTCGTGATCCAATATTCATACCCAAAAGTTTGCATTTCGGTAACAGTTCGTACTTGAGCAATTTAGTCGGAAATCACCATTCAATAACCATAAAAATGGATGATTTTCAAGATGGTTTTGAAAAGTTCATCGGATACTAAAATTGGGTAACAACGTTTATGTCATTAACTTAAATTAATCAAGAAATCGTATTTAGCAAACATAATGCAATGTTAATCAACAATGCTCTCCATGTTTTAGGCATATTTCGTTGAAAAATGTCCCAAGGGAGTCAATCTTTGCTGTAGAAGATCCACGGCCTGTCTCGGGGTCCACTTCAGTTTTGGAAAGACAGTTTGAATACGAGACTCAAACGGGCTTTTGCGGAGTCTCTGATCTGGATCCAAATCCCATGCTTATTTGCCAAGAGTAAGATCCGAAAAGATATTTCAAGGGAAAATTACCCACTCAATCCTAAATTTATAACATGAATGCTAATTAAGTCCAAAATTTTTATAATTTCGTCAATTTGATCCTAGACTTTTGCTCAAAAATTCTAATGTAGTCTTTTGGATTAATTTTTGCCGAAAATTGATAACTTGTAATTCTAGTCATCATCGACCATCCTATGTGGCACACCACATCAACGATTTCTGGCAAGAATTGGTGGGAAAGACTATTGAAATTTCACGCAAATGTTTAGCACTAAATTGGTAAAATTGAAATATTTTAGAATTGAATTGGCATCCGAATAATAGATTTATGATTGATTTGACAATTGTCTTGATATTTCGCACACACTCTTGTTTAGCATAGGAATTGAGACAAATTGATCTTAGGTTATATCCTACTATATAGACCTCAGAAAAATTGGTAGAAGTGGCCATGACTATTAGCCATTACTTCACATTAGCAAAATAACATACACCATACCCAAATTGGGTTTTACATTCCTATGTTTCGCAATTTGCAGTAACTTCTTCTTTTGTAGAAATTAATTTTCTAATGTACTTTCTGAGATTTTTCATGTACTGGAGAATAGTAATTTTTGTGTTTTATTTTTACTTCAATAAACTATACAATCTTTGGCAAAAAATTTGCACATTTCAAAAGATGGTGATATTAGAAATAGGGGTGAGCACCAGTTTCAAGTTCTGGTGAGACCCGGTCCGGTTCCCGGTTTCCTATTTTTAGGAACTTGTACTATGCGGTTCAGTTCTCGATTTCGGGGGGAACCAGACCGAACTTGAAATCGAGACTATTTATCCTTAATGCTACCTATAGATATCCTTACAGTTTAGTGCTTTATGGCAATGCATCTCTTTTGAGCGGTAGTTGAAAACATGGTTTGAAGAGAAGTGAATACTCCCAGCATTAATATATATATGTTGCACCAATAGTGTGGCTTACATGGAAGAACCTAGAAAATCCGTTGTTGTAGTTGTAAGTAAACTTTTTTTTCTGGAGGGTACGTAGGGAAAACGATGGTAGAAACAATAGAAGGCATTGTTTGCAACAAAAGAATCAACGTCAATCAGAGTATTTGTATCCATGAGTAAATTTGTACAACACTAAAGGTCTAAGGTTTTGAACCAGCTTTGAGTCATGATAGAGATGATAGACTCTTCTTCAAATTCTCTCCTTTTTCTCTCGTTCTATACCAGTCAACAAATGGTAAGAGGAAATGATGACACCCAACTTTTTCTTGTTACAAGAGATCTGATGAGACTAGGCGCGAGCATGGTTCTTGGGTAGCATTGAAACCTATGACATAGCTCTTGACCTTTCCGTCCACCTAGATGGAACCTGAACCTCTAACCGCTAATTATAAGAGTTTCTCAATAGAAAGTCACACATTTTAAAGATATGATTTGATTTCCAAATTTTTTGCTTACACATGTCACAAGAAAGTTACAAATTAGAAAGCTCGAAAGTTTCCTTCTTTGATTGCCGAAGCTAACTGAACAGATGCTAGGAAAAAATTCTTTAAACAAGAAAAAACTATCATGTGTAACATTTTTCTCTTATGATTGCTTTTTCTTGAAAAATGCAATTTTCTCTGCCGAATATTTCTTGACTTCTAGGGGCTCTATTTAGCATAAATTTCGGTGGTAACATGCGACTCGTGGACTCGGCGTCCAGGAAAAGAAAATACGGATGCGATCGTGAAACTTTTTTGTCGAGCAATCCCTCCAAGAAAACGTTTTAGACGAGCCTTTGAAAAGACAGATTCTCATTTTTCTGTGACACGCGTTTTTTGTGGGCAGCGCGACGACGTCGTTTTCATGTGGGGCAGACAGGGGGCGTCTAAACAGAGATCACCGAAACATTGAAAGAAGTTTCCTATAAGTAGCCCCCTTCAATGGAAGGTGAAGGTCACAAGAAGAGAGAGACTGAGCATAACATTACTCTCCTTTTTTGTTCTGGATTAAGTGATTGGTACAAGTTCAGTTCTGTCTTGTTGAGAGAGAGAGAGAGAGAGATGGGAACATTTCTGGGGTTTGCATTCACTATGACCCTGCTCTTTTGCAAGGCTCAAGGCGAAGTCCTCCGCTATGATTTCGTGGTGAGTAGGAACATCCCCTTCTTGAGCTCTTTATGCGTGTCCTTTTTTAGTGACTACTCGCGCATTTGTTACAAGTTTTAGACTCTTTTAAAAGCATTGCAGCTAACCACGATCTCGTAGATGTTACAATGTTTGAATATTCGGTACAAGAATCTCCTTATTTCATAAATGATCTTCACAACTAATTCTTGGACTATGCTTGAGGCCGAGTATTGTAGCATTCATGTACCAAACTAGTTGCATATCTCTGAAGAACTCAACTTCTTGATTCTTTAGTAGTAATCCCGCAATGTCTACAGTTGTTTGATTTATTTACTTATTCTTCTGGGAGGTGGTCTCCAAACCCATCTGGAGTTTTTATTCCAGAAAAAAAAGTTCAGTTGCAGGCCTTTGAATTAATTAATGTTTCTCGTAAATAATGATGCAGCAAAAGGACTCTGCATCAATTTGAGAAGAGAGATTGTTTCATGTGTATAATGTTCCAAGATTTATAGGTTAATTTTTGTTGCAGGTGAAGGAGACACCTATCGACATGTTGTGTGAGACGAATCGGACTATATTGACCGTGAACGGTCTGTTTCCTGGACCGGAGATACGTGCTCACAAGGGCGATACTATTTACGTCAATGTCACCAACATAGGACCTTATGGAATCACCATTCACTGGTAATAATTGAACCGCCTCTCTCTCTCTCTCTCTCTCTCTCTCTCTCTCTCTCTCTCTCTCTCTCTCTCTCTCTCTCTCTCTCTCTCTCTCTCTCTCTCTCTCTCTCTCTCTCTCTCTCTCTCTCTCCTAAAATTGTACACACACTTGCAGGCATGGAGTACGACAAATAAGATATCCCTGGTCTGACGGTCCAGTATATGTCACGCAGTGCCCAATCCCTACAAACTCGAGCTTCCTCCAGAAAATCATACTCACTGATGAAGAAGGCACACTATGGTGGCACGCTCACAGCGACTGGTCACGTGCCACTATACACGGTCCTATAATCATTTTGCCTGTCAACGACACCAACTACCCTTACGAGTTTGACGAACAACACACAATCGTGATTTGTATGCTGCTTTCAACTAACTTAAACGACAGACAACAGTTTGCATTGTTTTTCTAAACAAAATTATTTTGTGGCATGCAGCTGAATGGTATGCGAGAGATGTGATGGACATAATCACCGAGGCTCTTGAATCCGGAGGCGATCCAGACTTGTCTGTGGCCTATACCATTAATGGTCAACCCGGAGACAGTTATACATGCTCTAACGGTACTAATTCTCGTACGTACATGAGTGTGATATATAAAATTAATAGTTAAAAGAAAAGGTCTTATTCATAGGTCCTGAAATAAAACCTTACTAGTCCATAATTAATGAAATGAGATCTTTGCAAAATTATTATGCCTTAAAATTAATTAATGATGATTGATATGTAGCACGAGTAATTTCAGGATCTCCGTCAATACTATTTAAAATGGTGTTGCAGATTCAACGTACAATATAACAGTGGTACAAGGAAAAACATATCTCCTCCGAATCATCCATTCGGGGTTGAACGAAGAGATGTTCTTCGGCATAGCGGAGCACAATATCACTGTGGTCGGAATGGATGGAGCTTATTTGAAGCCACTTAATACCGATTACCTCATGATAACTCCCGGTCAAACGATGGACGTTTTGGTCACTACGAACCAAACCCCCGGTCGCTATTACATGGTATTCAGTCCATTCGTGGACACCAATGCCCCATCCAATGAAAATGTCACAAGGGGGATATTCGAATACAATGGCACCTATAACCACTCGGAGACTCCCACGTTACCCGTGCTTCCAGGTTTTACCAACAAGAGTGACGCTGGAAACTTCACTATTCAGTTGAGAAGTTTGAATAGCATAGAACATCCGTCCACGGTCCCGACCAACGTCACAAGGAACATTACCATCACGGTATCTGTGAATCAGCAGCCATGTCCTGCTAATAAAACTTGTACTGGTCCAGACGGCAGTATGCATTCAGCAAGTTTGAACAACATAAGTTTTTGGGCTCCATCAATTAGCATTCTCCAAGCATACTACAAGTACGTAAATCGCTAGACCTACCAATTTTGATCCTATTTGTTAATATTGAATATCTTTCTCAGACCAATAGAGTTGATTCAGGCCGAAATATTCTTTAAATTGAGCCAATTTAACCAATTAAAACCTTCATGGTCTTAAAGCAAAGGCATAATTCGACATCTAAATGTCTCTATAACTATATGTTTCTGGTGTCTGCAGCAATATAAGTGGAGTCTACAACAAAACTTTTCCAGATAAACCACCTTTCGTGTTTGACTACACCGGAGATGTATCGGCCTTAGGGGAAGCAGCCAATGTGAGCACCGAAGTGTTGATGATTAACTATAATGAAGAGGTCGAAATAAGATTCCAAGGGACCAATTTCGGGGCAGCGGAAAATCACCCCATGCATTTACACGGCTATAGCTTTTACATCGTCGGAATGGGCGATGGAAATTTCAGCGACTCCTATGTATCAGATTATAATACAGTGGATCCACCCTATATCAACACTGTTGGACTCCCCAAAAATGGATGGACAGCGATCAGATTCAAAGCCGATAATCCAGGTACTATGATTGCATTAGTAGAAACACATAGAAACATATAGTTTGCACGGGTTTAGACTTATATATGAATGCATGATTGACAGATTAATCTTTTACTGGTGCTTGCAGGAGTGTGGTTCATGCACTGTCACTTAGAACGCCATGCCAGCTGGGGAATGGACACAGTCCTTGTCGTCAGAGATGGGACGAATGACGATCAGAAGGTGCTTGCGCCGCCCGAAGACATGCCCCCTTGTTCCGGATCATAATCAGGATGTTGTTTGCTTTAAGTTCTAAGGACAAAGGCTATTGATATCCCACTATGGAATAAACTATCTGAATGTTGTATCGTACTTTACAGTAAGACATCACTCTAATAAGTTTCAATAGGAACATTTGTTTTGGCAAGTAAAAAGTTTTTGTTCGATTCCACAAGTGTTTTGAAATGTATTTGTACGTTGCCGATGATGAATCCATAAATTTAATCAATAGGGGCGAAACTTACGATGATGTTGACTATAAGGATAATTTACTAGCCGTTTCAACAAGTTTGTCAAACAAAATTGGCATAGATAAACAAATTTAATATGCAAAATAAAATATGTATTGAACAATGTCATAGCCAAAAATGCGTCTCAACTTGCCATGTTGACATGAAGGAGTCAATACAAGTGGAACCATTAATGGGTAGATCTATTTCCACAGAAAAAACATTAGGTAGTTCCGCTCCACCAAACCAGGCAATTTTGAATCACTCAGTGATCAACACGTGGCGCCGCGTGTCCAGGGGCCCACTTGTCAGTCTTTTATCTCTATCTTCTACACCTTGCATTTCACTTCTTCTTCTTTTTATGGATACCTAAATTTTTTCCCAAAAATTATTTTTGAAAAAATTGAAACTTTTTTTCCACAAAAAAATATTTCATCTTAATTACTTAGACATTTAGTATAATTTTGTTAATGGGAGTAGTTTTCTTTAAAAAAACTACTTTCCCAAAAAAAAAGGAGGGGAGGAGGCAAAATGCAATTTACAAAAGTTGGGGAACCAATTCGCATTTTTTATAAATTTCCCCAAACTCTTAAATAATCATTTCTATCATTTTAATCCTTGATTAAGCTTGAAATTTAACTCGAGCCAAGTTGAATTGATCAAATCAAGCCCAAAAGACCAAATTGAATGAAATTGGGCATTCTCGAGCAAGAAAATGACCAACTTTGAGGGACTCTTTTGCAAAATTGAGATGAAGAAAATTACAAATTCTGGTCAAGGACTTAAATTACTACGAATCAGCTTGTCAATTGATCAAAAATTTGAGCCAAAATTGATGGATTAAAGCACATAAACTAGGTGTCAAAAACCAATCCACAATTTGGCCATGATTCAAAGATGTTAAGGGTGCGAATGATAATCATTCCGTTCTGTTTTTTTGCTTTCGAAAACAGATTTGAAACAGAAATCTGTTTGGTAAAATAATTTAATTTTTTTATTTATGGGTTATATTTTGGCCCATAAATAGATTTGGAATAGAAATTAGAAGTTGAATTTTTTACTTTTCTATTTTAGGAACGCAAACAGAAATAACAACTTTCTTTACCAAAAAAAAAACAAAAATAACAACTTTCTTTTATTACTCACCCTTACTGCCCACCGCCGACCATTTGTCGCTAGCCGCCGACAATCCGCTGTCACCCACTGTCGCTTGCCAGCTGTCTGCCACCCGCCGGCCGTCCGCTGCCACTCGCCGATCACCCGCTATCGCCCACTATTGCCACTCACTAGCTGTCTGCCACTGTCGCTTGCTTGTCAACCCTCGCCACTCGCCGATCGTTCGCCACCGCCCGCCACCGCAGCTGTTTGTTGGTCGCCCACCACCCACCACCACAGCGGCTCATTAGCCATCCGCCATCGCAGCCGCTTGCTCGTTACCACCGTCACTCTCCGGCCGTTCGCCCCCGCTCACCGGCTGGCGGGAATAAAAATTTTGTATCGTTATCAAACGTTACTTTTTGCTCAAAAACTCATCTAGAAATAATAAATGGATTTTTTAATTTCTAGCCAGAAATAAGATCAAAAAAGAAATATTGTCATTCGCATCCTAAGCACGCAACTTCTTGGCTCCACCGTATCCTGTTCAGCTGCCCAATTAGCACCATCTCTGGCTGCAGTGAAGGACAATAATTAGATGTGCAAACGGACAAAAATTGGTCAGGTATAAGCTGTTAAAGTAGCATGAAAGTCGTAGCCAAAGCAACTCCCTCAATAGCTGCAAAAGTTACAAAATTTTGGCTAAAGGGAGAGAATTGGTAAAAGCAGCTCAATTAGAAGGGCCAACTAAAACCTTGCTTTGTTCAATGGATAAGCTCTATGAGCATGCTTTATTAAGGCATAAAAGGTTCGAGACAAGAGGCAGCTAGGGGAGCTCACGGTCGTCCCCAACAAATACCCCCACAAGCAACTCATAAAACAACCTCAAACACACTGACCATTTGTGAGAAAACAAAAATTTTCACAAACTTTCAGCCAAAACTAGCCAAAACCTTCAACTAGAGAGTGAAATTACACTCAAATGTCTTTCCAACCATAGGTTGGACGTCCCAAATGGAGGTTGGGAGGCACTCAAAAAGCCTCTCGAAAATCATGTTACCGGTAGGTAGGATTGGAAGCTTAGAAATTTTGTTGGGTGTTGAAATCAAATGGTCACTGAAGAAAGTGAGTTTTTTTTTATAAAAATGAGAGACGTCTGAGGAAAATTGTGGCTTGGGAATTAAGCTAGAATACATATAGTTGGATTAGGTCTCAAAGGATATGACAAGAAGGGTTTTGGAGCCTGGTATTGGAGGCTAACAAAAACCTCTGTTGTCAGTTTTTTTCTTTGCAGATCCCATTTTCCTGATTGAGAAGGGGCCAACTTCCAGGCACCTTCAGATGACCATATCTTGGCTTCCTCGGCCAAGAGCTACTTCACGCAGCAACTAGGAAGAAAGGTAAGGATCTTAGATGCATTTTTGTTCCAATTTTACCATGTTTTGACCGCGTAAAATCTTGAGAAAAACCATACTTAGAAAACTTATTTCTGAGGCCGGAATTTTTGTTTAGTGTAGAACCAGTTTCAGGTATCTTGCATGTTTGACTCGATATGCTGCTTTACATGTATTCTGTCTTCGTGAGACAAATGAATGTTATATGGGATTACAAATGATGCTTAGGTCAGCTTGGTTTGGTCATTAAATCTCTGTGTGAGCCCTAAGTGTGCTTAGAACTTGAACCAAAAACTAAGTTGGTCCACACTGGTTCATGGCTGGCTAGTGTGGACCATGCATGTAGGCTACTTGGAGAGGTTGCTTAGATGTATGTAATTGATCGTTCTCCATGATGTTTGCTGCAATTGAAATTCCATGTTATATAATTTCATTTGGATTCAGTATGTTTTCATGCATTTCTCGCCTGTGATAAATGTCGGGGCTTGAATCCAGGCAGGCAACCTGTTTGTCTAACCTGGGTTCAAACCAAGATTTCTTAAAAGAAGGTCAGACCTATGACTGTGAGGCTGATTCTGATAATGTTAGTGTGTTTTTAGGATGATTTTTCTTGTTAATCTTGTTTTCTGCATGTTTTAGTGTAACCACAATGCTTTGTTGCTGCTTAATATAGTCTATAGGTCGAGATTGAAAGCCATGAACATAGCTCGATGTAACTGGTGGGAAGTGTGATGCGCACTAATTGTTCGACAAAATGCTCGAACCAAGTTTCAATCTTGAAAAGGTTAATTCGAGCTTGGTTATTGTGATATTCATGTTCTGAGTTAATCCATGTTCTTGTAAATCATGCATAGTCCGGTTTAATGAATTAAAATTATTTTCCAAAAAATTTTTTTTAATTATTTAAAAATGAAAACTCTGAAAATTTTCCAAAATAAATAAAAAAAATGTAGGATAGTATTAAATATGGGAAAAAATTATTTCTTTTAACGTACCTAATTGTCCAAAGTCACTTTCCTATTTTATGTTTTAAGGATTATAATAATCATTTTTGTAAATAAATCATTTTGCGTAGATTAGAATTATTTAGTGTAAGTTCATGCAGTTTAAGTAATTTCATGCATATTTAAATCTCCACTTCACTTACAGGGGTCCTGTCCCGGGGCATAATAATATGGTCATGTATTATTCTTTGCCCGACATCTTATCGGGTTTACTTTCCGCACTTTACTTACCATTTTTAATTATCGTCCTTGATGTGCGGGCTTACGGGATCATGTTCCTTTTAGCTTAGTTGAATGGTTAGGCCACACGTTGAGATCATAATAAACACAAAAACATTGCATGGACACTTAGTGGACAAGAATTTTAGGACCCATAATTGGTAAAAAGATTGTATAATCAAGTTAGGGTATTGAAAGGGCATTAGTCAAATAATTAATGTAATCAAATCTTCAATCCTAGATCTTCGGATGCATAAGAAGCGAAGTATCATCCCACAACTCACTTGGTTTTTATCCGACTCCAATAGGCTGGTGACGACTCTCATCTCATATCAAATCTTTTAGGCTAAATTGAAATTTAAAATGAAAATAATGTCACAAGAGGTAAGGGCTTGGGAGAGCCAGTACCTAATCAAAGGCTGTTGGCCCGCCTTTTGGGCAATATCCCCAAAGCTATCTTTTTCCCGACCGTGTCGTAAACGAGGTCACGACACATTTCACTCTCTTCTTCTTCCTTTCTTCATTTATACCACCGCCTTTGTCAATAGCCATGCCCACGAAGCCCCGCAACCATCCACCCCGACCTCATGCTGGGCTTGCCCGACTGTAAATTGGATTTGTTTTTTTTTTTCCTTGTGGATTTAAGGAAGGAGTCATTTTGAATTTCTTCCCATTGGGGTTTTCTTGTTCCGGTTCCAAATTGGAAGAAAAATCTGAGTGTTTTTTGTGGAATTAAAGGGGATATCTTTTTATGGGCATTTTGATTTCTTTCTTTGTTGGATGGTGATTCCCTCACAACCAGCAACTCCGACGCGACATAGTGCCGCGTCCCACCCACGCACTTCGTGTCACACCCCGATTCCTAACAAAAGAGGGAATGACACGACTATTCTTTCATCCAAAGGACGTAGCCTTAAACCACCCAAAAACCATCTCCCAAAAGTCCTCTTGGATATCGCTCTCATACTACTCATCACCAGCTGAAGAACCTGAAAAAGATTGGAAAGAATGGGGTGAGCAACCACAGCTCAGTGAGTAATACATTTCTTCCAAGCGGATCAAACATTCACTATACATCGTTATAAAATGATTACATAACTTCTCATCTCAAATTCAATGTACGGTATAAGTAAAATATAAAAAAATATATGATAACTTTCCAATAAAAATCTATACGTACAAAATCAATCATCAAAACTTACTCAACAATAACAAACAATCATCAATGATCTATTCCATTGATTAATCTCATCAATCACACATCGATGGTCCATTCCATCAACTAATTTTATGCTCATCATCAAACTATGGTCACGTTTAACGCCGTGATAAAGACGACCAAATTTACCTCCTTGGCTAAGTTTACCACTTATATAATCGGCAGTTCGGCCCAACAAGACGTCCTGACAGTATGCATACTCCCCCCTCAGTGGATTCTCGTTATAGTGATATGAGCCATATCAACCAAAACATTTTTCCAACAACACACAATCAACACCATAAAGTTATTTCATAAACCGGTTTTACAAACCGAATCACATAACCTTTCACAATTCCATTTATCAATTAAAATGCATTTCATAAAACATTTCATCATCAATACGAACTACTTTTGGAAATTCCTTTCCCTAAATATTTAACCAAAACATTCACAATTGGTCATTTTAGACCACTTCATAAAACATTCTCAATCCTTTTTTAATCAACTAAAAAAGTAGTAAAAGTTCGATCCAATTTATGCAAGAAACATGCTCTCTTAATAGCTCATACTATATTAAAATTCTATCATTTTCAAAATACGAGTTTATAAATTCATAGAAAAAATAGTACCACTCACTGTGAATGCCCCAAAACTAAACAACAACGCTCACTCGAACTGACGATTTCGTAATCTTAACAATTAAACGTGAATCAACATCAAAATCAAGTAAAATACTATGATAATTACGAAACGGCTAAACGATGCTTAATCGCTAACAAAACAAGTCAAAGGCAACCACAAATCACTTGTCCAAAGCGATTATCCAAAGCCGTCCGAAACGCGAAGCTTGAACGCGAAACTTGATCGTGCCATAACTCCCTCCACTAAATCCCTTTCCAAGCGAGCCTATAGTCAAAAGAAAGCCCACTCGAAGAACTACAAGAAACCTAACTTGGCTGACCCAAAATCGAGCCAAAAATCAATGAAAATCGGCCCAAAAGCCGCTAATCGCTCACTGTTCACCACTCGCGCGCAACTTCAAAAATTCGTATCCGGTAAACTGTAAGTCCAAATCGGGTTCCGTAAAATCTCACAACCCCGCAATACCCTAAACTATCGATTTTATATATATTCATGGCTCGACGACTCAAAAATTGGATTTCACCGCTCAAATAACACATAACTCCATAATATGAGCCCTAACTTCCAAAATTACTTCGATTAGATGAACAATTGGCTCGAATACTTACCGGGAGTTGCGATTCGTAGTTGATTCGGCTAGTTGGAGTGTCCGGGTCAGCTACATGTGTCAATTTCTCTCTCCTCTCTTCTTTCCCTCTTTCCTTCTTCACGGTTGCGCGTCTTCTCCTACTTTCTTCATTTATTCTGCTGGCTTCAGAGCTTCACTTGTTGAAGCGAAAATAAATTGGTTGGGCTTGGGCTTTTAAGAGACATGGTTGGGTTTTTATGGGCCCAAATATTACACTTCGCTGTTGCCCTAACCTTGCCGCCAAGCCAGATCACCAACCCGAAGTCAGCGAGCTTCGGGTTGTTGCGCAAGTCGAGCAGGATGCTATCGCGCTTCATGTCGCAATGGAGGACGTGGAGGCGGTGGTAGTCCATGACAGTGGCGAGGAGGTGTTTGACGAAGTGGCAGGTCTCGGGCTTGGAGGGCGGGCAGTGGGCAATGAGGTCAAAGATGGTGCTGCAATCACAAAGATCGAGGACAAGGTAGACAGACCCAAATTTTGAAAATTAGAGAGAGAGTGAATTTTTGGATCCTTTTAAGGGGACCCATCTGCTGACGTGGCACCACATGTCAATTTCTAAGTGGCCTAAAACTTCGCTGATGTGGAGGGAAGGGACTACCTAATTTTATTTGTTATTCACTTAATTACCCCGTTTCACCGATCAAGAATGATTTCAATAGTTGTAAGAGAGTTTTTCATTATTCCCACTTTTCTTGCTATGATTGTATACTATTCAAGATGACTTCTAGGCCGTAATATCATTAGTCAGTCGATTCGACGGGTGGTTGGAAAATTAACATAAGAGAAGATCAATGGTTGCCGAGAGGTTTGTGCGAACAGAGAAGATCCAACTTGCGTATCTGAACTAATGGTTAGGGAGGAAGCCAAATGGAATGAAAATAGTGTGAGAGAGTTGTTTGACTATGAAACAAATTAGGAAATTTTAGCCATTCCCATTAACCCCCAACTTCTAGAGGACATATTGATGTGGACACCAACCAAAACAGGGCAATTCACAATGAAGAGTGTGTAAAACAACCTCAAAGCATAAAAAGAAACATCGAATTAGAATCGAGCATCAACGTCGTACTAAACCCCTAGAGAATTATGGAATAGACTTTGGAAGGCAAACTTATAACCCAAAATCAAATTTTTTTTCTTTGGCAAGTTTACCAAAATGCCCTAGCAACTAAGAAGAATCTAGTTCGGAAACGGATAATACCTCAACCACTTACTCGATATGTCAATAGCATCTAGAATTCATCGAGCATCTTTTTCTTTTATGCCTTGAGACTCAAAAAATATGTAACAACCCATTAGTAAATACTAAAGTTGATAGTTACTCCGTAACTCGAATAGAGGAGTGGATACTAAATTTGAAACATATCTCCATATCCTTCAAGCTCCTTTCTTTATTATTATGATAGATCTGGAAATCTCAGAATGACTTGGTGTTCGGAGCTCAGAAGTTAAATCCCCAACACATCGTCACCTTACCCATTGCCGTGGAGAAAAACTTCAATAAATTATCAAAGAAAACGAATGGAAAACTGCAATTACAAAAAGAATTACTTCCAATCGGGACCCTTCCTCCCCCCTGGTGATTAAAATTAACGTCAATGGGTCTTTTGTTGCATAAACAGGGGAAGAGGCCATTGCGTGTGTATGCTGAGACAATAAGGTATCTTGATAGGTGGGTTCGCTCGATCGGTAAGAGTCTTGTCGATGATCCAGGCAGAGACGACTACTGTGCTTGAAACCCTAAAACACTTTGAAGCAAAAAGTGAACTAAAGATTGTGTTGGAAATGGATCGAATTGATCTAGTGGAGATGACAAGTGAGGGAGCATATCAAGTCAGTTGGGAAGCTTATGCACTGATCACCGAAGCATAACCTGTGCAAAGGTGTTAACACCTATTTTTAATTGCTCAATTAATTGCACAAAATTAGGAATTAGATTTTTTATTCCTACAACAAAAATATTTTTTATTCAATTACATTGCATATAGACATTAGGTACATTTTACATTATTAAAATGTATTTTTTTTCTTATTTTAATTAAAACATTAAAAAAAATCAGATCGGGCCGAGCCAGGGCCGGCCCTGCCCGACCCCCTCTTCCTCTTCCCCTCATACGCGCACATAGCCCATCTCTCTCTCTCTCTCCCTCACGCGACCAACGGCCAGAGCCATAGCCCATCTCTCTCTCTCTCTCCCTCACGCGACCAACGGCCAGAGCCATTCCCTTTGCCTGCGCACGGCCCACGGCCATTCTCGTTGCCCACGCTCAGCCCAGCCCCTCTCCGTCTCTCGTCTTCCCCTCCCTATTGCCATGGAAATCGAGATGCAGAGAAACAAAGCTTGCCTCCCTGCACCGGCCTAAGACGGCCACAAAAGTCAAAGATGCAGAGTAGGCCGGTGCAGGTCATTCCATGGCGAATTAATGGAGCAGAAGCAAGCGGTCGTCGACCATAAAAGACAAGAGAAGAGGAGAGAACGGGGCAGCCACAGTCAGAAAGAAAGAAACATAGCAGAGAAAAGAGAAAGTGAAACCGATAGATTTAGAGAGAGTTTAAAGGAAACAAAGGGTGAAGAAGCGTGAGCTTTGAATATATGAAAGTCGCAAAGGGAAGTAGCCAGCCTCGACGTTGCCCACGGACCGACCGACGACCCCCCAGAAGCGGCCCCGATCAGTAAGTTTTTCTCCGTCCCCTTCTTTCCACCATTATCCCCTGTTTTTTTCACAGGTCGACTGGGACTCACGCCGATCATTTTGTGCCAACCTCGGCCCATACCGGTCCATCTCATAGTCCACATGTCATCATCAAAGGTATGCATGGGTCATCGAAGAAGGCTGGAACCTCGAAACAGGTCGGAGTTCCCTATTTTTGGCCATGAGTGCCAACTGATTGACGAAATGCCCAAATGAAGGCTGGAACTATCGTCAACAGAAATTGTTCTCGTTATCTTCGTTTCACGCTTCGTTTATGCTTGAATGGACATTCCCTGCCTGCCTTTGTGTTTTTCTTGTGTTTTTACGCCACGGTTCGCACATGTCCGAGTTGGCCACGCATACGCATCCCTTCGCCGGAGACATTTTCCTGCAACAATGAAGCCTGCGGTTCGAGGCTGCCTTAGGCTGCGTTTGGGATTAGCTTTCCCAATGGCCTTTAGGGGTCCAAAGCTCCTTCAGCCAAATATTAGGTGTTTGGAAAATCTTTTGCAACTTACCTTAAGGAAAAGAAAGCCTTCAGAAGGCTGAAAGCCAAGGCAGGTCCTAGGCTGCCTTGGGCTTTTCAGCTTTCTCGGCATACAACTCCCAAGAGTAAGTGAAAAAATTTTCTTCCGAAATTGCCCTCATTTTTTTTTTCCGGTTTTGGCCTCGTATGTACTGTTCATCGTCTTCTTCATCGATAACTGACGAGCTGTGTTTGTGAGGCGATGGCGACCGGCCGGAGGGGGGCCAGCGTGGTCGCGCAACCCACCGGCCGTCGCTTGGGCGACGGCGACCGCCGTGAGGGGTCACGCAACCCAGGCAAGGGCCGCCTGAGGTCGCGCGACCTTGACGACCCTCAAGGCCTGCCGGCGACCCAAATCCAGAGCTGGCGACCGTCGTCTGATGCGAAAGGACCTCCGGCAGCCCTCGACGACCACCGACGAGCTCAGGTCGGTCGAGATTTGCGTTTGAGGCGAGATCTATGAGGCGCCGGTGTCAGATCTTGCCTCAGTCGCGATGTGGGTCGCGGTCCTTTCATCGGTACCGACGAGCTGAGGTCGGTCGGCCTCGGGCGAGGGCCGCGAGGTGTCAGATTTGGGTCGCCGGCGGCTCTCGCCTGGTTTTGGCGACCCTCGTCGGGGGTTGCTCGACCCTAGGCAGCCCTCGTTGATGGTCGCCAAGGGTTGCCGGAGGTCCTTTCGCCTCAAACGATGGCCGTCGGCGTCGGATTTGGGCTATCGGCGCCGGATCTGGGTTGCCGGCGCCAGATCTGGGCTGCCGGCGACCGGCTGCCCTTCAACGGAGCTGGCAAAGAATTTCAACATTTTTAATAAAAAATAAAAAAAGAGCTTTGTAAGTGTAATTTTTCCAAACACTATTTTACCCAAAATTACTTTACAAAGGATTTCTAAGTTATAACTTACCAAATACAATTTGCATTTTAAAAAACCTTTTTCACCTAAAGTCCTTTACATTTCCCCAAAAACTTTCCCCAAAAGCATTCCCAAACGCAGCCTTAGTTAGCCCATTCCTCCTCACCTTTAGTGTGAATATATGTCTTGATTTTCCGGAAGGGTATTTGTTTAGATGTGTGTTTTCGGTGACGTTAAAGTCGCCGAAATGTGTTCGGTGTCGGTCGGAGTGGTGGCCGACAGAGTCGTGACGGCCAGCAAAGGTGTGTAGTTGGTGGCGGTCGTCAGTGTTGGCAGTAGGCGTCGGTGGCCGGAAGTGAAGAAGTCTCATCGTGGGGCCTCGGCGAAAGTTTGGTGATGGAGGTGCTCTGGGCGTAGAAGACGTCCCAGAGAAGAAGACCAAAGAAAAATTGATTAAAAAAGAAAAGCAAAAGAGAAAAAGAAAATATAGAAATGAGATTTTGTGTAGCATGAGCGTGGGGGCTGAATAATGTTTGGGCTTAGAGCATTGTGGGCCTGTTTTGCATTTTAAATGAAATGTTGTTTGGGCTGAATTTAGTTGATTCAGACCGAGCCCAAAGTCGGTCCGAATTCCAGGCCCGTAGGTCCGGGTCAGACCAGCGAATCGGACCGGGTCCATCGACCCGGATCCGACTATTATTATATTATTTTTTAAATATTAAAATATTTTAAAAAATTGAAAATTCGAAAAAAATAAATTATTTTTTAAAAAAAGTAGGAAATAGCCTAAATAGCTAGACTTTGAGTAATTTTCCTTAAAAAATGTGAAGATCTTTCCAAAAAAATGTGCTCAAATTGAACAAGCCTTTAAGGCTATACCATAAGATTTTGAATATTCTAAAAATGGATGCAATGTCATTATTTGTGCAATTTATTATGATCATTATCTGATTGCATGATTTCGATATTTTGAATGTCATTTCCCTAGTTAGGATTAGAACCCTAGGTTGTATATTTATCTTGACTGCCGATCGTTAGCTTAATGATTATGCACTTATTTGATCACCTCATATGTTAAAAAATAGGTCTTAAAATCAATCCAAACTGCCTAATGAATATTTCTCAAAAAGATGAATAGGATAAAAGGTAGAGAAAGGGCACTGGTCATTCAACTAGTGTAACTAAGTCGTCGAACTTACTTAATTTCTAGTTCGCAAAAACAAGGCAATTCTCTTACTGCTTTGCTTTACTTAAGTGTCTAATCAACTCACCATAAACTGATTAGTGGCGACTCCTAGATAAAAATCACTTACAAGTTAAAAACGTAAATCACAAGTTGCGATATGTTATTGGCTTGGAAAAATCCGAGTTAAGTCTTAGACCTAGACTTGGTACCATGCCAGGCAATGCCTTCTTCCAAGAAGGTCGGTCGCAACAAAAGTTATTCAGCAATTAAAAGATGGCCCACTATTGAAAAGAAAGTAACCATGTCGTGGATTGGGTCGCCAAATCCCACTGCAATAAATGTTTACCGGTTAATTGAGTCGCTTATCCCCCTACTTGTCTTTTGGAATTGCTTTGTTCATAAGCCCGTATATTGTCGTATCTGACTTTCCCTTGAATGAGAACAGAATAGAGTGTTTTATGACCAAAAAAAAAAAAGATGACATGAAGTCAATAGCTTTATTTGAAAGAGAATAGAGAGTAAGGGGATTGGGAAGTCTCCAATTCAAAAGGTGCCTCTAGGGGAGCAGCATGATGGGCTGTCTGACTATCGACAAGAGTTAGCGTTCTGCCACTTTCCGCTTAGCTAAAGTATTTCAAACTATAATGCCACTTACATATCTAATTGAGTATATATAATAAACAATAAGTGCAAGGAGTAGATAATTAAATAAATAAGACTTATTCTTCGTGCAAAGGTTAAAGGCGATATTGGTAGAATTAAAAAGTTTATAATTAAATTAGCATCTGTATAATAAATTCAGGACGTCATCGCTTGCCGGTCGCGCGGACACCTCGATTATCAAAAATAAAAAAATAAAAAAATAAATTCAGGACTAATTAGATAATTATCTCATCTTATAGCTATATCTGGCCCAAATACATGTTTGAGTTTAGTGGCCGGATCTTCACACACATGATCCATGATTAATTTATTACATCAGTCAAATTACCCACATTGACTCTCTCTCTCTCTCTCTCTCTCTCTCTCTCTCTCTCTCTCTCTCTCTCTCTCTCTCTCTCTCTCTCTCTCTCTCTCTCTCTCTCTCTCTCTCTCTCTCTCTCTCTCTCTCTCAGAGGAGCCGTTGAAGGTCAATCGCCATTGTCAAATATGGATTTAGGTATTCAACCTTGAGAACCCCTGGGCATGTGCGCACGAGAGCAAGAGATGATGGCAAAGGATGGTCGAACGGTACTACGATGACTGGAGCAACAATGTGATGATGGTGGCCAGAGGAAGATAGCTGGTGGCTCGATGTTTGCGGCCCCGAGAGAGAGAAAGAGAGATGACCGCCGGCACAAGCGCGTGTATGGTACAGTTTTAAATTAGGCTTTTGTGTGAGAACATCTCAACAGTAGCATCATCTCTAGCATTGTACAACATTGCTTCAGATTTATATTTGACTAACAAAATGTCCGAATTGCGTTGTTTTTTTGAGAATCATAGTTATTCAAGTTAACATTACTCTCACTCGACCGAAACATGACAGTATATTTTTCCTATCCTTCCCCTTTCTCTAGTCCTTCCAAATGTTTATCAGTCCCCGCAATGTAGGGTTTGGACATGCCACCAAAACTAGCATTGTTGGCTTGTTTAACGATAAATGATCGATTCAACATATCATGCATGTTTCAGAAAGGAAAGTTCCATTTCTTATGGTAGCAGTAAATTCTCAGCTTAATTGAGCCATCGATGGAAGGCAATTCTTACTTTTCGTCGATAACATAATTGTTTTTTCATCAATAACTCACAATGTCGTCAGAATGAAACTAGATAGACTTTTCTAACCAGCCGTGCAAGCGACTAATCATATCGTGTTTACATCTTAACCCTAATGCTGTCAAACTAGAAGAAGAAACGAAGCTTGCAATTGTAGGCTATTTAGATGCAATATGGCTCTAAGAAAGTAAGTTTGTTATGTAAGTCCAAACTTAAATATGTGAACTCATGCTAAACATGCTTTAGGGTTTTCAAAACACACGATGCAGGGTGTGATCATACACATAAAACGAGATATAAAGCTTGACTTTCTTGAGCAGTGAACAAGCCAATCATAATTATGTGAAAATACTGAGAAACCCTAAAAGGAAAATGAATCCGGTTTTTGCGCCCTACACCTAATTCCAGTGCCTGGGCCATTCTCAAAAGCTTTTTGAGTTAAAATATGCAATTAGGGAACAATAGGGAGATGAGTCGTCAAATTATACTTTTTCAGAATCATTTTATGAATTATGGAGAGTAAAATCAATTACAATGCACAAATTGTCCTTGAAAGTTCATGTTTTTAATGGTCTCATGTTTTCGGTTCCATGATGTCTTGATATATAATTGACTTGATATCTTAAAACGAATCTTCAGTAATTTTCGGTACAGATTTACAATATGCTTTTGGGAGTGCTCTCCCCAATAAGAGCAGTTTCCATCACTTCACGACTCACTACTACCATCCATCACTTTAACTCTATATAAATAGCCTAAATTTCCCAAATTAACTTGCACTCATCAAACCTGTCAAAATGGCGAATTTCTCCTCAAACATAGAGAAATTTGATGTAGAAGCAGAGATCCCATGTTCCCGGAGCAAAAAACGAGCCGGTTGGATCACCTTCCCCTTCATCGCAGGTTGATTTCTCTCTCTGCGTGTGCATGCTTGCTGGATTTGTCATCGGCACTTAAATCTCATTCACAGAGTTATGCAGGGAGTTCATCCCATAATGATTAATACCTTTGTGAAATTGGTTTTATTCCAGAAGCATTAATACTACATTAAACTCAAGTGCTTTACCCATATCAACGAACTAGCCAATTTTTGGAGCAATACCGACACTTTAACGAAATTACCGATAATTTGGACATTAGCAATTTAGGTACTAACTTACTAGCGCTTCAAATTTAATAAGTACTACATGAAATTACCATCCTAATTTAGGATGAATTGCCAACTTTTGTTAGATTTTACCAAAAGTGTTGAGTCACCGATCTCATTTGAGTTAATTATGGACACTATTGTTTCTTTTAATTTGTCAACTTTTCTTATTGTTTGCAAGTTCTTATTTTCATTTCTTAGCGACACCTTAAATATATCCATATTTTTTAAAATAACCAATCTTAATCAGAGTCAATACTAACTTTTTTATAATTAAACAATCAACTATATTTTGATTTCCAAATCTCATTCGAGTTACTTATCAAGTTCATTTTCTTTTAATTACCATAGTTTCTTATCTTTTACCAACTTTTATTTGTTTTTATTAATTACACCCTTTTTTTCGATTCTTAATTACATCCTAAAATTACCAACTTTTGTGGAAAAATACTAAATTTAGTTTAAGTTATTTATCAATTTCTCTTCAATATTAAGTTACAACTAGTTCTAAGTTACAACTCTCTTTTACGAAACGTTATCAAACATTAAAAACTTATTACATTGTAAGATGTAATAAGTATTTAACTGTTATCATTTTTTTATGATGTTCCACATGCGTGTAAGATAAATTTTAAGTTAATCCTTCAAAGTTCTGTATACCAGGCACAATAAATGTTTTTTATGTTCTAATTTGTTTATAGTTTGCAAAGACTTACATTGTGTTTCTTTTGAAATGTCAGTAATATTTCATTCATTTATGATATTTTGCTAAACCAAATCAATCTGCTAATTTAATATGTCAAAAATAGTTTATAGTTATCTCATACGTTAAATTCACAACCTTCGTTAATTGGGAAACGTAAATGAAAATTGTTCCCACTTGTTAGGGGGAAACCATTTGAAGGAAATAGATATTTAGAAAAGGAAGGCAACTTGTTATCGCCCCTCACCCAATTTGGATAGGTGTAGTACATTTGTACTGGACAAACAAGCGGCCATTTATGATTTGCCGGGGTACGTCCGTGTTTGTATAAACAAACAAATATATATACACGAGGAAAATAATCAAATTAGTCCTGAACTTATTATACAAATATCGATTCAGTTCAAAGTTTTTGCACGAAATTTCAATGTAGTCATTTTGATCAATTTTCGACTGAAATCGCTCACGTAGCGGTCCAATCATTGCCGGCCATCCTAAGTGGCAAATCATCACATTAGCAATTTCCATAAAAAATTGATCGAATGATTACATTGGAAATTTACATGAAGGTTTAAGACTAAATTTGCAAAATTGAAAATTTGGAATTAAATTGGCATTCGTACAATTGATTGGACAATTTTCCACACATATATTTATATATATAGTATGAGTGTATGTAAATGAACTCTACCTCCGCGTTACAATTTGGGATTTTTCATGATGTTAACCCTAATTAGTATACATATGACAAATTCACCCCAAACAAATTCTTAAGTCAAGACCGCAAAATGGTACACACATGACACATTTTCCCTTCGTTAGTCTTCATCAAATGTTATCGTGAATTTCTTGAGCATGGCAATAACTCAGCTGACATGAGAAGTTCACGTGGAAATTCTAACAAATGGTAATGTATCACGCATGTACCATTTTAGGATTTTTTGTGACTCAAAAATTGGTTTTTGGTAGATTTGTCACTGGTATACCGATTTTAGATTTTTGATGATCTAAAAATTAGTTTAAGGTAAATTTCTCACAAGTAAGAATGAGTGACATACCACTCGAACTAGACTGAATCGGCCAATTCTGAGCAGTTCTGGAGGCGGCCGATCCGATTCCCGATTTCAAGGTGGAACTGCCTATCCGAACCAGACCAATTATATTTTTTTATTTCTTAAAATTTTTTATAGAACAGTAGTGATTGTAAATCTAATCGCTCTTTCCCTCTCACGCGGTCATGCCCCTCCCTTCCCTCTCGGCTCTCACACAATCGCAAATCCTCATCGGCTAATCACTCTTTCCCTCTCTCGCCTGAGTCATGGGACGATACTTGTGAGGAAGTAAAAGTAAATGCGAGAGAGAGAGAGAGAGAGAGCACTTGTAAAGAGCTTCAGGTGGAGTTTGGGACATGAGACAGCCTGGAAGTAGGGAACACGCGGCTCTCTTCTCTCTTTCTTTCCCTCTAGCGCCGGCTTCGTCACAAAAAGAAAAAACATGCAATCAGTTCCATTGAATCACTTGAGACCCGGACTGGTTGCTCCAATCCGATCTAGTTCTAGGATCAGGTGTTCCGGTTCCCGCTTCTACAGTAGGAACTAGATCGCTTGGGAATCGATCATCCCTAATTACAGATATACAAATTTAGAATTTTTATTAATCTAAACTTAATTTGAGACAAATTTATTATATGTATACCAATTTGGAATTCTTCATAATATTAACCTTATATTTATGGGCCGGTTGAGGTAGGAGGGGGTATTAATTCGCTGAGAAAAAGTCATCCCTTTGTCAAGATTCCGTAGCACTTGTACGGTGTTAATTTCCATGTTCGTCCATATTAATCTCCGAATTGCAATAGTTGAAGTCACGTTTTTCATATGCAAGATTTTTAGCTTCTCATTCATACCAATAAACATACAACAAAAAAAATCATAATAAAAATTTGATGTCTCCTTTCTCTCCTCCCCTCTTTCTTCTTCTTAGCGGGTTGATCAGCCGCAATGCTGACCTGCGCCCTCCGTCCACACTGCCGTTGGACTCGCCACGCCTATCGTCGTTGCAGGCGAAGCCCTCACCACGACCGACCCATCACTGTAAATAAGTTCACGATGAAACCTATCCTAAGTTTGAACTATAGTCAAAATAATATACCAATTAAGGAATCATTCTTGGATATTAATTTCAATTATCTTCTTGAAAATAACATGAGATTAGTGTTTTGTGGTTTGAGTTTTAAGATATATTGACACAAGCCATATTCTCGAGCATCGCCAAGCTTTTCTATAAAAAAAATAAAAAGAATATAAATCCAGGTTAAATTCGTAGTGTTTAAAGAATCTAAAGTATTTTTGAATGTGAGATGATATTTCGGACTGGGTTATATCTTCTACGGAGATATTTTTAATTGTATATCTCCTGTAGATTTACAGACGAAGTGATCAAATAACGAAGAAGTTGAAAAGGAGGAAAAGAGAATAATATGCGCATGAATGTTAACAAAGAGGAGCTGCAACATTGCCAATTAAGCAAAATGACTAAAAAGTGGTGTCAAACTCTAATATTGCTCAAATTTCAATAACTTTCTGTTGATTATAACTCGAAGTTTCCATTCGATTTGGAATCAACACAAGTTTGTGATCGTTGGAACAATCAGAATGTTTGCGAGAACATAAAGACACAATGGTGGATGACTGAATATGCAAAATGATGGCCCGCCTAGTGCTTGGACGAACCTGGCCACCAGGTCGGCGCCTGACAAAGAAGTGACCGGGCTGCCGGCCAGGTTCTGGTGCCTGGAAAATGCCCAGAAGCTAGAGCGCTTTCTGGTGCTTTGGCCATGCGCCCAAGCCTGTTTTAATAGAGCTTGCCCCTATCGAGGACTCGATTCAAATGACTTTTAAACCCTATTTTGACATCTATGTTGTACACGATTTGCAATTCTATGCCTCTATCACACAGGCTCTTTCAAATTGCAATTCACCTACTAATTCATAACACTCCTCAAACATCGGGCCGGCCTCACTCCACTTGAGACTATCGCTAAGAGCATTCTGGCAGCAACCAATCTGATTGTCCTTGCATCGCATCTTCTCCATCAAACAGCGAGTCACCACTGCTGCGATCACCGAAGGCCGGTAACGGAGAAACCTCGAATCGGAGATGAGAACGAGAAGGGATAGCTCGAACAAGGTCAAGAATTGATCCATTTGTGAGCTAGTGTGAAAGTGAAGCCTTCCAACGATGTGATCTAGGAAGGAAAATGGAGTGACCGGGTTCATCCTCCACTCGAGCGTAGAGAGCACTAAAAGTTCCATTCTTTGGACCGTCTTAGGCTCAAACATATAGCTTGGTCCCTCAACCTGCGGAAATAGTATAGTGTTCTATTATCATCACCGAATCTACTTCTCTATAATGCAAATAATTGAGATAATTACTTTTTAAAGCAAGCAGGATGACAAGCAAAAAAATATTCACCGGATCTTAACTTACTTGAAGAGCTGAAAGAGTTGAAACATTGATCTCATTAACTTTGGCAGCCAAAGAGAGACAAGCAACAGCCACCAACTGCACCATCCATGGCTTCATCTCTACAACCCAAATGTTCGCAAGAAACCGGTCGCAATAGTCGACTGACAGGATCTCCGTGAAGCAAGAAAAAGCATAGCGTAGACACACTCGATGCATCCACTTTATCGCCTCTCGACGAGCCCCATCGAGAGCCGAGTGCTCTTGAAGATGATCTCGGTAACTGCGAAATAGGTGCTCGGAATGTGCTTGCTCTTCTCTGGACAAGAGGATTTGAAGCTCAAGCTCATCTTCTTCCTCTTGAAGCTTCTCCTGTTTCATGAATCGGTAGTGCAGAAACGGTGACGATTCTGGGTCACTTTGTTCTTTGGTTTGCTCTTCCATGAACCAATGTTGCTCACTGCAATGAAGATTCGGACTATCACGCATGATTGGTTGGTTCTGATTCGGCTGTGTGAGTCTTTGAGCCCTTGTCTCTTAAATCTAGCTTTTCTAGTCAGCACTTTTTATGGGTCAACCTGCATTAGCATATATCAATTTGTCAGCATGAAGTAGATAATACATCTTGTAATTATGTGTGTACAGAGAGACTCGTGGTTTTTTTTCGGTAGAATGAGAGACTTTGTGGTTGGGATATCATTAATTGAAGGTCGATGGTACCACACACTTATCAAGATGGTCCATCGATCCGTGCACACATATATATAATTACTCGAGAATTCAAAGATGTAGATGCAATGTCAAGAATTCATATTTTAGGACATATGTCAGTGACTGGACCACTATGATAGTAATTTCCTGCAAAATTTGATTAGAAAAACTTATTGGAATTTTGCATAAAGGTTTTAAATTAAATTGGCAAAATTGAAAAGTTTAAGGCTGAATTGATGTCCATACAATAAATTTATTATCAATTAGGTAATTTTTCCTAGGAATGTTGAACCCTTAAATTTCTAAGATGTCCTTAGTGTATCCATAAGCAATCAAATGGGAAAAAAAATTATAATTTGAATACACTTCAATTGACATGTATAATTAACAAGCACCCGTAAAAGTTAGCATGAGCATTAGCGGTTCTATTATCAATGGTGTACTAATTTAAATATATACTTAAAAAGTATTTTTATAAGGAGACTCGTTACCATGGACTTTTGGGCTTTATCGTTGACAGTGAATTATATAGGTATAAATATGTACGCATGGATGTACAGATTTATGTAATAAAAAATTGAAAATTTGATAATGAAAGACTTGAAACTTGCCTCAATCGATCCCTTTTATTATAAAACATTTTTTGGGGTCATTTAAGTCCTAGAACTTGTTGCTATCCTTCGAACTAATCTTTCCGTAAACTCGCCCGGCCCTCACATGACAAGCGCAAGGGTCGCCACTCCCATGAAGCAAGGTCGGCAAACATCGCTGGGGACAAAGGGGGCGGCACTCCTACCCTTCCCTTTCGAAAAAAAAGTCGTGTGGAAACTATAATAATAATAACAATAATAATAATAATAATAAATATCGCGTAATTTCATAAGTTTTAGGAGTTAGTGGATCACACAAAGCGTTAGGGTTTCTACTGAAATTATTCGTAAGAAGTTAGATCTTTTTGAGGAAGAGAGGGAGAAGACCGAGGAGACAAAGTGCGGACCAAACCAAATTATAATTATAAATGGCGGACACTGGAAATTGTCCCACATTAAATTGTACTGTCGACTATTTGTCTTCTTGTTGCAGCATAAGCTTCCTTTTCCAATGAAGATTTAATTAATGAGCTAAGTACTAATTACTTGTTAAATCACCGGACCATAAACTCATAAATTTTCATATAATTATAATATGATTAAAATCAAATTGTACTTATTGAACAATAAGTAGCCCGAAAACCCTCTCATTATATATTTAATTTTAGTTTTTTTCCCGTGAGTAAGGCCCTGCCAATTATTATTCATTTGGTTCACATAGATCGGGAATGAAGAAATAGTTTGTTTTATTGGGAGTGGTGACCTGACATTTCCCTTTGTCTTTTAAATTTTCGGGGCGTTATTTATTACGTCATTCGCATGACGATCTCTCCCCCCAATTAACCAATGAGGCTATGCTCTCCTTATATCCAGTGGCAAATATGTGATTTAACTAATAGGATTATTATTAGATTAGTTGTCTGTGTAAAAAAATAAATTTTACATGTTCACCGCGTGTAAAAAACGAATTTTGCACTGAGGATAGATCTAATAAAAATCTTAATCGATGAGGGTGGCAAACATCATAGTATCGAAAATCACGAATGCCTAGAAAGCCAGATCCGAGGTGAGACTGGCCATCCCCTCGTCCGGTCCGTCGCTGCGGTAGCCGCCAGGCATCGTGAAGGCGGCTGCGAAGGTGACCGTGGCTATGAGCATCGCAACGAGGAGGTTGATCTCCAGCACGTTGCCCTTTTCGTGAGAAGAGGTCTCTTTGTGGCCGAAGTTCCTGGTCGGGACCATTTCATCCGGTCCTCGATTCGGCATCTTCTTTTCGTTCGTATTGACCCAGGCTTGCATGTCTTGTAGGCCACAGGTCTCTTTCAACACGAAACAAACCTTTGCAGCTGCAAAGGTTTGAATGCTATTCACATATTGCTAATTTGATGCATACAAGCACTGCCTTGTCAAAATGGTCCGTTTATTAACTAAGAAAAGGTAGAAAGTTTTCATGTGAAAATGAACTAGATTTCTGTCACTACGTAGTCTTGCATAAATGCACTTGGCACAAATTTAAGTCCTTAGGCTTCGGTGGTCGATCGGCTGTAGAAATCTTCAATCAACATTCAAGACATTGGTGAACTTTTCGTAAAGGTGTGTATCATGGACAGAATAGCTAGAGGTGATCAGTTTCTGGTCCGAGAGGACCGGTTCCCAAAATTTGAGAATTAGGGACCAAACTAGTTAGTCCTAGGAATGGGGAACTGAACCGATCTAGTCCGGTCCAATAGAACCGGTCACCTAGGCTACGTTTGGTAGTCCAGAATTGAGTCTAGATAGGATAACTGAATAATCTATTCTATGTTTGGCGACATCTTATGGACTGGATAAACTTGGATATACTTGGATAAAATGCAAGATAAGAAATCCAGGCTAGGGGATGGGATAGACTTGGATCGGATAAAAAAGCAAAGAAAAAAAAACATAACAATTTCCTTTCAACGATGGAGTGATGGAGTCCAGCTTCATCGGCTACCACGCAAGGACTACCGCCACAATAGCATATCACTCTCAACCACTGTGTAATCAGCATCGTCTCTTACCAACACCGATCATCATCACTGTCCAGCCGATTGTCCTCCAACGACTATCGAACCGAACCGGCTATCACTGATGAATGACCCTAAATCGATGGGTCAACCCAAAAAGTCATCTTTGAAAAAGAAGAAAGAGAAAAAAAAAAACAAAATGCACGAAGTTTTGGGCACTCGTATGTTGGTCCTAAACGGTGGTCACTTAATTTTGTCATTGCTTCAATGTCCGATCCCGTCCTCTATTCAAATATGAGACTCTATGCTAACAATGGAGAAGGAGGAGGAGGAGCTCGGACGAAAACGGTGATAGCTCAAAATGGTGTAAGTCTAAGCCATGCAAAATTACGTCAAGAGGATGCTTCCTAGATTTGGAAAGTATTACCTCGGTGAGCAAGTAAGATTTTCAAAGATTTCCAATCCTATCTTGGATTGCTCTAAATATGAGAAATGATTTTTTACGATCCACATGATATTTGAAGGATTTCTAATTCCACCTCATCCCATCCTATCATAATCCAAATCCAGGCAATCAAATGTAGCCTTAGGGTTTAGTTCACACTTTACCAATTGTTGTCAATAAATTTATATCAATGAAGTTCACTTAGGATTCAGTTCACAATTTTCTTATTTCTGTCAATAAATTTATGTCAATGAAGTTCACTTAAAATTTAATTCACATTTTACTAATATTTTTTAAAAAAATTAAAAAAGAGTATTTGTAGTCGGTTCGGTTCCCCCTTGGGAATTGGGAATCGGATAGCCCGAACACCAATTCTCGGGAACTAGACCAAATCGGCCAGTTTAGTCAGGTCTGAGCGATTTCTGGTTTGAGTGGTCCATTTTGCACGCCCCCTAAAAATAGCCATGCTTCTCGCGTAAGTGTTAAGTAGAAGAAAGCTGACTTCGAATTATGCAACAAAGTGCTTTGTATTTTTCCATTTGACAGTGAAGATTTCTGCTTCACATTATATCATTGGGAAGTGATAAGGGTGCTCATCTTTGGAGCATGATGTATGCCAAGATAAGGAGAAACTCTTCGAGGAAAGTAGGATACCTTGAATGAAATTTTAGAATTTTCATTTGCACGGAGTTTCGATTGCAAAGACTAAAGAGATCTTTCTTTTGCTAGTTGAAATGTCTTTCGAGATCCTCGTCCCATTTTGGTTACTGAGGTGTTACCTATTCTCCTACGGTATAATGTGCTCATGAATGTTAACAAAGAAAAGAGCCGCAACATTGCCAATCAAGCAAAATGACTAAAAAAGTGGTGTAAAACTCTATTGTCACTCAATTTTCAATAACTTTCTCTGGATTATGACTCAGAAGCTTCCACTCGATTCGAAATGAACACAAGTTTGTGATCATTGGAACAATCAGAATGTTTACAAGAACATAAAGACAACGGTGTATGACTGAATATGAAAAATGATGCCCAGAAGCTGGAGCGCTTTCAAACGCTTTGGCCTATTTTGATAGGCGTTTGCCCCTTTGCAAACTCGATTCATATGACTTTTAAACCGTATTTTGAAACTGATATTGTACGCAACTTGTAATTCTACGCCTCTATTGTCTGATGACAATTCACATCGGCACTTTAAAATTGCAATTCACCTACTAATTCATAACACTCCTCGAACATCCCCCCGGCCTCACTCCACTTGAGACTATCGCGAAGAGCATTCCGGTAGCAATCAATCTGAATGCCCTCACATCGCATCTTCTCAATTGAACGGCAAGTCACCACTGCTGCAATCACCGAAGGCCGGTGATGGAGAAACCTCGAATCGGAGAGGAGAGCGAGAAGGTATAGCTCGAACAAGGTCAAGAATTGATCCATTTGTGAGCTGGTGTGAAAGTGAAGCCTCCCAATGATGTGATTTAGGAAGGAAAATGGAGTGACCGGGTTCATCCTCCACTCGAGCGTAGAGAGCACTAAGAGTTCCATTCTTTGGACTGTCTTAGGCTCAAACATGTAGCTTGGTCCCTCAACCTGTGGAAATAGTAAGTGTTCCATTATCATCACCCAATCTACTTCTCTAGAATGCAAATGATTGAAACAATTGATTTTTAAAGCAAGAGAACGACAAGCTAAAAAAAATTCACAAAACTTCGACTTACTTGAAGAGCTGAAAGAGTTGGAACATGGATCTCATTAACTTTTGCAGCCAAAGAGAGACAAGCAACAGCCACCAACTGCACCATCCATGGTTTCATTTCCGCAGCCCGAATGTTCGCGAGAAGCCGGTCATAATAGTCAACCGACAGGATCTCCGTGAAGCAAGAAAATGTGTAGCGTCGACACACTTGATTCATCCACTTGATCGCCTCTCGACGATCCCCGTCAAGAGCCAAGTCCTCTTGAAGATGATCTTGGTAACTGCGAAATAGCGGCTCATAATGTGCTTGCTCTTCTCTGGACAAGAGGGTTTGAAGCGCAAGCTCATCTTCTTCTTCTTCCTCCTCTTCAAGCTTCTCTTGTTTCATGAATCGATAGTGAACAAAAGGTGATGATTCTTGGTCGCTTTGTTCTTTGGTTTGCTCTTCCAAGATCCAATGTTCCTCGTTGCAATGAAGATTCGGACTATCACACATGATTGGTTGGTTCTGAATCGGCTGTGTGAGTCTTCCGAGCCCTTGTCTCTTAGATCTAGCTTTTCTAGTCAGCACTTTTTATGGGTCAACCTTCATTAACAGATATCAATATGTCAACATCAACTAGATAGTACATTTAATTCTGTGTGTACAGAGAGACTTGTGGGTTTTTTTTTTTTTTTTTGCTAGAAAGAGAGACTCGTGGGTGGGATATCATTGACTGATGAGTTGATGATGGTACCACACACGTGAAACACAATAACATATGTAAGTGATAAGTCAAGCTTTTCATCGAGCAGGTCCATCGAATAACACATGTTACGAGGGCAAAAGGTTGAAGAGAAAAAATAAAGAACAAAACACACCAACTTTTACATTTCAAAATCAGAAGGAAAAAAATAACGGTGCGACACAAAGCAATTTCTTCCATATTAGTATTATTATCAGTTTTCAAAATTACAAGTTACAACTACAAAGATATAACCCCAATATATAGTAAGAGGCTAGAGTATACAAAATTATGATGGCAATTATATATATGGCATTAGCAGTAGCAATTTTTTCTTTATATTAACGTGAAAATTACGTGTATATCATTATCAAAAAAAAACCTCTCTATTGTAAGACTTATTTCCTCCATCAAACTCCACAACTCCATTAACCTCCCACTTGAAGACTGATCTTCAAAACAGCAATAGAATTTCATAGTCTTCACTTTTTTTTGTAATATAAATTGTCCTAGCCCTGCGGCCTCCTTATCACTAAACATGGAGGTCAATTGAGGCAACGCACAGTCTTAATTTCTTAGCGGTGACCATTTTGGTTAACATATTTACTGGATTCTTCTCAACAAGGATCTTCTTCAGTGACAAAATCCCATCATCTATCAGTTGACATATATGATCACCATCACCTATCAGTTGACAAATATGATCATACTTCCTTGAGTGAAATACCGGATTCTTTACAAGACAAATAGCATACTAACTATCACAAAAAAGAATACTATTATCCTACTACTTACGTATTTCCTTCAGAAAATTCAGATACAACAACATACTCTACTTCAGTGGTTGAGAGGGACATATACTTCTCAAATCTAGACATCCAACTAATTGCAGTATCATCTACGGTAAAAGACATAACCAATGCATTCTTCCTACTATCCAAATCGCCATCAAGATTTGCATCGACAAAGTTTTGTGAAGCTACATTGTTTTTTTTTTTATAAAACAAAGCGTTATACTTGAAGTGCCTCTTAAGTATCTTAGGGCACAAATGATAAACATTCTATTCTAGAAAATAGATTTCTGGCTAGAAATATACATTTCTATTTCTATTCATTGGACAAGTTTATGAACAAAGATACGCGTTTAATAACAACACCAAACCTCTCTTTCCAAAACAAAAATTCGTTTGATAACGATACAAAATTTCTTGCACTTGCGTTTTTTTCCACTCATCGACGACCGGGGAGGGAGGGCGGTGTGTGGCAGCAGCATTTGGTGATGGTGAGAGGCCAATGGTGGGCGATGATCGGCGGGGGCAACGAGTAGCAGGCAACTGTGGGGGGTGGATGTGGCAGCAAGTTGGCGAGGGAGGGGGGGTGGCGTTGGCCAGCTAGCGGCGGGCAGTAAGAGATGAGGGCGAGCAATAAGAAAAGTTTTTAGAGAAAATTCTAAATAAGGGTCTGAAGTGGAATCTGTTTCTCAAAAAAGGGTCCAAAGTACATAATGTGTCAAATTAGTCTTAAATAAGGACCTTGCCAGCACATGCATCTCACATGCCACTTTTGAAGGGGGCATTTCATCCTGGGGCAATTTGTTTTTCTTTCTTTTCTTTGTTCATTTGCATCTTGTTCTTCTTCGTCCTTCTGCACCAACACCGAGTAGTTTTCGGTGCCTGATCTCGCTCGATCTTCTGGGTTTTTTTGTGTAATCGAAAAAGCTTTTATGGTTTAGGCCATGCCGTGTTTCTTTTTCTATCAGCTATTGATTCATTTTTTTTATTGGTCACAAATCGGTACAAGCCGGACTTTTCTGCCATGGAAGATGCTTCGCAAGCAAGATTGGAAGACTTCACGATAATGAATCGAATGATTAAGTGTCATAGTTTTTCTAAAGCTTCAACAAAAGAATTTGTCCGATGTGCTTTTTCATCTATTTGTTTACTGAAGCAGAGTATTCGAACGTATCGAGATTTGAAAATTTTAAGAAAGTCAGAGAAATTCAATCCTCTTCTAAAAAGGTTCGGCGAATCCTTAATCAATGAAAAACACCATCAATGCAATTTAACCCTTTACGGCATCGCTCATCTGTATTTGTTATTATGTCATCATCGATGACCACTCCCGCAGATGTGAACACACAATACCTCCCTTCAATTCCTTCTTCATATAGAAACCATGCCCCACGATCTTGCACACGCGAACCACTCTGACGTGGACGGCTCGACAGTCCCAGCGGGCATGCCACGGTGGTTTTGTCAAAGTGGAGCAGCTCATTTTCATCGGCAAGGTATTGCGAGTGCTTCTTGGGAGCCATAGCGAATCTCCCATTATCGTCGCCTGGTTTTGAATCACCACCGAAATCAAGCCCTAGGGCTCGGTTTTGGACGAGTGTGGAAGGAAGGAAGAACAAGAAGGAAGAAGGTGAACACTAAATGAAGAAACAAAAAAGGAACAAAAAAAAAGAACGAAAACAAAAAAAATTGCCTCTTAACAAAAATGCCCCCAACATGGCTTGAAAAATGGCATGTGCGATGCATGTGCTCGCTGGGCCATTATTTGAGACAAATTGACCACTTCAAATCCTTATTTGACACATTATGTACTCTGAACCATTTTTTGAGAAAATAATCCCACTTCGGGGCCTTATGTGGAATTTTCCAGAGTTTTTATTTCTCTTTTTGTTCCAGAAATAGAAAAGTAGAAACTTTTTACTTCTCATTTATGTTCCAAACCTATTGTTGGACTAAAAACTTGTTCTAGAAATTGGAAAATGAAATTCGGTTACCTAATGGATTTCTGTTATAAACTTGTTCCCAGAAATAGAAAAATAGAGAAATATAATAGTTATCATGCGAGCTCTTAATAACCACTTTACATCTTTTCGATACTTTATTTCTGGATTAGCCAGATATCTATTCACAACTCCCACTGCATAAGCTATGTCTGGTTTTGTACACACCATAATATACATCAAACTGCCAACAATTAATGCATAAGGCTCCTTAACCATGTTCTCTCGCTCCTCATATGTCTTTGGTGAATGTGGGGAGGGGAATGGATCGCTAGAGAGGATTAGGAAAGGTTGCAATGTCGCCGCCCGCCCGCCCCCGGCCCCCCCCCCCTCAAACTCTGGTGAAGGCCGCCTAGCTCGATGGTGACCTCAGCCTCACGTGGCAATCGCAAAGGTCGCCACTACCACGAAGTGAGGGCAACAAAACTCGCTAGTAGCTCAGTGATAGTAGCCTGCCCTTGTTGGCCACAAGGGGGCGGCACTCCTACTACTCACCTAAAAGAAAAAATAATGCCACATCGGTGTCATTTGTGTATAAAATAAAAGAAAAAAATTTGTGAAAAATGTCTCTGATGATGTGTATATTTGACTTATATTTTGATTATATTTGATGGCATTTTGGAAAAATATTCGAATAAATAGACTGGAATTTATTTGTTTTTATGCATTGTGATTAGGTGATGGTGAATAATGCAATCGCGAAGATTTTGGACGTTTTTGAGCTGTTAGTTGGGATTCTGCATGTAAAAGATCTATTTTCCAGATATCCGTGCTCATGGCTTAAGATTGTGCGGATGTAAAGCTAGCGCAAAATTTGAGAACGTGATTTGGCCATTAATTTCCATATTTTCCAAATTTGATTGTGGAGAATTTTTATACTTAAATAGGACTCTTAATTAGGGACATTAGGGAGAAGATTTTGCCTTTTTTTCTTTCCATGTTGGATAGAATTTCTTTTTCTAGACTTTCTTTTTTTTTATTTAAGAGGTTGAACGCAAGAGGAGACTAAACTCCAGAAAATTCAAAAACATATTATTTTCTCTTTTGCTCATTTTGTAGCCATGTGTGGCTAACTCCTTTTTAGTCTAGCAAAGGATTATCAAAGTTCAAGTTCATTCAAGTTGTAAGATCTAAACTTAATCCTTCTTCTTAATTTCTGCAGCATTTATATATTCTCTGTTTTATTATTTGCCATTGCTTTGTTGGTTATTACAATAAGAGCTCGTTGTGCAATTGACAGGGTGATGATTTGCCAATTGAAACACCAAAACCTGTAATTGTTTAGGTGTTTTAATAATAATGGCAAATAATATAACTTGATTAAAACCAGATTTTCAAGTTGTATTATGAGAATATATGATCTAGCTTGAATAAGTTACGCATGTGATTTATTGGTTAGGGTTAGGTTTTTCTCGTTTTTCATGCAATTAGTGAATTGAATCCTAGACGCATGTCGGGGTTATTCGTTAATAAAGGATTAATTACAAGTACATGTCTAGTTAATCTAATATTAAGGAAAGATTAGGCTGTTAGAAGCGTTTCAACAATAATAACCAGTCTATTGCAGTGTTTGAGATTATTCATTTGATTCAATGATCAACTTTCGAACTTGAATGAGATTACCTTTGCTAAATGTTGTATAATCTGATTTTCTTTAATTTCTGTTTGCTTATTTTATTTAAGTCTATTATGCATAAATCCCCCTTTTTAGTTTCGCTTTTATTGTTTACTTGGTTTTCAAAAAATTAACAATTTGTCAGTCTCACTCTCCAGCTGTCGGCCGTGCGGGGGTTCCCTGGGTTATCAAAAAAAAAAATTGTCAGTCTCTGTGGATTCGACTCTACTCACCCTAAGTACGATTTATTAGTGATTTAGAGAATAGAAATTGTTTTTGGTGAATTCGACCACCACCAATCTCATAAATTTTCGTAAATGAAAAGTGACAAAGTCAATGGAATGATCAATTTGAAGAATGACGATAAGTTTGAGGACTTAAATGACGATAAGTTTGAGGACTTAAATGATAAAAAAAAAATGTAAGATTAAAATGACGGATCATACAAGGATTAGAATTTCTACCGTACTTGTTCCTAAAATATCTCACCTACATGGGGAAGAGAGAGAGGGACGAGGAGACAAAGTGGGAAGCAAAGCATTTAAAAGACTCTAGAATTTGTCCCACATGAAATCTTACTACTTGTCGTTTTTGTTGAGGCAGAAGCTTCCTTTCCCATGAAGATTTTATTAAAGAGCTAAGTACTAAATACTTGTTAAATCACCAAATTAACAAATTACAAATTATAATTATAATGCAATACAAAGTCAAAATATACTCATTAAGCATGCTTAATAGGTAGGAAAAATGATACAAATGATCGATGAACTTTGGTCAAGTGTGCAATGTAACCCCTGAACTTTCAATTTGTTCAATATAATCCTTGAACTTTAAGTTAATATGCAATGTGGTCCCTGAACACATTAAATAATTTAAAAGTTCAAAAATCATATTGCACATTAAGCTTAAATTGATGGGCCATATTGAATAACTTGAAAGTTCATAGACCACATTATATATTGGGTCAAACTTCATAAACTATTCGTGTCATTTTGGAAACTCTCTTGTTGATTCAATCTTTTTAATTTGTTTTTTTCCTATGAATGAGACCCTTTCAATGATTAGTTCTTTGGTTCACAAGGAGCGGGAACGAAGAACGAGATTTGCTCTTCGGAACCGTGACCTGACGATTCCCTTTGTCTTTTAAATTTCGGGGCGTTATTACGTCAGATGCATGACGATCTCTCCCCCACTAACCTTTTAAATGCGTAACGTGATCATAGAAATCTTGAGGGTGTACAGTAGGAATAAATTTTAAGTGATTACAACTATCTTCTCTATATCTTTTTAAACTATTGAAACCTAACAAGATATTCAAACTCAAACCCAAGTTTATAGAAACCCTTATCCTCTATTAAAAAGAATGATAATACTTTTTTTGTTAACGAAATTGTAATTTGAGAAACTCGGAATTATGTGAAAATTTCCATTTACTCCAAAGGTTTAGAATGTTATAGCCCGATGCCGAATACAAGCTTAAAAAACATGATCAGCGTAACAAACACATAATCTCCTAAATCCATACTATAACTTCACATTAAATCTATTTCCTGACACTATTCTAGTCTTATACAATTCAACAAAAATACACTAGCTATTTCCTTTTTTTGGTACACATTTATAATTTTTTCCACGCATACTCTTCTTGTGACAAAAATAAAATAATTATAATGGGTTAATATCACGAAAAACCCCAAACTGACACACATGTGACGAATTTACCCCAAACTAATTTTTTGACCATCAAAAACTCCAAATCGATATGCCTGTGATAAATTTACCTAAACTAATTTTTTGACCATCAAAAACTCCAAACTGGTACGTTAGTAGCAAATTTATCATCCGTCAATTTTCATTAAATTACATTAATACCAAAAAAAATCATAAACTGGTACACCTATGACAAACATAGGGTAAGAGCCAAAACCGGTATATCTGTCAACTGTCGCATGTCATTTAATAAAAGCAATAATAGCAAAATTTAACGAAAATTAACATAGGATAACATTGTCACAGCTGTACCAATTTTGGGTTGTTTGGTGGTCAAAAAAATTAGTTTGGAGTAAATTTGTCATAGGTATATCAATTTGAGGTTTTTCGTGGTATTAACCAAATATAATTGATCTATTTCAGCCTTTTGGAAAAATTAAATTGAAATACCAAAACAAAAAGAAATTGTTAGGAATCACTTCTTATTGGATAAGCAAGAGAATTAAGTAGTGTTATCTCGGCTTCAGTTGCATATCTCCTCTGTTGCTCATCCAATTTGATTCTCAGGTGATTCAGAGATCTTTTTAGGTGCAAACGAAATCTTCCAAACAATAAGAGCTTTGGCTTTCAAATTTGCCGAACCTGAACCCAAGCTACAAGGTTGAGATCATGAGCATAACACAGTAGAGAAGTCAGCTATGTTGCTGCTCTAGATTGCAGAAAACCCATCATAAGAAAACCCAAAATAAAAGAAGAAGAAAATCAGAGTCAAAGATTTTGCTGCAGAAATTCTTCAGGCCAAAGAGAAGATGGCCATGGGGATCCCTCAGCTACCAATTTTGCTGTCTGCCCTTGTACTTGTTTCTGTGTTTCAAGCACCAGTTTTTGCAGCTAAGAAGGTGGTCTCTCTTTGGTTCCTTACGAATTATCAATTTAGGATCATATACTTGTTCAAAGGCAATGTTTTTTTGTTAATCTGACGGGGTTTGAGTGCTTTCTTCTTTGCTCGCAACGAGAAGTCTTATATAGTGTACTTGGGATCGCATGCGCATGGCGAAGAACTCACGACAGAAGTTTTCGATCACGTGGCCCACTCTCATCACGAGTTCCTTGGTTCGTTTTTGGGTAGGTAAGTACTATGATCATACCATGAAACCTTTGCAGATTGCATGTTACTTTTTTTCTTGGCGTTATTTTTCTCTTGTTATGCAGTCATGAGAAGGCAAAGGAAGCAATATTCTACTCTTACACGAGACATATTAATGGTTTCGCAGCCATCCTTGAGGAAGAAGATGCTACGGAAATTGAAAGTACGTAAATTGTTGCATGAATGGCGTGTTCACTGACTGCGCTGCGAGGACAACCTTTGTTTTTTCCTTGGACGAACAGTGTGCTCGTCAATTTACGTATACAAACATCAAATAGACAGCAACCGATTGAATTGAAACATGTGAAATAAAATGCTGAATGCAGAGGATCCGAGGGTTATTTCGGTGTTTCCAAACCAGGGAAGAAATCTGCACACAACCCATTCATGGGACTTCATGTTGCTAGAGAAGAATGGTGTGATCCCCCCTAGTTCTCTGTGGGGAAAGGCCAAGCTCGGCGAGAATGTCATCATCGGAAACCTGGACACTGGTACTACTAACTCGCCGTCCATAGTTTCTCTTTCTGGGCACTAAGTTATGGATTTTCACGTGACTGCGTGCCTAAATGAATGATATTTGTTGCAGGTGTTTGGCCAGAATCACAAAGCTTTAGCGACCACGGTTACGGACCGCCCCCATTGAAATGGAAAGGGTTTTGCGAGAACGACACTGCTTCTGGCGTTCCTTGCAACAGGTCTGCTCTAATACTAGCCTCAACTACTGGTCAGTAATTAAAAGCAATCGAATGATCTTGCCAATAAAGAGAAGGATTCAGTTATTTCCTCGAAAACTAGTGAAATGACATTAGTTCGATTGTGAGTGAATGTAGGCAAGTCTTCAGTGTATAGCATCGACTGTTTATTAATGTGATCAGGTCCTCAAACTTGACACAGCATAATATATTTTTGCCGTTTTTGATTGATTTTGGTATGAAATTATGTTCATTTCTGCAGGAAGCTCATTGGAGCAAGATACTTTAACAAAGGCTTTGCAGCCTATTCCGGGATCGAAAAGCTTAATGCTTCTTACGAGTTGGCGCGCGACCTCGAAGGCCATGGGACGCACACGCTATCGACCGCGGGAGGGAATTTTGTCTACGGAGCCAATGTCTTTGGCGTTGCCAACGGGACTGCCAGAGGAGGATCGCCCAGAGCCCGCGTGGCCTCATACAAGGTGTGCTGGACACCTGTCAACAACAGCGGCGAGTGCTACGATGCGGACATCCTTGCAGCCTTCGATGCTGCAATCCACGATGGTGTGGACGTCCTATCTGTGTCCCTGGGAGGGTTCCCAGGGGATTACTTCAAGGATGGCCTCTCCATCGGCTCATTCCACGCAGTGAAGCAAGGGATCGCTGTGGTGTGCTCGGCTGGAAACAGTGGGCCTATTGCTGGATCCGTCACCAACGTTTCGCCATGGATTCTCACGGTGGGAGCGAGCACGTTGGACCGTGAGTTTGAAGCCTTTGTCAAGCTCCAGACCGGAGTACATGGCACACGCCTCAAGGGCACGAGTCTTTCAAAGCCTTTGCCTGAGGACAAGTTCTATCCCCTGATCACTGGCGCGCAAGCGAAAGCAGCTAATGCCTCCGTGAACGACTCGTAATAATTGCGATACAAAGTTTTAGAATTGCAATGACTTGCCTCCCAAGCTTTGAGTGGTACTGACAATTTTTTTTTCGTTTTTGGTACAATGTGAAGTATGCTGTGTAAGCCTGGGACTTTGGATCCAGAGAAGGGGACAGGCAAAATCATGGTGTGCCTCCGAGGTGATACGGCGAGAGTCGACAAGGGTCGACAATCCTTGAAAGCTGGTGCAGTGGGAATGATTCTCTGCAACGACAAGCTCAGCGGCAACGAGATCATCGCCGACCCGCATCTCCTTCCTGCATCTCAACTTACCTACAAAGATGGCCTCCAAGTCTATGCCTACATCAACTCCACCGCGTACTCTCTCTATCATCATGCTTATCGCTTAAGACATGCTCAAAATCCAAAGCCAAATCTTACCTAACACTAGCTTACCATTTTGTTATTATTCGGAACAGCAATCCGGTTGGTTTCATCACTGCACCGACGGCAAAATTGAACACAAAGCCTGCGCCATTCATGGCGGCATTCTCATCAAGAGGGCCAAACTTGGTTATGCCCGAGATCCTCAAGGTCCGGAAAAATACTGTCTCGCCTTTAATGTTTAGCATTTCTGATTAATTTCTGGCTGGTACAATTCACTGTTCATTGTTGAAACTTTCTGTTTCTTTGTTAAGCCTGATATAACTGCTCCGGGCGTCAACATAATAGCTGCATTCAGCGAGGCTGTAAGTCCTACGGACTTGGACTTCGACAATCGCAGGGTTCCTTTTAACACCGAGTCTGGTACGTCGATGTCTTGCCCTCATGTCGCGGGAGTCGTTGGCCTTCTCAGGGCACTCCACCCGGACTGGAGCGTGTCTGCAATTCGATCAGCAATCATGACCACTGGTAATTTTTTAATTTCCTTCTGCAATTCATACTGGCGAACTGACAATTACATGAACAATGACAGAATATCAGTTCAATATCCAATTGAGACTCAAAATATTAACTTTGTTCTCTAGTGTCCTAGAGTTATTTGACAGATACAATTACTTGAAATTCACATTTCATAAGCTGCCAGGAGGCAAAACAAGAGACTACAGAGATTGTAATAGTAGTCCTAGAGGATTATTTTTTTTTTTTTTTGGTAAAGTGTAGTCCTAGAGGATTATTTTTTTTTGGTAAGGATAGTCCTAGAGGATTATTCAGTCCTCCATTTTCCAAAGTCGTATCTAAGTCCTAGAAATTCCATAGTTCATCCATCGGCACCACATGCCGAACATTGCTGATCGTATGCGCAGCATCTTCTTGGAAAACTTTCATTGGTTCAGTACGATGGAACTAACATGATTTCACCGTTTAAGAAAAGCCTGAGGAAAGTTATTACTCTCGCATTTTTGTGGTCTTAACAGCTAGGACAAGGGACAACACTAACAAAGCGATGCTGGACGGATCGAACTTCCTCGAGGCGACGCCATTCGACCACGGCTCAGGCCACATGCGGCCGAACCGTGCCATGGATCCCGGCCTAGTCTATGACCTGAGCACCGACGACTACTTTGACTTCCTCTGCGCCTTGGGCTACAACCAAACTCTGATGCAATCCTTTTCCAAGGACCCTTACGAGTGCCCGAAGTCGATCAGCCTCCTGGACTTCAACTACCCCTCGATCACGGTCCCCTATCTCCGCGGCTCGGCCACTGTTGCCCGCCGAGTGAAGAACGTCGGCTCACCCGGCACATACGTGGCACAGGTCATCGAGCCGCCAGGCATCTCGGTCTCGGTCGAGCCAAGGACACTGACGTTCGACCAGGTCGGTGAGGAGAAGAGCTTCAAGGTGACCCTGAAAGTCAAGTATGCCCGTCATGCGATGGAGTACGTGTTTGGGGGACTAAGATGGTCTGATGGACGCCATTACGTGAGAAGCCCAATTGTGGTTGGCTTGCCTAATTAAAACAACATGATGATCAGATCACCAAGGAGCAAGAGGAAGTAGATATGGAATTAGCTTGAATTGTTTTCTTAGTTAGGAGTAAATAAAATTATTAGGACATTAATTTCAATTTTCTTAGCTTAATTTGGCGGCAAATATGCAATTTGAGATATTTCTCCGGGAGTAGCTTGTAATGTTGTATTTGTTTCTCCCGATTGTTGCTTAATCCACAAATTAGCTGGTTAAATGGTTTTCTCTACTTAATTTAATCGATTCAATTGAATGACCGAAGGCACTTATTTGGTACGATCAAACAGAATTGAAGGGAACGGGATCGGGCCGATTCCGACCATCTCCAGAGTGGGAACCGGCTGGTTTTATCATCAAGTGATCAAAAGCCTGCATTTTGGTACAGTTAAACAGAATTAGCATCGCGATGGCAACTTTAGAAAAGGAACGGGCTCAGGCCGGTTCCGACCGCTTCCCGAGTAGAACGGCCGGGGTTCTGGGTGCAGAACTAGGAACCGAATTAGGGAAAGCCGCTTTTCAATATTCTTTATCCGGTCGTCGAACCAGGTAAGAATAAGCCGGTTCGATCTAGATTCCGATGGAATCGGCCTGGTCCGGCCCAATTGCTCACCCTCCCCAAAATAAGACATTTACCAAGGTTATCGAATGCGCTCGACTTTAGCAAAAGAGTCCACAAGTGTCGGCATCACTCGATTGAAACCGGCCGATTTCAATCGAGAGATCAAAAGCTCACATTTGGTGTGGTCAAACAGAATTAGCATCGTGACGAGCAACTTTAGAAAGGGGGTGGGATCAAGCTTGTTCCAACCATTTCCCCAAGTAGAACTGGTCAGGGTTCAGGGTTTCGGGGTGTAGAATCGGAAGCCGAATCAATGAAAGCCAGTTTTCAAATTTCTTTACCCGAGCACCGAACAGGGTCAATAAAAAGCCAGTTCGATCTGGATTCAGGTGGAACCGGCCCGGCCCGACCTGATTGCTCACCCTCCCAAAACAGGACATATACCAAGGTTATCGAATGCGCTCGACTTAGCAATAAAGTCCACAAGTGTCAGCATCGCGCATGTCATTCTCGTTCGAGCACAACCATAGATAGACCCAATGAAAAATCTTTAAAAGGTTTGATAATGTGATATTCTGGGACTGACTGTCGACATTCTTTCCCTGATCTCGGAGATGGTTGGCGACCCTCGCCTTGGTGGTCATCTGTAATGGCGGGTTCGAATCTATTTCACTGTCGAAGCAATGGTCCTTGGTCCCCCCCGCGCCCTCTGGAGACTCCATTGAAGGTCAGAATTTGACAGCTCGAGGTGAAGAGTTCTCGAATATCTCGTCTTCAGTCAATTTCCGAGTTGAAAAATTGTGGACATTAATCAATGGCGGATCGCGAGCATCATCTTAGCCACTCGGGTCGCTCGTTATTTCTGGTCTCTCTGCTCACAGCCTCCGAATGCTTTCGTGGGTCGGAAGCAACGGGCTGTGCGAGACGTTTGCTTTAGCTCGCCGAGGACTACTCAGGGCTGCGTGAATTGGGTTTGTGATGGTTCAGCCAATCGCTGCGTTGTGCTCTCCGCTGAGTTCTCTGCCGCGCAATGCCCGGTTCTCCACATTTGCGTGCTCCCATCGTCATAGCCGGCGGCTGGCCGGCGCGAGCCGGGCGTCGAAGACGACATGGAAGCATTCGATGTTCATCGGCACGAGGCCCGCGTTGAAAGAAGGGACTCTGAGCGTCGATGGCAAGGATGTGTTGACGGACGTGCCGGAGAATGTGGTGGTCACGCCGCTGACCAATTCGTCCGCATTTGTCGGAGCTACTTCGAATGTCGAGGGCTCGAGACATGTTTTTACACTAGGAGTTATTCAGTGAGTGATTTTTCTTCTTTGCCTGTGACCTTCAGCTACATGTGAAGAAAATTCTAATTGGCTGTATCAAATTTGAAGGATTTCAAGGGAAAATTTAGTAGGGAAGTGATGTGAGTTATTTTGATTTTCGTGAATGATGATGCAGGGGCATTAGGCTACTGTGCCTGTTTAGATTCAAGATGTGGTGGATGATACCTCGAGTTGGTGTCTCAGGGAGTGACATTCCGATTGAAACTCAGATGTTACTGCTGGAAGTAAGGGAGGAATCCATTTCATCTGATGAGCCAAGTTACATCCTCTTCTTGCCAGTGTTGGACGGCAAGTTCAGAAGCAGCCTGCAGGGGAACTTGGCGGATGAACTCGAGCTATGTATAGAAAGCGGTAATTTTTCATCCTCACTGATGAAAGCCAGTGTTGCTTTCTGCTTGCAATCCAAAGTAAACTATGTTCTGTCTATCCAGTCAGCACTCAGCAGGCTGACATTATCACGTATTTATACGGATGTGTGTATTAACAACTATCACTAAGAAAATATGGAAGAGAATAATCAGACCAGGGAGCACTCGGTGGGGCCTCATGTTTCTACGGTGGTGTACACGCTTTTAAACAATGAACATGAAAAGCTTTTCAAGTCAGCAGCTGTTTTTAATCTGAATGTATTACTCTTTTCACTCTAATAACGTGGGGTGTTACAATTCTTGTTAGGTGACCTTGCAATAGTTACTTCACAGTCTCGAAAAGCTGTTTTTGTCAATTATGGGGAAAATCCATTCAAGCTGATGAAGGAATCAATGAAGTAGGGCTGCCCTCTGAGCAATCTTCTTATTTGTACTGGAAATTCTAGATTACAAGGAGTCTGAATCATAATCCATTAGTTGAACAGTGCATGATCTTGTCAATTAGACCCTTTTAAGTTTCAGGACAACTAATTTTAATCTGAGTTAGTCATTGCAAATTGGCTCTTGTCGCCCTTACATTTACTCACTGCATACGCAGGTTCTTGGAGAAGGAGATGGGAACATTTGCAGTCCGAGAAAGGAAGCAGGTAGGTCTTCGTTGAACAACTGCATAGTTATATCAAGCTTCGAAATGGGAAATGGGTGATCAACTAACATTGTCTTCTGATGGTTTGTATGATGCAGATGCCTGCAATTTTAGATTGGTTCGGTTGGTGCACCTGGGATGCCTTTTACCAAGAGGTTAATCCTAAAGGAATCAGACAGGGGCTTAAAAGGTCAATGCTGCAGATGCATGCAAAGTTTATGTCGATGTGTTTTGAGGACTTCAGTTTGCTGCATCTTTAATGTATATAATTGCACAGGTCCCTCTTGGCTGTGCTTTCAAAAGAGAGGGAAAACGGTCCTTTTAAATTGCTTCTCCGAAAAACACTTCTATAAAGTTGAATGACTGTCCCTTTTCTGCCCTTGAGGAATTTTAATCCTAGGCAACGAAGTTAACTTTTTAACTTGATAAGTTTGAAGAGAAGTGTCCATTACATGTTTCCCTCCTTGCAGTTTATCTGATGGAGGCACACCAGCCAAATTTATCATAATTGATGATGGGTGGCAAGATACAAGTAATGAGTTCCAAAAGGAAGGAGAGCCATTTGTTGAAGGGTCACAGTAAGTAGTTATGCTGTTGTGATGTTGTATGATTAACTGCGAATTAGGAAACTACAGCACGTCTTTCCACTGCTGGTGAAATTGCAGGTTTGGTGGCAGATTAGTCAGCATCAAAGAAAATCAAAAGTTTCAAAGAACTGAAAAAGGATCCCTTAGCGAGGCGCCTACAGATTTAAAGGAATTTGTTTCAGACATCAAGGGAACTTATGGTCTTAAGTACGACTCGAACTGCTTTTTCTGTTCTTTCTGTGCATGTACTTAAGCAAACCACGATGACCAGACTGAAAAATGAAAAGTGAGGAGGTGCCACAAATTGTTTCCGTGATTTAGCTGTTCTACATTTCACGATTGTGACTTCTCTCTATGGTGACCTTTTCAGTGACGATGTCATGTTTGTTGTAACCGATTGATTGAGAAACTTTACTTGCGTATCTTTCAATAAATTTCAGGTATGTCTATGTATGGCATGCTTTGATGGGATACTGGGGAGGCCTTCTTCCTGGAGCAGAAGCTATGAAAAAGTATAATCCAGTTTTAAAGTATCCCATACAGTCACCAGGAACTTTGGCAAATATGAGGGACCTATCCCTGGATGCTATGGAGAATTATGGCGTGGGTGTAATTGATCCCACAACAATATCTCAGTTCTATGACGATCTACACAGCTACCTGGTTTCTCAGGGTGTGGATGGAGTGAAGGTAGATGTGCAGAACATTCTGGAAACAATAGCGACAGATCTAGGAGGTCGTGTTTCCCTTTCCAGACAATTCCAAGAAGCCCTTGAGAAGTCGATAGCTGCCAATTTCCAGGATAACAGCATCATCTGCTGTATGGGTCATGGCACAGATTCCATTTACCAGTATATAACTACTATTTCCCATCATATTTTGCTTCAAAATTGGATACATTGCTTTATAGTGGGGCAATGGTTAGGATGCTTATTACTGAATTGAAATTCAAACCTAGTCCAGAGATGTCCTGACTATGGACTATTGGATAATCTTTAAGTAAACAAATGGATATAATTACTAAATTTAAAAGGAAGTTGTACTTTATTAAAAAAGAATAGAATACATTACTGAATTTCTGGAAGTGAAGAATGAGAGAAATTAGTTTTTATTGTATTTTATTATTAGTTCACTTTAGTTATGTCGGTAGTTCCGTCTTTTAGTTAAGAATAATGATGGCACAATGCCTCATACTCACCATATATGTCTCGGCAACAGAAGCTAGTGAATTAACCGCAAACCTTGATGTTACTATTTAACGTATATATTACCAGAATCTAATGACGTAAGCTCCTACTCCAATAGATCACTCGTTCAAATTTTCTGGCATGGCATGTCTCGTATGCTAGTTATGAAGTTGGAATAGAAATACCAGGTATCAGAGAACTTTAATATCTTATGTCTGCTTCATATCTGTCCATGCAGTTGTCAACGAAGTGCTATAACGCGAGCATCCGATGATTATTATCCCAAAAATCCGGCAACTCAGACTCTACACATAGCTGCTGTGGCATATAATAGCATATTTCTTGGAGAAGTAGTTGTTCCAGATTGGGACATGTTCTATGTATGATATCCCATCCCTCTTTGCTGCTATAGTACTGTCTAATGCTTTGCCGATATCCACAATATTTATCAACTCTTTTTACATCTTCAGAGCCTCCATGATGCAGCTGAGTTCCATGCAGTAGCTCGAGCAGTGGGAGGATGTCCTGTCTATGTAAGGTGTGCCAATGTTCTCTTGCAGAGACAGATGTACGAGGCATCAAATCATTGCAAAGTCTCTGTTTAAGATGACAAACTTGGCTCTTTCTGGCCATGCTTATTACATATTCTGTCTCTTTCGAAATGTATTTAGCAGGAAGCCTAGGACCTCTTATTCCTTTGTAGTTTACCCCAAGAAGCCACATCCATCATATCTACAGTGTATGGAATGTGCATGGCTTTTTAATTCAATGATTCCCCTGATGACCATCTTCATGCGTGTGCTAAAAGGTCATGCCCTTTTAATGTATGCATCATTTGTTCAGAAGCCCCACATTCTCATGTTTTGGGAACTTAAAAGATTACAACTCTTGATGTTTGACTGTGATGCATTTTTACCACTGCATGCTCCATACTTTTTATAGGTTTTGCTTATTCATTTTGTCCCCATTTTATGCCAGTGATAAACCTGGAAATCATGACTTCGAGATACTTAAAAAGCTTGTGCTTCCTGATGGCTCGGTTCTTAGAACAAAATACCCTGGCAGGCCATCTCGTGATTGCCTATTCATCGACCCAGTTATGGATGGAAAAAGGTATCTTGACGTTTTCACTAGTAAGACGGAGCTCATTCTCCGTTCATTTTCCAACCGCTTGATGCCTCTAAGTCTCTTTTGCAGTCTTCTGAAGATTTGGAACATGAACAACTGTACCGGTGTTCTTGGCATTTTCAATTGCCAAGGAGCAGGAAGCTGGCCTTGCACGGACAAGAAAGTCATTGAGGATGCTGCTCCAGAGATATCTGCGTCAGTTTCTCCATCTGATGTAGAATATTTGGAAGAGGTTACTGGGGATTCATGGACCAGAGATTGTGCGATCTTTTCCTTCAAGACTGGTACGTTATGACTCCTTTGCTGCCTGTCTTATATGCATTCAGTTAGAATAACAACCGCACGAATACATTGATTGGCAATGTCCAATTGCTCATGCTTCGGCCTTGTGTCAACGCAAATAGGCTCTGTACGCCGATTGTCCGTGGAAGAGTCGATGAATGTCACCTTGAAGGTTTTAGAGTGCGACATCTTGACCATTTCTCCTATTAAGGTATCTATAGCTTCACCCAGTTAAAATATTTTGCTGGGATCCTCCGGAATATGCACACTCTAAGATGTGGTCTGATTATCCAGGTTCACAATCAGAAGGTTCAGTTTGCACCAATCGGGTTGATAGACATGTACAATTCAGGTGGCGCCATTCGAGCAGTTGATATTCGCAGCAAATCTTCTGCTTCTGGAATACACATCAAAGGGAGAGGACCGGGCACATTTGGAGCATATTCCAGCACAAGACCCAGGTCTTGCACCGTGAACTCGGAGGAGAGAGAGTTTGAATTCAGAGAAGACAAGTTACTGAAAATACGAATTCCCGCGAGAACCAGCTCATGGGACATTGTCATCTCTTATTGAGGCCTTCCTTTCAGTCTTGCGGTCTCGGAAGCCTCAGAAGTACAGCATCACAGATTCACATCCACCTCGGTCTAGTGTACAGATTCATATTAACCAGAAGAAACTTTGAATAGATGATCGGAATGACGGATGCGACTGCAGTCCCGATTGACAAAAATGAAACTCATGGTGCTCTGGAGTGGAGGGATTGTGTTGCAGTAGAACTAGCAGAAAGTAGATATTGCAATATGATTCAGCAGTCTATACAGAATCACCTGCTCGTGGAAGGGCAATGTCCATAGTGAGATCATGCAATGATACATCAGTCCATGCTCCTTTTTTTTTTTTTGAGATCATATTTATTTAGTCATTTACAGTTATATTAATTTAGTCATTTACAGTTATATTAATTTAGTCATTTGCAGTTAAATTAATCTCTAGAGGCCCCCTCTTTATTAATTGATGATTAACTGATACAGGACCGGATTCTATTATCTTTATTTTTTACTTTTAGTTGATTATTTTTCTAAATTAAATTAAATTTATAATTTGATTCTATCAAAAGACAATTATAGAGGATAACTATGCCAATTATCATAGTAAAAAAATGTTTTTTCTCTGAATTATATATCTATTTTGACTTTATTAATTTTTCAAATCTCCTTCATCAAGCCCCAAAAAAAAAGAATAAATTAATCTCCTATTAATTTTTTATTTTCTTTCACTAAACAAAAAAGATAATATTTGACTGGTGCCACAATGACTCTCAAGCTTAGGCCGAGGTAGCAAATTAGTTGCATTAAGTAAAAAGCATTTATCCATTTTTTTTTTCGAATTCGACCCACGAAAAACCAAAGAAAATAGATCGAGTTTAAATAGTCTCGAGCTTCAGTCATGGTAACTAATTAGTTGTAATAAGTAAAGAGCATTTATTCATCTTTTTTTCAAATTTGACCCATGAAAAACCAAAGAAAATATATCTAGTTTGAATAGTGTCGAGCCATGGTCATGGTAATTAATTAGTTGTAATAAGTAAAAAGTATTTTATTAAATTTCTTTCAAATTCGACCCACGAAAAACCAAAGAAAATAGATTGAGTTTAAATAGTCTTGTGAAGCCAATCTTATCTTTATTTGCTCGATACGGTCTACACATATATTGATATAATTGTATTGCCGGCCTAATATGCGTCGATTAATTGTCCTTATTTGAATAATTCAAAAGATTACATCTTTTGATGCTCATAGTTTTATCTCGCCTGCTTTTAATATAAAGTTATTATCACGATAAGATACGCAATAAGTATATGTACTTATCATTTGTAAGGAATTACTTTATAAATTTTGTATATGAACTAAACTGAATTCGAATTACTAAAAATGATAAATCCCACATGGATTTTACGTGAATGCTTTTTAGATTTTGATGATTCGGAAGTCTCGTGAAGTCGATCTCACCCATATGCAGTCGATACGTTATTAATATATGTTGATGTAGGATCAAAGAATTTTTTTTTAGGCAAGTTTAGGATAGGTACGAATAAATTGACACATATTATGCTTTTAGATTTCTTTTTTATTTGGAAAGTTTATTCATCCCTATCGTGAACTTTCGAAAGATTTCTTGTTCCGATCCTCCTAATTTTATCTCGTCCCAATTTTAATATAAGGCTTTTACCACGGTCAATTACGTAATAAATGTCTACTCGTATCATTATAGGTGAAAAATGACATAAATGGTTCATAAACTGTAATCCATTATGTAATGTGGCCTCTAAACTTTTAATTTATTCAACATAATTCCTGAATTATATGAAAATATTCGATGTCGTCTCTAATATTGAATTAATTGAGGGACACCATTGCATACTTTCATATAATTTGAGGATTACATTGAACAAGTATTAAAAGTCCATGAATCACATTAAAGCAAAATAAAAATTCAGAAACTCCATTGCACATTGAAGTAAAATTTCGGGATCATAATAAATAAATTTAAAGTTCAGGGATAACATTACACATCGGACCAAAGAATAGCGATTATTTGTACGCGCCCCATAAATGCATGCATGACACGAGATATGCTTGGTTCGACATTCCATAAGGAATTATTTTAATAAAAAGTTTAGTTCACACATTAATTTAAATCCGAGCAATTTAAAAAAAGGTAGATTTCATGTGAAATCTGACGCGAATGTTTTTCTTTCGAAGATCTCGACGGTCCAGATTAAATTTAGCGAGCGTACATATGATGTGGGCCACTGTCTCTCTCTCTCTCCGCCGTGCGGGGTGGCGGAGAAGCCGGAGACGACAGCGAGGATCCACCGCGAAGAGAGAGAGAGAGAGAGAGAGAAAGGCGCGCACACCGCCATCGTCGTTGTCCTCGCTGGATCCGAAACCTCGTCGAAACGAAGCGACGACTCTCCTTTGACTTTCTCTCTCCTTTGACTCTCCCTCTCTCTCTCTCTCTCTTCTCTCCTTCAAATACGTTCGAGCTTTGGCTGCTCCGGTTGCGCGCGGCGTCCCCGGGGGAGTTTCTCGTTCTTCGAACTTCCGTGGGCGCCGGCGATGTCGTACGCCTACCTCTTCAAGTACATCATCATCGGCGACACCGGTTAGCGCCTCCGGCCTCTCTTCCTATTGCATTGTCCGTCGCGGAATATCTTCGTGCGTTTTTTCGTCTGGGAAGTTCGCGACGCGGGTGTTGTTCGTATTGCCTTCGTGACGAGGCGTTTAGATAGTGATGCGCGGTTGCATCTTTTGCTTTGGGTCGTTTGGTTTTCGAGCTTCGCGTTTTCGGGTTATTCGGGTTGATGGGCGTGGGGGGTGAATTGAGAATTACTTGGCTTGATGATGATCTTTGATGATTTCTGGAGTTCGGTATTGGGGAAGTTTAAGTGTGCGCTTATGGTGAATTTAGGCTTTCGTGTCGAAACCGTTTGATGGGCATGCGTTTGCTGTGTGTATTGGTTGATTGGAGTTTCTCAATCCGTTGTGCTGTGGCTGGCTTGAGACCGACCCTTTTTTGAAATTTTGAAGTTTCTCAATCTATTGTGCTGTGGCTGGTTTGGGACTGACCCTTTTTGAAATTTGAAGTCTTTTCGGTATCTCGCATGTGTGATTTACTTTTCGTCGCCTTTTCGTTCTCTGTAGGAGTGGGGAAATCATGCCTTCTTCTTCAGTTCACCGACAAGCGTTTCCAGCCCGTGCATGATTTGACAATCGGGGTTGAATTTGGAGCCAGGATGATCACAATTGACAACAAACCGATTAAGCTGCAGATCTGGGATACGGTTGGTTATATCTCCTCTATGTATTTTTGAAACTACGTGGAGAATTTGACTTTTGCGCGGCTGAATGAAGCAACTTCTTCCACTTCAACACAAAGAAGGATCGGTTCATGTGGGCTCCCATTAAGCTTTTAGAAATTGCTGATGTCTCACTGGCTAGTCCGCCGCTGGTTTTTCGTTATCTTGCATCATCGTTGCTGTTGTCAAGTCCACAAGTCCTTTGTTGGATTTTGTCTCCCCATCAAATAACATTGAGAACATGGTGAAACTAGGAAGGGAATTCGGTATTGTAATGATACGTTTCTCCAATGTCTAATTGTTTTGTTATCTCATACGAAAGTTTAAATACTTTTGCTAGGCGGGACAAGAATCCTTCAGATCTATCACCCAATCATACTACAGGGGGGCTGCCGGTGCATTGCTTGTCTACGACATCACACGGTATTATTTTCTTCCCAAACTTGTGTAATCATTTTTTGCCAGTCTAGCTTTTTACGAATCTCTGAAAGAAAAATGAGGGAAAAAGGGGCCCTCTCATTGGTACTTTTATCTTGTAAGTATAAGGAGTGGGGGTAGCGGGGGGTTGCAGATGTTCTTGGGTCTGCCAATTCAACTCTTAGCCCGATATATTCCTTGTATGTAAATGCAGTAGGGTAGCTCAGGTTTTTGGTGCTTTTAGTCTTATGATACCCTGTATTTGGTAGGTCATTCATCTTGACAAATCATTCAGATCGAGTGTTTGGACTTGACAGTACTGATTATTGTATGGTTCAGGCGAGAGACTTTCAATCACTTGGCTAGTTGGCTGGAGGACGCAAGGCAGCATGCCAATGCTAACATGACGATTATGCTTATTGGTAACAAGTGCGATCTTGCTCACAGAAGAGCTGTAAGCACAGAGGAAGGTGAACAGTTCGCCAAAGAGCATGGATTGATTTTCATGGAAGCCTCTGCCAAAACTGCTCAAAATGTGGAAGAGGTGAGAAATATCCTGATTTTACGTTGTAGAAAGAGAATATTATTTCCTTTTATGTGTCTGTTCAGATGCTTCTTTACGATGACCACTGATTTGAAGAAATTTTGCATAGGCATTTATCAAGACAGCTGAGACAATCTACAAGAAAATCCAGGATGGTGTTTTGGACGTCTCGAATGAGGTAGACTCTCTCCCAAATTTGTGAAAACTTTGGAGGTCTGAGGCTGTACCTGTGTTTAAAGTAAAACATCTAGAGAAGTAACCGTGTTCATTCAGTTAATAGGATGAAAATATCTGCAAGGACTTGCCATCATTGCATAAACTTTGTCAAAGTGTCTTGGATTTCAATTCTTCTGCTTTCCTGGTTTTAACTTATTTTGCTTGCTTGGTCCTTGTTGTAGTCTTACGGAATAAAAGTTGGATACGGGGGAATCCAAGGACCTTCAGGTGGCAGAGATGGTGCTCCACCTCAAAGCGGAGGTTGTTGCGGTTAAATGTGTCGATCCGACTTGCGCATTTTGGCCTCCTTTTAATTTCAATCTCTTATCTCAAAGTACTTTGAGATTATCTCATGACTTGTAAAGTTGTTCTAGCTGATTTTCTAATGTTAAGTGTGAGATAGTTGAATAATGTATGATAAACTCTTTGTCCATTGTCCGTTCTGTGGCAAATGGAACTTCTGTTTCATTTCACAAGGTATCTTTTGAGTTTATTGCTAGTAGTTCGGATGGACTATTGCTTCTCTTTTTATTTTCAGAGGTCTATTTTAACTGGTTTCCATGGAAGGAGTTTTTCCGGGTGTGGTTGTCGGTTTGGCTGCTTGCACTGATAGGGCAAGACCTGATCAATAAGCAAGACCGAGACCAGAATGGTGAGGCCTGCTATTCCCAATTTAAAACTCCTTGTCCAATTCTATCCATGATTTCTGCATCGGGCATGAATGGTTCTGTTCTGGTCTGATTGGCAAGGCTAGGCGAAGAAGAAATTAGTTTGTCAAAATTTTACCCATTTATGCCTCATGTCTTACAGGTCTTGGGGGCTCAGTCAGGCGCCGGGCTCATGATCACCGATCATCATCTCCGGGAACATTAAAATAAAGCAGAGTAATCATATCTATTCATCACAAATGAAATAGATTCGAGACATGCAACAGCCATTGCAGACTCTTGACAGGGTTAAACAGTGGAAGCCGGTGATCGACACCTAGTGTTTTCTGTGGGTTGGCTCCTGATGCACGTTTGTTCTTTAATTGCTCCTTTAAGAAGACAGTCTGGAATCTTTTTCTATATGTTGCTGGTGGCGTTCATCGTGCTATTGGAGATTGGAATTCGGAGTTGGACTGGGCAGTGACGTATTTGAAAGGCAAGTCCTTTGTCAAGAAGTCACTGAAATTGGCCTTGGAGGGAGAGGAATACGGCTATACATGATGATGTTGCTCCTCAAGTTGATAATAGGGCACACAGGATATCATTCTCACTGCTGTCCGGGTGAAGATGTCCTTGCAAATTCCAATGGAAAAAGCTCGAGTTTTGTGTCCACATGTCAGGGCGCTTTGGTGCAGCAGCTTGCTTGCGATGCTGTTCTCTGTTAAAATCATTCTTTTACTCGTCTCCTGTTTCGTTTAGGGTGCGCATGATAACTTGCCAAATAGTGTTTGATTCTGTTCTTTTGTTCCCAGAATCAGTTTGGGAACAGAAATCCGTTTGTTTAATTTTTTGATTCTCGGCATAAATTCTTGCAAATTTGTGCCCAGAATCAGTTTTGGAGTAGAATCAAGAATAAAAAAAAGTAGCTTCTTGATTCTAGGAACAAAAATGAGAATCAGTTTTTTTTTCTTCTTCTTTTTCTTGATTTTTAATATAGCCTCTAATGTCCGACGCAAGGGCCACCCTCGCCGTATCTAACGAGATTAAAATATTTTAATAAAAATATATTATTAATAAAAAAATTTTACCGGCCATGGTAAAAAAAATTTAAAAACCATTATTAATAAAAAAAATTTTACCGGCCATGGCCAGCGACCAGGCCGTGACAAAAAAAATAAAAAATATATATTTTCAATAAAAATATTTTTTAAATATTTTAATACAAAATATTATTAATGAAAAAATTATTTATAAAAAAATATTTTACCAGCCATGGCCAGCAACCAGGCCATGGCAAAAAAAAATAATTTCAATAAAAATATTTTTATTAAAATATTATTAATAATAAAATATTTATAAAAAAAATTTTACCGGCCATGGCCAGCGACCAGGCCATGGCAAAAAAAATAAAAAAATAATTTCAATAAAAATATTTTTTATTAAAATATTATTAATAATAAAATATTTATAAAAAAATTTTACCGGCCATGGCCAGCGACCAAGCCATGGCAAAAAAAATAAAAAAATAATTTCAATAAAAATATTTTTATTAAAATATTATTAATAATAAAATATTTATAAAAAAATTTTACCGGCCATGGCCAGCAACCAGGCCATGGCAAAAAAATAAAAAAATAATTTCAATAAAAATATTTTTTATTAAAATATTTTTTATTAAAATATTATTAATAATAAAATATTTATAAAAAAATTCTACCGGCCATGGCCAGCGGCCAGGCCATGGCAAAATAAATAAATAAAATATTTTTAATATTTTTATTAAAATATTTTAATAAAAAATATTTTAATAAAAAAATTATTTATAAAAAAATATTTTACCAAGCAATGGAAAAAAATAAAAAAATAATTTCAATAAAAATATTTGTTATTAAAATATTATTAATACAAAAATATTTATAAAAAAAATATTTGACCGGCCATGGCCAGCGACCAGGCCATGGCGAAAAAAAAGAAAAAAATATTTTCAATAAAAATATTTTTTAGTAAAATGTTTTTTAAAAATTATTAATAAAAAAATTATTTATAAGAAAATTTTTTACCGGCCATGGCCAAAAAAATAAAAAAATTAATTTTAATAAAATTATTATTAATTAAAAAATATTTTACTAGCCATGGCCAAAAAAGAGAAGAAGAAAAAAAGAAAAGAAAGAAATATTAAAATATTTAAAATATTATTAATAAAAAGAAATTTTATGTTGTTATCAAACGCATTTCTGTTCCCGGGCACAGAATTTTGGACCGTTATCAAACGCCTTTAAATACTCAGAATCAGTTCTCGGGCACAGAATAAAAAAGAATCATTTCTGACCAGAATCTGTTCCCGGGCACAGAATGGTTGTCATGCGCAGCCTTAGTCTTGTAATGTTTTTTAGCCCAGCTGCCGTTGATGGGTTTTTATTGGGCTTTCCTCGGTTTTGTGCGCTGGCAACTAAAATTACCGAGAAAGAAAAGACTACACGGGACTTGCAATAACCATGTCGCCTGCACAAGATCTGACAGTTTTTCAAAGTGTAAATTTATCCATCAAGATGATTGCTTATATTTCATGATATAAAATGTATGTTTGTCACATTCAGTCACATACATTTAGGATAATGTATTGTGAGAAAGAGCTAAAATCGCAATGTTATATAATACTCCCTATTATATTGCTCAATATGTTCACGGGTAATATCACTCAGTCCGGCCAAAGATAAGATGTCATCATCGGCCAATCGAAAGAGAAAAAAGAATAAAAAGGGGTTGAAAGTGATGATAAATATCATTATTGGAAGTTCTACTACTTTCTTTTTCCCCTTCCATCCATGTCCCACCCCACCTTAGTCCATGCTGGAGCACTCCCAAGTCCCATTTCCATCTCGTCTCCAAACTTCGACCCAAATTGCACTCTCTCTCTCTCTCTCTCTCTCTCTCTCTCTCTCTCTCCCTCCATTTTTTATACACGCTCTCTCTGTCTCTCTCTCTGCTTTCCCTCTCTCTCTCTCTCTCTCTATCTCTGGTGTGAGATTGGTCACTTGGGTCGCCGAGACACAGCAGGCGACACAGCAGGCGAGAGGGAGTGATAAAGGTGACGCCTTTGAATCTTGATCTCAATCGCCGGATCCGTGTCCCCTCCCCCCTCTTCTTGAATCTCTCTCTCCGTACAAGAACGAGAGAACCCACCTTCCTTCCCGACCCCCCCCCCCACCCACCTTCAGTTCTCGCCACTGCCCACGATTGGCAAGGGCTCATCTCCCCTCTCTCTCTCTCTCTCTCCTAGTCATTTCATCGAACACCTTCCATGGCGTCCCCCGGTAACCCCAACCATCCCCAGCAGAACCCGCAATTCGAGCTCCAGAAGCTGTTCCGCCCCTCCTCCAGCAACCCCATCATCCCTTCCTCCTCCTCCTCCTCCCCTCCATACCCCACCGCCTCCTCCTCCTACCCGCCCCCCACCGGCCCCCTCCCCTACCACTACCTGCCCTACCCTCCCCCGCAGCCGCCTCCCCCGCCGCCGCCGCAGCAGCAGCAGCAGGAACTCCATTTCTTCCAGCACCAGCAGGTCCACCACCCGCCGCCCCCGCCTCGGCCGCCCATCTCGTCCTACCCCGCCCTGCCCTTGCCCTCGCCCTCGGCAGACCCCAATTCGAGCGGCGCCCGGCTGATGGCCCTCCTGGGCACCCAAAACCCTAGCCCTAATCCCCACGATCTGGCGCCGCAGTCGTCGGCGGCGGCTTTCGCCCCGTCGCCGCCCGCCCCGTCCGATTTCGGGGTGCACGCGAACCTTAACTTGACGAAGGCCCCTTCGCCCCCGCCGGTCGGTTTCGCTGCTGCGCAGTGCGGCGCGCCCATTCGGATGCTCAGTAGTAAGCTCCCGAAAGGTCGGCATTTGATCGGCGATCATTTGGTTTACGACATCGACGTTAGATTGCAGGGTGAAGTTCAGCCTCAGCTCGAGGTCACTCCGATTACTAAGTACCAGTCGGATCCGGGTTTGGTCTTGGGTCGTCAGATTGCCGTTAACCGGAATTATATATGCTACGGGTTGAAGATGGGGAATATTAGGGTTCTTAATATAAATACCGCGCTGAGGTCTTTGTTGCGAGGTCATACACAGGTGCGATCTCCCTGCTTCCTTGTGTTGGTGTTCAGTTTGTATGCTCTGTATTGTTGCGAGTAGTTGTAAGCTCTCCGAGTTGGTTGACGCCGTAAGTTCGGTAAGTCTCATGGATTGTTTATGCACTGCATCACTCTCCTCCATGGAAGAACGCAGGTTGAATGGAAAAATTGAACTTTATCGTCGTCTTTTCATTTATGGTCGGATATTGTGTTTCGATTAGGTCTTTATTGTTCTTTTTTCCAATTCAGAGAGTAACGGATATGGCTTTCTTTGCTGAGGATGTTCACCTTTTGGCCAGGTAATTTGTGACAACCATAAAATAAAATAAAAAAGGCGCTTTAATGGGTATATGTTGAAGCGCGCTAAATTTTAACTTTTGCAGTGCAAGCATTGACGGGAGGATCTTCATATGGAAGATTAATGAAGGTGCAGATGAGGAGGAGAAGGCTCAAATCTCGGGGAAAATTGTCATTGCCGTTCAGATTGTGGGAGAGGAAGAACCTGTGCATCCACGACTATGTTGGCATCCTCACAAGCAAGTAAGAAAAAGTTTTACGAGAGCTATCCGCTATCCAGGTTGTGTTCTGTTGGTATTTGTTTTAATCTGTTGGCTTGCTAGTTTACTCGTCTTTTTTTGGTTACTTAAAACTGCAGGAAATTTTGATGGTTGCAATTGGAAACCGTATCCTGAAGATCGATACCACAAAAGTTGGTAAAGCAGAATCGTTCACAGCTGAGGAACCTCTAAAGTGTCCCATGGATAAGCTAATTGATGGTGTCCAGATTGTTGGTAAACATGATGCAGTAGTGACAGATTTGTCAATGTGCCAATGGATGACTAGCCGACTGGCCTCAGCTTCAGTGGATGGAACGGTTTGTATAGTTCTTTACTCCCGAATATGGTCATGCATTTGTGGAATTCTTTTTTTTATTGTGGTGAGCTTGCTAGCTTTGCACGGCTTCCGGGACCTTTGGATATTGAAAGAGGAAATCTTTTGTCAGTTTTAGAATAAAAAGTTATCTACTTCATCTAGATTGCTCGGAGAGATTCAACCAAATGATTCTAGTGGTTACCCTGATAAAGTATAAAATATTTTTATGTTGAATGTCCGTTATGATTTGACTGAAAATGCATCCCTGGTTAATGATGTTGACTCCATCCCTCTCTTGCTTACTCTGCAAGTTGTCAAGATGAATAATATCTGAAAAGACTGGCGTCTTCGGCTTTGGTCTCAACAGATACTGATTAGCTGAGGCAGCTAACCTGATAATAAATGACATATTTGCCCTTACATAAATGTATTATCTTAGGTGGGTTTTACTAACCCATATGATTATGAATTATCCTCCATTACTGCTAACATTCAAATTTTTTTCCTTAAGAGTCTAGTGGTGATGGAAATGATGATATGTAACTATTGTGGTGTGATAGATCCCCGCCGTTTCTAGAAGCTGCGCAAATGATTTGGGATCAATAGAAATAGTAAGATTATCAAAAAATTTGGATCAGAAAGTGTTTTCAATGTTTTTTGGTGATTGACAAATTGAAGCACTCGTTCATTTTTTCATAGAGGGGAGAGGCATTTACATGATAGCTTTGTTGTCACATAAAGAAAATGTTTTAACGGTATAGTCTATCTTCAGTAATTTATTGACGAGGTGCAGGTTGGTTGCTATAGCACAGTGCTTTTCTAATGTTAGAAGGTGATTAAATTGGGCAGGTATTCTATCAATGGGCTTGGGTAATCTTCAGTAAATTATTTATCTTCAGTAATTTATTTAATGGGCTTGGCATTTAGATCCATGTGTGTGTCATCAAATCACGTCGCAGATTTTTCTTGCTATATGAGATTTGCTTAGAGCAGCGCTTGATTTGCAGGTGAAAATTTGGGAAGACCGCAAGCCATTACCACTTGCAGTTCTGAGGCCTCATGATGGTCATGCTGTCAACTCTGTCACCTTTTTGACTGCTCCCCACCGTCCAGATCACATCGTTCTTATCACAGGGGTCAGCTTCTCTTTTATTGACATTATGGTCCCTGTTTTTATTCTGCCCTCAATTGTTGGTTTCTTTAGGATAAGTTCTAATTTTGACAGAGTGTGTGGCCTTTCTTAAATCAGAATTCCAAGTTAATGCATTCTCCTGAGATTTAATTACATCTCACACTGATTTATATCATTTGTAGGGTCCGGTGAATCGAGAAGTCAAGATATGGACCTCTTCCCTCGAAGAGGGATGGTTGTTGCCTAGTGATTCTGAATCCTGGCAATGTACTCAGACCCTGGAGTTAAAGAGTTCAGGTGAACTCCGGGTTGAAGATGCATTCTTTAATCAAGTTGTGGCGTTACCTCGTGCAGGGCTTCTTTTACTTGCGAATGCAAAGAAGAATGCTATATATGCAGTGCACATAGATTATGGGCCTCATCCTGCTGCAACCCGCATGGACTATATGGCTGAATTTACGGTTACAATGCCCATTTTGAGTATCACTGGAACTAGTGAGAGTTTACCGGATGGGGAACACATTGTGCAGGTGTATTGTGTCCAAACACAAGCCATTCAGCAGTATGCATTGGCGTTGTCCCAATGCCTGCCACCACCCTTGGATAACACCGAATTAGAGAAGACAGAATCTAATGTCTCTCGTGCAGTTGATGCTGCCAATCCCGATGGATTTGCTAACTTGGAAGTTTCTCAAGGAACTAAGCATTCTGAGATAACATCAGGTAATGCCACTTTGGTTCCATCTGTGCTTTCAAGCGGTGCTGGTAGTGCCTCTGGAGCAGCGCCCCCTGCAAGAGTGCCTTCTTCTCAAATTACTACCTTGCCTGAGACCGTTACTTCTGGCTTAGAGACAAAGCTAAGTGCTTTGGCATCTCCAAGAACTGTTGAACAAATCCGCATTGCTTCTCCTCCTCTTCCTTTGAGTCCTAGGCTGTCGCGGAAGTCCTCTGGTTTCAGAACTCCAGTAGGTAGCTTTGAGCCTGGTCCTGCATTCCCTGATCATTTTGGTGATCAGCCGGTTGTTGAATATTCATCTGATAGGAGACTGGAGATTGGTGCTGACGGACCAGCTCCATGTGATGATTTGAGGAAGGATGACAAAAATGTTGTGTCAAATGATATACCAGTGGTTCCAGATCCTCCAATGGTTTTTAAGCATCCAACTCATCTTGTGACTCCTTCGGAAATTTTATCCAAGGCTCCATCCTCCTCTGAGACTCAAATTAGTCAAGGTATGAGCATGGGAGAGGCAAAAATTCAAGATGTGGTCGTCAATAATGACACGGCAAGCACGGAGATTGAGGTTAAAGTTGTTGGGGAGACAGGAATTGATCAGAATGATGATTACAGCTTCCATAGAGAATCTCAAATAACTATTGCTGAACAAAAAGAGAAGTCTTTCTACTCTCAGGCTTCCGATCTTGGCATTCAGATGGCTAGAGATTGTCGCGTTGATAATTACAGCGTGGAAGGAGCTCATCAGACTAATGATGTTGGTGTTAGTGAGTCTTCAGATCAGTTTCCCTCTAACGGTGATGAAGGAATGACAAACAATGCTTTTATGAAGGTTGGTGAGTCAGAAACTCCAGCGGCTGTTCCCCAGTCCTTAGCCCCAACTTCTAAAGGCAAAAGACAGAAAGGAAAAACTTCTCTAGTGTCTGGCCCTTCTTCCCCATCCCCAAGTCCTTTTAACTCCACAGATTCATCAAATGACCCAGGCAGTAGTTCAGGTGCCCCATCAGCGGATGTTGCATTTTCCCAGTTGTTAGCTATGCAGGAGTCCCTTGACCAGGTAATCGATTCTTGTTCCATCCACTTGACTATTCTGAGGTTATCCTAATGGGTCCTATGCAACATGGATAGTTACTGCTTACATGACAAGAACTTCCTGCATTTTTTATTTTAGTCCTTCTGCTATTTGTTTCCATGAAAGCTTCATACATTACATTTTTTTGCGGTATTCCAGTGCTTCTCTCTTTGTTTGCACTGGCTAGGTTTTGCAATAGATTTTGATTTAGTGTGTTGCTTGTGATGACTTTGCATTTATGTTAATTGTGTTTTGCTTATGATGACTTGATATTTATATGTTGATGGTCGTTTGTATCCATATTATTCTGTTACATGATTGAGATTGATTTACCTGCTGACGCCTTATGTTCTCTGATATTTCCGTCCTTAGTGTGAGCTATCAACTCCAATATTGTTATGGTGCTAAAAAACTGGGATGTATTTATTGCTTAAGCTGGAATCGGGCTCTATGCAAATGCAAGCATATGCAATGGGCCTTCAGCTCCTCAAAAATTGCTTTCATGGTTTGTAGTGTATCATGATGTTTGTGTGACATCTTCGAGTTATTAAAAGTCTCGCATTTAATGTCTAGATTTCAGGGGCAGCTGATTGGTTGTTAATACATCTGTGTGTATGATACTATAGTGTAACCTTTAGTTTATAAACTAGTAGTTCTTCCTTTTTAGGCATTTGATGTGCACAACAAATTACCCTCTCTGCTGTTTTCCACCGTTTCTGTCGTAATACATCATACCTGCCCGCCCTCCTTTTTCCAGCTTACGTCTAGTTACACATATGAAGTTTCTGTGTATAGATCTCTATTTCCTTTTTTCCCAAGTATAGGTCAAAATATTGAGCGAAAGTTCGATGCTACCTCAAAAGGAAATGGAGGAATTCTACTGATAGCGGAAACATTCTGTTAAAGTTAAAATTAATACATGAGAGAGTCTCTGACATTAGTTCGAGTGATTGGTTTTCCTTTCAGTTTTCCCTAAAGAAGAGTTAGGTACAATGAGCAAGTCTGGATATTCTCTTCCATAATCCACAAGATCAAGCATTTGATCCAAAAGGAGCCAAACTTTTTTAGAATGGGATGTTCTTCCTTTAGACTAAACTATGGCCCTCAACTGGGGCTCCAAACATTCCACAGTACTAATAGAATCAAAATGAACACAATTAATAGTAAATTAGATGATTTGGAAGCACCAAGAACCACAAGATTAAGCATTTGATTCAAAAGGAGCCAAACATTCTTAGAATGGGATGATCTTCCTTTTGAATGAATTATCGCCCTCAACTTGAGCTTTTCCAAACATTCTGAAGTACTAATAGAATCAAAATACACAATTATAAGTAAATCAGTTGGATTCAAGGGAGCAAGTCCAGATATTGACCGATAATTGACTTCAGTTGCAGAGCTGTACAAATTATGAATATGAGACAGTGGAGTCTACTTTATAGATGAATCTGTAGTAGCTTTTTGACTAGCCAAACACTACCAAATTATTGTAGATCACATCTCATCCATATGGATTACTATCTTCCACTTTGCTGCTATGAGCATATACAACCTTGCTAGAGCATCCACCCTTTTTCACACCTAGAAGAGAATATTCTAGATGGCTAATTCTTGCTGCTTCTCAATATGAAACAGTTAATAAGCATGCAAAAGGAAATGCAGAAGCAGATGGCAACAGTTGTGTCTGTCCCATTTAACAAAGAGAGTAGAAGACTGGAAACATCTCTTGGACGAAATATGGAGAAAGTTGTTAAAGCAAATGCTGATGCTCTGTGGGCTCGTTTCCAAGAAGAAAATGCTAAACATGAAAAGTTAGAGCGCGACCGAGCTCAACAGATTACAAATCTTATCACGAACTCTGTGAACAAGGATTTGCCGGCGATGCTGGAGAAAACTATAAAGAAGGAAATAGCTGCAATTGGACCATCTGTAGTTCGTTCACTCACTCCAATTATTGAGAAGAGCATACCAGTGGCCATAACAGAGTCATTCCAGGTATGAGCATTTTTTACTGTCACCAGAAGTCATATAGCGACTCTTGCCTTGCCTTATTTTTTTTATTTTTGTGGTGAAAGGTATCGGTTGCCACAAAGCATTACTTACGTCTCTAAATTTTCTTTCTTGTGCTTTTTATTCAGAAAGGAGTGGGTGATAAGACAGTTAACCAGCTGGAGAAGGCGGTCAACTCCAAATTAGAAGCTGTATTAGGGAGGCAAATTCAATCGCAATTTCAGACTTTTGGAAAGCAGGCTCTCCAGGTAATTGCGGTTTAAAACTCTTCCAAGAACTTTTTTCGCCATTTATGAGTTCTTCATCCGTAATTTGCTCGTCGCCTATAAGTTTCCTTTAAATAAGTCAGCAATTGGTGTGGATTTCTTTTGCTTAAGGTAAAAATTTATAAGCTAACCTTTATTGCAAGAGTAAGGTTCTCAATTGTTGTAGTCCAGTTGGGATTTCATCTACCCAAAAGTTCATTTTTAACAGCTTGGGTGTGCCAGTTTAAATCAAATTCGGCCAAAATCTACGTCAATGTGAAAGCTATTTATATTTTCTATGAGTTTCTAACTGAAACTAGTTGGGAACAAACTTGATCAATATAACCAAGGCTAGTACATCTCAGTAATGATTTGCTTTTACTTACCTGGCTTCCAGTGGTTAAAGAATGAGATTATCCATGTGGCTTAAGATTGATATGAGTACTTCTTATGTGGAATTTTAAGCTGAAATGGTTACTTTATAAGAAATTAATTTGTGAATGGATTTACTGCTCTTTTCTCTTCCCTCAAATGCTGATATGTCTGTGATGTGTGGATTTCTCTGTTGTATGTCTCTAATGCACCAGAATAGTTCTTTATTTTAATAATTAAATATAATTTATATAACCAGAAAAGGGTGAAATCTGGATTCTAGAGCATACGGATATTGTATCTGCATTAATTTTCTCAACTTCGATGGTGAATCATTTCTGGCACTGGTATATATCAATCTGATACCATGGCTTCTGGCTTTGGTTTCTTTGAGAGTTTCGTGGTTTATTCTGATTTTGAAATTGTCTGCAATAGTATTCTAACTTTGCTAAATGAACTTTCTTCTTTCAGGAGACACTAAGATCCAGCTTGGAAGCATCCATAATACCTGCTTTTGAGTTGTCATGCAAAGCAATGTTCGAGCAAGTTGACGCTACTATTCAGAAAGGACTTACGAAACATATCACTGCTACTCAGCAGCAACTTGAGTCTACACACTCTCCCCTGGCCATTGCTCTAAGGGTGGGTATTTCCACATATGTAATTTTCCATTGTTTCTTTTTTGGTTGTACATTATAGGAATATTTTTTACTTATCTAATTGAAGGTATCGTCCTGCTTGTGGCATCATGGACCTTTCTCATCAATGTGTACAGAATTGATAGGAAAGAAAACATGTTCTGCACTGCTGTCTTCATATGGCTAAATTTTTGCTGCTATTTTTTTGTTGTATAGCATAATTTATTTAAGTGGTGTGGGTCTGTACTGCAGGATGCAATCAGTTCAGCTTCATCGATGACTCAGACATTAAGTGGAGAACTGATTGAGGGCCAGCGCAAGCTCTTAGCTATCGCAACTGCCAATGCAAGTTCTAATGTTGCAAATCCCTTGGTTACTCAGTTGAGTAACGGGCCATTACCCGGTCTGCATGATATTGTATGTTCCTGGCAACCATTCTCTCATTAAATAGACTCCAAAATGTGTCCTTTTGTTATTTGAAAATCATCTGTAAAGCATGTGGTGCTTCCGTATCTGAAGTTCCTTTCATCCTTGACAAATATTTAATATGTTATGCAACAGGCTGAGGCACCAATTGATCCAACTAAAGAGTTATCTAGATTGATAGCTGAGAACAAGTACGAAGAAGCCTTTACTGCAGCCCTACACAAAAGTGACGTATCAATAGTATCTTGGCTATGTAGTCAGGTATGTTAGTCTCTGCTCCATTTGTTTTTCTTCAAACTCATCTTACTTTTTCTGCTATATATACTCTTGAGAAAGGACTGAAAGCGGCAAACCAATTAACTGGCACACTTCCACTTCTTTATGTCAATCTTTAATACAGGTGAAATGATTATGGATCGCTTGACTAATGCTTCTTTTTTCAAGTGATCCCTGTCGGCTTGTACAATTTCTAGTATTTTTTTAGTCTTTGCCCGTCAGCCTTTTCATTTACAAAGTCCTATTCGACCAAAAAAATTTTTTTTACAAAGTCCTCCACGATGGGGCTCTCTTTACCTGTTCTGTAGTTGGGATACATACCTTCTCCTTGTCAATCAAAGGTAGTAAGCAAAAGGATTATTGACAAGTTCACATGTTTGGCTCGGAGGGTTGTCTGGTTTCTGGTGCGTTTTTGTTAATGATGCTGGATCTGAAGGGCTTTATTGGTTGTGCCTCGTATTTTTCTTATTCCATCATCACATTATATCGATAGGCCAAAGTAGGGGCAATGACTACGAATACCTGATTCATATGGTATTTGTTTGCTATGAAAATGAGTCGGAGGCTACATTATATGGTGGACTCTACTCTGTGATTGCCAGGTTGATCTGCAGAAGATCTTGTCCATCTCTCCATTACCATTGAGCCAGGGAGTGCTTCTTGCACTTCTACAGCAGTTGGCTTGTGATATGACCAAGGAAACACCGCGGAAGGTGAGTTGGATGACGGAAGTTGCAGTCGTCATCAACCCAGCTGATCCAATGATTGCAGTGCACGTGAGACCAATCTTTGAACAGGTGTACCAAATACTAGGACATCATCGAAATCTCCCCACCCTCTCTGCTTCTGAAGCCAACAGCATCCGCCTTCTCATGCATGTGATAAACTCTGTGTTAACCAGCTGTAAATGATTTTTCGCTTGTGTTGCCATATAGTGTTTGTCAGGAGGGAAAATACTTGTAGTTCTGGTTGTATAGAATTAGAAAATTTGGACAGGAGAGACTAGATAGATCTATTTGCTCTTGTGTTCTTGTGTCTGCTTGGATTTATCAATTTTGTATAACAGCTTCAACCCCTCTCCCTTTAAGCCTTGTAATGTCAATTTTGTGCTGTGGATCTGGCCTTTGCCTTTTGAACTTTGGATGTAAGATTTTTGTTAAATTGGAAAAAAATCATCATACCTTTTTAAATATAGATAGGAGTGGAGACAAAAATAGCTCATATTCGGCAAGTTGCATAATTTTGGGTGATAGGTGATGGCCCAAGTTATGAGCACTAAGAGTTTCGACTCCTTTGAGTTCCCTTGGCCTCCACCAGAGGGTGCCTATTCAACAAAACTTTTACATCTATTGTAGTTGGTAGGGTCTTTCTATAAGGTTTTTGATTAGCTTTTCACAGCTACTATTGGAAAGCTGTCCCTGTCATGGCTTTGCATTTTAATATGGAGAAAATACAATGTGTCAAGGGGAAAACGACAAAGAGTTATGTCCTTTTGTGGGACCAAAAATGTGTTACTGTTTGTACTTGGGTGGTGTATGTTACTATCTTCCCGTGATGGTGAAGATATTCATGAATTGGTTTTGTTTGGTTCGAAAAAGAGTACACTTCTGAATCTTCAACTCAAGTTCAAGTGCAATAAAATAAGATCTTGATTCAAATCAGTTGAAAACTTTTTGCTCATCCTGTCCATATGCCTCTTGTCGGAGCGATATCGGTTGCCATGAAAGTATAAACTGCACACGAGTTTGCAGAGTAGGGATACAACTCATGAAAAGATGGGCATACCGGTAGGGCTGTGCAATTGGACTTGTTCTACCTAGGAACCAAAACGGACCTCCCTGAAAAACAGTCTAGTTCTAGGTTTTTGTCGAAATCTGTTTGGTTTTGGTTCCGAGTGAAGAACCATTAAAAAATAGAACTGGATTTTGCATCGGTTTCATAAAGCCTAAAAACTAATTTTTCTCTTGGCATCTTTTTTATTTTTGTATCTCGTTGATTTTCTTTATTCTCTCCAACCTCACTCAAACACTTCAGTTGCAACTCACCCTCTTCCTCGGTCGTTCCTGACTTGCCTTTACTTGCCCATCCTCGTTCATCTTTTATTTTAAACCTTTTCATTACTCATATTATTTTTCTGTAAAAAATAAAAGAGAAAAAATAGGTTCTCGGGTAGATTTTGAAACAGGACCGGAAAAACAGGGTGGGTTTTAGGATCACTTCCGGTGTCTGTAACCTACCCACCCAAAAAGCGATCGCCCTTGCATGTAAGTGCACGAGGCACAAGCTATCCGCCTCCTTCCCGAGCACACTTTTACTCTGGATCATGCACGGCGTTCCTTGGGCCTGGGCTTGGGAAACGAAACGAGGGCTGTTCTCGCTCTTCGTGAAACTTTGAACAATGGCCACCAAAGACGGGCCTCAAGAACGAAGATAGAGAGTATCATAATGCAGCCCACGATACTCACCATCTTCAATTCGCTCTCCCATTCCCACCCACACGAAACAAACGATATTTTCATCTCGTCTGCTTCAGCTGCGCTCTGAGTGACCGACCAATACGCACGACATCGAGCAGTAGGTACCTCGGACCTTGTTCTCAATTTCCGTCTCCTTCTTTCTTCACTGTTTCTTTCCTTTCCCTGTGCAATTGTTTGGAATGATGGTCGTGAGTTATCTTGTGGGAAAAGGTTCTTCCTTTGGACCGGTAGTTCATGCTACGCTTTACGGTTCTCTTGTTAATTTCATTCCATTGGGGTCAAAGCCTGATGGGCATCTTGTGTTTTCCCCCTTTATTCTCACTAGTACGTTCATTCTGATCATCACCCATGTCTTGCTAATTGGGTTTGTGCATATTGTATGTTTTGTGCTTAATGAGTGTTTGATTTTGCTTTTTAGCTATACTTAGAGCTCGAGTTTTGTTCTTCAGCATTACAAGGATTGGAGATACTAAAGTTTTTGGATATAAATGCTCCAGCAGTGGCCCTCAACATCGTCGACTTTATGGACTCTGTCTCAGGGCGGTGAGTTGCAAATTTAGAGTTCATTTTTCATCAATAGAAAAGTAGAGCGCTCTTGTTTTATTTTCTTATGTTTTCGTGCATTCATTCTGTTGGACACATCTTTGTCTATTGCCGTGGAATTTGGGAGGACCTCAAATGACCCTAATCCTTTTTACTGCAATAGGAAAAGATTGTTTATGGTGTGACTTTTTTATTTTGCGGCTCATTGTTGCGTAATTATGTGTTGTTGGGTTTTGTTTTCCCTTTTATGAATGAACTGCCACTAGTTTGATGCTTAGTTTGCATAAACGGTGCTGCTACTTCACTTGTTGTCATCTTATCGGTCGTTCAAATTGTGAAAAGTGTGTGCATACTATCTGTTTGATGCAAATACTGCACTGACATAACACGGTTGCTGAAAATAACTGTGTTATGTCAGTGCAGTATTTGCATCAAACAGATAGTATGCACACACTTTTCACAATTTGAACGACCGACAAGATGACAACAAGTGAAGTAGCAGCACCGTTTATGCAAACTAAGCATCAAACTAGTATGAATTGGAGGGGGAGCGATATTTAATGGTTGTTTTGGTTAGCTTCTTGAGAAAGCGAAAGTATGAATTGTGAATGCCTGAAAACAACTGTGTTATTTTCAACCACATCTGGTGATCGGCTTATTGATCACAAGCAACTTTTGTTTCTATTCTTTTTCTAAATGCAATTGGGAACCTCTCTTTCCAATGAAGTTAGATGCAGAGTGGAAAAAGATGTCTTCCAATCTGCAGTTGAAAGCTATGGCATAGCTACTTTATGCTCCCATGCAGAAGCATTTTTTCTTTGGACTTCATTCCTTCAGCAAAGCAGGCATGACAGATGCTTATCTCTGAAATTGTGTAGTAGGATTTACAAGCCAAGAATTGTGATTGAGCTCGCCCGACCAAAACTGTAGAGCCATTCCTTTTGACATTGTATTCGTTTTTAATTTCATACAATAACAGAGAGCAAATGGTTTTCTTATGTAGGTTCCTGCCCGAGTCTGATGGAGCATAAGTGGCTTCATTTGTCAGTTTTAAGGTCATATACTCTTGGGTTGAAGGTTTACATTCTTTCTCTGCCATTCTTCCGTGTTGTGTTTATTTTACCAATAGTATATCCTCTATGTACTTAGCTACTGAAAATTCCATTTCCAATTGCTTAGTTGTTTGCTCGGACTGGTACTATCTATTCCCCATGTTTGGACAATATCTCTACAAGGGATAGAAGTTTTGAATCTGCTGAATGTGTCTAGGTAAATTGCAATGTCCTTGTTTGCTATGATTGACTGCTGCTGTTACATGTCAATCCTATGCCGTTAAAGCATTTGGCATTTGAAGTATTATGACCGCCAGAATATGGGCTGCTTAAGTTTAATGTCGCGTATGAAAAGATACACTTTTATGCCCAAGTTTTATGACAAAGGATGTTTTAGACTTTAGAAGCTAATTAATGTGAGATAGTTTTCAAGTGTTAGGGACCCTGCAATCTGCATCATCTGTTACAGAAGGATATCTTGCATTAAGTTCATATGGACTTTATAAGTTAAGTTAATATGAGACAGTTTCTGATGATTTCCTGTTTATGCTGAGTGTTGCAAAGATGTACGCCAGACTCCCGGGTCTCCCTTAGAATTTGAAAGGCCAATTTAGTCTCTGTTAGTGCGAAAGACAAAATGAAAAAAATAATGTGAAGATGCATAACTGGATTACCTGACATCAGGCCTACCAAAGAGATTTTTTTCTTAAATCTCCCTAGATGAATGAGCAGTTTAATTCTTCAGTAATACTATTAAGGATGTTTTACCCTGTTCATGAGTTTCAACAGCGACTCCCTTGATTAATCTGATGGAGGCTGACTTCTCATCATCATATCTAAGTTTCAACTTGATCTGCAGTTGGAAAATGAGCAAAGCAAAGTTTTCGGTCGGCAAATCAAGAGAACATGCCTATGTGCCAGTGAGGGGCCTAGACAAGATTCGTCAGTCAAGAAAAAAGCATTTCCCCAAAACGTCGATCTTCCACCAATATTGCCTAAGAAAAAGAAGAAACCCTATCCAGTTCCTCTGAAAAAGATTCTGCGGGAATCGAGAATGAACAAAAAGCTTGCTCAAATGGGTATAGAGAAGCCCCTTGAACCTCCGAAAAATGGCTTGCTAGTACCTGGTCTGATTCCAGCGGCTTATGATGTCCTGGATGCCTGGAAAGTTCTGATCAAAGGCGTTGCACAGCTCTTGCATGTTGTTCCTGTATATGGTTGCAGGTAAATTCTTTTTTTCCTTAGCCTGTAATTATTATGGAGTAGATGGTCTTCCGGATGAATGTTGCATTTGCTGAGGGACTCCATCAAGTAGGTCTTCTCTCTAGTGAAACTAATTTCCTATGTGTTTCGACAGTAAATGCCCGGAAGTTCATGTGGCTGAGACTGGCCATAAAATTCAGGACTGCCTAGGTTCAGCTAATGCAAAGCGTAATAGCTCCCACTCATGGGTGCGGGGCTCCATCAATGATGTTCTACTCCCTGTCGAGTCATATCACCTCTATGATCCTTTTGGAAGGCGTGTCAAGCATGAGACCCGTTTTGATTATGATAGAATTCCAGCTGTTGTAGAGCTATGCATCCAAGCTGGCGTGGAAATACCCGAATACCCATCACGTCGAAGAACCAAACCGATCAGAATGATTGGAAAGAAAGTTTTTGATCGAGGTGAATATGTAGAAGAGCCTAGGCCATGGCGTTCGGCGGATTTGTCTGCACTTGTTGATTTCGATACTCATGGGGCTTGCAAGCGATTCCCACCTCCTTCGTTGTCGGAGGTACCTAGGATAGCACAAGAGACGATGGATGCATACCAGACCGTCCGATCTGGTGTTCAGAGATTGATGAAGAAATATACAGTCAAGGCTTGTGGATACTGCTCCGAGGTTCATGTGGGGCCTTGGGGCCACAATGCAAAGCTCTGTGGGGAATTCAAGCACCAATGGAGGGATGGTAAGCACGGCTGGCAGGATGCCACATTGGACGAAGTTTTCCCTCCAAACTATGTGTGGCACGTGCGGGACCCGAAGGGACCTCCTCTGACGAGCGCGCTCAAGTCATATTACGGTAAGGCTCCCGTCATTGTAGAACTTTGCATGCAAGCAGGTGCACAGATACCCGAGATATACAAACCGATGATGAGGCTCGACATTATAATACCTGAGTCCGATGAGGCTCGCTTAGTCGCGTGAAGGAATTCAATGTTGGCAAATCCCAAAATTCAGAGCGAATGGAGACTTGCGGTTGATTGCTGATGCTGTCCAAGTCTCCAGCTGATCTCAAGAGGTAGGGAAAATGTAATCAATTAATCATGTCGAGTCGAGATCCCTGCGTCCCGCCGGCTATGTTTCGAGGATCAATTTGGGACAAGAAGGTGGTGATATAGGATTAACCCGGATTGGATTGGGGTTCTTTACGGCGGATTTTCGAGGATTTTCTTCTGTAACTTTCATGATCGTCATCTGAAACTATCAACTTGTAATTACTCTTGGAGGAAGACATTATCAAGAGGGCACCTCTCTCTTTAGATGTTCATATCAGGCCGCATTAGACTCTGCATGTTTATGTAAAAAAGTGCAGATCTCTTCGTCCCGTGTTCTCAAGCTACACTGTATGAGGTGCTTCTTTTCCTCCGTTATAAAGAAAAGAGAGCTCCTCTTTTTTAAGGTTCTATATTTGCCTCCCAAAATTCCATTCATAATTTAATTTTATATTAAACTTGAATAATCTATTTGATTCATGAGTTAATACCCCGAAAAACCCAAATCGGTACACCTATAACAAATTTATCTTAATCTAATTTTTTAATCATCAAAAATCTCATACCGGTACACCTATAATAAATTCACCATTTATTAGTTTTCGTGAAATTTTACTGTCTAATTACTAAGCTGGATGACACGTGGTAATTGACAAGTATACCATCCGTTTGTCATAGGTATACCATTTGTAATTTTTTGTGGTATTATTCCAATTTAAAATAAACAAACAGAGGGTATATTTATCACAAATGTACCAGTTTGAGGTTTTTTTGTGGTCAAGAAATTAGTTTAGGATAAATTTATCACTAGTGTACCAATTTAGAGTTTTTCAGGGTAAAATTTAATTTGGGATAAATTTGTCACGGACGTATCAATTTGGGGTTTGTTGTCTTATTAACCCTTGATTCATTTCTGTATACATAAAAATAACATTAATCATCTCGTTGTCTTCGATCACAATTAAAAAATAAATAATTCATTTATTTATAGAATGGTCCTAATGGCTCACATGGACATATGCATGTATAATCCGTCAGGAATGCCGGGAGGTCAATTTAAAATTGAACTCGCTCTGCAACAAGCCACACGCTCTGGCCAGAGCATCTTCGCCGCGGAGAATCGACACCATTTCGCGATCGAAGCCGACGATTCGAGCGTGCATGGAACGCCGTCATCGCCATGCATTCCGTCAAAGCCTGCCCCGTTCGCCGCCGGAGTTTCCTCGAGCTTCTCGCCGCGAATCATTGCGCACGCGCGAACCAGGGGCCTTCGCCTTCGCCTTCGCCTTCTTCCCCGGCGAAACGGTTCCTCAGAAGGTACACGAATCGGATTCGGATTCCCAGAGCTCCGAGCTCACTTCCGGCATCGACCCAAGATCCCGACATCCGTGACTGCAACGTGATGATCAAGATCCTGGGCAGTGGGGGCGAGGTCAAGAAGGCGTGGAAGGTGTTCGACGATATGCCTCGGCGGGATGCTTTCTCTTATTCGTCCATGATCAAGGCATACCTCAAGAGCAATGATCTTCCCAGAGCTGAACGTCTCTTCTGGGAAATGCCCGGGAGAAATGTGGTAGTCGATTCAGCGATGATAGATGGGTATGCGAAGGCTGGCCGTATAGGTGATGCCCAGAAGGTGTTCGATGAAATGACGGAGCGGAATGTGTACTCGTGGACTAGTTTGATTTCTGGGTACTTTAGGAGCGGGCAGGTCGACGAGGGTCTTGCGCTTTTCGAACAAATGCCGGACAAGAATGTGGTCTCTTGGACTACTGTTGTTCAAGGTTATGCCTGCAATGGTTTGATTGATCAAGCTCGTAAAACTTTCGATCTGATGCCTGAGAAGAACGTTGTTTCTTGGACAGTGATGATCAAGTCTTACATTGAGAATGGTCGATTAGATGATGCAGAGCAGCTCTTTAAGATAATGCCGCAGAAGAATACATGTTCTTGGAATGTCATGATTCAAGGTTTGATGTATGCCAATAGGGTAATTGAAGCCATTCGAATGTTTAATATGATGCCTCAAAGAAATGAAGTTTCTTGGACTACTATGGTTACTGGTCTAGCACGGAATGGAATGACTAAACACGCAAGGGAATATTTCGAGAAAATGCCGAATAAAGATATTGCGTCATGGAATGCTATGGTCACGGCATACGTTGATGAAGGGCTTATGCTTGAAGCTAATGAAATTTTCAGCTCAATGCCGCAAAGGAACGTAGTCACCTGGAATGCCATGATTGATGGTTACGCGAGACATGGCCCAGAAGGTGAAGCCTTACACCTTCTCATTCACATGCGGCGATCTGGATTTAGGCCAAATGAGACGACGATTACTAGTGCCTTAACCTCGTGTGAAGGCACGTTAGAAGTCATGCAAGCTCATGCACTAGTTATACCTCTTGGGTTTGAGCATGATACGCCACTTGCTAACGCCCTTATTACCATGTATTCAAGAAATGGGGATCTTTTCTCTGCTAGGCTAGTCTTCGAGAATCTCGAGTCTAAGGACGTTGTCTCGTGGACCGCGATGATATTATCTTACGCAAATCATGGATATGGTCACCATGCATTGCATGTGTTTGCACGCATGCTAAGGGCAGGAACCACGCCAGACAAGATCACATTTGTAGGGGTTTTATCAGCTTGTACTCATGCCGGCATGGTCAAGAAAGGTCGAATGCTTTTTAACTCGATGGTTGCCGCGTATGCTTTAGAACCACAAGCAGAGCATTACTGCTGCCTTGTGGATATGCTAGGTCGGGCCGGACAAGTAGAAGCGGCCTTGGAGGTTTTCTGCAAAATGCCTCAGCGGGAACAAGATGGTGCCGTCTTGGGCGCACTTCTAGGCGCTTGCAGGTTTCATGGAGACGATAGTCTAGCAAACGTCCTAGGGGAGAAGCTAACAGAGCTAGAGCCTGCTGCCGCGGGGCCTTACGTGCTATGGGCTAATGTGTTTGCTGCCAGTGGCAAGTGGAGCGAATTCGCACAAGTGAGGAAGAAAATGAAGGAACAGAATGTGAGGAAAGTGCCGGGCTTCAGCCAAATAGAAGTAAATGGGAAGAGTCACGTTTTCTTTGCTGGGGACAGATCACATCCAGAGATGGAGAGAGTCTATACATTGCTGCAGGAGAAGCTTATGCCCCAAATGCTCGAAACGGGTTCCACGAAACAGAACCGACCCGTGCCGGTATAGCACATACAGAATCGCATACGCGTTATCAATGCATCCAAGTGTGAGACATTTTTTTCAACAGTCTCGGATTCGGTTCGTCCGTGTTGGCTTTGGATATTCCGGAGACTGAAAGGTCTCTGTGTACACAAAGTATAGTCCTTCCGGGGGTAATGTGCGGGTCAATCGGCCCACTTCAAACCAGTCGATTTTTCTGACCCAATCTTTACTCACCACAACCGCGTTCCAAATTCTGCCGCGCTTCTCCGGAAGGCTGGATTGCCATTGATCTTTCATCCCCTTAAGATGAGCAAAAGAGAGTGATTTTCCTCTGGAGCAGGTTGGCTTAAGCAGGATATGAAAAGGGAGACCAGCGAAGAGCTACCAGCTGAACCATTGAATGGCTTCCAAAAGATCGACATCCCTCGAACCCCATTCGCCCCGTAAGCCGGGTAATCAAGAGTTGTCCGAACGCAATCGACGCTACATTCACAGTAGCTCGGGAAACCTGTTCCCATCATGTGGGTGGAGTCTTACCCGATCGAAGGCAAGTATGTGCATCTTTTACCTACTAATTAAGTAAACTTCATGAGTGTTACCAACTTGTGGTTCTCAAATTGGATGATGATTTGGGCCATAAAAAATTCCCCGTTGAAGAGCAACCTAAACTATGGTCTATTTAAAAGTGCATACTTGGTCGGCGCACTTACAAATTAATGTTATTCCATTCACAACAAAAGCAACAACTTCCAATAATTTAGTCCCAATTGATCTCCAAGTGGGTTCAGCCCCAACTGCCCCACCACAAGAGAAAGCGACAATCGTGTCGAGAATCCACAAATAGATAAATTCTTACTTTTATCTGTGTAATTTCCATGCCTTTTTTAATCTACTCCTCGTACTTTTAAGTTTTTTCTGATTAATTCCTGATGCTTTTACAAACTTTCTGATCAAGTGGCAGGGTCCACGGGCACCAAATTCGGCGAAATCCAGCTCATGCGACCCTTGAGGAGTGTGACATGGATAATTTTTTCTTTCCGACGTAAGCGTCCACTTGGGTGTTCATACATGCTAAATTTTACCCACGCCATAGTCCGATATTGTTCACGTTAGCTAAATACAAAGGTCTATATGCAGACGTTCACGTTGGTTAAATTTTATTCACTTCATATCCTAGAGTTGCAGAATCATCACATCAGCTGGACTTGACCAGTTTTAGAGTCCGGTTAAATTTTATTTATTCCATATTTTGGAGTTGCAAGGTAGTCACGTCAGTTGGATTTGACCGGATTCAATGTCAAGAAGGACTTGATTAGAAAATTGGTAAAAGCAGAACTCGATTAAACTAATTTAAATTGCACGGATGCAATTAGAAATTGCGTGAAAGTATAGGAACAAAAACTTCATATCCATACTTGCACAATTTGCGCTTCGAGCCGAGTTGGACTTAGTTTAGTTCGGCCGGAATATCAAACTCAGTGATGAGCTAATCGATTATCGAGTTCGAGGCTTTTCCATTGAAAAAACGGTTAGGGAGCATTCTATGGTTTTTTTGGATGACCAATTTACCATAGTACCTACATCTATTTTGCCGTGCATGTGCCAAGTATCGTACCACATAAAAGTTAAAATAACTAGAGGAACGATGTCTCGAGAGGTTATAGAAACGTCAAGAAATAGTTGCTTAGCCATTGTCACATATAACACGCATAGGAAAAATGACATGAACAGTCTATAAATTTTGATTCAATGTGTAATATTTTAATTTATTCAATATGGTTTCTGAATTTTTTGTGCACATTCAATTGTGCTCATGGACTAAATAATTCGGGGACTAAATTAAATCCACGTATATAATAATTCATAGACTAGATTGAATATTCGTCGAAAATTTAGGGACTACAGAAAACAGATTAAAAGCTCGGGGGCCAAGTTGTACGCTGGGGTAGAATTTCGGGGACCGAGTTACACGCCGCGACAAAGTCCAAGGATACCCGATAAGGGTGTGCAAAACGGACCGCCTAAATTGAGAACCTTCGGACCGGCCGGTTAAGTCCGTCTCCCAAGAGTGCCGGTCCGGTCCCTATTCCTAAAAGTGGAATCGGTGTTCAGGTTGTTCGATTCCCAATTCCAAGGAGCTACTGAATCGATTGCATATTGTGATTATGTGTAGTCGGCGTAAGAAACACAAATTCACCGTCGCATTGGCTCAAATTGCGCATTTATTTATGTGATCTTGCATAGTCGGTACGGGGAAATACAATTCCAGTTTCGAAAACATATCGTATCAAGCAACGGAGAAAGAGAAAAGTGACCGGTTCTCGGTCCCAGGACCAATCGGTCCGGTTCCCCGATTCTCAATCCTGCGAACCGATCCTCCCTACCCGGTTCCCCAATTCTCAATCTTCTGAACCGATCCTCCCTATTCGGTTCCCGATTCTAACGGGGGATGGGACCGGGAATCGATAACCCCCTAATATCGGGGACGTGTGAAGCCAGGGGTAGGGGGGGCAATTCGGTCGCTCTCTCGACCCTGCTGCGCAAGCGCAGAAAGCGACGAAAACCTCGTAAGGGAAAAAAAACAAAACATAAAACAAAAAGTGAGCGCAGCGACCGACCATTTCCGTTTCCGTACGGACACACACTCTCTCTCTCTCTCTATCTATCTATCTATCTCTCTTTCTCTCTCTTGCTTTTTGTGTGTTTTTTTTTTTAATTTTTACACGGTGCGTAAACGCAGAATGGGAAAAAAAAGAGGGAGGCGCTTTTTCTTGACGCCGCTGCGAGCCGAAAAAAGCAGGTCATCATTCGCTCCGTTTTCACTTACTAGTTACTGCCCCCACTCCTCTTCCGAGCTCCCACCATCCTCCCTCCTCCTCCTCCTCCTCCTTCGAAGGCCCGCCGATTCGCCGGCGGCGGCTCGAGCTCCTCCCCGAGCCTCCGGCGGCGGCGGTCCGGTCCCGGTCCCGGTCCCGGTCGGGTCGCTTGCTAGGGTTTTGGAGCCTGATGTTCCCGAGGCTGATCCAGTCCCACGAGGGGCTCCTCGGCCCCGACGACTTCGTCGGCGTCGGCGTCGTCGGCGGCGGCGGAGGCGGAGGAGGAGGAGGAAATCCCGGCCACCGCGGGGATCCGTGCCTCGTGCTGACCTCCGATCCCAAGCCCCGCCTCCGCTGGACCACCGATCTCCACGAGCGGTTCGTCGACGCCGTCACCCAGCTCGGCGGAGCCAGCAGTGAGCCCTCCTCCTCCTCCTCCTCCTGCATTTCTCGGATGTGATTTCTCTCTTTTGCTGCGCAGTTCGTGTGCCACGAGGCGTGTCGGGTTTGGTGCTGGTTTGGTAGGGATTACCTGTGCGTGATTTTTTTTCGGTTTCATTCTGCTGGAAAGGTTTGGTTTGGCTTTGGTAGCTCGGCTGAGACGGAGAGTGTTTTGTTGGTTTAGTCGTTCTCATGGGATCCTCAATTTAGGTTGCTGTTGGGACTCGCGCAGTGTGAAGTTTGGTGAGAAAATGCATGCTGTCTTTGGTGCTTCTTAGGGTCGGATTTGACGCGGGGAATTTTGGGTTCCACTGAGCGATTTTGTTTCGGGCTGAAATGAGTTGGCTTTTATATGGATCGGCAGAGTTTCCCATGCTGCGAGAACTACTGCGAGTGCCTCTACAAGAAAACGAGGAATTTAGGAGGATTTGTGAAAGTCTGGAAATTGCTTGTTTATAAGGAAATTTGCTGCTCGCTTAAAATGCCGGTCGCGGAACTGTTGAGAAAGCATTCAACTGAGAGATGTGAGTAGTTCTCTCCAGGCGCTCAACTTAGGCTAGTGCTTGCCTGATACTGGAGTGTTCTATAGGGTCGACAGGCTGAGGTTGTAGAGCAAAGAGGAGTTGTGGGGACTTATGCTGCGAAGTAGCTGGTCTTGGAATCTTGTTTTGGTAAGAACTGAAAGTCAATCTAACTTAGAAAATCCTAAGCTGTTTGTTGAATAGAAGAAATAGATGTAGTCTTTCCCCGTTGGAGGTTCCGGAATGGGTTGGCTGTTTTCTTTTCGCCAAAAGAATGTTTTGGGTGTACATCCCAGAAAAGATAGTAATCACGAGTATTTCCAAGTCACTTCGGCGTGAAATCTGGTACTTTTAGTGACTGACAGGAAGCCTTCAGGTCATTTTCCTGTTCAATGAAATTTTGAAGGGTCAATTTGCGAATCGGTGCTTCTAATCCACTCATTTTTTAAGTGGATGACGTATAATTGGTAATTCATGGCCAGACGTCGAGGCCTTACCCTCTTCCTGATGCAGGAAGAGACTTAGAAATCAACAGGATTCCCTTTTTAGGTCCCCAGCCAACTCATGTAAGAGGCTTGCATGTTTTATTGCGTGTTAGCTTTGCATGGACTTGAGTGATGACTTCCTCGCATTCGTGGACGCGCTTGTGTATTGTGAGAAGATACGCTACTTGCATTATTACAGTGGTAGCTTCATGATATCGGCACTCTCTTTATCTGATTTGTAACTGAGAGAGATCAACGGTGACATGGTTCTGACCCAAAAAAAAAAAAATGGAGACGTGGCAGAAAATATCTGGCTTTCTGTTGACTGCTTGAGTAGTTCTCCAATTTTAGTATTCATTTAAAATTTCCTGAGAATTTACTTTTTCTTTTGTAATGCTCGGCTTTCGCAATTGTGCTTGGTACATTAATTGAAATTTGTAGCATATGAATTTTAAATGAAACTGAAGACACCATTGTTTCTCTCCAGATGTTCATTTACGTCCCTCATTCTTAAAAATAATTAAAAAAACGCTTGGCTCTCAACTTTTGGAAAACTAAAACCTAGAGTGCTCATTTATTGCTCTGAATGCAACTTATGTTCTGAATGTTTTTGGTATTGTTGTGAATCTGCAAAACTTTCCCATGTGGAGGGAGTTTCTGAAGAAAAATGAGGATAATTGAGCTGTAGGGGCTTTTTTACATGTGCAATCAGATAGCCAAACAGGATAAGACAAATAGTGAGAGTAGCATCTAGCAATGCTTGATACTAACATTGCTAAGTTGCTACCAGTTCAGAGTTTTTGGAATAGATCCTTCATCCAAGTGTCTGGTTTATGATTATTCTATACATGGTTGTGTTTATTGTATTTAATGGCTGTGGCTGATAGGAATGGGGTATCATTTCATGATTCCTTGGTAAAAATCATGAGTTTCTCCTTTTGGTTTTCTGAGATTTAGTCAAATTCCAGCAGCTGACTAGGTTACACAAATATCCTTTCAGGATAAATATATGCTTTCCCTGGAAGAACCAGCTTTGAATGTAATGTGCAACTTTCTTGTAAACAGAAAAGGCTATATGAACATTCTTTATTTACTCTTGGTCTTCCGCCTAGTAAATCATCCAGGCTCTATAGAGCAGTATGACTAAGAAGTTGGTCCACACCTGTAACAATAACGACAACCGAGCCTTTTCCCATTAGGTCAGCTACATAAATCATCTTAAGCCATCTTATTTGTAATGAACTGTAACTCCATCCTTAAATAAATTGAAATATTTCAAAGAAAATCCACCTACAAAAACAACAATAATTGAGCCTTATTTCACTAATTGGAGTTGGCTACATGAATCTTTTACGTCGTTCCTCTTCATATAATCGTGAGTCTACTGAAGGATCTAGGTTCTCCATATCTTTCTAAACCTCTCGTAGAAACGATCCAAACATTATTCGCCATTTGTTTGTCACCACTTTGTATATCAACAAATGAAAGTGAGCTTTTGGCCTTTTCTTTATAATTCTCCGGTGCTTTTGTTTTGGTCCAAAAAGAGTTGAGGCTGCTATTGTGGAGTCTCACTTAGATGCATGGTCTGACGAAGCGCATATAAAATCCTTTTCAAAGTCTTGGAGTTCTGATCTTATGTCATCATTTGCATCTAATGCTGCAGGATCTTTCTGTAGGCTCTCTTGTGTTCTAGCAGCACTCGATAGCAATTATAGGAGAGAAACAGATGGCGAAACAGATTGTCCTAGCTTTATCTTTGCTGTCGCTTGACTTTGATAGTTTTTTGACATAGTCATGTTTAACATTGACTTGGGTGAAGCCAGATCTTATGGGTTGCATGTTGCATGGAAAGACTTAGACTCAATGTGTTCTGCTTTGGGTTTGGCCTACCCTGTTTCTCCACCTAGGCATTCAAGCCCGATGAACAATTTAAATATATCGTGAAAATAATTGAGGACTAGGACTACGGCTAAAGTCTCCTGTCTCTTCTTAATTGGTTTCAATTTAGGTTGTGTTTACTTTGTTTTGGTGCTTACCTGCATGTTTCTTGAGTCACCTAAATTTGGTGTATCCCATAAGTTGGGAGTTCTCCATTACTGTCTCATTAATTTTATGAAGGCGTGGATCCAATTTGCAGAAGCTACCCCAAAGGCCATTATGCGGACAATGAACGTGAAAGGGTTGACTCTGTTCCATTTGAAGAGTCACCTCCAGGTTATAGCATGTTTTATCACTAGAATGCCTTATTGACGACGGTGATCTGGCAATCAACGACTAATTATGGTGTTTCTTTTTCATTCAGAAATACAGACTAGGCAAGCAATCAGGGAAAGATGGGGCCGATGCACCCAAAGATGGTATTACACTGCTTTTAATTATTTAATTTACCCTTGACAGAAATATAATGGGCTGATGAAGAAAAGTCAAATATTATCCTCTATTTTAGAATATGTAGATTCTATCCACTCGCGGATTTTCTATCTTACACATTTTGCTTTTGCCATTATGTTGTAGGGTTGTCAGGTTCTTACCTTTTAGAAAACCCTGGTAGCGGTAATTCTACTCCAAGCTTACCATCATCTGATCTGAACGAGTAAGGCCAAGTTTGTCCGATCTTCCTTCTCCCTATGGTTCTTCTTGCATGTGCTTGCATCGTGAAATTTTAATTTTTGAGGATATCCGGCTTTGGCAGAAATTATGAAGTCAAAGAGGCATTAAGAGCACAAATGGAAATGCAAAGCAAATTACATCTTCAAGTTGAGGTGATTGATTTCCCTTATGTAAATACATACTGTAGTTTCTTTCCTTTTGGGCTATTCTAAGGAGAAGTCTGTGATCTCTCTGGAACTGGAGTTCCTCGTAGGAGTTTTGGACCATTGGCTATATTATTCTTATTTTTCTGGTCATCCTCAGAATGTTAGCACACAGTCCACATTCCGAATTACTCATTGATTGCTTGCGAAGAACAACATAATATATTCTGGGGCTTGACAGGAGATCTAGATCTATTATTCAGTTGTCTGATCCTGGGTATATTGTGTAGGCTGAGAAGCACTTGCAAATACGCCAGGATGCAGAGAGAAGATACATGGCAATGCTTGAGAGGGCTTGCAAGATGCTTGCCGACCAATTCATTGGTAGCGCAATCATTGATACTGAAAACCAAAAATGCCAGGCATATGGGGTTAAGATGCCAAGAAACCTGTCCATTGATCCACTTGGCTTTTACTCGCATGAGGTGACTGCAGTACATGGCACGGAGGACGAAGTGCCACCAAACCTCCATTCCCAGAGGGGCGATTGCTCTACTGAAAGCTGCTTGACCTCGCACGAGAGTCCCAGAATTTTAGCTCTTGAAGAATCTCCAGCTGGAGGAAAGAAACGAGCAATGGGCATTGACTCAACAAGCGCACCTCTTATTTGGAGTGAAGCTAAGTTGAAGATCCAGGATGTCGCTGTACCCCAGGTAAGCCCTCATGGACTCACTGGCTTTGGGATGTAGGGCTGAATATTCTGTATTCAATTCATCTGGCTAATTGGCCTAGCTCCTAGCCCGCCCTGCATTATCAAGTGTAAAAAATCGCCAGTTCTCTTTTTGTCCTCTGTCATTGGCAGAAACAGTTGAAACAACTGCCTGAAAAACCTGTAAATTATCGACAATCAAAATGCCAAGACTCTGTAGTTTTCAGACTTCTGTGATTCTCCATTAACAGTGAGATGCTTGGCCAGCAGATTTAATTTCCTTAAGAGATAGTCCATGTTAGAGGGATCTTCGAATGATGCATGTGGCTGGTGAAATAACTGTAATCTAAGAGCCTTTGTATTTATAGTCGACATGGAAAATGTAATCATGGTGGAGTTTAAAGAATGTTGCTTGCAAACTTTTCAGGAGGACAAATTTACAGCAATAGCATTGTTTTAAGTTGGCAATTGTGGAGGATGAATTCATTGCCTCCTGCAATGCTAAGTCTGAGAAAGCAATTTACTCCTTTACACAGTTGATAGCTCCATCAATCATGCATCACAAGATTGAACTGCATTCTCTCTCTCTCTCTCTCTCTCTCTCTCTCTCTCTCTCTCTCATGAATGAATGAAATTGGGTATGGTTCTTTGTTTGGCCGGACTGATAGCAATGCACTAATCAGGGGAGCGAGTTCATCGACGACACACGTCCAAGCCTCTTATATTATGCTTCTCATTAGACTATCCGATATATGTACAGTACCAGTACTCTCTTAATCTCCCATGACCAGGCAGACATCAAGAAATAACCGACGATTAAAAAAAGAGATCGCAAAGTAGGTATCGACATCAATTCAAACAGCAACAGCGACCCACTTCAAATCTCGGAAAAGCCGACTGCTACAGTCGCAAAAACCAAGTCTCACTCATTCGCCGAAAGTCGTTGGCTCTGCCGCATCGTCGGCTAATTTTTTATCAGTAGCTTCGGGAGTACAGCTAGGATGTTGGTCGGGACAACACAGCATGCTTTCCTCTTCAGGAAGCATGCGAAAACAATACACCAGAAAGTCCAAAATTGCATTGCTATCAAGGCTAGCGAACAAGAAAGTGATCTTTTTGTTCTGATGGCTGCCGGATTTGCTTCGATGCTCGCCGGAATATGACCCGTAGATTCCCCCGCCAGAGTGGGGCCACAGCTTCTAGCAAGACAAACATTAGTTCTGGTCGTCCATGTTGTCTTCATCCTTCCCCTGCAAGCATGTACATGGTCAAATATTTCTTGTCTCCAGGGACAAATTCCTTCATGAATTAGCGTCATTTTTTTCGGAACTGCCTATGCTCGCTGTTCATATTTTTTCTTTGGGGATTACACATGTAGTCATGCTTGCTTTTGGCTTTGTCTTGACACTGCTGCCGTGTGGTCGGACACGGTAGATTCTCACGAGTATGTCAAGTTTACCTCCAGTTGCAGACGAGTTATTCTATGTCGAGACCAGAAGATTCGCGCATAAATGTTTCCCCAAAGAAATCGATTTGAGTGAGATTGAATACAGAATGCAATGCTTCTTAAGATACTAGATCACGTCATTTTACCAATTTCGTGATAATAATTGCACATAATGTTTCTTACCTTATGATTTTTGAAATTTTGTCCTTGTCTAAATTTTGTCATAGTGGTTTATAGTTATGATTCACGAAATTATTATCCTTTAAAAGTGTTAATTTATATACAAGTGCGGGTGAAAAATGTTTTGATATTTTAGATTCCATTGATCATACTTGAGTTGCAAAGCTTGAATGATATATCGCCATTCATGTTGAGTTCAGAAATGAAGAGCAAAATATGGAAGAAAAGTATCCTCTAAACACACTATTCCTAAATAAAATCATGCATATGTAAATAAAAAGAAATTGGCCTCTAGGGACCTCACGCTCCAAATTATGAAAATAGCCACTTTACCTGTCTATTAATATCTATTATCCATATTACTGTCTATTTTGTTTTGCCATAACGCCATGCTATTCTTTCTTCTAATTTCCTTTTCGAGCTAGAATCCCCGATACATGTCATCGCTCTATTCGATAAGGTTGATCTAGATTTTTATTAGCTCCTTCGAGCCATCTGTTTCGGTAAGTGGGCATTCGATTTGATTTTTAACTTTAAATCTTAAACATTGAAAGTGTTATATTCTTCATTTAAAACACAAAAATCTTTAAATATATATACACACACGAATGCCCCATTTGAAGACACCCTAAAATTTTTGCCCTGAAAAATTAAAAAAATTACATTTTTCTTTTCTGAAAAATCGTGAAATGAGATTTCGATAGAATTAGAGGTGACGAATGAAATGAAAGCGACAAGAGGACACAAAGTCACTGGAATCCGAGAACCAGACATAGACATAGACATAGACGTAGGGAGAGAGAGAGAGAGAGAGAGAGAGAGAGGGAGATTCTTGCAGGCTTCCATGCCCGAACAGAACAAGTTAAACGACAAAGTTCCCCAAAAAAGGAAGTTCGCGAGCTTCAACCAAGCCCTTCTCCTTCGTCTCTCTCCGGTGTTCTCCGGGAATCTCTCCCATCGATCTGACACACCCAGGTACGTATCATTCTTGCTGGGTCGCACGGAGCCGTGCGTGTCGCCCGTGTGTTCCTCTTTCGTTGTTGCTGTTTGTTGTTGTTGTTGTTGCCAAATTGGGTCGATCGCGGTTTCCCACGAACAAGTTGGTGTTTTGAGGTGGTGAATTGAGTGTGTCCTGAAGCGTCTGCCTCTATGAATTAGCTGCCTTTTGTGGGTCTTCGCCTTTGTTTAGGCTTGGAGGCGACGGACTAGAGTAGCCATGGTTGAGATTGACTGGCTTTATGTATTGATTGTCGGTTGTTGTGAGCTTGATCGCGCACTCCGCACGGGTTTAATTGTTTTGCCGGAAGAGGGGCAAAAGTCGGTAGCTTTTGCCGATGTTCTGAGCACAGTTTGTTGTTTGGTGATTTCAGTATTTGCCACTTTTGGAAACCCAACATGCTACTTTTCGACATGGTTGAGTGGTTACATTTCGAATGATATCGTGGTAGGTGTCAGCAAATGTTGTGCGTAAATCTCCGGGAGAAGTGGGTCCTTGATGGAGTGGATTGGGTGAGAATATTTTTGCTTGATTGCAAGATATGGTATATGCAGTAAGAGCATGCTGACGTCATGACGGGAATGGAGATATCAGTGCACTGGCTTGGGAGCCTCCCTTGTACTACTGAATGCCCTTGTGATAGTGTCGATATCAGTGTTACCCTCGAGTACTAAATCTATAAAGGGCATATTTTCTTGCTGAAATTTCCAGCAACAGCTGTTTTGTCCTGCCTTAGAGACGTGTCTATTATGGACTGCACCTAGCATGCTAGCGTAAAGAATAGATATACAGAAAATGAACAACACAACGCTGCATGAATACTTTGGGCAGGAGCAATCAGCATCAAGAAACTATACCAACTCTACCACTCCTAATCCCACGCCACCCATTATGAAACAAATGGGAAGAGAAGAGCGAAAGAAAGACCCTTGTCCTTGCATTTGATGATTGATGTGATGGCTCTCCTAATTTCTTTACTGCCATGATGACCAAAAAATGGTGAGAGGGAGTCTAAATGTTTTCTCCCTCACCTATGAGTGTAAAGGTCGTGACTTTATTCACTCACACTCGCCACCACTAGGAAGGTCTTGTTAGTATCTGCTGTAACCGCCATGTACCTCCCAGGAAGGGAAATTTTCTAGATCTGTTTTGGTAGTGCGTGGGCAGTGAAAAGATTATAGCTGTCTCATTAAGTTGTACCAACTGTTTGATGTGTTGAAGTTTCTCAACATCTGTATTTATTGGGAGGTTGATATATGGTTTCTTCTGTTCAATCCCAAAAAAGCTAACACTTCATTTCATGCACAATTTCATAGTGAAAAGGACAAATTTTGGGTGTCTTCCAATGTTACTTAGATCATGGTATGTTACTGTTCATGGTCATCAGGGATGGGGTGTGTTGCCTGTCAAGAAAGCGATATGTAAGGGGTAGTCTCTATCATTGATTAATTTGGATCATGGTATGCTGTGAAGAATTTGTTGAGATTATTTTCTAATATGGGAAAGTCACAGTTTAGTTATATTTGCTTTCTAATGAGAAGTAAGATGCAACATCGACTTTTATTGATCCATTAAAGTAAAGCACTTCTTGTATAACTTAGTTTCTACAAATCCAAAAGCATGACTTTGTTTAAAGAATGAACAATATCATCTTCTAGAATGAGCTGGCAGCATTAGTTTTATTTTGGTATCTTTCAATTAAGTGAGTTTTTGGTGGGGTGCCCCTCGGATTGCCAATTTGACCATTTGAAACAAAGCGTGCCCAAATTTGGAATGTCGTTCCGTGGTTGTACCTCGCAAGGAGGTGTCGCAATCCCGGTAACTATGGTTTACTCATGGTGGCGAGATTGCTAATTCAAGGAAAAGGAGAAGAGAAAGGACATTTTCAGCTACAAATTTTCATAACTACTTTTGTCTAGTTATTAGCAACTACCATGCAGCTGTACTATAACACTTAAAAGTGCATTATGTGGATACCATTTTCGGTTTCAAGGTAGTCTTTGACAAACTTGTCCTCCTGGTACAGGTAAAGGGTAAATGTATCAACCGAGAAGTGTCCCTAGCTCAAGTCTAGTGGGCAGCGACTCTTTTACTGATGGCCAGCAGTTAGATTGCGGGGCCAGTGAAATAGTACCTTTCAATGGAGGAAATAGTCTCAGCAACAACCCTAATCTCGCATCAAAACAGCGGCTTCGTTGGACTCATGAGCTTCATGAACGTTTTGTTGATGCTGTGGCACAACTCGGGGGTCCTGACAGTGAGTTGCCTCATTCTTTTTGTTGCAAAGCTTCTTTTTAATACTTATGTGTATTACCTCTTTGTGTAAGTATAAAACTTTATTTTCTTTCAGAATCTTCTTTAACCAAAAATTTTTCACTGCATTGAAAATAGTTTGCTCCATATAGTTAACTGTTCAGTTTTTTAATGTTCATTCAAAGATGACATTATTTTTTGGACCAACCTCTAATGCGTAGAATGAGATAGGACATGAAAGCACACGTATGCATGGCCTTTTTCATATGGGTTGAAACATGATATGAAAGCCACCTAAGCGATAGGTGGGCATGTCAGGGCTGGTAAGCCACTGGCCCAGACCCAAGTTGCTCCAAAAAAATGGAATACCATGCTAATTGCATTGATTTTACTCTATGTTAATAGAGCATTAATCATCAAGCATTAATTCTTGATCGGCACCATGGAAAGAATTACATACCATGCAACTGCATACTTTGCCTTTCCGTTCCTTTGATGCACAAAATTTTCTTGGGCTCTATTAAGAGTCTTATGATGCAGTATTGTTCTTGAGGATATACCAGCAATGTGATTTAAATGCAGTGAACATGCGATAGTCAGTATACAGGGATTGAGGTTACAAGTGTTACAATGTGATTTTCTTGGGCTCTCCGTGCATGTTAAGTGCATAACCATGTTGTAAGGTCTACCACATATTTATCATTCTTCAAATGAAAATCAATTGTTTTTTCACATGTTTTTGTCATGCTATGTCATTCTGAGAAATTCAGTGGACACCTCATCAGTCTCTCAAATATGTTGCTGTGCTGAATGCTCTTACTTCATTCTATTCCCTCCAAGGGGACATTCCGTTATTTTATGAGTCTTGTCCCCGTAACCGCTAATTAATTAAAATTTAATTAACTAGTGGTGGGGCGTCAATGAGGAGTTACGGCAGCAATACCCATTGATTGCCTATTGTTCTATCTATAATCTAGAAATGTTTAGTCCTTGAAAAGTGCTATTTAGTGGATGTTACAGTTTACGAGAGCTAGTGATAGTGTTTTTTAGACAGACTTTGTGTTGTTGGGTATCTCGTATAATCCAATGGGTTATTCATTGAGAAGTTTCTGTTTGTTTCCTTACAGGGGCCACTCCTAAAGGCGTGCTTAGAGTGATGGGTGTTCAAGGTTTAACAATATACCATGTCAAAAGTCACTTGCAGGTTTTGTATAACTTTATTTTTCCTGTTGATGCTGGTCTTTGTATGGACTGTCATTTCCTCTTGCTTACATCGCTTGGTCCCTTTTTCCCATAATACAGAAGTATCGACTTGCAAAATATCTACCAGACTCTTCTTCTGATGGTAGGTGGTTTTCATACTCATCTTTTCATGTACATGAAATAGTAATTGCGTTTATTTGAAAATAAAACCGGAGGAGAAGATACTAATTGGCTTTTATGTTTCCTTAATTCCTGTTCGAAGGAAACAATGTTGAGAAGAAAGATTCAGCAGATATTGCTTCAAATACAGATGGTTCATCGTAAGTAGAATAAGCCTAATCTGTTATTTATGACTTAAGTAGATGTTATTTATGAGAATACAGACGCGCACGGTCATCTGTGAGACTTCCTTTGTTTTCTCTCTCTCTCTCAGAATATTCAATTTTCTCTGACCTACCAAAAAATTCATTCTTCTCTGAGTTTGAAGTCACAGTTATGCAATCTTCCTTTCTAATCAGCTCTTAGTGTGTCTTCCTTGTAAGAAATTCATAGTAATGGATGAGATGAACTTTTAGTGCAACATGTTCCTCAAGTTTCATGGTTTTTTTTTTATTTGAGGTCTCTGTTATAACGAAACTGATGAAATTTCTATATTCCCATTTACAGTGGAATGCAAATAACAGAAGCTCTCAAACTTCAGATGGAGGTGCAAAAGAGACTGCATGAGCAATTAGAGGCACGTTTTCTCTTCATACTGAATAGCTAATACTGTATGCAAGTAATGATTTTTGTTTGGCTAAGTCTTGTATGTTCTCGTGCATTGAATGAAGAACTTTGCATTAAATGGTGTGCAACTATTGTGACAGTCCTTAGTTAAGTAGATTCTTCCTTGAGGAAGTCCTGACTATTATGGTTGAAAGCTTTTATCAAAGATTCACATGATGAAAGAATGGCAACGCAGTGGATTGGGGAAAGGTTAAGGTTAAGGTTTTCTAATAGCAATGCAACCCTGTGAGACTTTGGACTATGCTCTCTGCATTTGGGTATAGTATTGGTATCGTTCTTGGAAAGCATGAATCAACTCTGATTAGCAAGTTCCAGAGACAACCATAGAAAGATTCAGATGAGACCCTAATACTCCTGAATCTATGAGCCATATGCAGTATTGCTGGCCAATTTCTTGCCAGTTAATTTCTGTGCTCGGATTAACAGGTTCAAAGACAGCTACAATTACGGATAGAAGCGCAGGGGAAGTACTTGAAGAAGATCATTGAAGAGCAGCAACGCCTCAGTGGGGTTCTTGCAGATGGTTCTGGCTTGGGTGATGATAGCCTGGAATCTGACAAGAAGACTGACCCGGCAACTCCTGCTCCGACTTCTGAGTGCCCGCTTCAGGAGAAGGCCTCCAAGGACCATGCCCCAGGAAAGAGCCTCTCAATTGATGAATCGTTGTCTCCTCGTCATGAGCCACAGACCCCTGATTCCGGGTGCCACGTGCGATCTATTGCTGAGAGCCCTGAAAGAGAGAAGCCAGTGAAGAAGCAAAGGCTAACAAAAGAAGTGGCATATGCCACAGAAGAAATGTTTCCGCCACATCCAATACTTGACTCAGGCTTGAACTCCTCCTACCAGCAATCGCATCCAGCTTTCCTGACTAGGGAACAGTTTGATCCCTCACTGGGGATTTCGATTGCAACTGGTGATCAACTGAGGAAAGTCTCCAGTGGTAGTTTATAATTTTTCTTATGCATGGAATGTGCCATCTTTAGACCTTTTCTTTCGTCCTTGTATGTGTAATTTATAGAGAGGAAGTCTTTGAACTTAGTAGAAATAACAAGTTTAGAGGCTTGTCTTGTCTGACTAGTTCTGGAAGGTCCGTCTTAATGACTGTTTTGGCAATGAATGACTTCAATTTACATCATCGAAGACACTTTCTTTTAACAATTTCATTGTTCCGACTCAATTCGTTTATTCTACACAGAAGATAATGCTTCAAATTGTGAGATTTCTCATGTGAGGGTAGACGAGGGAACTATCCATCCGTCTGGCAGCGTAACAATTGCTTCTCCTGCAAGGTCATGACGTATGAACATGCACTTTAATCTATGGCAAATGTAAAACTTTCAGTTTCGCAGTGGCCAATGCTATGCCGAACACGCCTTAAATCCATCTCAGATGTCAGGACTTCAACTTGTTTCGAACATTGGAATAACAATAGGAACATTTCCAAAAGCTTTTAGTATTATTCTATGGGGGAGCACAAAATAGTATTACCAGTCTTTGTTTCCGATGAAAGCCTCAACTTGCACTCAACAGAGTGACGAATTTGGTCAACACCAGTCTTGAACATATCACAGTTAAATCCATTTTCATCAGACACAATGTTTGGTCGGTATAAATTTACCGCATTGTTTACATATGCATGTGCCAAATGAGTGGGAGAAAGGGAGAGAATGGCGATAATCAACCTCATTCATGATGCTCTTAGTTGAAATGGCTGCTAGAAATTAATGCACACCTACTCACTGAGGATCAAGGAAAAAGGGACAAAAGCTAGAGTTTGAAAACCTGCAGATACAAAATTAAGGAAAGAAAACAATTACATTACAAACAACAGTCCAAATAATCTTTACAGCATGGAGGGTGTCATGATGATCGGTGTCTATGATGGTTGACTCCTCTTAAAATGCAAAGGCGCAATCTCTGGCTTAAGGCTTCAAGTTTCTCAAATTTCTCACGCTTAGGCTTTTTTGGAGCTGGCTCCACCTTCTTTTTCTTCTTTTTCTTTTCGTCTTTTGGGGTCTCTGGGGATCTTCGTTGCGAGCTTCTAAGTGGGGTTGCAAGAGCATTCAGAGTCATCTAAAAATTAAACAAGAAATTGCCTTAGATTTGCTGCACAAGCAAAGGACAGAGATAATGGTGAAGTTGAGTAATAAAATGTGGAAATTGGTCATATACTAAACTCCAGAAGCAAGGTATGATCCAGCATAAAACTGTTCATGGTCCATTGACACAGCTACATTTCGCTTCTAATGCCCATTTTGGCTCTAAAGAGACGAAATTTATTTAAGGTCCCAAGGAGATGAACTGGTCATTATTCATCAACAAGGTCAAGGAGCGAATTTATCTTTTTTTGTCGCCCAGACCTGAATAAATCCAGCAAAACAAGCTGAAATTGAGGTTGCTTTCTGACCAACCACCCGAGAGAGAGAGAGAGAGAGACCTGGTGCCTGTCATTAGTGCATGCAGAAGGTTCATCGTCGCTGCCTCCTAGAGATGAGCATCTTCCCCAGCTCTCTCTGTTTGAACTTGTAAATGAACAACATTCTTCATTCTGGCCATTTTCCTTGTCCTGCAAACAGTTCAAAGAAGTCCACCAAATTACGAAAAAAGAATATACCACCATTGCAGGGTCCCGCAATATCCATTAAATACAAGGGTATATCTTGTGCAAAACAAGGATGCTACCAGTCAAAACGATAAAACATAAAAAAAAGAAGCCTTTCTAAAGTTTGAAATATGGGGCAGCAGGTAACAAGATGGGCTGTTGTATTACAACTTCTTGCATGTAAAATCACCTATAACATTTAACAATGAGGCGCCCCATAGTCCCTTGTCTATTAACTTAACGAAAGAGCAAATTTGTCCCTTATGTTTTTAATTAAATTCAGAGTACTTGAATTGAAGACCTGCACATGGGATGGCTCGTCACTCACAAATGCATTGCCTTGACAAGTGGAATCCTGCAATATGATACAAAAAGATGTCAAACCACAATTTAAAGGACTAAGCTACACCCAGGTAAGGTGGATACCTCAACCACGTTAACTGATGAAATTTCGGAAAGAAGCTTGTCGACAGATCTTGTGGCCGAATTGCTAGGAAGAACTGATGATGAACTCGCAGAATCAGTACCCATGGAACGAAGACCAGCGATGATGTCGTATAAAAGATTCTAAACAAAGCAGGATACAACATAGCATCAGCAACTTACAGCTAGATTTGAATAGCAATCTTTGCAAGGTCATTACTGCATCAGGCAGGATAAATCTTACAAATTTTGAAAGCACCAAAGATCTCATCAGGCATATAAGAACATAATATGAGATCTTCACTCAACTACTTTCGTTTGGCTAGGAAGCTGACAAAACTTAGAAACAAAGTCAATAATGTCAATTTTCTTAGGTTGCCTTTTCGTGTTACACAATCATACACCCCTGATCCAAAATCCGACAAAGGCCAAAAGCTTAAGCCTATAAACTAGATAAAGCACTAGAGCATCCTCAAAAGGAAAAATTCCATCCAAACATTACCTCGTCCATGCCTGTGCTGAGCCTCAGGTTCCCCAAGTCATAATACTTCTCTGCTTTATTTGTATAGGCAGGGGAAACTTGAGGAGGATGAAGTACATTGTAGAAGAAAATGGAAACTGAATCATAATAAAACTGTGGCCGAGAAGAGTTGTGGTCACCGTCAAACTTTATGATGTTTTTGTCTCCCTGGTAGAATAGGAAATGAGTTCAATACACATAAGCAAGAACACAGAGGCAGAAGTTTCAGGACTGCATCATACCGCATAGGATTTGAAAATGAGGTCAGAGTGGTGGCATTGGATGAATTTGTCCTCACTAGCGTGTCCAAATAAAGCAGGTATGAATGTTTTAGGTGCAACCTGTACATTTTAAAGAACACGTGTATGTTAAAAGTAGAACAACAATGACAAATTGCTTAGAGAAAGAGCATATTCATGGTTCTGCGGTGTGTAACCTTAAGAATTGTCAAATGACAATTGACTAACAAGAACAAGAATGAAAAGTACTGATAATTTTATGATAGCTTACCAATGATGGCAAATTTAAATATGTTAAAAAAAGCCTATTTAGGAATTGTCAAATGACAACATATGAATGTGAGGAAGTGACCATCGACGACTTTGTCAACTCATTATGGGTATCCTCTTGTAAAAGATAAGCGAGACAGCTATATTAGTTTACATTGTACGAGCGGATAGTAATTAGCTAATTCAGTTTGAACCAGGACAAAGACCTCGACGGGAAATCAGTTCCATGACATAGGACAGGCAGAGGACAAATGTATCAACGAAAATGGTAGACCAACCAGAAAAATTGATTTGTTGTCTCTGCCCTCACATACACGTTTTGTTAGTGAAGTCAATGTCCTAGAATGAGGTTTATAAAAGAATAACAATCCCCCAAGCCCTAATGCAGTGTGTTGACGCTGCCAAAGTTATGGGGGACTTTCTTTTCCAATGAAAAATTAGACCGTGATACTCACCAACATAATAGATCAAGAAATGGATTGCAAAACCAGAAACCACATATGACGAACCTGCAAACAATTAAGATCCATGATATCAAACTTGGCCCTCTTTTGGATCACCCTCCTCATATACTGAAGTGCCATCTTCACCTAATGAAAGAACAATCCCAACAAAGAATAAGAAAATGAGGATTCAAATAACTAAACCACAACCAAATACCTTTTAGGTTTTTTTTTAACCCAATTGGGCAAGAATATTTATCAAAGCACACAAATTGTCAGTTAAAGACAATACCCCTTCATGAGTTCTATAAATTCAAATTAAAGTAGATTTGGAACACAGTGAATATTCTATTTGTGAATAGTAAATTTGTAAACCTTAGGGTCACTTCCTTTTTGTTACTCATGTCAACTTGATAGTAAAAGTTCACATTTTGCTTCGAAATGCTATTAGTAGGGTATGACCTTGGCATGATGCCCAGGTTGCTTGAATCAGAAGTATACATCTGACTCCTTTTTGACTGCTTAAGTTTTATTTCGGTGAGACAATGTTATGGTATTGTGTAATTGCAGAATTCCATTAGCCATGCATATCCTGTTACAGAATGTTTATGCAGAACCAAATATGCTGCATATGCAACTGTCGTTCAGTTTTCTTGTAGTTGCATTAGTATCTTGATAGTTTTGGAGGATGACACATACTGTAAATTTAGGAACACGAATTTTGTACACATCTGCAAGCTCCAACATGAGATCAAACAGATTTGAGAAGGCACTATCCAACACCATTCCAGCAATTGAGGGGTCTTCTGCTCCATAAAGGATGCTGCATCAAGTTCCAGAAAGAGGAAGTTCATGACTGTGTTCTCATTCTACCAAATACCCAGAGCAAATAACTCCTCTTATTAAACACTATAAGAGAAAGAACAGAAAAAACCACTGATCAGATAAGGCAGATAAGGCGTCAACAGAGCAAAAACATGTACCTAGTTACTGCTCCCATGGACCGTCCCCAAAGACCTATTCTTGATATTTGCTTGTTGCTTCTTAAATGTGTTACAACAACCTGAAGGTCATTTTTCTGGCACAAAGGAGAAGAGAGACTTAAAGCTTAAACATGCATAAAGTTCTCACCTTTACTTTTAGAAAATGTCTGCCTTGTTAAGCCAAATATAGATATTTCATTTATGTTTTCTTTGTGAATATATCTTGCGATACCATGTATACATACCTCGTGCCAACCCAGGCTGACAAATTCACCATCAGACAAGCCAGATCCAGAAAAATCAAGAGTGAAAACGGTGATATTTGATGGAAGCAGAATAACAACGGCTTCATTTGCATCTGCCCTACATCCACTGCAATATTTACTAGAGTAAGACATGAGATATTACATGCTATTTCTAAAACAGCTCATGTGGATTTCCAACTATTCCAAACAGCCATCAAGGTTATTTCCTTGGAAAAAGAATGAATCTTTACCTCCCTTAATGATTTCTACTAAAAAAAAGCCATGGGACAGGAGACGAGCCAATTTAAAAGTAAGCGGAAAAAGGGTTTATGCACAAGACATCTAAAGAAGTCCTCCACAACTCGAGAGGCAAACTAAATACTCATGGCTTCGTTGAGACAAAGACTTCAACTTTTATGACATTTTCTACCTGTTCCCATGGCAGTAAATAACACAAGGAAGAGGTGTTTCCTCCGGAAAAGGTGTAGGAACATAATGACTACACTTCAGAGTATGGCCTCTTTTGTTGGTAAGCTGAAACGGAAGCATCATGATGTAAAAGATCAGAAACCACCGGGAAAAATGTACATTCAATTGTGTAGAAAGCGAAAGAAATAATTATTAATTTGTTGGTATTGTTGTCCATACTTGCCTCCAAATCTTGCCTTTTGTATGACCTTCCTGCTAGAGTAAAATCTTTTTCCCACAAGTATTGGTCAGGGTTGTATTCTGCCCTGTATATAGAGCAGTATGCCAGGTAACAGAGAAAGCATATTAACCGTCAAGATGTTTTTCAAATTAACAAAGAACGTGTGCACACAAGCTATTGATTCTAACAGGAAAACAGCCATAAGAGCTTTATCTATTGAGACAAACCTAAAAGATGCTTCTCTATTCAACTTGTAGACAAGAATAGATGGAAACCGTAATGAGTTTCTTAGACCGTGGACTGCAAAATTTTGATGAGAGGGGTTCCATGAGGAGTAACCCAGTGAAATACAATGTAAAGATAAATCTAGAGCAAAATGAAACAATTTAGAATTAATTCAAGAATATGCTTGGAGAGGGGAAAAAACAGGCGGACGTCCTCATTTTACTTCATGTACTGGTCAACAAGCGAAGTAATCAGCATCAAAACTAAGCAAGGTCCTGCTTCAGCAAAATCCAGTAATCAAAAGAAAGGTAATGGCTATGACAAGCTATTTCGAAACCATGATAGCCTTTAAGCCCTAGAGAGAAAATTTATGTGATCCTCTTCCAGAAAGATCAAATGTTCCTTTCTCCTATTGCCAAAAAAAAAAAATTCTTTTTTCCTGTTTGATCTCCTTTTCTCCCAACTCAACCCCATTTTACAACAAGGAAAGTCAATGAGGATAGACTTCAAACTACAGTTGCCATACTGTAACAGTGGTCAATACAAATGAATCATGTCTCCGCCACTTAGAAACATTTGACAAAACTAAAGAACATCCAATGGGAAGTTAAACCCATAGTTCCATGTGCATCAACAAAACTAAGTTACAAGCTACTAGAGTCCCCAAAGTAATGATGAGATTGACAGAAATGATGGCAGAGACAACAAGAATGACAAAGTACCTGGGAGGCCGAATCACGAAATTGATGAACTGATCGATCATGATGCCGTTTCCTCTTCAACTCCCCTTCTAAAACCCAGAGAATAAAACCCTCTCTCTCTCTTCCACGAATTCAAAACTCCGACGACGACAACACTCCCACCACCACCAACAAGAAACAAAAACGCCTCCCTCCTCCTTCAGCCCCACTACCAACTTCACCTCCCGACGACGAAAAGCCACGCGCGAGGTCAAAACCTGGAGAAAGACGCCGGACCCAAATCAAGAACCACCCATCACCCCAACCACCCCCCCATTCCCAGATCTCAAAAAAACACACGACACCCAACGGACAGCAGCTCGGAACCCTACACCCGCCACGAACCCGGCAACGTTCCTCGCCGCATTGCGCCCCCACGCACCCTCAAGAACCCGCCGGACCCAACGAGCTACCGCCGGACGACCCAAGAACCGATCATCCCCCCGCGATTCGCCGGCGAGAATCAGCTCGGCCCGAGAGAAGAAACCACACCACACCCACCTCGATTTTCCCTCGACCTTCCACTGGGTCTCGCCTCAAAATGCGAATCGCCCCCTCCTCCTTCCTACCCCTCCTCCCACAATCTCAAGCGCATCAAGAACCTGCACGACCAACGAGAATTCGAAGAAGACAAGAGAAGCCGAGGACAGAAAAGCAAGTTACAACCTTTGCGTTTGTCGTTGTTGTAGCTGTCTTTCGTTTTTAAACTCTCGTTTGCTAATTCCGTATATCGTCTGTAAAAAAAAAATTTTCTTTTATTAGAAAAATCCACTTTAATTTCCAATTTGTTCTTCTTTTTCTTTTTTTGGTGTCCGTTTATTTTAATTTAAAATAACTTTTGTCCTTTTACGTTCGTCCTTTCTATCGATAGAGGGCGTCTTTGCAATCATGGTCATGGGTATATTATTTACACACAAAAAGAAGGATTAATATATCTAAAATTTTCGAAGTTGACGCGCTCGTAGCACGTTTATTTTCACCCATGTTTGTATCCTAGAAAACCCCCAAACCGATGCGCTCGCGACGCATTTATCTCGAATTAATTTTCGCTGCACAAAAAAAATTTCATTTGGATGCACCATTGATCAATCTACCAAAACCTCCGTGTGAAATAAGGGCCAGGTTGGGGATTTCGGAAGCACGAGGGAGCTCCTAGGAAAAACTCAGCAGATTCCCTAATCTCGATTCATTTTCTTCAAGCATGGCTTCTCAAATCGGCGTTGCTTGGGAGATCCAATTACGTTGAATTTTCCACGGTGAATTCGCGTCGCACGCCGATCGTTCGAACTGTCTGCCGCATGTGATATTCGACGGAAGCCGATGGAGGTTATATTTGTCTCAGGGTATATCGATTCGAGATTTTTTTTTTTCGTGCCGCGAAAATTAATTTAGGATGGACGCGGTGCAGTCGCATCACTGTGGAAGGACCGACCTTACGGAAGAAAGAAGCCGAGCAAAAGCAGATCTTTAAATTCCGCGTACCAAAAACACCTTTATAAAAATTTGGAGGAAAACCAATTATTTTCGGATTCATCAATTGGGATGCGCACCGTCTAATTTCGTTATTAAAAAAAACCCGGGGGGGGAGCTTTTAAAATTTTCTTGGATGTATCCAGCTTATAAGAATTTCAATATCGATAAGAAAAATGTAAGATATTTTCAGGTAAAAGAAAATGAAGAAAAAAAAATGCTGCGATTCGCGAAATTCAAGGAATAGAAAAGAGGGAAGGATTTTTCAAGTCAAGACGCGAATCGAACCGAAAACTGCTCCTCCCTCAAAAGAAGGGGCCCGCGCGTCACGCCACGCGACACCGGTCGGTCGAAAAGACGACCTTACCCTCGCCCGGCGCCCGGAATTACGAGCCCGGTTGGTTGGGTTGAGGGGGGGGCCCAGATTCAATGCCGGGCCGGACGGGGGGGCCCACGGGGCGACGGGGACGGGTGCGAGAGCGGGGGGGTACGGCCCGGCGGACGGGCATATCGTTTTCGGAGGAGAAGGGCTCTTCCCGCTCGTCTGCCGTGCTCGCCCGGGCACACATTTCTCATCTCTCGTTTTCTATTTTTTTATTTTTTATTTTTTTTCAGTACTTTTCATTTTATGTGTTTTTTCGGGATTTTTTTTTTTTGCAAGTGGATCGGCCGTTCAAAGGAAAAAAAAATAAAAGAATTAATCGTCAGGGACAAATACCCCGGGCATCTTGAGGAGTGTATGATCATTTGACCGCGCGGCCACGGCGAACTGGTTACGTTATATCGAGATAATTCGGGCGCCGAATACCAGCATTCGACTTGCGCCGTGTGGTGACGCGAATGTAGTTGCTACTTACGTGGATACGGGGATTCGGTTCGCGGGCGTTCCGATGTTTTATCCCCGCTCGGCACTCGCCCTCTCGAGCTCTGCTAGCATGGAGTTCCTCTCTCGACAGGTCATGGATCACGGTTCGAGTTAGTTGCAATTCTCGATGTATCGATAAGCACGCTCGAGTGAAAAAGAAAAATTCCAAATGAGCTCATCTCGTCTTGTGAGAAAAGAAATGAGAACATGACGTTTAACCAACTCTCTATTTTTTTTTTCTCCATCGGCTTTTTGGATGGTAGGCATAGAATGGGGATGATGTTTCACCTCTCTCTCTCTTTTTAAATGGGGTTGAAGAACAAGACTCCTTGCCATAGAGATGATTGCACTTGTGGAAACGAAGGAGAAATTGGGTAAGAAAAGCAAAGTAGGTTTGAGTCACAGGACAAGTGCCATCCAAGCTTGTCGTGAGACCCATTTTCTAAACTACGGGAGCTTTCAAGAAGTAAATCCATACAAATTTTTTTTTTTTGCAAAATTAGAGAAAGATTACACAACGTGCCCTTAAAATTCGGCTCAATGTGTGATGTCGTTCCTAAATTTTTAATTAGCTCAGTGCGTTCTAAATGTTCAATGTAATAATTATTATATTTGCTCAAAAAACAGAGATTGGACGTCATCAAAGATGACGTTGATTATTATGTGCCGAGTCGGAGTCTTAAAAATGATGAGTCAATATGTCTACAAGGAAAACATTATGGCTTGAACATGTTCATCATTATTTGATGACGTGGATTATTACGTCCCGATTTGCGATGAATACTTTACTCGAACAATTTATGTGTAACTTTCCGTTCACCATTCAAACTTGACCTAATCAAAAACCATTACAACCAGATTTAATCAACTTGCATTAATGTAAATTCGACATTGAACATTTCTCATATAACTAGGGACAAGATTGGACATTCACTAATAACTTAGGGATCACAAACAAATTGAAAATTCAGGAACGACATTGCACGTTGGATCAAAGTTAAGGGACCATTTGTGTCAAAGGGAAAATAGGAATTGGGCTTTGGATGCTCGAACATGCAAGCGGCTTAACCGGAGCGGCATGATTGCCTGATCCGACCCGCATTGAACATCGTGCCAAGCTTATCCTGAAAAACTTGGGGGCATAAATGTAAAAACAAAATACAAATATGAGTTTGAAGAAGGGCAATGAGAAAGAGTCCTTGACCTGCAATTGATAGAGGAGCGCTTATTCAATTGCATAGTTTGGACTCATAGAATATGGTGCCCTTGGGGCTTTCTATTTAATTGTATCGAAAGGCCCAATATGCCGGACTTAACCTGGCCCGAAGGTTGTGCCAAGCTTATCCTTGAAAAATTAGAGGCATAAATGTAAAAACAAAATATGAATCAGAGTTTGAAGAAGGGAAAGGAGAAGGAGTCCTCGACCCGCATCCGATAGAGGATGACTTATTCAATCACATAGTTTTGGCTCCTAGAGTATGGCGCCCTTGGGCCTTTTTTATTTGATTGTATCGAAAGGCCCAATATGCTGGACCTGGCCCACCCCCCACCTCGCCCCAACCCAAAGGTCGCGCCAAGCTTATCCTAAAAAAATCGGGGGCAAAAATGTAAAAACAAAATACGAATCTGAGTTTGAAGAAGAGGAAGGAGAATGAGTTCTCGACCCGCAACAAATAAACGAGGACTTATCCAGCCACATAGTTTGGGCTCCTAGATTACGGTGCCCTTGGGGCTTTCTATTTGATCTTATCGAAAGGCCAAGTATTCCGGGCTCGACCCGACCTGGTCCGGCCCGAAGGTCGTGCCAAGCTTATCCCGAAAAAATCGGGGGCATAAACGTAAAAACCAAAACACGGCTCGGATTTCGAGGAAGGGGAATGGGAAGGAGCCTTCGTCCGGCACCACAGAAAAGGTCGACTTACTCAAATGCATAGCTCGGGCTCCCAGAACACGGCGCCCTCGAGAGAGGCTTCCTATTCGATCGCATCGAAACGCCCAATACGCCGGACCCGACCGGACCCGGCCCGGCCCCGCCCGGAGGTCGCGCCAAGCTTATCCTGCAAGGACCACGGGCATGGATGTAGAAAAAAAAAAAAACCGCCTTCATCTTCTCTCCCCAAAAACGAGCAAGAAAAATAAGATTAAAAATTAAAAAAGTTTTATATATAAATATGATAAAACGGAGCGTGATGGTGATGGCTCTGAGGGGGCGGGAGGGGGAGGGGAAGGGTTTCCAATCGGCAATCATCGCGCGGAGGTGCAGCGAAATCCTCCGGATCATTGAATCCCTTACAAAGAGCTAAAGCCAACAACCCCCGAAATTTCTCGTGAAATTACCCCCGGGGGAAATTGCCCGCCCGCCCGCCCACCATCTCTCCGGTTTCGGATTCGTTCGTCTCGCGCCCGCCCGCCCGCCCCCCCTCCCCTCCCTCCTGAATTTCGCGTAAGCGGCCGCGAAATTTTTCCCGAATTTTCTCGGCTCGTCGGTTTTTTTCTGTTGTGGGGGGGGGTCGTTCGTTTCTGGGTCGGGGAGATCTAGGTCAATTCGGATTCGATTCGGGGGAGGGGGGTGGGGAATTGGGTTAGGGTTTCGATTCGCGCCCCCGATGCGCTCCTCGTCCCCGCGCGCCGATTGGTTTCGCCCGGATTTCTGGCCGCGGCGGTGCGCGGTTTAGGGTTTCGTTTTTCGATTCTTTTTTGAAGTTTTTTTTTTTTGTAATGTTTGGTGGCGTGGTTGGGTTAACTTGCCGGCGTATGTGCTGGGTAATTGATGGTCATGTGTAGAAATGGCCGTGGGTTTCGTCGTGTTGATATTGATGTGTGCTGGTATGTAAATTTTGGGGTTCCGGCCCCGCCCCTGTATTTGGCTTGTTAGTGGTTTTAAAGATTGGATTTTGTTGCCTGGGTTGCTTGGTTGAAATTGGAGTCTTTCCGGGTGCTCGGTTGATTGATTCCGTGGGAGATTGTTGATTATCGTCGGAAAGTATCTTCTGGTGCATTGGTTGCCTATGGGAACCTTTGTTTTCGTCGTCCAATGTTTGGGCAATCTCGATGTTGTGTAGTAGGATAGGATGCTAGGAATTCCAGAGTTTGCAAATTGTTCGTGGATTATGCTAGCATCTCGACGAGCCTGCGAATGATGATGGTTATACCGAAATTGTAATTCCGCTACCACGGATCAGCATTTTCGAGCTGTTTTGATCACAAGAACTGGTGTATGACTAGCGACTCGAGGGCTTATACTCGGTGGTCGACATTTCGCTGTGAATTGAGTTACATATGTCTTGTGGTTTTCTTCTCTTTGCCATCCGTTTCTGGATGATGTCTGATTTATAATGTTCGAGTCTGCTTAGACTATCTGGGTGCAGTCCAGCTGAAGCGATGTCGCTTTTGGTTTTAGGGTTGTTAGGGTTACATGTCGCAGCACCAAGAGTATCCGATGGAATACGCAGCAGACGATTACGATGTGGGTGAAGTAGAAGATGATATGTACTTCCATGAAAGATTGATGGGCGATTCGGACACCGATGAGGATGATGAATATGATCAGCTGGTTCGCATTCTTAACTCTTAGTTTTGCTCCTCCTTCTCCTGCTCTCTGCATTTTTTTTTTGTTTTTCTTTCTGCTTTTGTCTAGCTGCATGATGATTTCTCCTTGCAAAAGCCTGTGCTTATCGGTCGGGGCTATTTCTGGATCATTGTAAAATCACCTATATCAATTGAGAGCTGTAGTGAGACGGATTGTGTTGGCTATGGCAGGATAATAAGATTACCGATACCTCTGCTGCTGATGCTCGGAGAGGTAAAGATATCCAGGGGATTCCTTGGGAAAGACTGAGCGTCACTCGTGAAAAATACAGAAAAACTAGAATAGAGCAGTACAAGAACTATGAAAATGTACCACAATCCGGAGAAAGTTCAGAAAAGGTAAACATCTTTTAAGTTCTGCGGAACTGGGTAGTAATTCTTTAAACGAGATCGGGCTGACTTACGTCATCCTTTTCTATGTTTGTTCTACTAAACAGGAATGCAAACCCACAAGAAAAGGTGGAAACTATTATGAATTTTGGCGAAACACAAGATCTGTGAAGTCGACAATCCTTCATTTTCAAGTATGTTTATACTTCTGTCTTGTGATTTTATCTTCTGGTTGTTAGGATTTTCAATTCTGCAAGTTGATTACTGTTGTTATCTCCCCAAGTTTCATGTAGTGGAATATCCTCTTTTCCTTTAGCAGGTGTGCTCTGGTCGACCAGGAATTTCTTTTGGAAACTTGTGAATGTACATACATTCTTGGATGAGAAATTGATTCTAGGTTTAATGTCATGTCACCAAACTGATAGTGAGGCACATCTTATAGGAATGGTTAGACTGTAGAACTCATGCTTTCCCTAAGCTGTTAGCCGTTACTTTTTGGAGTCCTAACGTTGAATCGATAGAGTTATGTGCATCGGGTGCTTAAACTTTAATAGAGTTAGAGTGAGCTTGACAATGTTGCACGAAGTTCTTCACTGCACGCAACCATTTCTTCCTGTCATATCTCCGCGTGTATAGTCCCTGAACATATGGATTTGCTTTGCACAATACTTATTAATTTCTTGTGCTGGTTTTTGACATCCGACATGATTTAGGACAACAGCTAGCTGTTCATTAACAAACACATATCTTTTTGTGTGCGAGTATGTGTATTGGCAAATGCATTTTGTGGTGAAATGTATTCATGCATGATTGAGTGAACATATTTTGGATTTTGAGATGATTGAGGATGCAACAGCATTAGGCTTTGTTTTTGTTTGTCGTTTGATCATGATGTTTTGCTCCTGTTTTATTTGGGGGAACCAACTTGAAACTTGAAGTTTACATAGCAAGTGGAACTTGTGTTTGCTTTAGGGTACACCTCCAATTTGGGGCTGTCATTGCCAATTGCTATTTGGGACATGGCTGTCAAACTATTTCGTTTCTCTTTTCATTTCAGAAATTCCTGACACATGTCTCGTTTCCCTGAATTTTCGTTGTTAAAACCTTGATTTTAGCTATTTCCTGGAATTGCAGTTGAGAAACTTGGTTTGGTCCACAACAAAGCATGATGTTTACCTTATGTCCCACTTCTCGATCATTCACTGGTCGTCATTGACTTGCAAGAAGACCGAAGTGCTTGATGTTTATGGACATGTAGCCCCTTGTGAGGTAAAGGAATATTATGTTGCATTATATGCAGAACATAGTGATTTATGCTTTTGGATGTTCTTATTTATTGAAAATGGTCTTGGGATTTTTATTGCTTTTCATTGTAGAAACACCCTGGAAGTCTCTTAGAGGGTTTTACACAGACTCAAGTCAGTACTCTTGCAGTACGGGATAAATTACTGATTGCTGGTGGTTTTCAGGGGGAGCTTATTTGTAAGGTAATATTTGGGCCAAAGCACCGATAAGGTCATCTCAATACTTGTGTTTCCTTTACAGTTGTCGATATTTAATTAGCAAATGTTTATGAGCACATGTATTTAGGGCGATACTAAGTTTGCTTGTATAACCTGACACATGCCACTGCAGACACGATGTTTTATTTCTTTGTTTGACTTATCTATATTCAGTATACTCTTTTGTTTTCTTTTGTGTTGGTGTGCAGTTATAATTCTCATTCATGTCGAATTCTTGGCTGAGCAAATGTTTGTACAACCCCAGTTGGATTTATTCATACAAGATCCTTATTTGCAGTTTGATTGTAGATTTAGGTTCTCATGACAGAATTGTTCTTTATTATTCTATTGCAAGTCCAACATCTTTTATTTTGGTGACTGCTGATGATCCTCTTCTCTGGGTGCAGCATTTAGATCGTCCTGGTGTTAGCTACTGTTGCAGAACAACTTATGATGACAATGCTATCACTAATGCAGTTGAGATTTACGATTCTCCCAGGTTGCCTTCCTGATGCATTCTGTTCTCATCTTGATATATGTTTACTAGCTTATTTCCTTCGTGGATGTGTGTGTCAGGTGTGCACAAAGATATGCAAGTGTGTCTCTACACGCTATTCTTTTGAATTTATTTGAATTTACATAATGCACGGTCGAGGTGGATTCTTCATTTCAAGTCCTTAAATTTCCTTAATGTATTATTGTCAGTGGCGCTGTACATTTCATGGCATCAAATAATGACTGTGGAGTCAGAGACTTCGACATGGAGAAATTTATGCTTTCCAAACATTTTTCCTTTCCTTGGCCGGTGAATGTAAGTATTTCTCAGTGACTCCTCGCACAAAGTACGATGTCCAAACCTTTATTGGACATAGACTAATTACTTCAGCTGGCTTGAAGTAAATATCTTGAATTCATCTCATGTTGCAATTGATTATATGCAATCATTATGCTTGCATATGGAACTCATCTGTCTTCTGCTGCCTAGCCATTGTAGAGGGGCCCTTCAGTTTTTATCATCTCGTGTTGTTGTAAACTGTTGAGTTATCAGCAAGGATTGCCCTTATCATCAACCTTGAGCGATGGCATGGTAAAATTGTGGGAACGCTGATGATTTGCATTTTAGGAACTAGAAAAACCATGACTTCCTTGTGACCAAGCTGCCTAAGTATTTAATTGAAAAGGAACTTTGGGATATGGAACTTCTTGTAGTCTCTCTGTTATGCATCTAGATTTGGTGTTTATAGAAGGACAAGATGTTTGACCCCCTTTTTTTTCCAGCTTTTTCAACTTCTATAACAGGAGTAGAACATTTATTGAAGTGAAAAGAGTGCCTGCGAGGCCATGAATTAAACATCTAAAGATCCTGTGAATTCCATGTAGAAGTTTCTCATTGACCTGCTCAACTGTGCAAAACTTAGGATGGCTCATCAAGCAAGACTCTTTTGTGTTATAACTGAACTTTAACTTTTGTGCGGTAGATATACAAGTCAGGAAATAATGATGCATTAGTATCTGTAGAAGACCATACATCATCCATGTAATATAGTGCTGGATTTTGGGTGAAAGTTTAAATTTGCTACTTGTTCTGTTGGCCAATGCTTCCTTTGTCCATCATTTTCTTTTCACTGAAGTCTACCTGCTAATGATTACTTGCTAATCTTTGGAGGCTTTCGTGTAACAGCATACTTCTCTGAGTCCTGATGGTAAGCTCCTGATCATTGTTGGTGACAACCCGGAGGGGATAGTGGTGGATTCTCAAAGAGGAAAGGTAGTTACTTTCTGTCCCTTCTCTTTCTATCCCTCCCTCTGTCCCCTTCCCTGAAAAAGTTAAATCTAAATGTAAACAAGAAACATGAGTATAATGCCTGTAAATCCTAATCATGCTCTATTGCTACTTGAGGATTTTGGATAAGATTTTCCCCAATGAGATGGTGTAACTTAAAGCTTTCGCAATTGTAGACCATTACGCCGCTACAAGGGCACTTGGATTTTTCGTTTGCATCTGCATGGCATCCGGATGGGCACATATTTGCCACTGGAAACCAAGACAAGACTTGCCGTATTTGGGACATTCGCAACTTATCAAAGTCTGTTGCTGTACTCAAGGGCAACCTTGGAGCCATCCGGTCCATTCGATTCACATCCGATGGGCGATTTATGGCCATGGCGGAGCCTGCTGATTTTGTCCATGTCTATGATGTGAAGAGTGGGTATGAGAAGGAGCAGGAGATCGATTTTTTTGGCGAGATCTCTGGTGTATCTTTCAGTCCCGACACTGAATCGCTATTCATTGGGGTGTGGGATCGCACTTATGGCAGTCTCCTTCAGTATAACCGTTGCAGGAATTATTCATATCTCGACTCCATGTTGTGAGGGGATGCCTGCACTGTTTCTTAACTATATACCTGCAATTATATAGAATTTCTTGCAACAAGGCTGTAGTGGCGTCAGTTTATGGCGTACATGTAGATAGGTGATATATTTCTTGTTACAATGTAGGGTAAGAGGACAAATGTGTTGTTACTTCGTGGTGTATCATTGTCTTCTTTCTTTAGGTCATAGAACACTGGCTCTTCATCGGAAGGTTGAGAGAGAGAACAGAAAGAGAGAGAGAGAGAGAGAGAGAGAGAGAGAGAGAGAGCTTTATGGTGATGAGTGGTCTGTTGTTTGCAGAATAATGGAGATGTATTCAGTAAAGGTTGGTGGTGTTTGGGTGAAGATTGAGGCAAACTCTTCTCATTGCCAATAAGAACCCTATTCACTTTCTCTGTTGAAATTCGTGGATTTTTTTTACTCTTCACTTTCTCCGAAATTTTATACTGCTCTCTTCTCATTAGCAATACTCTTATGTCTCATGAGGATATAAATAGAGTCAGACTATCATTTTGGCTCATCTAAGTTGGTATGGAACTCATGTGATCAACCCCATGTGATTGCAATGGTCTCTGAAGTAATGGATTTTGGGGAACTCATGTCAGCGTGACTCAGGATCAACGGTTTTGGTTATGTAGCTGCCATTTTGGGCATTGTCAGCCCCGATGGCTGATGTTGGCATTTTCGTTTCTGCCCTAATATTTACATCGGAGGAAATGTTTTAAACTTCAGCCAGAAAACCTGTGTTAGGATGACTTTCGCTTTCAACATGACTTTCGTTTGTTTTGATTTGAGTTGTGGCTTCTGGCTTCTGATTTTGTTATTGAATGCTGTAGTCAACGGAATTTTAAATTTTATACGCACAGGAATGTACTGATACTACTTGAGGCTATAAGCAGCACTGTTAATGTATGAGTTTGACATTTTGCATATACTTTTGAGTCATTAAGCCATAAGCTGACGAGGATAAAGTTATTTGTATGAACTCTTTTTGACATAGCGAGTTTATTAACAAGAATATGGACTGTGATGGAGGTGGCTTCAATAAATTCCAGAAGATTTGATTTGAGCCCTCAAGGCAACAATTATGGCTACAATAGTGTATCTCATACATTCGTTTTCTCTAGCGCAAAATGCACTATAATTTGGGAATTCAAAAGGTCTAATTTACAAGTATAAGGGCAAATGCCACAAAAAACCCTTAATTATGTCCATTGTGATACATTTGCTCGAAATTTTTTCCGTAACACCAAAAGAACCAGATTTGTACCCATGTGACACATTTATAATCTGTCAAAACTTTGTTAGTGGGAATCGTTAAAAATTTGCTTATATGGATGTCAGAAAGCAAATGGTGTTGACTTGACGTCACGTGACTTAAATGAAATAAAAATGATGTTGTTTTAGCTGAAAAATCATTTAATAAAATTTGACGGAGAGTAAATGTGTCACAATGAATATAGTTTGAGGTTTTTTATGTAGCAAAAAAACGAATTTAGGGTAAATGGGTCAAAGTGGGCTAGTTTGGGATTTTTTATGGCTTTTTCCTTAAGTATAATTGGGTGAAGGCTGTGACTGCAACTGTAGAATTTCTAGGACAAACTATAGAGCAGGAATCAGTTCACCATTTATTGCCAACTATGCATCGTGCAATACATTAGTTGAAAGACTCGTGCTTTGTAAAGATAAAGAAGACCCACTCTTTGAAATTTATTGTTTGATAATATAAGGACTATAAGACTATAACCTTATTATATTAATTGAAGAGTTTATCTCAAACTATATATTGTTTATTTGCAAGTTGCTTTGTTTTAATTATTTAGTAATATCTATTTTCAATTTATGCTTTCTTATCAATAGCAATATGCTGGTTTGTAATGTGATTTTTTGTCAATTTTGATCTGATAAGATCTTGCATGAGATTTTTATGTGTAACACAGAAAGTAATAATTAAATCTATAAGTGTTTCTATTTATAAAATTTTTGTAACATTGAATTTCTTAAGTTACAATTAGATGCATAATATGGCTTATAGATTAAAAAGAGAACTAAGAATTTAATCAACTTTTTTGACTACAACTTTTTTACTTTTGTGATTTTATCATCATAATTCAAAAAGCACAGTACAATGGATAAATTTCTTAAAAACCTAAAAACGTATATTTTCCTCTGTCATGTAATCAAGTATCTGTATGTACTATGTATACCTTTAGAGATAAGTGATATCTCTCGTTACTTATCACACTGAACCTTTGAAAGCCAAAACTCCATCTTCTCAAAGCTTGAATGGCATGCAGCAGAATTTCACCGTATATAGCCAGCTGCCCGCTGTATAATAAGTTTAATAACGTTAAAGGCAACTGGCTGGGTAAGTTTCAAGTTTCTGGATGAAATTCCTTGAACATAGACAAGTTGCTCTCTACTTATCCGGTGGAAATAAGCAAAGATGCTTTTCGGATAAGACATTTTAATATTGACATGATGATGGTTAGTCAACTCAGATACTGCCTAGTGCCTCCCTCCCTCCTCTGTGTGCATAAACCTCCATTGAATCTTTCATCATCCCACATCTCTCTTCATCGAAGTCAAGACTCAACTTCACTTCTCCTTTCTTCTTCCTGGAATCTCTCTCTACTTCCTGGTATGTTTTGTTTCTAATACTCTCTCTCTCTCTCGTTAGTTTAGCTTGGCCTTCTATGCTTCAGATCCGATTCTTGCTAGTTGCCACCTTAAGCTTACATGGTGTGTGATAGAGTTGATATTTATCTGTTTGGGGTTGACTTGTTTCTTTTGTTTCTGGGTCAGACGGTAATTCCTCCCGTGTGTTGGCACTTTCAATGCTTGGGGTCAGTTGGGTTTCCGATATTGTCTCAATAAAAAAACACCGGCCTTTAATTTGTGCGTGTTCAACTCTTGTAAAGTTTGGACCTTTTTTACTTCTTCTGCTTTCTACCTTTTCCCTGTTCTTCACTCAGGTGAATCATTATGTCATTTAGTTTCATTTGGGACTTGATAAGCATCTGAGCTCAACAACTGCTATGAAGTTTTTGAAATTTTATATATGCATATGTTCAAATCCTTTTTCAGTGCTAACGTCTTTTGGGTTTTGGAATAGAACGAATTGATGGCTAGCAAGAGAATTCAGAAGGAACTACAGGATTTGCAGAGAGACCCTCCAACCTCGTGCAGTGCTGGGCCGGCGGGAGAAGATCTCTTCCATTGGCAAGCAACCATCATGGGGCCCAACGATAGCCCGTATGCCGGTGGTGTATTCTTCATAATGATCCATTTCCCACCCGATTACCCATTTAAACCTCCCAAAGTCAACTTCCAAACCAAGGTTATTTCATGACCTCTTCTTGTATGTAGTGCTTGTTTTGTCTGCTATATTGTTGTCTTTCTGTAATGCTGGTTTTCGTTTTCACATGAATCTTCTATTTAAATCGTTCGGTTGTGCTTATTTCTGAATTTGATTGCATGAATTGTAGAACCAAGTCATTGTCCCTGCAACTAGGTACTTTGTATGAGTGATTATACAGGAGAACTGGAAATTGTACATTTATATGTTGGAAAACTGATAGGCTGTATCCTGCTGGTCAGAGAGCATCTCAGCCCTTAGCACGGTATTTCATGTCCTCATGCTTGCTTCTATTGCATAAATTGTTGTTGTTTTGTAGGAATTGCAGCTTAGACTTCCTGTATTAACAAGCTTAAAATTATTCAATTGATGTTCGTGCATGGTATAAAACAAATTATGCCTTCGTTAAGAAGGTGCACCTACATGCTCTCCCAAACTGTTATCAATCAGTGCAGATCCCGCTTACTCATACTTCTGATTCTAGTCACTGTCTTGATTTCTTGTATAGGCTTTTTTACTCTAGGGATGGACACGTCAAAGTAGCATCTTTTTTGGGGCTTGGCTAGAGGGTCTTGATTTTTTTCCAAAGAAATGAGATGTAGGGCAGTGATGTATATGTCAATGAAGCTATTCTTCTTGATTTTGAAGCAACTCTTATCATTTGTGAATAGGGGTGTCGTCTAAATTTGTTTTTGTTGGAGTTTCATCAGACTTAGCATCGTGACATTCTTGTGTCCCTATTTCTTCTGTCTACTGTAGGTTTATCACCCCAACATTAACTCCAATGGCAGCATATGTCTTGACATTCTCAAAGAACAATGGAGCCCAGCATTGACCATTTCAAAGGTCCTCCTTTCCATCTGCTCTCTTCTCACTGACCCCAACCCGGATGACCCTCTAGTCCCTGAAATTGCTCACATATACAAACACCAGAGAAGCCGATATGAGGAAACAGCCAGGGCATGGACACAGAAGTATGCCATGGGTTAAAGATCAGGTCCTGCCATGTTAAGATGTGTGTTAGAAACTGAACCTACGCGATGACTGAAAAACTTGCAGGCAATCAAAAAATGTTAATGAGCATGTTTTAGAATCTAGATTATGGTGAATGTAACCCAACGTAAGTGTCTGAAGTTTTCCTCTGTATTTGCAGAACTATATTTGCTTTGATTATTGTTGTTTGTGTGCTTGTCACTTTTTGGCTCTTCAGTACACTGGCGATCTACTTGAATGTTGGATTGGGTATTGGGGGTCTTGTTCCGAATATTGCCTTTCAAGAATCTTCTGATTCTCTAACAGTGTCGTAGAACTCCTTTTTATGTTCTTGCGAAAATGATCTATGGTGTGATTATAGCCCTAGCAAACTGCTATCTCCATGCGTGGTTGAGATAATCAGGTCCACGTCTGCTACTGAAGGACAAATATCATTTTCAGATTCTTCTAGTAGTATGAGTAACTTCCTTTAGTGACGAGGTAGTCATCATTGAAACATTCTTTCAGAAAATCACGATTTTAATTGTACGACTACCTGTACCTGTAAGTGTCCTCTTGGATCTTTTAATGAGATGGGAGTGGTGAAACATTCATGTTCATGGACTATAGCTGCAGTTGGACGGAGAAACAGTGCTTTTGACCGGCAGCATGAGTGTGCTTACAGTCCTTTTTTCATTTTCAGATATATTTCTCACTTCATTGTATCTTACAATCCCAGGGCACTAATTTCTGAGAGACGAACCGTAAGTTCTCCGCAGACTGGACCATGCACTTTGCTCAATATCCGAACCCACACAAAAGATCATCCTACCTAGGTTGCAGCAACTTCATCTAGATTTTCCTTTGCACCTTCCCATTCCCATTTCTCTGCAATTTGTTTGAGAATAGTTTCTTCTTCTGCTTCTAGTTCTTGCATGTGCTCCTCAAAGGCAGTCACCAATTCCTTGGTGAAGATGTTGTCCTCAGTGGCCTCGCATAGATTCTTGGACTCCGGTAAAGAATAGGTGCCGAACTTAGGAGTTGTGTAGGCTCCAGGAGAGTAGACTTGCCCTCCGGCAGGAAGCCATTCCCTTAAGCTTGCAACCGCTGGGAACTCAATCATGGTCGGGATTGCAAGTGATTCAAGTCCTCTTGCAATGGCCTTTCTCTTGAATCGCCTGTTTACCATGCATCTTTCTTCTTGAGCAACATCATCTTTGGCAATTAACTCATTGCTTGTGCAGGGCTCCAGTGAACTTGGGATCAGTTCTTTGGCTTCTGATCCTGAAGCCAATAATGCGATCAAGTCATCTTTTACAGCTTCATCATTTACAAAAACATCATCTTTTTGTGGTGTTCTATCCACTGTCTTGATGTTGTTCTTGTTCTGAGCGCTGTGCATTGAAGATTCAGGGTGTGGTATTTTCTCTTGGTTCTCTGCGACATTATCATCATGAGAAGAGCTTGTTGACAAAATTCTAGCCAGCAATGCATCATATTCCTCAACCGTATGAAAGCTTCTTGACCGCCCTACGCCTTTGTACTCCCACTCAGATCCATCTCAACTTTTGCCATGGTTCTCAGCATTAGCTGAAGGCATTTCTTCTTCAAAAAATGAATGCCAACTTCGGGACCGTTTGGGAGGTTCAACACTATAGGATTCTGAATCTTCATGGATGAGCTGAGAATTTGCAGGCTTTGCTCGATTTACTTCTGTTCCTTTTTCTGAAACTGCTGAGCAATCACAGTTTCTATCAATCTCGAAAGTAGCTTCGGTTGATCTGGGGCTTACTTTCGACTCTGAATTGATACTTCCACTCCGGAGCCGGTTGGCTACCGTGTTAGCAGTACAAACAAGCGCGAGGAATTGGTCGCTTCCCTTGTTAGAGCTGAACATATCTTCCAGCGCCAGTATGGATTTTCCCGTACTCTGCGAGCTCCGATTCAGCTCTTCTCTGTAGCTAGTTGACCGCGATACTACTTTTGACGAAATGCAGCCCATTCTGATTGAGGTAAGTATCTGCAGAAGTCAAGTTCTTGATGATTGTTATCAGTTCATAACATCTGCACAAAGGATAAGACCTTTGGTTTAATTCCTTGAAATGGGCGAAAAGTCTTGAACTTTTGAATTCGCATTAACCCATTATTTAATTAGCTAGTAGAAGTGCGCAGTGCCTCGCCCTGGAATAATTGTTCTTTTCTTGTTACTTTCGTTTCTATTACATTTGTTTAAGTGCATGTCTTATGGACGCGTGCTTTCTAGCTAACAAGCAATTCAAGCGAAGTGGTTTCGGGAAAAGAAAATGAAGGCAACAAACAATTACTATAAAATTTCCAGAATGGAGTAAGTTAGATTCAAGAATTTGAACAGACAGCCTATTAAAAAATCATCTGCACCACTATAGAAAGACAAACGCTCAGTAAGAACGTGCAGAAACCAACATGAAGTTCCAACTTTAGTTGTTTGGACATTGGAGTTGGCTTTGAACATGGAATAATATACAAAAACGAGGCGGCGAATGTTGTGATCTTGTCAGTCCAATGTCGCTAGTAGTTTTTTGGCAGCACATTGGAGGCCTATTGAATTTTCTGGATTCTTTATGCTTTTTGCCTGAACAAGTACATTTCTTTATTGCCGCTGATAGCGGTGGTTGCTCATTGCTCAATGACATTGGAATATGGAAAACCGGCCCCACGCCTTTTCCACTTTCTAAAGTTTCTAGACAAGGAAAATGGAAGCTCATTTTCCAGGAAACAAGGACTAGACAGAACAGCTCATCTTCAAAATGAACTTCCAGGTCTCTTCAGTTCAGCAAATATCTTGCAAGGGGAGAAACCTTTCAAAGGATTTTCTTTTTTCTCCAATAACAAAAGAACTTTTACTTTTCTTCATCAAAAAGAGAAAATTTGTTCACATCCAATTTTCTAGCTAAGTGAAAACTGAAAAGCGTGAAATCTTAGGGGTTCCAAGGACCTTGTATTCATGGTGCACTCGCAAGTTAAAACTTTGATGATCAAGAGGTCATTGCCTCACCGGCATCAGATCACGCAATTGAACTTTGAAACTTAGAGCGGAAAGAAGAAGTAATTCTTGTCAAAGTTGTTGGACATTTATGTACCAGAAAGAGAACAGTCAGGTCTTGCCTAATTTTTCACACGCATTAATGCAGGAGGTCTCAGGGACGTTGGTTGTATTTGTTGATTTCTGAGTGATGCATGAATATGGAAATAGATTGTCTTGAGACCAAATCTTTTTGCCGGCAAAGAGAAAGCTAGATTCCTAGGAAACAAGAAGCAGATAACTTTTTCAAATGAAACATTCAGGTCCATTTTCTACAGTATGCTAAGTGTGTGTGTGTGAGAGAGAGAGGGAGAGAGATCTTCATGGAAGTCAATACACATGGTGGTGCATGGAAAGAAGGAACAAAAGCAAGATGGATGAATCTTTCAGATGAACGTACCACACAGCCGTTAGTCGAAGCGGAAAGTCTCCGGTTGCTAATGTGCCGGTCGTGGCCAACTTTGGATCGATCAGGGCTTCGGCTTTCAGTTCACAGCAGAGACGTGGACATGGAGGCATACGACCGAGCGAAAGGTGTCAGAGGGAGAAATTTTAGCAGAGCGATAGATCCTAAAGAAATCACGTAGTGTTGCAGCTGTGTGTGAAGGGTGGCAGAAAAGTCAAATGCAGGCCGTGGGAGATGAAAATTGACTCATTATATAACGGACAAGAAAGAATCAAAGTTCAAACTTTGAAATCTTCCAACCAAACACATATGTATTAAAATTAAGTGGGCCTGTAATTATTTTATGTTTATCACATTCACATATGGAAAGTCTATAAGCACTCAAGGCTGTGTGCCCATCAATGGTTGGCACGTTCACTCAGGCCCTTTATCCACATGAGGTCACTGCACTGGCTATGATGTCCATAGCTAGCTCTTTGGCTCAATGACATCATAGAATAAGTTCAACTTTCTGATCTTCTGTGAATTGTTTTGATCTCTCTGAGCCAGGGCGTTTCTGTGGTACATTAAAGTGCAGACATCTCTATTTATGTTTTTTTTTACAAAGGCTTTTATCTTAACATCATCAATCACTTTTACGAAACTTTGCGACAATTTAAGATGTTTTTGTGCTTAATTATGAAGTGGCTAGCACGAGTCACCTAGAGGGGGGTGAATAGGTGATCCTTAACAAAACTTATAAATTTCGCGGAAATGAAATGTAGAACAAAAGAGTCTGAATAAAATTCAGATTAAAGTCAGATCTGAAGAACGAAGTACTGAAATGCAGAACGTAAAATGAGAGATGAGGAAAAGAGAATCTGCACACAGATGTATAGTGGTTCGGCTTATGGCAAGCCTACGTCCACTCTCCCACGCTTACAGCCTACTGGCTGGATTTCACTATGTAATCAAGAGGAATTTACAGACGTTGAGTCTCAGCACTATTGTGTATGATAGGACTCTCTATCTCACACAAATACTCTTTACAAAGTAATCCTCAAGATCTTGATCTTAAGTTCAGAATGACAAGAGAACAGATTGGAGTGAACTCAGACTTTGGACTTGTTGATTCTTGAATCTATCTTCTTCTGCTGCTCATGTTCGCCTTAAATACACCTCCTCATCCACACTAGCCGTTGGACAACTCATAGAGGATCATCTTCCAATCTTCACCTTAGACAGATTTGTAAACTAAGGATTGAGTAGCCGTTGGTTGATAGATTCTGAATCCCACTGATTCTGGTCGCCCATACAAACAGAATCTTGGTTTCCATAAGTAGAGTTTTTGTCCGTTGTAGATCATTCTTGTCTTAGTATTTGATTGTCAATCAATGTGATTAAGTTTGAACAAATCAATACTTTCCTTCTGTGAAAATCCATGCCAGATCACTAGCTGTTATTCTTCGTTCTGGATTTTGCTTCTGAAGAATTACTGCGTCTTCGTCTGCTTCTGGAAATTTCAGCTTCTGCGTCTGCTTCTGAAGAATTTCAGCTTACGCGTCTGCTTCTGGAAATTCCTGAATCTCAGAACTTTAGCTTTCGTGGGTCCTCAAGAACTTATAGAGTATGAATTATTTCTGCGTCTGGAAAATTTCTCAGAACTTAAATAATTCTTCTTAACTTGTAAAATCTGAATAACTTCATTCTTAGCTTCTAGAACATATATTCCTGAAATGATAAGGTTCAGAATAAGCATAAGATTTACAAACATTATGGAAGGTTTTGTCAACTTCAAAATCAATAGGAGTTTTCCTCAACAATCTCCCCCTTTTTGATGGTGACAAAACTTTCCTGCAGATTGAATCAATTTAGAATAAATTTGAAGTGAGCAATCATATTTAGCGCATTAAATCACAGATTGAAAGAATTAAACTCTGTTGTTAAAATCTGTGCTTCATTTCTTCCTTTGTCTATAACCTGCAACAAATCTGCATAAAAATTCTCCCCCTTTTTGTCATCAGCAAAAAGTAGATAATGTATAGCATTGATATAACAAGATAAATAGATAATGTCAAAGTCATTACAGACCAAAGAATATATGATTGAAAAACAGGCTAAAATTGATTTGAAAATTGAAAACAGGCTAAGATTTAGAAGGGGTTCTGATAAGTTGAAAATTGTCCAAAATGGAAACGGCTTCATCAATCCGTGAACTGCATTGAGCAATGGCTTCCTTTAGTTCTGCTTTGTTCACTGTTGCTTGAAGTTGTTCAGAGTTGTTGTTTTCCTCAACGATTTTCTGCAGATTCTGGATTTCCTGTTCCAGTGCAGTTTGTTTGCTTTTGATCTCAAGCAGAAGAGAAAGGATGTTCTGATTGTTGGAAGACTGTTCTTGGACATTTGCTTGATCAGGCTGACCGAACCCTTGGGCTGCTTCTTGTTGAAACTCCCCCTGAACAGGTGCTTGTTCCTCAGAGACATGTTCTGTAAAAGTTGGTTCTGGTACTGGTGCAGAACCATGTTCTGGAACTTCAGCATGACCTGTATGAAAGTGGTCTGCTTCTGCTTCATCATCCTCATCTTGCAGAAGGATTTTTCTCTTTTTATACACTTTCAGCTGGACTGAAGTTTCTTTCTTCTTACTTGCTGCCCCTTTGCTCTGCTCTGTTTTTCTGTTACTTGACTTATCAGAAGGAGTAGCCTTAGAATGAACCGTCTCTTTTCCCTTGATCTTTTCCCTAATATCATCAAACTGTTTCATCTTGGAGAGCATTCTCTCGCCAACAATCATACAGGGAACACTATTTTGCTTCAACTCATCAGGAATTGATATTTGTAGGAACATAAAAATTCGTGAAATCAATGCTCCATAGGGAAGCTGTCCCTTGTCCTTGTGAAGTGTCCTGTACATGTGGAATATGATGATGTGAGGAAGAGAAAAGGGTTGACCTTTCAGTAAAGCCCAGATGAGTTTCATTTTTGATTTAGACAGGTCTGTTTTGGAGGCTGCCTTCGGCTTCAAACAATTGATGATGATTTTGTGCAGAATGATTGATCTCCTGGATAAGTCATAGTATGTGGTATGCCTTTTAGGTTCCAAAGCAAAAGTGGAATCTTCAGAAGCTACCCTGGAAGCTTCTTCATAACTTACCTCCAACGGAATAAATTTTGACTGTCTTGTCCCCATTATTCTTGCTAACAAATCACTCTTAATATCGAATTTCTTGTCACCGATTGTAAACTGAAGCCAGTTGGGCGACAAGATTGAGAGATTAGAGTAAAAATAAGCTGTTAGTTCAGAATAAACTTCCGCAGACTGAAGGCAGAACTCATAGATTCCTTGCTTTTCGAACTTGCGTTTAACACAAAATCCAGCATTCTCTAAGTAGGCAAAATCAACAGTCCTGTGATTCATAACACCACGAGCAAGTAAATGCTGATAACATGTGTGATGTTCAGGACTTCTAAACAATCTTCCTGTTCCTGGCATTCTAGAGGCAATCCCCAGTTTCTTCTCAAAAAACTCGAACAGACGAGCGTCATCCTCTGGAACGACAAATTTCGAGGAAGATTTAGGGCTTACCACTGGCGTTTGTACAGACGGAGTGGATGGTTCTCCGACCTTTTCTTTCCCTTTCTGGGAGCGATGCGAGGAAGGAGTTGTGGTAGCAAGGGTTGGATCAGACCCAGCATAAAGTTTGGAATACTCTTGAACTAGATGAGTTTCCGACCGAAAGTGATTATCTTTAAGACATTTGAGAAGAGTATCAGCAGCAGCATTACCTCTCTTCAGTCTTTGATAATTCTGCCATAAGAGCTTGATGTTTTTGAAGTGAAAATCTCTGTCACCCTCTGGTTTGTAAGAAGACGACCGAGGCGGGGGTGTAACATGAGCAGATTCTTCGAGATGTTCCGACTCTGTATCTGATACTTCCATAAACTCTGGCGGAGCAGAAGATTTTGACTCTTGATTCAAGATACGTGATGATCTTCGCTTGAAAGGCATTCTGAAGTCTTTTTGATCGAAAAGTTTTGAACTTTGGAGAAGGAAGATGAAGAGGGTTTCTGAAAGTCGAAAAAGGTTTGAGCCGAAAAGTGTACTGACGAGGGTTTTTGGAAAAAGACGATAAGGGATATATAAACGAGAAAGACGAGTCTTGGGAAATAAGAGGTTATTTTTAGAAGGTAAGAAATAACCTTAAGGTAAATAGAAAGAAAATATATTTTCTGAAGCAAAAAGATCAGATAATATTCTAAGCTCAATTAATTAGATAAGATTAGATACGTACCTGATTGACTTCCAAATATAACAAATGTGTGAATATCCTGCCAAAAATATTCCCGCCAAGATTTAAACTATGTACGTACCGTTCTTGAGAGTCTGAAGAAAGTTCAGATCGAAACTACTTGAGTTTGAAGAATGTTCCTGTCTGTCAAAATACTTCAAGAGGGATAAGAAATACACAGTTTATTTCTAATAAATTCGAAAGATGATTTATCAAGGGGTTTTGTGAATATATCAGCTAATTGATTCTTAGAATCAATAAATTGAATATTCACATCACCATTTTGCACATGGTCTCTAATAAAATGATGTTTAATCTCAATATGCTTGGCCCGAGAGTGAAGAATGGGATTCTTAGTGAGATTGATAGCACTGGTATTGTCACATCTGATTGCAACATTTGAGTCTTCAACAGCAAAATCTTGCAACTGCTGCTCCATTCACAGAATCTGTGCACAGCAACTACCAAAGGCTACGTATTCTGCTTCTGCTGTTGATAGTGCGACTGTATTCTGCTTCTTTGAATACCAGGATACTAACATATTCCCAAGCAGTTGGCATGTACCTGTAGTACTTTTCCTGTCCACTTTACATCCAGCCAAGTCAGTATCTGAATAACCAGTAAGAGTAAAATCTGAATCTTTAGAATACCAAAGACCTAGCATTGGATAAGTTCCAATGTATTTGATTATCTTTTTTACTGCAGAAAGATGCGATTCCTTTGGATCTGACTGAAATCTCGCACACATGCAGACGCTAAAAAGTATGTCAGGTCTAGATGCAGTAAGATATAATAGAGAACCTATCATGCTTCTATATACCTTCTGATCAACCTTTTTACCATTCACATCTTTGTCTAGCTTGGATGAATGAGGCATTGGAGTGTCTGTTTTCTTGCAATTCTGCAGACCAAACTTCTTGACAATCTCCTTGGCATATTTTTCTTGACAAATGAAAGAACCATCTTTCATTTGTTTCACTTGTAAGCCAAGAAAGAATGTTAGTTCTCCCATCATGCTCATCTCGAACTCGTTCTGCATATTTTTAGAGAATTCCTTGCAAAGTAATTCATTAGAAGATCCAAAAATAATATCATCAACATAGATTTGAACAAGTAGAAAATCCTTACCCTTTTTCTTAACAAAAAGAGTAGTATCTACCTTACCTTTTGTGAAATCATTTTGGAGAAGGAAATTACTTAACCTTTCATACCATGCTCTGGGTGCCTGCTTCAGACCGTAAAGAGCCTTTTTGAGTCTGTAAACATGATCTATCTTCCTTGGTTCTTCAAAACCAGGTGGTTGATCCACATATACTTCTTCTTTAATATATCCGTTTAGAAATGCACTTTTCACGTCCATCTGAAACAGTTTAAAGTTATGGAAACAAGCATAAGCTAGTAATAGCCGTATGGCTTCTAACCTTGCAACTGGTGCATATGTTTCATCATAATCAATGCCTTCTTCTTGAGAGTAGCCTTTTGCAACCAGTCTTGCCTTGTTTCTTGTGACCTTTCCTTTGTCGTTCAGTTTGTTTCTGAACACCCATTTTGTTCCAATTACTGGACGATTTTTGGGTCTTGGCACAAGCTCCCATACTTCATTTATCCTGAACTGCTGAAGTTCCTCTTGCATAGCTTCTATCCAGCTTTCATCTGTTAAGGCTTCTCCAACCTCTTTTGGTTCTATTTCAGATATCAATGCCAAGTTGTTGATGATCTCCTTCTGTTTGGATCTGGTCTTTATACCATCTTCTATTTCTCCAATGATGAGATCTTTCGGATGACTGGACTTATGTTTCCAGTTTTTGTCAAAACGTTCCTTCTGAATATCTGCAGACTCTAGATTTTCTGGTTGAGTCTGTATATTGTCTTCTTTTCCTTATTCTACAGAATCTTCGATCTTTTGAGATTCTAGATGACCTTCTGAAGATACTTGAATATAGGGAAGTGATTCAGATTCATCTTTGTGAGTTTGAACATTTTCTTCAAACCTTACATTCATTGTCTCTTCTACAGTCTGAGAATTCTTGTTGAATACTCTGTATGCTTTGCTTGAAGAGGAATATCCGAGTAAGATACCTTCATCTGCTCTATCATCAAACTTACCAGGGCGATCATTCGAGTTTTTGAGAATAAAGCATTTACAACCAAACACTCGAAAATATGAAATACTAGGCTTTCTGCCTTTGAAAAGTTCATAGGGGGTTTTCTCAAGAATGGGTCTGAGAAAGACTCTGTTAATAATGTAACATGCTGTAAAAACTGCATCTGCCCAAAAATGAAAAGGAATCCTGCTTTCAATCAACAATGTTCTTGCCATTTCTTGCAAAGAACGATTTTTCCTTTCCACAACACCATTTTGTTCTGGTATGTATGGAGTAGAAAAATTATGTTGAAAGCCATTTTCCTCACAAAAGTCTGAAAAATTTTGATTTTCAAATTCTCCCCCATGATCAGTTTTAATGCAGGAAATGGTATAGCCTTTTTCATTTTGAATTCTTTTTGCAAATTTTGAGAAATATGAAAATGCCTCATTTTTATGTACAAGAAAGAACACCCATGTAAATCTAGTAAAGTCATCAACAATAACTAAACAATATCTCTTACCACCAATACTTTGTGTTCTTGTTGGTCCAAAAAGATCCATATGGAGAAGCTGCAAAGCACAATCAGTTGAAACATGATGTATTGATTTGAAAGAACTTCTTACTTGTTTTCCTAGCATGCAAGCATTGCATAAGTCTGTCTTTCTGTATTTCAAATCTGGCAAACCTCGAACCAGTTTCTTGTTAGAGATTTTTGAGATCTGTTTCATGCTGATGTGTCCCAACCTTCTGTGCCAAAGATCTTCATCCTCTTTGATTGAAATCAAGCAGTGATTGGAGTTTGGATTAATATCCAGAAGATAGATATTGCCATGTCTTCTTCCTGTGAATGTTTGAGAAGAATCATTGCTTGTTCCTGAGCATGTATCTTCTTGAAAGTTGATTCTGAATCCTGTATCACAAAGCTGGCTTATGCTGATCAAATTGTAGTTGAGTCCTTTTACCAACGACACGTCATTGATTCTTAGTCCTCCAATATCAACTGTTCCTTTGCCGATTATTTGTCCTTTAGTATTTCCTCCAAAGGAAACTTTTCCACCCTTCAGACTTTGCAGATCAGCAAATATGCTTGGATCTCCTGTCATATGCCTGGAGCATCCACTGTCTAGATACCACTTTCTTTTTCTTTTAGTGGTGATCTGCAAGATTCACAACAACTCAAGTTTTCTTTGGTACCCAAATTTGTTTGGGTCCATGAATATTAGTATAGGCTGTCTTAATAAAATCCCTTCGAACAGGTCTCCAGACCTTAGGACATTCATTCTCAAAATGTTGTGGATCTCCACATTTTGAGCACTTGAGTGCACTCCGGCCAACAGGTTTTACAAAATTCCTTTTGAAATGGTTTTTGTAAACTTGTCTAGGAGGTCTTTGTCTTAATCTCTCCTTGACTTTTGGAAAATCGATTAAGCTATCACTTTCCTTTACAAATCCAAGACCAGATTTGTTATAGTAAGGAATTTGAATGGAAAGGATATGCTTCAAGGTTTCTGAACCTTTTGAAAAATTTGAAGTAATTTTTGAAATTTCATTTTTCAAAACATCATTTTCTTTGGAAAGAAAATCTCGACTTTCCTTGATTTGATGAAACTCTTTTTGGAGAAAATCGATCCTTTCTTTTTGATAAACATCCTGTTGCCGTAGTGAAGAATTTTCCTTTTTCAAAGAAGAGATTCTTTTAAGAGCAGTCTTGAATTCAAAGCACAATTCATCAATATAGTTTGACACTTCGATAGACATTTCAGAAGGTTTTACCTCAATTTCCACTCTAGGATCAGAATCTGAATCTGAGTCTGAATCTGACTTTGCCATCAGACAGACATCTTCATCACTATCTTCACATTCTGTGTCACTCCAAGTTTCTGCCTTTAAGGCCTTCTTAGCTTTCTCGAATTTGGTCTTCTTTTTCAGAAGTGGACAGTTTGGCTTGATGTGTCCACGTTTCCTACAGTGAAAGCAAATTATCTCCTTCGTACTCTGTGTTTCATCGATGGATCTCTTGTCTTCAAAAGGCTTCTTTCCTTTGAGGTCTCTTCCTCTGATTTTCATTTTCTTGTACTTCTTTATGAAGAGAGCCAATTCTTCATCGTCAACATCTACATCTTCTGCATCAGAATCAACGTTAGTTTTCAAAGCAATTGACTTGTTACCTCTGGATATGTTTTGCTCATTTCGTTTCTCAGTTTCATATGATTGAAGAGTTCCAATCAATTCATTCACTGATAGAGGTTTGATCCTTTGTGTCTCACGAAGTGATGTTTTGATGTTGTCCCACTGTTCTGTCAGTCCTCTCAGAAGTTTGTTTACTTTCAGTGCATCTGGGATTGGCTGTTCTTGATAAGCAAGACCGTTTACTATGTCAGCGAACCTGTCATAAAAATCAGCAATTAGTTCTCCAGGCTTCATTTTGAAAGATTCATATTGGCCAAGCAAAATATTGATCTGAGTTTCCTTGGCTCGATCTGTTCCTTCGTACGTAACATAAAGAGTATCCCAGATTTCTTTTGCAGATTCACAAGCAGCAATTTTCTTATACTCAATAGGAGATAATCCACAATAAAGAGAATAAATTGCTTTAGAATCTAAGGTCTCTCTTTTAGCTATCTCGGTTTGAGATAGAGGAGGATCTGCTGGCTTGCTTGCATCTGCCTTTTCTTTTGAGTCTGAAGACTTTGGATTGACTCCACTGATAATCACATCCCATTGCATGTGATCGATTGATTTGATGAATGCCTTCATCTTGTTTTTCCAGATGCTATATTCTTTGCCATCGAAGAATGGTGGTCTGTTGTTACTCTGTCCTTCAATGAGCCCTGGAGCACCATAGCTAGCCATATAGATCGTTAGCTCAGAAGTAAAACACTTCAGTAAAATGAGCAACCTGCTCTGATACCAATTGAAGTGGCTAGCACGAGTCACCTAGAGGGGGGTGAATAGGTGATCCTTAACAAAACTTATAAATTTCGCGGAAATGAAATGTAGAACAAAAGAGTCTGAATAAAATTCAGATTAAAGTCAGATCTGAAGAACGAAGTACTGAAATGCAGAACGTAAAATGAGAGATGAGGAAAAGAGAATCTGCACACAGATGTATAGTGGTTCGGCTTATGGCAAGCCTACGTCCACTCTCCCACGCTTACAGCCTACTGGCTGGATTTCACTATGTAATCAAGAGGAATTTACAGACGTTGAGTCTCAGCACTATTGTGTATGATAGGACTCTCTATCTCACACAAATACTCTTTACAAAGTAATCCTCAAGATCTTGATCTTAAGTTCAGAATGACAAGAGAACAGATTGGAGTGAACTTAGACTTTGGACTTGTTGATTCTTGAATCTATCTTCTTATGCTGCTCATGTTCGCCTTAAATACACCTCCTCATCCACACTAGCCGTTGGACAACTCATAGAGGATCATCTTCCAATCTTCACCTTGGACAGATTTGTAAACTAAGGATTGAGTAGCCGTTGGTTGATAGATTCTGAATCCCACTGATTCTGGTCGCCCATACAAACAGAATCTTGGTTTCCATAAGTAGAGTTTTTGTCCGTTGTAGATCATTTTTGTCTTAGTATTTGATTGTCAATCAATGTGATTAAGTTTGAACAAATCAATACTTTCCTTCTGTGAAAATCCATGCCAGATCACTAGCTGTTATTCTTCGTTCTGGATTTTGCTTCTGAAGAATTACTGCGTCTTCGTCTGCTTCTGGAAATTTCAGCTTCTGCGTCTGCTTCTGAAGAATTTCAGCTTACGCGTCTGCTTCTGGAAATTCCTAAATCTCAGAACTTTAGCTTTCGTGGGTCCTCAAGAACTTATAGAGTCTGAATTATTTCTGCGTCTGGAAAATTTCTCAGAACTTAAATAATTCTTCTTAACTTGTAAAATCTGAATAACTTCATTCTTAGCTTCCAGAACATATATTCCTGAAATGATAAGGTTCAGAATAAGCATCAGATTTACAAACATTATGGAAGGTTTTGTCAACTTCAAAATCAATAGGAGTTTTCCTCAACAAATTACGACTACGCATTGTTTAACTCTAAGATAAATTTTTATATTAACATTTGAAAATGTTTAAATTTTGACTTTATCCATTATTAATATTTGTAAATAAAATATAGGAGTGCCAAGATGGCATGTAAATAATCAATAAGGTTATTGAAACACGTGGCAATACAATACCATGGTCATCTTGCGTGACCAGCACAAAGATAAAGAGAAGTGTCACATGGTGAGCACAAGAGCAAACACTCTCTAAGTTTTGACTTTACCTATACATAATATATAATAGATTCTTAGTTTTCTACTTGTGAGTTGTCGATTTTCAAACGAACCAGTAGATGAGGCTAAGAACTACATGTTTGGCCTCTGTTTTGTTCAATCATCGATTTTCATTTGATGCAAGTTTATGAAAAGAATTTGCTGTCCGGGCATTCGAATCAACGGAATTACGTTGATTTAATGGTCACAGTTTGCACGGCATGGTTTGTATTGTGTACGAAACCCATTTTCAGTGAATTGAAAGTTAATCAAGAACTGAAATGTAAACTCTTTTATCAAATTCTGTGACATAAACAGATCTTGTAAGGTAACAATTCTAGAGACCTTGCGAATGTACTTCACCAAAATCCTACTTGTCAATATATAAAGGCTTCTTCTATTTGCTTTCAGATGATTGACAGATAACCAAATGCATTTGTTTTTTTATATCTCCATAGATATAGATACTATCACATCAAAGCAAATGAGGGATACCCAGGCCGTAGATCCAGATGTAGCTACTGCAAATTTTCACTGATATGTGGCTTCTTTACTTTGCTTCAGATAATCAAATCATATATGTACATGATGAAGAAACGTTTGATATTGCCAGCAGTGTTACTTTCCTATAGTTCACAACTTCAAGAAAACAAACATTATTTTGCCCCCAAACCCGGCGTATTTCATCACATCCTTATGTATGAATAATTGCGTACTTCTTGACGTTCGACAAGTGAAAAGCGCTGCCGATCATTGGCAGCCACCTGCAGCGAACCCAATCCTGGCATTGGTGACATCGTAGGCAACCTTAAACGTCTTTTGCTGATGATTCCCAATGACAGCGATTTCATTGCCTCCAGAGCCGCTTGCAAAGGCCAAGCAAGTAGTGCCCTTCCCGACATCTATGAGAATGTTTGCAGGTGTCAGAGCAAGATCGGCACCGCCTTGGAATACAAGCCGCATCTGTGGAACGGACATAGTCTTCAAGCTTCCTTTGAAACAGGTGTCCAATATTGAATAGCTCGGCGCCTTAGCGTACTTTCTCGACATGATCTTGACGAAAGCCTGTTTGAGTGCAGCATAGACCGAACTAGGCAGGCGTGAGATGACCGTTCCTGAGTCGATGATGGTCGGGACTCTATACTGAGTAGCCGCGACTGCTAAAGGCTTTCCTGCTAGTGAAATTGCGCCCAATCGCAAGAAGTATAAGCTCTTTTCTCTGGATTCGGTTATCATGGGAGTGAACCTGAAGGCTGATGCCGCTAGTGAAGCCCTCCCAAGAGAGAGGAAGCCTCTGGCAGTGGAGGTTTCCGTTGGAAGACAATAGGAGAAGGCATTTCCATAATTGGAAGATAACTGAGAAATCATGGAGAGACTTTGGCGGGCCAGGCCTACAATACCGGCTGCCCTCCCGAACAGCCCTTCGTTGTCCTGGCCACACCCATAAAGGAAACTAGGCAAAGTCTCGGAGGGGGACAAGCTAAGCGAGTCCTGGCTCAAGTATCCAATCGAGTAGGATGAATCGCCGTAGCTCGCTGTGTACACGCACTTGCCTGTTCTAAACTCGCACAAGGGGTCGTTCAGAGTGGCCTCCTTGAGTGATGAGCACTGAGAGGTCGAGCACGGCAGGGATTTGTAAGTCCTGGAAGTGGAGGGGTTGTACAGAGGGTCGACTTGGGCATGGCAGTATATTACACATGGCTGGCACTGGAGCCAAGAAAGAGAGCTGCCGGTGTCGAGAAGCATGGTATAAAACTTGGCAGGCATGCCGAGGCCTATCTTGACGTAATAATTGCCCGACCCGACAGACAAGCCGGAGTTCACAGGGATGATTACTGATTCGGGGCCTAATATTTCTGTGGATTGGTTCAAGATGATGCTAGGTTTGCTCGCCTTTGCGCTAGTAATTCGGTATCTGAGAGCCTTGATGCGATTTTCATCGCGAGCAAGAACATGGGCGAAAGGCTCTGGAGATTTGTTCCCGAGGGAAGAGTTGGAGCCATCAACATGGTACAGATCCAGATAAATGGCTGCCTCATCTCCTGCAGTAAAAGAAATGTCAAAAACCAGATCAAGTATATGCATAATAAGCCACACTAAGTCTATATATGCCTTAAAAGGCCTAATGTATTGGTGATCAAGTGCATAAATTATAGTCTCAAGTCATTAATCTGTCCTAAAAACTCTTTACAAGAGAATCATACTCAGTGCACATAATGCTTTAGAAGCTTTTGAAGTGAGGCAGAACAGATTATTCAATTCTAATGGACTAGTTTTAACTTTTTCGATATTTACTGATCCCCTTGGATTCGAAGCACAAGAATTCGATATAAGATCCAGTTGGGTGCTCTGACAAGTACAAAGTTCTTTTTTCATCGAAAGCTAATGGTGTGAAAGAAAAAGAGAAGGAACGCTAGAGAAAGGACATGCCTTTGAAATCTGCTAGTGAAGCAGCTCTTGCTAGCAGTAGACAGCAAATCAAGAACAGAAGAGAACCCATCTTCATATTCCTCAGAATAAATCCAAATTAACTACGAGCTTCCTCTAACCCTTTGAAGAAGCCAAAATCAAAGGACCTGCAACGAACACACAAGTAAGCAAATTTCGTTACCCAAAAAGGATGTGCACAAATATGAAGAAGGTGAGGGCAAGCCAATGAGCCTTGTTAAAATTAGGAATCTATAAATGCCGTCACATTCCTCCAACTCCAAACCATTACCGCCATTAAGTTGACGATGTCAATTTCACTTCTTGTGACGTTCTCAGACAAGCACCTCTTTCTTGTTTGCTCCTCCTTTTTATTTCTCCCTTTTCTAAATCACCACGCGGGCAATCACATCTCGACCGTCATTGGAGGGAAACAAAGTCTCAATACTTCAGCTCAATTATGAAGGGGTGAATTCCGCTATCTGTTGTTTTTCATATTACTCATGCAACCCTACGTGCTTACCCCACCAAAAACATAAGGACGAAAAGATATTGCTTGGTAAAGCTCTAATTTCATGGAAAGTTATGACCAGGCAACAAAAACAGGTGAAGTACATGATGATAGTCTAAAACCATACTACCAAATATAAAGTTCTCCTTTTAAGTCACAATCATGATTAGATTCTGCATAATGTAAGTTATCAAATCTTGAATAGAGTACACTAGTGGGCTTGGAAAGAAGCTTAGCTTAGTTTTCCAGGAGATCAAAGATACGAGGGCCTACTATTAACAGCTATGATTGGGACCTGAGAGCTTTAGCAGGGTTGTTGATTTTGGCTAGAAGACGGTATGGTGTCATCACCAGATAAAGTCTCAAACCATGCCTCAGAAATAGAAAAAAATGGAAAAGAAAATAATAGTAGGCTTAATCAATTGGTAATAAGATGGGAAAGAGTCAAAAACAAGGTACGTGTCAATAATCAGGGCCAAATCCAAAATTATTCAAATGGTTGGTCCGGGTTCTACTCATTCTTGGACCACAGAGATCACCTTCACATGACAAAACAAGAGAATGGATGCTTACCATGCATCTTTATACGATTGTGGACATATAACTATAGACATATCTTGACGAGCCCTCCATAATAAAGGAGAGACAATGACAAATGAAACGTCTTTGTATACAGCATGTTCAAGGAAAGAGGAAATAAAAATCATTAAACGTGCAGCTAGAAGCTTAGAACCAACTCTAACAAATGGTAGAGATGAATACTTTCGTGAATGTTATTGAGAAGTTAAAAAGTTGTCGGCAGGGACCATGCTTAACTAAATTGCCTTTATCGCCTCCGTTTGCGTTCATGCATCAATTCAAGGGGTGACCCACGGCTTGGCCAACAATGTTTCCGCTTCGAGGACACCATCCGATTCCATTGGGATTCCGTGTAAAAGGAAAGGATGCAGGGCGTCATTCGAGCAGTATCTCCTTCATTGCTACGTTAATGTTTCAGCTTCTGTGTGATGTCCCAGACATGTGGTTGCAAGATGTTGATAGGTATCGACCGAGGCAAATACATCTAGCTTTATCAGCCATTCAATTCTGGACGACAGCATCGAGGGGAGCATCCAAACTCGAGATCGAGACAATGCCCAATCAAAGTCCTAATTTGAATCTTCTACACCAACTATGCAGAGAAGTAAAGAAGGTGTGCACATCTGCGTGATGCGCCCTGTTCATGATCTTGGGTTCGTGACTCCTGCCCGAACGAGCTGTTGAACTTACCGGACAATGACGATAAGGTATATATGGTGCATCCAATTAAGTGGCTCAGAGAATAAACATTGCACTTAAAGATGCATCAAAGATACAAAAAACCACAAATCTGATAATGATGATCCAGTTCTCTGCTGATCAAATCAGCCAAATAAAGCTAAATTGCAAGTCTAATTGGCACAGGGGACTAAGCCCATATTTTGATACAAAAACGCTGAGAAATAGGAAATTTGATAAACATATGACCGTCAATTCACCGTCGAAAAGCATTTCCTTCACCTGTTTCAGACCTGCCCTGTGAGTAATATGTCCTGCGACGCACGCTTTCCTCAATGGTCAAGTTACCACCCTTTTCGGCACCGTATACGCTTTTCTGAACAGCATGCAAGAAGTTCCTGCCCTGAGAAGGCACATCGCGCTTAGACTCCTGTGCATCGTCTTCATCAGCTCTCTTCAAGCGCTTCCACCTCTGCTCTTCATGCAGCTCAGCATCCATTTGCATCTCTCGCAGCCTAGCAAGTCTCTCTTCTTCTGAAAGTTTAGGAGCAGCATTCCGCCGCTTATATTGCGATTCATTCCTACCTTCTCCTTGGAAGGTATCCCTACGGTGTCGGCTTGCATCGACAGAGCTTCTACTTTCCCTCCTAGAAGCATCACGATTTGATCGGCTTTGAAGATCATTATTTTTGTGGTGTGAGTTCTTGTTGGGATCGCGAGTATCATCCTTCCCATGTTTTACACCTTTGGAGCCATCTGATGACCGCTCATGTTTAGAGTTGTCGAGTCGATGTTTCTTCAAAGATTCTCTCCCACGTAAATCATCTTCTGAATCTGATTGTGCTTTTCTGTGGCGCCCATCACAGTCTGAGCTTTGGTTAGTACTCTTTCTCTTTGCCTTTCTGTCATCATGGGAAGCATCATCGGAATCCACTGGCTCAGATGACGATGAACGTTTCTCACGTTTTGAACTATGGTGCCGATGTTTCTTCCGAGATTCCTTCTTGTCACGATCCTTATCAGGATTCTTCTCCATAACCTACAAAGGAAGGCGAATACAAAAGGATGAGAACCAACAACATAAACAGAGACTGTGGTCAGCTAAATAGATTACTCTTATTCACAGTGCTTTAATTAGTGACAATAAACTTCTTTCAAAGAGATGGTGAGACTGAGGAACAAGAAAAGAAAATTTGTACAGAGAAGTATGGTTTGAGGAAAATATTAATCTCAGCCTTGTGTCAATAGTTTTCCAGAGGAGGTCAAAAGCACTATATATAAGTAAACAAAAAGTAATATCTCTTGTGCTCAGACTCATCTCAAATAAATAATTATATGTAGAAATGAATCCAAACATGAGGCACTGCTTCTAATTGTAGAACTCTTCCTCTGAAGACCAACATTGACATACCATCCTCCGTACACTAATATATCTTCTATAAAGGGACATCCTGCACTAATCCAGAGTCGACACCTATGCAATCTACAAAAGACATCTCTCTCAGAAACAGATTCTTGACTCTCATTACAACGACATAGCCCTAGGCTATAACACACATAGGAAGCTGTCGGAATCTTTATTAAAACAACTTTTTAACTTTTAACCCATCCTATTATTGCAACCAACTTAGTGAAAAGCCAACCTGGGCCTTTCTGCATTTGCAAGACTAATTGGATACAACAACCGTCAAGAGTACCCAATCAAACATTCTCTGCAAGGGTCAAGGGTCCATACTTATATTACAATTATTTATGCAACATGGAGATGTCTAACCGTAGAGACATAGCCGTAATGTCTAATAAAAGAATTTCCTTGTCCACAACATCTGGATCTCTCTCTCTCTCTCTCTCTCTCTATGGCCAAAAGATCTTCCAAATAATGCAGTCATATAACAGCTAATTATTTGATCCATGCGCTTTGACTTTGATATAACATTTTTTTCTTGATATTGAGTAAGAGACCACTTACATGGAATTGTCATAATAGAGTTGAACGTAGCCAAGCATTATATTTAGCATAACAGTCAAATATTACTACACCATAATACACGTCATATCAATCTCATTTCAAATAGAGGCCAAGCTTCATTAACATTTTAACATAAGAAACTGCAGAATATTAAGTCAAAAAATTTTTTTGAGCAAAATAGCGCAGATACTACATCTAAAGTTTCAACTCTCTCTCAGATTTTGCTCTGACTGTAAAGAAAACTCCCAGACGTTTTCTTTCACAAGAGGCCCTTAGAATACAATCGAGATATCAAATTCTCTCTATTCCAGCATTTTCGTCTCCCAATACCTTAATAGCGTCCACGTCAGCTCAGTCTCCAGAAACCCACTTGACCAAGCATGAGTGAAAAATTAACTCAAATGACTGGCACTATAACAAAGAATGACTAATCCTTCAACAGACAACAATGAGAATTGTGACGTTACTCTTCCAACATCTTCCATCCCGCACAATTGCCTCTCAACAACCATCAGCAGCAACACGTCATGCAATGCTCTGATTCCTGACATTTTATTAACTCAGGCATTCAAGCAACTGTAGTCCACTGTTCCTCAAGTGGAAAACTTGCCTCATCCATTAAAAACCAGATTCCAGGCGCATGCGCTTTCTTCTGCGCACCATAGTGCAAATATCTGTTTTTCGTGAATCGCCATTAAAATTCTATATGCTTGGGAGCACGAAAACATTTCTAGTGTTTAAAATACGTTCCACTTCATGTAGATAATAACGGCATCAAAATAAAACTAACAACTAAGAAATAAAGAAGCAAAGCGCAGGACTCACCGATTTGCGAATCATGGCCATTTGCACCGGGTTATTCTTGACTCGAGCGAGTGCCTCCTGCTCTCGCTGCCGAATCAAAAGCAGAGGATCCGAATGAAGCTTCCTCCATGTATCATTCGCCGAGTACGGCTTCTCCTCAGAAAGAGCCCCTGGATTAGCCGATGCCGACCCCGACCCCGACCCCGACGCCGACGCAGCCGAAGACGACCCCGCCTCATTAGGTTTATCGAGGGCTTTGAACGCGACACCTTCGGAGCTTCCCTTCCCAACGGCCAACCCAGAATCGTACAGGAACTCCAATCTCTCTTGCCTCCTACACACAAATTAACCGTGTGACGAAATTTCAAGAGCTCAATCTATGGATGAACAACCTCACTCTAAGCTTTCTCACTTCCTACAAATAATCAGACATCGATCGACCGATCGAAACCCTAAGCACGCGCAAACGGGAATCGCTGGAGACGCAAAAAAAAACTAGGGCAAAATGCGCGCTCAACGTCCCTCGCTTCCTCGAAGCACGAGAGGAGTTCGCAAAACCTTCTCGACCCTTTCCTTTCATTCAGGGATCGAAACCGGGAGAGCCAGGGAGCCGGAATCAATCCGATCGATTAGAAGAGGACGATGGGGGCAATAATCACGAACGGGGCAAAGGAAAGGAGAGGGAAGGGAAGGGGAGGGAGAGGAGCTGGGGGCAGAACGTACGGGAGGATGCCGGCCTGCTGCTGGAGGAGGCGGAACTCGTCGCGGTCGCGCTCCTCCTGGATCTGCTTGCGGAGCTCCTCCAACTTCTTCTGCTCGGCGCCGTGCTTCTGCTCCGCCTTCCACACGTTCTCTATGTTCCTCAGGCTCCCCGTGTGCCATCCCTTCTTGTTCAAGAACTTTAGCGCCATCCCCCTCCCTCGCTCTGCCGCGATTCGATCGAAATCCGAAGCAAGAGACGAAGACGATGAAGACGATGACGAAGACGATGCGTTGGGATTGCTGTGGCTTCCTCCGACCTTCGAAGAAGAAGCAGAGAGAGAAGAGAGATAGACTGCCCTTTGCTTTCGGATTTTCGAGTTATTTATATTGTTAGCCTTTTACGTAATTTAAATTTTTTTTTTTTTGGTTTTTAGCTTGTAATTGTAATAATTTGTCATTAGTATTTTATATAACTTCAATTTGGCTATATTTGTATTATTTTTTTTTCTAATCGAAATATTTCTTATACGGCAAGCACGTTCTCTGGACATTTCATTGAAAAAAAGCTATGCTCACTTGTTAATAGATAAAGGGGGAAATGACTTTTCGGTTCTACCGGTTGACTTTGGTTAGTAAGGTAAGAAATCTCACCGTGACACGTTTACTCAAAATTAATTTTCATTTCACTAAAATATTCAAACTGCTACCTTTACAACATGTTTACACACTCAAACCAATACCCCGACTTGGATATGACATTCCATCTAGAATGTCGTTTAATTGCATACGTGGCAACAAACGCAACGTGTAAAATGACAAATCCGACGTGAAAATTTCATGTGTGTTAACAAAGGATAGATGTGTGCCCTGGGTATAGTTTTGTATAGATGTATCGCAACGCCATGAAATTTCTTTTGAGATAGAAACCAGTTTAGATAAATGTGTTATGATATACCAATTTAAAATTTTTAATGGAATTAACCTGTTAACTTTCCCTTTTCTTTTCTACGGGGGAAAACGAATCTTTCCAAATTAGAATTTTAATTGCTATTTGATAAAGGAAACTCAAACACTAGCTTAGCACAAATTATCTACATAGAAAGCAAAATAATCGTTACGTATCAATTCATACGTTTGATTCTGAGGGACAAATACATATGAATTATGTTTTAAATTAAACTATGTGAGAATATTTTGAAATAAATACATATTATATATAAGCAATCTCGAGATCAATACATGAATTTAATAACAGATACAGGCTCAAGACAGGAGTGCTTTTGGGAGAGTTTTGGGGAAATGACCTTGCATCTACACTTGTGGCAATGCAAGCAAACACAGATACATCCCAGAATCATATCAATATACCACAGCAGTAATCTTCACAACTTGATTAAGATCAAGATAGCAATGATCAAGAATGGAAGTAGAGAAACAAAGTCTACCACCTAAACACACAGGAGGTCACTCTTTATCCATGGTTTTGAATTTTTGGTTGAGATCGAGGAAGTTCGCGATGCCAGAAATTGAAATATGCACAAAACGATACCGTCGATTGTAGAAGGTCTACGGTAATAGATTCTATCTACGATGAACTAAATGTATAGTGCGATGAATTTGGTGGGAAAATATAAGATTTTTCTTCATCAGCTATAGAAGCTCCACTAAACAGTAGATGCTTCTTCGTCTTGACGTCCGCAGTCATGTAAACGGCATGTGCTAGACGTTAGGAAGTCGCGGAGGTAACAGTAATAATCGTGTAGCTGCCGTTCATCCTTCCGGCCACTATTAGGGTGAGAGGTACCGCAAATCTAACACACATACAAGCTTTGGCCAACTTATATCAATGTCGGAAGCCCCCTCTCTGGGAACTTGGCATGGGTTCATCTGCACCAGGATCCAAAAATTAGCAATTTGTAACATTGTGATTTGCAGCTATCTTGATATTCAATAGTAAGAATCATAGATGAGCAAGAACTGCAAGTGTATCGGAACTTGGAAGAAAGATTCCCAGGAAAGATCCATCGTCCTGGACCACACACTGCTACATACACATCAGTTTGTTTTTGTCAATTATCGCAGCTATAAAATTACAAGTCAGTTCAGCATCTAAGTGTAAATGGCACCCAGTTTGAACCAAAACTATATATCAGGACCATGGTGGCATTCATTCATCAATTAAAGCTACATACTTTTGGTTGCCTGGTCCATACGTGTAAGACAAGCGACTGCAGTATACATACTCCAAAAGAACAAGCTGTATGTGTCGGTATGAAATGGAAGACCCAACCAGTTGGATAACCAGTCCAAGCAGAGGCAACATATTCTCATATACATAGGCACTACTCGTTAGCTCTCTTACTTTATCCAACAATAATAGTCCTATCATTTAAAATATGCAACGAGGTCTAAATCTATTTGAGACTTCGCATGCCACTAATTCTCAATGCACCTACTCAAGACAATGGAAAGGAAGAATAATAATCAAAGAGGAATTTGCCAAGCTAACTAACCAAAATCGTCGTCTTCATCCCCATTTTGACTAGTAAAGAATGGAGTGAGATAATTCTTGTCCAGTGCTGTAAATGATGCAGCGCTGCAAAGAAAGTGAACCCATGATGAGTCCAACTAGCAAGCAAAACCAAAACCTCATTATGATGAAATGATGGAAGACCTGTTTCTCAATATTATTACCTCCTGTGAAACTCTTTAAGCTTCATTTTGAATTTGCTCCCAGATGATGAATCCTCGTCATATATAGGGGCAACATAGCTATGGTTGCCTTCTGAGTTCTGGAAATTATGCTGGAATAAAATCAGAATTAGCTGCAGGCTCACCGTGCTATGATAACAAGCATCAAAGGGCATCCAAAAGTATTGTATTGATAACCATACAGAAAAGATCATTAAGTTCTCTCTATTGTCCTATATAGTAGAGAAACAAGCAGTAAATTCCCCACTGTCACATCAATATATAGATAGTGGGTCAAATGATTATTCCAAGTGAAACATTAAATTTGCGGTGCAAGTGCATGTGACACTGTCCTACAGGCAACAAAAGCTCCAGAAAAATCCTCAAAGAGGTTCTTTCTCTAAGCCCCTAGTCAAAGTTCAGCCATTATAGCACTCCACAAATTGGTGATACTTGGCAGGAATCATTCACTTTTGCAGAACTTACTTCACCCAAAGAGCCATCATGGGTATCACCAACAACTTGTAGGGATTCCAGCATTGTACCAGTTGAACCTCCAATTAGTAAGACCTGTGTGGCATATCAGATACTGAAAAATAAATGGCAAAAACATGCAAAACCAGAATCGGAAGCAGCATATCTTCTCTGGGATGTGTATAGACCCAATTACCCACATAAATGGCTTGAAAAAATCCACGTGATGTCCCAAGCTTAATTCTAATTTCAACTTTTCTAAATTTCAACAATGTCAACTTAATTATGACGTCAAGTACCAAGTAGAAAACAACAAGAAAAAGAGACTTGTAAAATGTCGAGGAAAAAAATATTAAGACTTGATTGTTACATTCTAAAGCAAAGAGTGCCAGTTTTAATTTTTTCTAGAACGCTAAATCCACAATCAGCAGGATGAAACAAGAAACAAACTCACTAGCAGAAGAATTTCAAAGCTCAGTCTACATATTCCTTCTCGCATAACTCTGTGAATGTCATTTATCTCAATTAATGAAAAGGCGAATTACTGAAAAGGCGAAAAATGTTAACAGCTAAGCCAGAAGATCACAACTATTTCCAGGGAAAAGAAGTTCGCAAAGGGTTTTTTAACCAACCACTATATATTCAAGATTGATATTCCAAAGTCCAGACAAATCAATCATTTCACTAATGTACAATAACAATCAATAGACCTGCTAGTATCTCTAAAATTGCGCCATTTCAATTTTAAAGCAATCAGTAAACAGAGATTTCCTTGGAAAATTGCCTCAAGACCTAGATTAATTGGCACTCTTAGAAAGCTACAGTTTAATAAGAAATATGGAGACACATAAAATCTGCAGAATCAACGAAATAATGTTAGATAGAAACAACACACAAGCCTATATCTGGTATATTTTTCCTACAGAAAATTTGAGCAATGAAGTTCTACAGAATATAATATGATACTGTTAAAATGCTTAAGCTCTACCTAAAAAGGGAACACGATCCACTCATAGCGACAATCAAAAGAAGACACAACATATTGAGAACCCAATTTCAATTTTCAAATACTTATGTCATCAACATAATACACCTAATATATAAGCCGATACTAACTGCGGGTTTTTTTAACAAAGAAATGGGGAAAGATCATCCTAACTCACTGAAATTGTTTGACTGTGAAGAAAACTATCATTTAGCTTACTGTTAGGACAACAATCGCAGTGGTAGTGGTGAATATAGTCTGTCCATGCCCTTCTGGGAGATCATGAACTGATTGTAGAGCAAGAGCAAAAGCCATGGCACCTCGGAGACCTAATTAAACCATAAATGCAGACAGCTTCAGCAATTTCAAAAATTTAAAAGATACGAATCATTAGCAGTTCATTTCCTCACCACTGTACCAAAGTGCTTTTTGATGTTTTGCAGGTATTTTACGAGTTGCAGGTCGAGACAAATTGACTAGATAGGCACAAGAAAAGACATTTGCTGCCCTACAGGAAATAATGCATAACCTGGTTAGTTGCGTGAAACATAGGAACATTCAAGCAAGAAAATTTTCATCACACACTTCAAAGATGGGATGGGTCCCTTTTAAAATAGATAACTTAAAGTAATTGATATAAGATGAGGTTTACCTTGCAACTACAATGAATAACTGGCGCAGTAAAGGATTGAGTTCAGGATAAACAACTGGAAACCAGGTAACTAGAAAAATGAACCAAGCAATACACATAACAAAGTGGTAGGAAAGAACCAAATAACGAAAGTTGGGGTGGATACAATTGAGAAGAAGATAAACCCAACATGAGACCAGCTGTGCTGTTCCATTGCAATATCAAATCCCATGTATATGAATCTAGAAATCACACAAGCACTTAGTTTCGGCTCATCATTCAAAAAACGATTACAAAGCAAAATGAAAATTAGAAAGCTAAAAGTCAATATTCCTTACACGAAAGTCTCTGCCAGTGATGATATCAAATGAAAAAATGCCGACACAAATCGCTGTGAATTTTCTGATAAGTTTGAATATGTGTAATGCTTCATGACCTACAGTAAAGTAGCAATTCCATCAAACTATCCTTTCTATCAGAATGGAAGAAACAATAGAGGTGGATGTCACTTACCATGCCCGTGAACAATATCGAGACAATTCCCGAAAGGCCAAGTCCTTCTGCAAGCATGTACCTAAAAGAATATGGTTTTAAGTTAATTAGCGGAATTGCATCCTTAGGTACGCGGAAGCTGTTCATAAGACATGCAGGAGATACTTACGAGAAATATGGGAATAGAACAAAGAGGCAGCACTCTAGGTTCTGGAGACTGAACATAAGAAAAAGACGGATGAGAAGGATAGGAACACATCATAAATCATGTAAAAAATTATACTAGGGAGGAATGCATACTTGTCAATATCTAAGCCTGCATACTTGAAGAGGTACTGGCAATTAAGGCTTCACAATAAACTCAATTATTAGGGGTCATGGGAAATACATTACTGACAATTGACATATAAGGAACAGATTATTGACATGAAAGGATATCAAAGCAGAGATGAAACCAACTCCAACTCCTGCACAGGCATGATTATTCTTGTCAGACATACTAAACCGAAAGAGAAAGTACAAAACAGGAGACTGCTAAGACATGAGATCGTTAGGATCCACAAACAAATGGCCCTTCAAATTTCAATGTGCACAATAGTGAACAGATTGTAAACATTACCTGCTGACATTGAACCCACAAAGGTCTCAAGAAACCTGACGATCACCATAAAGAAGTTCTGCGTAGACGATGCATTTTGTCTCACTAAAGACATCGTCCTGCATCATAAGATATCATAGATTAAGTTGCCATACAATAAGAGGTCAATGCACAGAAAAATTACAAATATCAATACCTGTACAAAGAAATGGCCATCTAGCAATTTGGCACGGCACACCAAAAGAATGTTTCAGCGCTTTATCAAACAAGAGATGTTCTCAGAAAAGCACTAGAATGCAGCTGTTAAAACTCACTGCGTCATTCAACACCGATTCTCCAAAAACCAAGGCATAAAGATTCACATCTGTTCCGAGCTCCTACAAACAATATTGCAATTCCGAATAATGAGAATGGGTTTCAAAAGGATTTGAAAAATGTCAATTAAATTGGAAACTGGATCCTACTATGGAGTAATTGAGTAATTCAAACATTAGACAGACTCATGTTTTTTACTTAAAATTGTCAAATTGTACAACCTCCTAGAATCTACGAAATGAGCAGAACTTTTTGCGTGACACAACAAATTATCAACTTGTAATCAATATACTTCACTGAACGCATTGTTTGCAGAAACCTCTGCAAATATATCAGTGGTAGTGCGAGTGACACCTCATGAAAACAGTGACCAGATTACCAACGGCCAAATTACCAATGTACAGACTATAGAATGATTTACATAGGGTGACATTCATATCAATACTTCTTAGCCAAACAACTCGTAGAACAAAAGTACCTGGAATATGGACAAAACTGTGACAGGATCTGTTGCGGATATAAGAGCACCAAACATGAGGCACTCAACAAAAGGGAGTTTGTACATGAGAAACATCACTCCACCAAGATATCTGTAACAGGCATAGGCTGGATATTTAATTGCTTATAACGTAGACTAGGCAGCTGTCTAAATGTGACCATAGTTAGCTACTCACACTAGAACTCCCGTGACAACAGAAGCTATGAAAGTGCCAAATATAGCGAATGTCACGATGGCTCCGAAATTCGAGAAAAAAGGTTTCTGCAAAATCATCATGACAATTGTTAGGAATGGACAATAAACCGCCACATGACCCTATCTCCAACAGGTATATAGGGGGTGTTTGGTTGAACTTTGGGAAGGGGCTTTGGGCCTCGAAAGCCCCTTCCCAAAATGCTAGTATGTTTGTTTTAGCATTTGGCCTAGCATTTGGCCAAATGCTAGCATTCTAAATGCTGAAAGCCCAAGGCTGGTCTAGACCAGCCTTGGGCTTTCAGCATTTTGCGAATGCTACTGTTCATGTTTTTTTTTTTTTTTTTAGGGTTTGAAGCTTCTTCGGGCAGGCGACGGCGGCCGGCGAGGAGAAGGGCCGGCGAGCCAGATCCGCCCCCGCCGGCGGTCGCCCGAGGCCAGGCGACCCTCGGCGGGGGTCGCACGGCCGCCTGGGGTGGCCTGAGGCCGCCTGGGTCGCGCGACCCAGGCGGCGACACGACCTCAGGCGACCGCCTGGGTCGCGCGACCTCAGGCGGCCGTCGCCTGGGGTCGCGCGACCTCAGGCGACGGCCGCCTGGGGTCGCGCGACCTCAGGCGACGGCCGCCTGGGTCGCGCGACCCAGGCGGCCCAGGCGGCGGTCGCCTGGGGTCGCGCGACCTCAGGCGACGGCCGCCTGGGGTCGCGCGACCTCAGGCGGCCGTTGCCTGGGTCTCGCGACCTCAGGCGGCCGTCGCCTGGGTCGCGCGACCCAGGCGGCGGTCGCCTGAGGTCGCGCGACCCCAGGCGACCGCCGCCTGGGCCGCCTGGGTCGCGCGACCCAGGCGACGGCCGCCTGAGGTCGCGCGACCCAGGCGACGGCCGCCCGAGGTCGCGCGACCCTCGCCGAGGGTCGCCTGGCCTCCGGCGACCGCCGCCGGCGGCGGATCTGGCTCGCCGGGGGTCGCCTGACCTCGGGCGACGGCTGCCGGTGGCCGGCTCCGGCGGCCGGCGGCCGGCTCCGGCGATGGGTGAGTTTCATTTTTTTTGTTAATAAATAAAATAAATCTCAAAGTCCATTTGCAAAAAAAATTCACCAAACACTATATTTTGGCCAAAGTAACTTTATAAAATATTTTTACCAAACACCAGTAGCATTTTCCCAATGGGCTTTCACCCAAAATATTTGCATTTCCCCAAATGCATTCCCCCAAAGCCGAACCAAACAGGCCCATAATAGGAGACGAAAAGGCAGGGATTACTCACGGGAGCTAAGCTAAATCCTGACTGAGTAAGCACAAAGCTCGTAAGGAAACAACAACAAGAAGAACCAAATGCCCATTATTGGGAGGCTAGAAACGAGAAAGCAAGCAGAAAAATTGACAATTAAGGGGCAGAAAAAAACTTATTTCAAGGATATAAGATTATCGGAGGCAGCAAAAACAGAAAGAAAAATTCCTCGTGGAAGTTGAACCATGTCCTGCAACAACACCCAAAAGAGTCAGAAAGAAAACCCAGAAACTGCAAGAGACAAGGTACCACAACAGCAATGGTCGCGTAAGAAACCTGATGCTGGTCTCAGTGTCCGAAACATTAGCAAGTCCACCAACGATCAGACCTGCGAAAATTCACGACGGCCTCATCACCAAAATTGCGCGAAGCGCCAAGCCCCAAGCCCCAAGCCCCAACCAAAAGAACGACCGACCGACCGACCAAAATCACGAGGAAAGCGCGAATCGGAGCATCGAAACGCACCTATCAGAAGAGAAGCACTGGCCTCGGGGAGATAATAGAACTTGTGGCGGCGGAGCACGTGGCCGAGCACGAAGGAGAGGACGAGCATCATGATCTGGAGGAGGATACCGACGCCGGCGGCCTGCTGCTCCTTCCCGGTCTGGCCGCCGTCGGCGGGGATGCTGCCGTTGCCGCCGCCGCCGCCGCCGCCGCCGCCGCCGCCGTGATCGACCGCCGGTACCTGAAGCAGCCGCTCCATCGGAGCTCCGGGGGCTCTCCCGCGAACCCTAGCCCAAAGGGTTTCTTGGGTTTCTCGAAAGCTCCGATCTTGATGCGAACGGCTTCGGGTTTCGAACGAAATTGCCGGTTCGTCGTCGTCGTCGTCTTCTCCTCCTTCTGCTTCGCGTGCTTGCTTTTTCTCCACTAACTGCCTCAAGACTTTTCAGCTCCTGGACCTCCTCTCAATTTGCTTTGACTGGCATCATATCTGATGACCCCACTTTAAATTATTTTTTTTTTCTAATTAATTTGATTTCGGTAATGATTTTGTTTTAATAATTTGGGACTTTTGAGAGAAGCCCCTAGAACTTGGAGATTGATTTGAAAAAGTTACGTACTATTTTGGACTGATCTGATGTGGGGCCGCGTGTTTTCCGTTGATGCCAAGTCAATAAAGAAAAAAGGGCGTTTTTCTGTTGAAAGAATAATGTAAGGGGTGAAAGTATATAAAAAAGGAGGAAATGTGGGCTTAGGTGGTAATTTGTAAATTCAAGCCACTTTCCAAGAGGTTCTAGGATTGGTTTATGAAATGAATTTATAAAGTAACGAGCTAAAAATAACTCGATTTTAATTAATTGGCCATTTTAAATATCCGACAGAGTGTGTTGCATCATTGTGTAACTTAATTCCTTTTCGCAAAGTTTTGATCTTTATGTATGGAAGAATAACGAAATCATAATTCGCCACTCTCTCTTTGAGACATTTTTCGGCGCTTTTCGAGGAATGTATGGTATGGTCGAGAAATTAGATAATTTTATGATGTTTTGACAGTTTCCAAAAAAAAATTATGCGTTGCCCTTTTCTTAGTATAAGAGGCTAGCGTGCATTGGAGGTTAAGGAAGAGCCATTGGATTTTGCACAAAGTGAAGTCTTGGATTTGGACCGATAGCTTATTCGTCCTTCACGCACCCATATGTACTTCAATACACCAACTTTCAAGAGCCAAAAAAAAAATTTCCCATTTGACCATTTACTAAAAAAAAAAATTAAATAATTTGCAAAATATTTTCCTAAAGATGATCGTTCATTTCTCTAAAAAAGACGAATGCATAGATAATATTTTCATCATCCACGAAAATATTTAAGCGTGAATTATTGTCAATTGTGAAAATATTTTCCATTGACTAATAATTTCAATTGATACGCACAACTCTTTTTAGAAAATATTTTCCAAAGTCCATCGTTGCACGCTCATCGCATCATGCAAGTCGATTGCCACCACTAGCAGAGAGTCATTCCGAAACACGAAAGACATTTGAACATCATCATCACCATCAGTTTGGTCATGAAAGAGGGACGATGACTTCACAATCAGGTATGTTTCTTTCGATGCAGTTGGTGGGCTATCCCAGCCTCAGTGCATTTACTACTGTTGCTATACATAAAATCCAAGCATCATCAATCCTCCAGAAATCTGCCACGGAGTCGAAAAAGAGAAAGACCTATAAGCTTTTTCTCTTGCTGACAGAAATCTCAGCACGTAGAGTAGAATCAGGACTTAGGGTCAGACATTAAATTACTTAACCAAAATCTCCCCGAATGGAAATGCCCTGAAAGACATTAAGGACAGAAAAAAAAAATTCCCACCTTGAAAGAGCGCTTTTTCGTCAGATTGCTTGGAGCTACTTGTTATCTGAGCGAGCACCCATCACCTAGAGTTGCTTGATTTGTGCTTGGCCTTCTCGATGAGTGGCTTTAGCTGCTTCTTCTCAGCAAGAAGCTTGAGGAAGTTGAACAGGAAAGGAATGTAATTGTGTTTTCTACGGATATTCTCGGTTCTCCACTTCTTGAACTTCTCCTCCTCCATCAAAATCTTCTCAGTAGCGGCCTCGATCGAAGCGTTTGTCTCTGACAGTGATTCATTGAGTGCTTCATAGTTGCCATTATCCACCAGCCTCTCCGCCTGCAAAGCAGCTATCTGCTGCAATATACGCTCCCTCTTCTTCTGCAACTCCTTAACTTCAGCAGTATACAGTTCTCTCCTATTCTTGATAACCGCCAGCAGGTTGAACCTTATTTCACTTCTCGCATACCTCTCAATCCGTTCCTGGATCACTGGTTGCACCATCTGAAGCCAATCCATGTCACCAGGCCCACCAGGACATTGGCCAAGGCTGATGGGTCCCTCCTTTAATCCATCAACCTCATATAATACTCCATCGACAGGCAAATAACTTATGAAATGGTACACATCATCATCTTTAGTGGCATTCTTCTGTTCCTCCGGAACAAAAGGCTCAGGCCTTGCAAAACTGTTATGAGCAGTACGGATAGCTTCACTGTTATTTATTGCCAGACCTTTCAGCTCAGGTGGAAAATTTCTCGTGAATTCTTTCAGCTTTGACAATTCAGGACCAATATCTATGTCCAGACAATTCATCAGGATGGACAGTATTGCTTGGGTTGCACATGCATTGTTAATAACCTATAGAAATCATCATTAATGTTGGATAGAATGAGAAGAAGTATGAAGCTAAAAAACCATCAATGTCTAGCAGAATGAATTAACCACTAAAAATCACCTGACTGGCGAAAAATAAATTAGGGTTTGGATCCTTTATGACAACACGGTCATCCTTTTCCCCAGGGCGCCATTTGAAAAGGAAAATCAATCCATATACAGGCCTATCATTTTGAAGAACACAAATTGCTTAAGAACTTCACCAGATATTAATGGATGAGCCTATGAGTTGCTTCTAAAACAGGTAGATAATAATATAGAACTGAAGTATCGAAGAACATGAACCTGAGATTGTTCAATGAGTCGAGGTCCAAGGAATACAACTCCTCAACCTGCATAATCATAACGAGACACATATCACACATTCTTGTTTTCTATATGCTGGAGATGTTGCTGGAAGGGTGCTAAAAAAGATCTAATAGCTGTACACAGACTTCATTTCTCAAACTACAACTATAGATGACCTAGAAGACTCGTCCTGAGTTGACATAAAAAAGAGACGAACCGAACTTGGATCATGCCTATAACAAAAAGAGCAACTTTTCTTTACCAAAAAAAAAAAAGGAGCAACTTTTAGGGTAAAGTAGTAACACCGAAAACCAAGCAAGTGGGCCAAAATGAATGACTTCGGACTTAAAGTGGATGTGACAATACCTATGCACTGTTTGGCTAACCCATTTAAGTTCTTACACTCTCACTCCTCGAATTTATAGGTTATACATTGACAGATAACATTTCGTATTATACATGAATCCCACATTGAGCATTTAAAGAGGTCTGCTTTAGGCTAATCCATTTAAGTTCTTGCAATTTCATTAGAACTTATAGTTTGTACACTACCGGATAACATTTCAGATTATTCATGAATTCCGTGGAGTTTTTAAATAGGTCAAGTTTATTCTACCATTCCCCTGATTTTAGCTAATTAGATTTTGTTTTCTGAAAAAAATTTCATGGTGTTATCTTTTCCTTGTAAGACAAATTGATAAGAGCGTGACACTTCATACTTCGTAAATAATGGCCTACACCTTCTTGGTAAGGATAGATACTTTAAGCACTTCCACTCTGAGGGGAAAACAGCAAAGCATTTACTCTTATTGTCCAAAATTTTAGACACCCTTCTGTGTGGTGCAATTGTAAGAGTTAAGCAGAAGGTGTTTATGTTTTCCCTGGATTATAGCTCTTTTTGTAAAGCAAGATTCAGAACTTCCAGTCAAATGACCACTTAAACCTTGTACTTTGCTAAGTGGCACCTACGACCATTTCAAAGAGAAATATCTCTGCTGCCGACCTACTCCATTCTGAGCCCCAGAACAACCACCCTAAATTTTCGACCACACTTGTTCATCTATCGATATTATACCCACATAATTAAGTTCCACAGATGGATATATGCAAATATAATCAACTATTGCTATGGCACTGCAGTCTAGAACACCTAGTGATAAACAGAAATGTTGAGAAAACCAAGTACATCCAAGCAAACATCAAAAGGACAGATGGCACAACTTTCTCGACACCATCTCACTCAAGTATAAAGCCACAAGAACTGAACACAAAATCACATAGTGCAATTGTTCGTGATCCAAGACAATTACCTGGACCCCTTTCACCTGCATCTGCTGTATAAGTTCTGTAAACACACCTGGAATGCAAGAAAACATTAGGCTCGTATTTAAAATGCAGAAAGCACATATATTATGCATAAATATGCAGATGCACAAGCATCTCAAAATTAGACTTCTGGCGATGAGTAGAATGACAGAATTCTCAAGGCTCATGCCCAACAGCCCCTCACCTTTCTAGCAACAATTAATGACATCTAACATTACAAACATCCCCAATCAAGTCATCAAAACACTGAAGACTGCAAGTTACTCAAGCGTGCAATTGAAAACAAAGCCCCTTGCTCTTCTTGCACCATTCATGGTTTTATCTTATTGCCTAATTAATGATCAGGTTCGTTTAAGATTAGACTTAAGTCAAGGAGATAAGATGAAATCTTATTACCTAAATAATCATCCATATTGGCGAAACCATTTTGCATGATGCTTTAGGACCGGTTATTTCATAAATAGACCAACATATTCTGATGAGCAAATTATAATATCAAAGCAAAACACTAAGACAGTTGCAAAATCTCTCATGGTCCTGCCTTGCTTGAGCATTTTTGAAGATGCATTGACATTCTAATCTAACAAATCAAAAGCAGAATCACTTCAACTTACCGGATGCAACCTATCAAACCTCTCAAAAGGTCATGTACATTATTAAACTTATGCTCACAGAACCAAATAATTCACTATCTATAGTGGGCAGACACAATCTGAGGAAATGGCACAGCACATAAATACAACATAATCATTTGCACAACTTGCTCAAGTTTCCAACTCAATAGATATAGCCTCAAGAGCTCTTCTTGTCCAAACCCCCACCCCCAAATTTCTGAGTCTGAATTCCTATATTGTGATTATAGTCTTCCAAAGAGAGAGAATAACGTTTCAACTTTTAACTCAAAAGGGTTCAAACAGACAAAGCAGAATGTGGACACAAGATTCAATCACATTAGCAAAGCCGCTATCTCTACGCATTGGCAACAATACCTGCAAACACATGACTGATATCTAAACTAGTAAAAAACATCATCAAGCTCAATATACTTACAACCACAAAATAGATTCTGCAAAAAAAAGGTTTTCCCAGTTCGCACCATGCATGCGAATCAATAAAAAAACTTAAAGCGAGGTCTTAAATGGAAAACTCACCAGGGTCAGACTCAATTGTACACCAAGACATTATGGAACCTGCAAGAAAAGAAAAATTAAAACTTTTTAAAGATTACGGCCATATAGTTGTCCCAGCATGTGTCTCAAAACCATAATCCAAAGAAATTCAGATCCAATTGCAACAAAGGATACAGATGGTCGAATGCGAGACACGTGTCTCAAAGCGCAATAAGGGAAAATGTTACTAATCTCAACCGGAAGCGCAAGACTGGCAAAAGAGAAACCTTTAACACTCCACGCACTAAACCAATTCTTCCAAAAAAACAAAAAAACCCACGACGCAAACGAAATTTCCCCTTCAAATAAGAAAAGAAGCCAAAAGGTCACGCCCAGGTTCCATCGCACACACGGAGAACAGGAAGGCACAGCCAGCCCGCGGCGGTAGAACCTCGGATTTCAACGAATACCCGAAGCTTTTCGTTGATCAGAAAAGCACCCAGTTGGATCAATCACGAGACAATCGGTCACCAGGCAGTGCGCGCGGTGAAACTGAACCGCCAATCATCAACACATGCTCAGCGCACAGAGAGAGAGAGAGAGAGAGGGAGGGAGGGAGGACCTGGTTGGCGAAGGGGAATAGCTAAAGCGAGTCTGCTGCGCAGAGCGGAAGGCGTGCAGAACCAAAACCCTGCGAGATGGAGCGACTGCACAGAGAAGAGCGAGAGAGAGAGAGGGAGGGAGAGGGAAGTGTGAGCCCGTGTTAAAGAAGGGAAATTGCAGAGGGAAGCTGGATGGATCGGTGCAAGATGGGCCGTGAGGCCCACTAGGCCCAATGCTTGGCCCGCTTCCCTCCTCCGGAGAGCCGAGCCGTGCGGAACTGTAGAAGGAGCATGGCCGAGTTTTGTGTCGGAGGTGATCGCCGGGGCACACCCGATGTTCGGGCCTAACGTGTTGTCCAAGCCTGCTTAATATGTCGCACGGCGAATTTACTTTGCGATGTTCGAGCCAGCCGTGCTGGGGCTCTGACCAAGGTTTGGCAGGCAGAGGTTTCTCGTATAAGGATCTCGCCCAAGCTAGCCCATTTTCAAGGTTTGGCGGGCGATGTTCGAGCCAGCCGTGCCGAGGCTTTGGCCAAGGTTTGGCCAAGGATAATAATATGGGCGGTTTCTGAACTTAGGACGCCCTTGGCCTCGCTCAGATAGGGCGTAGATTGCGACATTCTCACCAGGTCTAGGTCCATGTCAGCGCTGGTCGTGCTACGTAAGACTATCAACATCCACGTTAGTGATGTTTAATCAAAATTGATTGGATAGATTCAATTGGTAAAACTTGAAAAAGTTTACAACTCAATTGGTGCAATTAAAAGATTTAGAGCTAAATTAGCACAACTGTAATAGATTTGAGATTTTATTTTGTAATTTTCCTATAGCAAATAGGGGGGTTCATATGAAGTTACGTGCACTGTTGAATTGTGTTACTATAAAAAAAAAAGTCGATTTTAGCGATGAGTTTTACCAAGAAAAAAAAATAGAAAAATTCGTCGCTAAACAAATTTGCGACTAAAAAAATTTCGTCGCCAATTCGGCGTTGCAATATTTAGCAAAGAAAAATTTCAATTTTCGTCGCTAAATTGTGACGAAATATAGTCGTAGCAAAATTCATTGCTAATTATTTGCGGTAAAATTCGTCGCTAATTTACCACGAATTTTTTTTCTTTTGGTTAGCAATTTGCGACGAACTTATTCGTGGAAAAATTTATTGATAATTTGTCAAGAAAAATTTTTACTTTTGCCATAAACATTATTCCGGAACGAATTTAGCGACAAATTTTTATTAATTCTTTAGCGACGAAGTCAACGGCGAATGTTGTTTAGGGACAGTTTCGATTTTAAATACAGCTAACAGCAAATTTAGTTTCTAGAGTTTATATTTAATATTGATTAAGCACTTAAAAACATCAAAATTTAGTACTTAAATACATAATGATATGATGATGAAATACATAGTGCTCAAAATTTAGTGCTTAAAAATATTACAATGATATGAAAATGGAAATTTTAACTAGTAAGGACCGACAAAATCATCATCATCATCAACAATGTCTATCATCATCATGTCGCTCATCATTGTGCCCCTCACCTATTGGGATTAGTTGGAGGTACAGGAGGAACCTCATCGTGATCGAGGTTGAGGTGTCGCAAGACGAATTTCACTTGTTGTTCGAGCACTCTTATTTTTTTGTCCATCTTTACAAGTAAATGATTCACTTGGCTCAATTCTTGGGTCATTTGCTCCTCGAATTGTGTCTTCCTTGATAAGGATCCCATCCCAAATATTTTTCCTCGTTTCATCTCACCCGATGCCTCCACCTATAATGCCATATTGTTAATTGATGACTCAAACGCAGCAACACCATCACCATCACCATCACCATCACCACCACTACCACTACCACTACTCATTAAAAGTTCATCATATTTTTCCTACATTAACAACATAGATGAAAATAAAATAACTTCATATATATAATTACCATAAATATTAAAAGCATTCATAGTTTTCATTTTAGTTTCCATAAACTTACATACCTTCAAGTATAACCTTACGTACCTTAATTGCTTTGGCTCGATCTCCGGTCCATGTCTTATTTTTTTTTGGAAATGTGCGTTTAAATGTAGCTGTATATGTTGGTTCTGTCCCCGATTCATCTGCCTACAAAATATAAACATAAATAAGTAATTGAATTAAATTAACTTGCAACATGTTTAACAGACTTACTATTCTTTTTCTATGCTTCCCGATGTTGATAGAGCCCCTAGCATATGTGTCAGACTCTTCACTGGATCTAGAAGCTCGAATCTTCTTATTCTGTTCACTCGTTTGCTTATTTTTTTCAGTTTCTCGAGTTCTCTTAATTTCCGTCCAATTGTCACCACAATGTGGACTACCTGCAAACACGTGACCGGTATCTAAACTAGTAAAAAACATCATCAAGCTCCATGTACTTACAATCACAAAATAGATTCTGCAAAATAAAGGCTTTCACAGATCACACCATGCATGCGACTCAATAAAAAAACTCAAAGCAAGGTCTTCAATGGAAGACTCACCAGGGACAGACTCAATTGTACTCCAAGACATTATGGAACCTGCAAGAAAAGAAAAGAAAAATTAAAACTTTTTAATGGTTACGGCCACATGGTTGTCCCAGCATGTGTTTGAAAACCATAATCCAAAGAAATCCAGATCCAATTGAACAAAGGATACAGGAAAACACGGCAATGATCGAATGCGAGACACGGGTTTCAAAGCGCGATAAGGGCAAACGTTACTAATCTCAACCGGAAGCGCAAGACTGGCAAAAGAGAAACCTTTAACACTCCACGCCCTAAACCAATTCTTCCAAACAAAGAAAAAAAAACCCACGACGCAAACGAAATTTCCCCTTCAAATAAGTAAAGAAGCCAAAAGGTCACGCACAGGTTCCACCACAGACACAGAACAGGAAGGCACAGCTAGCCCGCGGCGGTAGAACCTCGGATTTCAACGAATACCCGAAGCTTTTCGTTAATCAGAAAAGCACCCAGTTGGATCAATCACGAGACAATCGGTCACCAGGCAGTGCGCGCGGTGAAACTGAACCGCCAATCATCAACACATGCTCAGCGCACAGAGAGAGAGAGAGAGGGAGGGAGGGAGAGGACCTGGTTGGCGAAGGGGAATAGCGAAGCGAGTCTGCTGCGCAGAGCGGAAGGCGTGCGGAACCAAAACCCTCCGGGACAGAGCGACTGCACAGAGACGAGCGAGAGAGAGAGAGAGAGAGAAAGTGAGAGTGAGGCAGGGAGGGGAAGGGGACGAGTGAGTTCGAGTTAAAGAAGGGAAATTGCAGAGGGAAGCTGGATGGATCGGTGCAAGATGGGCCGTGAGGCCTACTAGGCCGAACACACATTGGGCTCGGAAGGCCCATTAGATGGCCCGCTTCCCTCCTCCGGAGAGCCGAACTGATGCGGAACTGTAGAAAGAGCATGGCCAAGTTTTGTGTCGGAGGTGATCGCCGGGGCACACCCGATGTTCGGGCCTAACGTGTTGTCCAAGCCTGCTTAATACGTCGCACGGCGAATTTACTTTGCGATGTTCGAGCCAGCCGTGCTAGGGCTCTGGCCAAGGTTTGGCGAGCGAAGGTTTCTTGCATAAGGATCTCGCCCAAGCCAGCCCATTTCCCTTTTGGCCATCTCGCTTTATGAGTGAGCTGCTCTCGTGTTGATATTTGTGTGTGTACGTGCACAGGAGGTTTTGGGCGAGTCAAACTCTTATATAATTTTATAATTTCTAAGTTGGATAATAATATGGGTGGTTTTTGAACTTAGGACGCCCTTGCCAACACTAGGTGAAGGCATCATAGCCTCGCTCGGATAGGGCGTAGGTTGCGACATCCTTGCTAGGTCTAGGCCCATGTCAGCGCTGGTCGTGCTATGTAGGATTATCAGCGTCCACGTCAGTGATTTTTAATCAAAATTGATTGGATTGATTCAATTGGTAAAACTTGAAAAAATTTGACTCAATTGGTACAATTAAAAGATTTAGAGCTAAATTAGCACAAGTGTAATAGATTTGAGATTTTTTTTTTGTAATTTTCCTCTAGCAAATAGGGGGTTCATATGAAGTTGCGTGCACTGTTAAATTGTGTCATGATTAAAAGTAGAGATTACTGCAAAAAAAAGTTAGTTTTAGCGATGAATTTTACCAAGAAAAAAATGGAAAAATTCGTTGCTAAACAAATTTGCGACAAAAAAGATTTCGTCGCCAATTCGACATCACAATATTTAGCGACGAAAAATTTCAATTTTCGTTGCTAAATTGTGACGAAATATAATCGTGGAAAAATTCATTGCTAATTATTCATCGCAAAATTCGTCGTTAATTTGCCACGAATTTTTTTATTTTGGTTTTGTAATTTGCAATGAACTTATTCGTGACAAAATTTGTTGCTAATTTGTAACAAAAAATTTTTACTTTTGCCACAAACATTGTTTCGAAACGAATTTAGCGACAAATTTTTATTAATTCTTTATCGACGAAGTCAACGACGAATGTTGTTTAGAGACAATTTCGATTTTAAATATAATTAACATCAAAATTAGTTTCTAGAGTTTATATTTAACATTGATTAAGCACTTAATAACATCAACATTTAGTGCTTAAATACATAATGATATGATGATGAAATACATAGTACTCAAAAATATTACAACGATATGAAAATGGAAATTTTAACTAGCAAGACTGACAAAATCGTCGTCATCATCATCATCAACAATGTCATCATCATCATGTCGCTCATCGTTGTGCCCCTCACCTATTGGGATTAGTCGGAGGTACAGGAGGAACCTCATCGGGATCGAGGTTGAGGTGTCGCATGACGAATTTGATTTGTTGATTGAACACTCTTATATTTTCGTCCATCTTTGCAAGTAAATGTTTCACTTCGCTCAATTTTTGGGTCGTTTGCTCCTCGAGTTGTGTCCTTCTTGAAATAGCCGCATTGGAGGATGAAATTACAGCAGCCTGCGTTGTGTATACCCTTGACAAGGATCCCATCCCAAATATTTTTCCTTTTTTCATCTCACCCGATGCCTCCACCTATAATGCCATATTGTAAACTGATGACTCAGACGCAGCAACACCATCACCACCACTACCACTAGCACTACTCATTAAAAGTTCATCATATTTTTCCTACATTAACAACATAGATGAAAATAAAATAACTTCATATATATAACTACCATAAATATTAAAAGCATTCATGGTTTTCATTTTAGTTTCCATAAACTTACATACCTTCAAGTATAACCTTACGTACCTTAATTGCTTTGGCTCGATCTCTGGTCCATGTCTTATTTTTTTTTGGAAATGTGTGTCCAAATGTAGCTGTATATGTCGGTTCCGTCCCCGATTCATCTGCCTACAAAATATAAACATAAATGAGTAATTGAATTAAATTAACTTACAACATGTTTAACAGACTTACTATTCTTTTTCTATGCTTCCCGATGTTGATAGAGCCCCTCGCATATGTGGCAGACTCTTCACTAGAACTAGAAGCTTGAATCTTCTTATTTTGTTTACTCATTTGCTTATTTTTTTCAGTTTCTCGAGTTCTCTTAATTTCCGTCCAATTGTCACCACAATGTGGACTACCTGCAAACACATGACCGGTATCTAAACTAGTAAAAAACATCATCAAGCTCAACATACTTACTACAACAAAATAGATTCTGCAAAATAAAGGCTTTCACAGATCACACCATGCATGCGACTCAATAAAAAAACTTAAAGCAAGGTCTTCAATGGAAGACTCACCAGGGTCCGACTCAATTGTACTCCAAGACATTATGGAACCTGCAAGAAAAGAACAGAAAAATTAAAACTTTTTAATGGTTACGGCCATATGGTTGTCCCAGCATGTGTTTGAAAACCATAATCCAAAGAAATCCAGATCCAATTGAACAAAGGATACAGGAAAACACGACAACGATCGAATGCGAGACACGGGTTTCAAAGCGCGATAAGGGCAAACGTTACTAATCTCAACCGGAAGCGCAAGACTGGCAAAAGAGAAACCTTTAACACTCCACGCACTAAACCAATTCTTCCAAAGGAAAAAAAAAACCCACGACGCAAACGAAATTTCCCCTTCAATTAAGAAAAGAAGACAAAAGGTCACGCACAGGTTCCATCACAGACACAGAACAGGAAGGCACAGCCAGCCTGCGGTGGTAGAACCTCGGATTTCCACGAATACCCGAAGCTTTTCGTTGTTCAGACAAGCACCCAGTTGGATCAATCACGAGACAATCGGTCACCAAGCAGTGCGCGCGGTGAAACTGAACCGCCAATCATCAACTCATGCTCAGCGTACACAGAGAGAGAGAGAGAGAGAGAGAGAGAGAGAGAGAGAGAGAGAGAGAGAGAGAGAGAGAGAGGACCTGGTTGGCGAAGGGAAATATCGAAGCGAGTCTGCTGCGCAGAGCGGAAGGCGTGCAGTACCAAAACCCTCCGAGACAGAGCGACTGCACAGAGAAGAGCGAGAGAGAGATGCAAGGAGCGGAAGGGGAGGAGCGAGTCCGTGTTAAAGAAGGGAAATTGCAGAGGGAAGCTGGATGGGTCGTGAGGCCCACTAGGACCAACATACATTGGGCTCGGAAGGCCCAATGCTTGGCCCGCTTCCCTTCTCCGGAGAGCCGAGCTGATGCGGAGCTGAAGAAGGAGCATGGCTGAGTTTTGTGTGTTGGAGGTGATCGCCGGGGCACATCCGATGTTCGGGCCTAATGTGTTGTCCAAGCCTGCTAATACGTCGCGCGGCGAATTTACTTTGGAATGTTCGAGCCAAGGTTTGGCGGGCGGAGCTTTCTTGTTTAAGGACCTCACCCAAGCTAGCCCATTTTCCTTTCGGCCATCTCGTTTTATGAGCGAGCTGCTCTCCCGTTGATACTTGTATGTGTATGCGTGCGTGGGAGGTTTTTGGCGAGGTCAAACTCTTATATAATTTTATAGTTTCCAAGGTGGATAATAATATGGGTGGTTTCTGAACTTGGGACGCCTTCCACTACCAAAAAAAAACATGGATTTTGCCACGAAAATTTGCGACGGAAATTTTTCGTCGCTAATTTATTTTGCGACGGATTTATTTTCCGTCGTTAATTTGCGACGGATTTTGCGACGGAATAATAAATCCGTCGCAAATTTACGTCCGATTTTTTTTCCGGTGCAAATTTGCGATGGATTTTTTTTTCTTGCGACGGATTTATTTTCCTTCGCAAATTTGCCTCCGGAGCCCTAGAAGGCGTGGAGCCCGAAGGGGCAGCGGCTCTTCCCCCCGTCGAGGGCAAGGAGGAGCTCCCCGAGAAATTAGAGGCGAGGAGGCGGAGCAAGAGGACCGAGAGATCGCCGCTCCGGAGGAGGAGGCCGAGGCTTCCGACGAGGAGGCTCTGCTGGTCGCCTCCGAGGCCCCGCCGGCTGCGTCGTCTCCAAGAGGCCATGCCCGTGATGTCCATATCCTGAGTTGTGGGTTCCTGCTCATCTTCTCGGCCTACGGTGCTGCTCAGAATCTCGGGAGCACGGTGAATACTGTGAATTTTCTGAGTCGATTTTGTTGGAATTTTGGGTAAATTGAGAGAAGAAATCGACGGTCGTGAGATGAAAACCCAGAGGCAGATTTTGCCCTTCTAGGTCTGAAGTTGCTTGTAGGAATGTTTTTTTGGTTCGTTTGATGTTACGTTTTGGTTTGATGAGTTTCTTGATTTTTGTTGCAGGAGGATAATTTGGGCACGACAGGCAACGCAAGTAAAGAAGAAAGGCAGACAGGCAACAAAACAAAGAGATATAGAATCTACAGTAGAGAACATTAGTGATTTGGAGGATGATCAAAGCCATCGTGTGGGGAAGTCGTTTTTACACTCAGTGAAGTGGGAGCGCATTTTTTTGGATGAGGTGAGTGAATGGGAGTATCTTGCGGTGATATGAGTGCTAACATAGTTCAATGCTTTGTAACCGATATAAAGATTTCGATATGTCCATGCTGGCAACACGTGATTCGTTATTTTGTTTGGCTGGGTGAAGCCACGCATGAATGCGTTAATTTGCTCTTGGCAAGACAAATTTCTGTAAGATTAGGCCTTTTGATTGAAGGTTTGATTACTTTTAGGGAACCGTATATGCATGTTCTTTTCCACAATTTATCAAAAAAACTTCTATCCGGGATCTGTTAGTATGATTTGCTTCGTGATCTTTGAACATTCATCTGCATGTACATTTCCCACTTATGCCTATGCAATTTTATTCAATGTAGGCTCACTTTGTCAAAAATAGGCGATGTAATACTGCAAAAGCAGTTCTCGGACTGGAGTCTTCATACATATGGGCTTTAAGTGGAACACCTCTTCAAAATCGTGTTGGGGAGCTCTACTCTCTTGTAAGTTTCTATTTTATACTGATTGCATGCACTGAGTTCAGTGAATGTATTTTTCCTTTGTTACCTATTTTGTAAGTCTGTTGTTCATTTGCAGTTCCTCAAAACAATGTCCTGAATGCTCTCACGGTTCTGTACGGCACTTTTGTTGGTGGAATCGAGTGAGTTGCATTTTCATTGGTCCTTTGGCCTCTCTCTCTTTTTTTTTGGGCAAATCATATGGAATGTTTTCATTTGAACTTTGATGTGGAGTATATATTCTATCTAGTATATAGCGAATCCTATACAAGCACATGGAAATGCCGTTGGCAGAAGGCGAGCAATGATATTACTAAAACACAATTTTGAAAAACATTTTGCTGAGACGCACAAAAAAGGGAAGAGCTACTGATCTTGTACTTCCACTTAGAATTGTGAGTTCTCTTGCATATGTGTTGTAAAATATGGGCTAAAAAAAAAAAAGTCAAAAAGTCAACAAGTCAAAAGAAGAATAGTGGTGTTCGGCTATTTTTAAGAAGCCCAGAGAGAGCACGAAACAGAATAGAAAAACAGAGAGGAGAAGAAGAGAAAGGAGAGGAAGAGAAGAAGAAGAAGAAGAAAAATAGGGTTTTGTGCCGCGCGGACCTCGCCTAGCCGATTTGAGTTCGAATCGCAACGCTCAGTAAGTACTCGCGCCCCTCGTTCGTTTGATCGGAGAAGTTTTCCGATTTAACTTTTAAATTCGGAATTTTGGGAAGTTCGAGCGGCGAAGTTTGATTTTTGAGTCGTTCAGCTGCATATTTTTATAGAATTTGTAGTTTACGGTGTTACGGAGTCGCGGGATTTTACGGAACCTGATTTGGACTTACGATTTGTCGAATATGAATTTTTAAAGTTGAATGCGCGCAGTGAACAGTGCGCGAACAGTACGCGAACAGTAATTTTTAGGTCGATTTTCGTTGGTTTTCGGCTTGATTTTGGGGCTGCCAAGTTGAGGTTATTGTAGTGCTCGGAATAAGCTTTCTCTGGACTATAAGTTCGCTTAGAACGGAGTTTAGTGGAAAAATTTATGGCGCAATCAGGTCTCACGCTCAAATTTTCGCGTGTGGACAAATTTGGATAATCGCTTTGGACGAATGTTTTGAGAGCGTCTTTTAGTCGTTATATTAGAGTTTAAGCCTAGTTGAGCCGAGTCATAGTTGAAATATCATTTTACTCGGTTTTGATACCGTTTTTCGGCTTATTATTAGGTATTCGACTGCGTCGGCTCGAGGAACCGCTGTAGGTTAGTTTTTACAGCTTTTCGAGGTGAGTGATACTATTTCTTCTTTAAATTTTTAAATTCATGTTTAGAAAATGATATGTATTAGATATGTTACCATATAAGAAATGGCATTTTGATTGGATAAAACTAGATCGAGCATTTACTGCCAATTTGAGTATTTAAAATGAAAGATTATCTTTTGATTTCGGTTTTAATTTACTGAATGCAAATATGTTTGCGAAACTTTTTGAGAAAGACTCATGAGGAGTTCTTGCATTTGAACATGGCTTATGAAGAGTTTTATATCGGTTTATGAAATGGTTTATGAAATGCTTTCTGGAATGGGTGTTATAGATTGGTGGGTGATATTGATGTGGATTTTAATGCTCAGTATCTCTGTAAACCCAAATGAGGGGTTATGTGTATGTGCATACTAGTCTAGGATATCTTTGTGGGCCGAGCCACCGGCTTATAGTAGGTGGAGACCTTGCCAAGGGGGGAACCTTGGTCGTCTTTCACGGGCGTTATCCGTGATCATACTTAGAGTTCTGAGCATGAGATTAGCTAATGGAATAGACCATTGGCGTGTGCTTTTCGACGAGATTGGCCAATGGATTTGACCATTGGTTTCTTCTTTGATATTATTAATTTGAATGAGCTTTCCTATTGTGAAAATGTGATGTTTAAAGTAGTATATAACTTATTTTGAATATGGAGTTTGTGATATGTTGGAATTGGGTTAATTGAGCTTTCGTTTGGCCTTTAATCGTGTGCATAGTGGGTGCTCGATCTACTTAGAAGAAATGTATTACTCACTGAGCCGTGGTAGCTCATTCCTTTCATTTTATTTGTTTTTCAGGTTCTTCATCGAAGCACTAGTAGGCATGAGAGTCCCGGTACCGGGGAGGGCATTTTGATAGTGGGATCTTTTTGGTATGAGTTCCACATGGATGTGGAGTTTAAGTTTTAGCTTGTCGCTGTTTATACTTTTGGCCTTTTGATGGATTATAGTTAACTCTGATATTGACCAGATAAACTTTATATCATGTATATATGTGAATGCATATATTTTGATATCATGTGAGTTTTGGTTATGTTTTGGCTGCGTCCTTTTAGTAAAAGGATGGCCGTGTCATGCCCTTATTCTAGTTGAGTTGGGGTGTGACATGTGTACAATTGCAATTCGGCATGTTGAAGATTTTTAACTTAAATCCACCGCCTCCTGCTCTTTTCACTTTCCCTGCAGGTTACTTTGAGGTGGGATACACTGGACATTAGAGAAGACGATTATTACACATCATTGTACAATGAGAGCCAATCTAACCTTGTGTGGTGTGCATATTGATTGGTAGGTCCATTAATCTAGGCTTCTTAATTTTCTTTTTCAGAGAATCAATTAGACTGAATATGTGTCACCAGAAATTTCTAGCAATTGCTTTCATGGCCTAAAGATATATAAATGTTCTAAGTGCAATCCTTTTAATTTTGAATGCGAAATTTTGGCAATTGTAGGTATTTCATTTTCTTCTCTGGGCTTGTGGGACTTTGAGTATCGCATTGTATGTCAACAAGTGAATGTCACTTCTTTGGAGGAGGTGATGAAGCACTTCATGCAAACCTTATAGGAGAAAGCAAAGTGGGCGCAAGATTGGAAGTATCTTTTCATAGATATCGGAGATAAGCTTTGCTTCAGCATCTTCAGTGCCAGAAGTGCAGTTGGCCCAATATGTTCTTACCTTGGAAAAAATTGTCACCTTGAGGTTGCTTAAGCAAGTACTTTAAAGTGCTCAAGATTATTTATTCTCTCATTATGTGTACTATAAAGAAAAATATATATGTCATTCTTGTGGAAAATGCAGATGAATGTATTTCATTTTCATATTGTTATAATATTTTGATGTTATTAAGTGCTTAATCAATATTAAATATAAGTTGTAGGAATTAATTTTGCCGTTAATTAGATTTAAAATCGAAGTCATCCCTAAATAATATTTGTCGCAGAGTTTGTCGCTAAAGAATTAATAAAAATTCGTCGCTAAATAATTAATAAAAATTCGTTGCTATTATTGACCCAAAAAAAAATAAACGGACCCAAAAAAAATTGGCAAATTAGCAATGAATTTTTTTTTTTGGTTGAAACTAGCGACGGATTTTGCCACGAATAATTAGCAATAAATAATTAGCGACGAATTTTGAGACGAATTTTGTGACGAAAAATTAGCGACGAATTTTTCGATGAATAATTTGCGACGAATTTTGTGACAAATAATTTGTGACAAATTTTGCGATGAATAATTTGTCACAAATTTTACAACGAATAATTATCAACAAATAATTAGTGACAACTTTTGCGACGAATAATTTGTGACGCCGAATTAGCGACGGAATTTTATTTGTCGCAAAATTCGTCGCTAAAACCTCATTTTTTTGTAGTGGAATTTTGCGACGAAATTTGCGACAAAATTTCCGACGAATAAAGTTCGTGGCTAATTTGCGACGAATTTTGCAACGGACAGTGTTCATGGCTAATTTGCGATGAATTTTGCGACGAATTTTTTTCCGTCACAAATTTGCGATGGAAATTTAAATTTTCCGTCGCAAAATTTTGCGACGACCTAGTAACGATGGAATTTTTTCCATTGCAAAATTCGTTGCAAATTCGATTTGCGATGGATTTTTGCAAATTTTTCATCGCAAAATTCATCGCAAGAATCATGTTTTTTTGTAGTGTTTGCTAGCACTGGGCGAAGGCATTGCAGCCTGTGCCACCAGATCTAGGGCCATAACAGCGTTGGTCTTGCCACGTAGGACTGTCAGCGTCCACGTCAATGATTTTCAATCAAAATTCTTAGAATGCATTCAATTGGTAAAATATGAAAAGGTTTAAGACTCAATTAGCACAGTTAAAAAGGTTTAAAACTAAATTGGCACAAGTATAACGTGTTTGAGATTTTTTTTTTTGTAATTTTCCTCTAGCAAACAGGGGGGTTCATATGAAGTTGTGTGCACGGTGGAATTGTGTCACGATTAAATGTAGATGGCATATTGATCTAAAGAAAACGATTGATTTTTTATTATTTTCCTCTTCTGAAAAGTTAAAGGGAAGAAAAAAAGAAATTAAGAAAATGATCATTGCTTCGTTCTTGGTTTACGCCCACGTTAGTTGGTATCAAACTAGGTTCATCTTTGAAAAACGAAGTCTGATAGCAACAGTTTCGACAGCAACAGCAAGATTGGGCTTATAAGCTCTTTGAGTAGGCTAAGGAGTGATTGAACTTTAATCTAATGTTCAATATGGTCTATGAATTTATAATTTATTCAATGTGTGAGCTCTGGACGTTTGGTAAATGTTCAACGTAATCCCTGAATTAAATGAAAATGTTTAATGTAGTCCCCAAACTTAAATTAATGGAAGGACTATATTGAACTTTTTATATAGTTCAGAAACTAAATTAAACATGTATCAAAAGTTCAAGGTTGACATTGAATAAATTAAAAGTTGAGAGACCACATTGCATATTGGATTAAAGTTCATGGATTATATTGAACAAATAAAAAGTTCAAGGATCACATTGCATATTAAGCTAAAATTCATGGACTGTTTGTATTATTTTTTCTTATCTCAAAAGTCCCCCTGATAACATAAATGCTCTCGTTAACCAAATCATATCATTTTTACCATTCAATTCATCAAACATAGAACCTTCCATAAATCATATTTAAATTTAAGAATTTTCCGTGACTCTTTTGTAAGAGATTTCGCAAAAGCCGCGGCATCCTTCTCTACTGCTACTTCTATTAATACCTCATCCGATAGGTTCAACAAGATTATACTCTTTACCTTTCTCATTAGCACATCGTTTTCGGCATCTTTCATTGTTTCGGGTAGCTTATCATTGCCTTTCAATACTTCAGCCAAACCCTGAGTTATTAATAGCGCCTTCATCTTAACGCTCTATAATCCAAAATTATTCCTCCCGTTAAATTTCTCAATTTCTATTTTCGTTGCAAACATAATCAAAACAACCGAATTTCCAGATAATAATTAGACAAGCAAAAATCCCATATTAAAATCCATAAATCCTTTCTATAAGCTTCGATACCAATTGTTATAAAATGAACGTGGAAATTAAACAGGATTTTCAATTAAATCAATGTGGGAGAGCTAGAGAAATGAATAAGGAACACCAAATAATACTAAAGATTTATATGATTTTATCAGAGTGTCAGTATCTATATTCATAGAAAGAGCTAATAATAAATAATTCACTAAAAGAGAATCAGAGTTCTTTCTTCTAGTTCTTTCGGTGACTCACAACACAAATTCACGTGTTCACGTCTGGGCGACTGAAAAACCAAGAACTTCGTGTGTTCTTTCTCTTCTCTTCGAGTGGCTAGTATTCGGTGGGCCGCACGTCTAGCTCCTTTCTTCTTGTTCTTCGTGCGGCTTCCATTCTGACCGTCCACTGGCGGCCATTCTTCAAGAGGAAAGAACAACCTAAGCTAGAGTAAAAAGAAAACCTATATATTGTACTTTGTTTTCTTCTTTCTTCTTAAACCCTAGCTGATCCCACACATAAAGTATAGGAAACGTGGCCCCTTCCTTGTCTTGTAGTGGCAGATGACTTCTGTCTTCTTTTTCTTTTTGTGCGGTTAAAAAAATTAGGCAATTAGAGTCCAACCAAATAAAATAAACTTTCCATGCATACATCCATATGCCTTTAAAGAGAAATTTTTTGCATTTATTTCTTATCCAATTGTGTCGGGTTTCGTAACAGCTCAAATTTGAGATATATTTTAACAATTTATTAGAAGAGACATTGCCCATTCTAGAGCAATTGCTGTTAGGGGTGTGCAAAAGAATCGAGACCCGCCCGGACCGCTCGGAACTGCCCGGAATCGGACCGGAACCGATGGTTCCCAAGGAAATCGATCCGGTTCTCGGTTCCAATTTTTTGGAACCAGTACTGTTTGGGCCGGTTCCCGGTTCCCAATGTGAAACCGCCCACCCTCCCACCCGGACCGGACCGGTAATATAATAATAATATATTTTATTTTTTTAATTTTTAATTAAAAAAATCTGACAAAAAAAATTTTAAAAAAGAAGAAAATTTGTTATCATGTCTGAAGCTCTTGTATAGTTGGGATACCTTGGTCATTTTTCTCAATAATTAATGGGTACCCACTTGATTTATGGATAATATAGTTAATATAATCGATCATATTGTAGGAATTGTATGAAAAGTTATGTTTTTTTTCCTTTTGTTCTGTTGATCCGATGTTGGTCCACATATTTTTTTTTATTTATCTAGGAAAACTTGTTGAGACCGGTTTTATGGACCTGCCCAAGAACCGGACCGAACCAGCAATCCGGTTCTCAGGCGGGTCTATGGAACCGTCGGGCGGTTCTCGGTTTCAATTTTTGGAACCGGTCCTGTAGCGGGCGGTCCATGGTTCCGGGGTGGGATCCGCCCACTCGGACCATGCACACCCCTAATTGCTGTGGCCTCCGTGCCAGCACTAAATAATACCTGCAAAAACATGTGAAAATGAATTAGAGATAGTTGTGTAAACTTCAAAAAGTATAAGTAAAACAACACACGATATGATGTTCACAAATAAGAAGCTTAGCATTATTCTGAATCATTAAAAAGTTCCTAATGATAATTGCAATTAATGTCCTGATTTCCGAGTGGAACCTATGTTGTTCACCTATGAATCGGAAAGGTTATAATTGAGATTAATATTAATAAATTGCTAAGAAGTTTCCTAATTTATGTAGTTCACCTATGCATGAGTTGCCTAATTCTTAGTTCACCTATGCAGTTCAACTGATATCCGGGTGGAAATCAATGATTAATAGTTGGGGTAAATCGCTACTGTGGTGTAATGATCTACATCTTCAATTGCAAAAGGCCCAATCCCGTCTAGATTTATAATGTGCTGATGTGTCCCTTTTTTAAGAGGGTAAATTTCAAATGTAATATATCCTTACATCTAAAGAGTTTATATCATTTTAAAGGTTCTTAGGCTATAAGCAACAAGTGCAGATCATTTGAAATATAAAGGTAGAATTTTGATGCTGAAGGATACAAAGCATCAGAAGGAGAAAGTAAATGATGAATTTCGAGGGAAGGGATGGTTTTCTTGTTTGTAGCTTTCCCCACTTTCAATTCTTCCCTTGGATTCTTACTATATCCTATGTTTTAGCTATGTCCCACCTAAATCGTGATGATATAAACATGCAGACATTAAAGACTAGAACCTTGGGATTTACACAATGAAGTCAACTAACAAGTCTTCTCTTTTTTGAGTACGGTGAGACATATATATATTAACACAATATCATCTCATCATAGTCAATCTATCTTCCCAATCTAGTCAAAAGAACGCACTCCTTACTTCGAATAAAAGTGATCAAATGAAAAATATGGTATCTTCTTGAATCCTCATGTAATCAACCTTGCATTATGGGTAGGGTAAATCTTGAAATCGAAGTCTCCCACTCCTGTTGGGTTTTTCTTGGTTAGACTCAATCCATCATACGCTTGAAGAACAACCGGAACCACTCTATTGTTCTTTGACGAACTAATTCTAAGCAACAAATTCACATACATCTCACCCTCTTGTGCCATTGTCAGGGGACTATTATGGACACGTAAAAAATGGACTGGTAACGTGAACTCAGGCACACATTTCATGAAGGCAAGTATGTGCTGGTTTCCTTGCAAATTGGTCGCTTTTACAAACTCTATACTGGCTTTAGCTTTTCCGTTAGCACCATCGTTGATTAACTTGACTGTGCGCGAGCATGTGCGTGTTTGAGAGAGAGAGAGAGAGAGAGAGAGAGAGAGAGAGAGAGAGAGAGAGAGAGAGAGCCATCAACTTATCATATTATAATTAGGGTTTCCTTGTCCAGGCATCTCAACAACAAAGTCAAGATTTTCTAGATATAAGCTCTCTTCAGAAACATATCTTATATAACCTCCATATATGCAAGCCGCCAACTAAATCAGACAATGAGAGGCAGTTTCTACGGATGACTATCCCTTTCAATTTCTAGGGTCTCTAACAACTTGAGCTTTTTCTTGTATTTGTGCTCGAGCTTCTGAAGATTTTGCTCCCTATAATCTATCATTTTCTAAGATAATAGTTCTTACATGTTAAGACTTTCTTGGGTCTCGATTTAGATATCTTCTTTGGTTATGTAGCTGTTTGTGATTTAGCTCAGCAGAATCAAGAGGTTAAGTGGGAAACAATTGCTTATTAGCTGGTTAAGAGAATAAATACTAGATGGAGGTATAGAGGAGCTAACTATTTCCTTCAACATGGTCAGACAGATTAGAGAGGTGCCCTATTGGAGGCGCCAATAGCACATTGAACTTAGTATTGTTTGCCATTCATGTACATATAAGCGAGATAACTTTAGAGGACAATCAAGAAAACCAATCAAATTAGCCAAAATCGATTAAAGAGTAAAAAACCATGAATTTTCTTCGCTTTGTATCCTCAGACAAAGTGCTAATTCTGAAATAACACCTTACATCCTAAAACAAAACCTTATTTCTAAAACTATTGCTTTGCACCCTGAGCCAAAAACTCCATGGGGACGTCGTACAGCCTCAGGTTGTTATGGCGGAGGATGATAACGGTGGCTCTAACCACTTCGACTTTTGTGGCTGAAGCTTCGGTTAGCTAATTCTTTTAATTGGTATCCAATATCGAAAGTTAGGATGCAAACTTGTGATTAGAAACAGAGGATGCAAAAAAAATAGTAGAAGTAAAAAGTGAGGACTTGCTTTTTGTTATGTTCTCAAAGGTATATATCAACGGTCAACCGCTTTATTTAATTGCTTTAACCCTTGTACATTTTATTCGATAAAGAATCAAGTTTAAGTGAATCTTACATCCATAGAATCAACTCTCATACATTCTGGAGAGCACATGAGTCATGGATTCACTCGATCTGCAGAGAACCTCAAGGGGATCCTTTTTCGGCATCGAGAGCCCTGTCCCTCCATCCATGTTGATCTCCTCTTCCCCAATCCTCTTCCACTCAAAGCACTGGATCAATGCCCCCAATCCCAGTTCAATCATTCTTCTTCCCAAATTAGCTCCAGGGCAGGCTCTCCTTCCGGAACCGAACGGAAGAAACTTGAACGTACCATTGTAACCTTCTCCTTGATCACCTCCAAATCTCTCTGGTATGAATATTGTTGGCTCTTCCCACAGCTTAGGGTCTCTCTGAATAGTCCACAGGTTCACCAGTAACATGGTGCCTTTGGGCACGTGATACCCCAGAACATTGCAATCGCTTGATGAAAGATGGGGTACTAAAAGTGGCGTTGGTGGAAACAACCGCAATGTCTCATGGAGAATGTTTTGAAGGTAACTAAGGTTTGGTAGGTCTTGTTCGGTGATAAGGTGGTCTGGTTGGACGTGAGCTTTAATCTCATCTTGAGCTTTTTCAAGTTTTTCTGGGTTGTTTGCGAGAAGAGACATTGCCCATTCAAGGGTGGCTGATGAAGTCTCGGTGCCGGCAACAAGCAATTCCTGCATACTTATAGAAATTGAATCTTTAAGATGACCTGTATCTCTATGACACATTACACTATAGAATCCCAAAGTCCGATATTCAACAATAAAATGAACAACACGAATCACAATCTAAAGAAGGCTTTTGAAAACTTCTTATGTATCGTTAATCGACAATATTATGTAGTAGACTGAGCTGACCTTGGTTAGGCAGGATTCACTATGTACTTCTCACCTAGGAAGTGCAAATCATATGCACTGATTTTCAATAAGAAACTGAAGTTTCATTATAGCATCTGGTTGGAAAGGAAAAATCAAAAGTTAACCTTAACTAGACTCATCTATCGACTTCGTGATACGTGTTGCAACGTAATAGCAATTGATATTTGTTTAAAAAGTACAGTTTGTTTTGCTTCTGATAATGAAGCAGTACCTTGAAAAAGAAACCTAAAATGAAATTAATTATCTGCCATTTAATTATTATTTAGCTTATGCAATAGAGATGCCTTTATAAAACATATGCTGCCAAATTGCAGACAATGGAATGGAAGCATGTATTACCACTATGGCACCCTTTAATATTTGGTCAGTGTAGATATGCGGTTCCTTCTCTTGCAAGGATAACATAACATCAATCAATGTGGTCATCTTCCTTTCTTTCTGGGTACACTCTTTCATTTTTCCTCTACCTTCGTCAACCAAATACTGGCAAAATCGATCCATTCGCTTCGCCACTTTGATCACCCGCTTCTCCAAGCCCTGAAAATCTATCCATTGGAAGATTGGCAAATAGTCGCCAATGTTCGCGCTGCCTTGAAGCTCCAGGGAATCTGACATGATATGGCGAAATTCTGCGGCTTCTTCGCTGATGACATCTTTCCCGCAGTACCTCTTTCCTGAGATCATTCTCATCATGATATTAAAGGTGAATGAGCTTAATTTTGTTTTCATTTCCACCTTCGTCCACCTTTGCTTCGACTCTTGAAATAGTTCTTTCACCAATCTGCTAACTTCATCATGCCTGACAAGATGAGTTCTGTGAATAACCGTATCTATTAATCAATCAGTACTTACCATAGATTATAAACTCATCATGTAGTAGAAATGGGCGAAGAATACACTCCATATCTGCATTTGCATGGCCGTGTGATTATTTAAGAGAAAGACGCGGAGTTTTAGGCAACAGCCGCGTTAGGTGTTTTGCTTCACCGTCTCTTATGAGTGAAGAAAGGAAGAAAAAGCACTGTGGCATGAATTTCACGTAAGGGGTGAGACATACGCTTATGGCATTTAGTTCGTAATGCTTGTTTCAAGTTGTGAAATCGATTTTCTTTTTTCGTCTCAATGATGGAAAAAAAGATTATGGATTTGTGAATTGGAGCTCAATGGTCATGCTCCATTTCACAAAATCACAATTACCACGTATACAATTTATTCAATCTAAATTTGAATTCTTTTATAGCATTCCAAATGATCTGGAAAAGCTCGCTCCAATTCCTCGAATTTATCATACCTAACATGGGACAACATTGCGACACGGGCTGAGGAGAACATTTCCATTGTGGTGAAACGTCGGAGGTTGCGCCAGTGGTTGCCGTAAGAGGAAAACCCCATGGTGGTCCAATTGTAGTTCAAGTGTTTCGCAGCGATGGTGCGAGGGCGGTTGGCAAAGATGATGTCGTTCTTCGTGAAACACTCTTCGGCTGCCAATGGGTTGGAGACCAGGAGGACGTTGCGCACGCCAAATTTGAGGAGCAAGACGGTGCCGTACTTCTCCGAGAGGTTGTGCAGGGTGAGGTGAAGTGGTTCTTTGAGTAGGTGGAGATGACCTAAAATGGGAAGAGAAGGAGGAGTTGGTGGGAGTTTCCGGCTTTTAGGGTTTGCATGGTTTCGAGCGACTAACTTCAAGATGAAGAGAAGGAGAAAAGCGAAGGAACAGAAGAGCAACGCTCGGAAACTTATTGACTCCTCCATGGATTGTCTTTTGCCCTTGATTATTGTGTAAGCCTGATATTTATATTGCTCTTGGAGGGAAGTTAATCATGCATCGCGTTGATGTGGTCCCTTTGCTTCTTCTTTCACGTATCCCATTTAATTAAGCTTTTCCACATAACATGCTAAAATCAGGAGAAATGGACACTATAAGTGTCATAACTTTCGTACAACGCTCACTTTAGTGTCATAGTTATTTTTTTTGATCACTTAAGTGCTATTATTTATGCATGTCGCTCACTTGAGTATCATAACTTTTTTTTTCGATCACTTGAGTGTCATATAATTTTTCAATCGTTCCCTTGAATGCCATAAGTTTTGAAAAACGTTTTTCACAAGTACCATGCCACGTCGGATTTCCAGAACTTGGGCGAATGTTCTTAAAAAGTGATGGCACTCGGGTAATCGATTAAATGTTTTGACACTCGGATGAACGTTTTTTAGAAGTTGTAGCACTCGAGTGGTAGACAAATTGCTAAATTACACGTCAAACTCTCCATTGTCTTCTTCAAGCTTCAGTCATTGGGGAGGGTTTGAGCTAGTCTCATCCTCCCCTCCCTCTCTTGTTGATTTTGTTTGAGTATTCTTGTTTTTCTTTTAAAATTTTTCTTCTCTATCTAAATTTGGCAACTCTCTTCTCCTGGTCTAGTTCTAGATATAAGATTTTGAACTCTCCTAATTTAACTCTAGATCTAGGAGTTCTCTTGATTTAAATCTGGGAGTTTAATAATATTTTCGGAGATTTGATACCGTCGTGCGCTGCTTGTGTATAGGTTCTTTGCCTCCAGTTTCAATGGTGACCGCTAAATTTTTTACGACTTGCTGAACTATGATAATTTGCTCTTCCAAAAGTTAGATTTGGGTTTATTTAACTCGTTTTGGTTGCCTTCGCATGACGATGGTGTAGAGGAAGCCGAACCTAGGCATGCACCGCCACTATCAACACTGTAGTTATTAGATAAAAAGCTTTCAACGTGTGCTCATCAATGATGATGATACGAGATCAATGATCAGCCGTTGATTATTTTGGTTAACATACTTGTTCTTAAGGAACGTGTATGTACACCAAACAAAAGAAACTCGAAATTATTATTATACTTTTCTCTTTGATCACCCCCACTTCCAAATCGCTCTGGTATGAATTTAGTTGGTTCCTCCCAAAGCTTAGGGTCCCTATGGATGGTCCATGAATTCACTAATAACGTGGTGCCTTTGGCCACATGATACCCAGGAACATTGCAATCACTTCATTATTCATGCGCAAAATTTAACGTACGATGAAACACGATATGATGTTCGGGGATAGTAAGTTTGTACTACATTGAATCATTCGAAGTTCCTAATGATTATTCTAATTAATGTCTTGGTCTCCTGGTGGAACCTATGCAGTTCACTTTGCATCTTAAAGGTTGCAATTGAGATTAATATTAATAAATTGCTTCCAAATTTCTTGCTTGTTTTGTTGGCAAAAGAACCCCTTAAATTAGATAATTCGGGTCTCGACTATTAATTAGCATATAGAATCACTTGTTCGACATTCAAAAGTAAGGTGAGCTATACATCATTCTGAACCAATAAAAAGACTTTTATAAGTTCATGCCCTTGTTTATTAGTCAAGTTGACCTTATTATATTAAGATATTTAAGGAGAAAAGCAAGCATGGGTACCGGTATGATACCCTTGGGCCATGTTTGGTAGCCGGGATAAAAGTCGGGATATAATATGATTTATCCTATTCCATATTTGGTTCCTGTCCAAGATAAGTTAAAGTTGGATATAAGCAGGATATAGCATGAATAAAAATATCCCATGAGGAGGTGGAATAAATGTGAATATGATTTCTTATATTCATGGCATAAAATCTATTTATCTCGAATAACAAACTTCTTAAATTTAAAAAATTAAAATAATAATTAAATATAAAATAAGAAATTCCGACCATAGTTCTTTGTTCACATCAAAGATTCCACGAAAACGATGAGAGAGTTGAAGTTCCTCTTCACGCCAAAAATCAATAAAAGTAGCAAAAGAGTCGAAATGCCTCTTTTCCATAATTCTGTGGTTCATGTTGAAGTTTAATGAAAGTGACGAGAGAGACAAAGCATTGTCCTTTTTGGAATCTCGAATGTGAATAATCATGTTTTCTGTCTTTTACTAGATTGGTTCATTGGTTGATTTACCTTGTCAATGTTGGTATAACCCGTTTACATTTCTCGTCATCGTCGAACCTATTTAACATGTAGATTGTACAATAATTATGAATTGATTGATTGAGGTTGTTTCCATTTGTGCATTTGTAATTTCTTAAGCACTAAATCATAAGAAATTCTAACCGTCTCCGTTTTGCATTTTCGGATCCATTTACATCGATATGTCATTCACACCGAATAATGGATATGACAAAAAATATGAAAATATCCGGCTTAATTACTTCGATTCATTAAACAGTAGATATAGTATAACAAAATTCCTAAATTTCATATCATATCATTTCCATTCTTATCCTGACTAGAAATTCAGATGACCAAACGTAGTCCTCAAGATTTGGTTGGTATAATATTGCGATTCCTTCTCTTGAAGGGAGAACATAACTGTTGAATAAATGACCCATTTTTGTGTGGACTTCTCTAATCTCACGTGAAAAGCAAGAAATGACAGCCGTAAAAAGTCTTAGGCGGTGAAGGGAAGACGAGAAACGAAACCTTTCAAGTTAAGGAAAGCTGCAAGTTGTGAGTAAACATTTCGTAGTCAGAAACTTGATCAGGAAGGATATCCAGCAAGCTTGCACTGTAGTGAAAGAGATGACCAACTTAAATAACTAGGGTCTACTTGTCAAAGTCCGTCAGTCATGCTTGCCTTCGAATTCATAGGCAGTGGATCACGCCGGTAATTAGGCTTCTTTGCATCATCCATGATCCATGGAATTGTACGGATAACTAGAAACTCCAACCACACGTACGAAGAAAGCTTCTCCGCTCTCTATAAAATATCCTATAAGATCCCCTTTCTTCTCCACGTTGTCTGTCGATTGCCATTTCTCATCTCGTTGCCGTGATAGCACACGTATAGTTCACATCCACTTGCACACATGCTTCCGCAAAATCTGACATGATCTACCCAATAGAATCAAGGGTTCTTTCTTTGTTCTTTTTCCTACAACTCTTAGAATAGAGGACAAGTAACATTGAGTCTGTCACTGATGTATACAACAACATGGGCATTGCGCATCTATCTTTTTTCCACCCTATTACCAAAGAAAAACACACTTCTAATTGTGTAAAAGACTCAAAAACCCTAACCTCACACCATCTACACATGCAAACTTTCAATCCAAGTGAGCGGTCGACTTCCCCTGCTGTGGCCACCACCTCCACCAACTTGGACAGCCTGTCCAACGCCAATTCGATGCCCACTCACAGCCAATTCCCAACGCCTCAGCCCCTCTCTTCTTCCTCAGGTCAAGAGGAGATAGATCATGGATTCGCGTGGTCTATACAAAACCTCTAAGGGCTCTATTTTCGGCATCGAAAGTCGCGTCCCTCCTTCATGTTGATCGCCTCTTCTCCAACCCTTTTTCCACTCAAAGCACCGAATCATCGCCCCTAACCCTAATTCAATCACTCATCTTCAATTCATCTGGGTTGTTTAGGAGAACAGACATTGCCCATTCTAGGGAAGTTGCTGTAGCCTCCGTGCCAGCACTAACCGATGCCTGTATAAACATGTGAACATGAATTGGACATAGTCATGTAAAATTCGAAAAATTTAAGGTAGAATGAAACATGATATGATGTTCGCACATAATGAACTTAGTACTATTCTGAATAATTTGAAGTCCTAATGATAATTGTATTTAATGTTTTGATTTCCGGGTGGAACCTATGCAATTCACTTTGCATCAGAAAGGTTATAACTAAGATTAAGGGTGCGTTTGTTTCACAAAAAACGTAACTTTTTTTAAAAAATGTTTTTCGAAAAATCATTTTCTAGGAAAATAGTTCGTTTTCCTTTATTTGGTGATATGTGATTGACAACGTTTTGTGTTGTTTGGATCTCATTTGGAAAATGATTTCAATCCCATGATTTTATCTCAGGCAAAAAAATAATTTCGAATTTTTTGATATTTTTTTAAAAATAAAAAAGAAAAGAAAAAAAAGAAAGAAAAGAATAAAATATTAAAAAAAGTCAAGGGAAGTAATTTCGGAAAGTGTTTTCACCTTCTTAAATTAGAAAATTCACTTTTTTAATTTTATACATGAATGTTTTTCTTGATCGAAAAGTGTTTTCAATTGACTAATTATTTTTGGTGAACCAAATGGGTGAAAGTCCGGAAAACAGATTCCCGAAAAATATTTTCCCTTAAACAAACGCACCCTAATATTGACATATTACTAAGAAGTTGGTTGCTTGTTTTATTGGCAAAAGAACCCCTTCAAATTTGACTTAAGATAACTCGTGTCACTACGATTAATTAGCATATAGAATCAAGTGTTTGGCATTGAATAGTAACGTGAGTTATACATTATTCTAAACCAACAAAAAAACTTTTATAAGTTCATGTCCTCGTTTATTAGTCAAGTTGACCTCATTATATTATGACATTTACGGAGAAAAGCAAGCATGAGTACCAGTATGTTATGACCATTTAACACAGAGACTAAACTTACGTGGTTTCCTGAACACTCGGTTATAGGCTCTTTCTATTTATTCTCTCAAGAGCCTAAACTTGTCATACCTAACATCTGAAAACATGGCCATGCGGATTGAGGAGAAACATTACAATGTCACGAGACGCCACAGATTGCGCCAGTGATCACCATATGAGGCATGTTCCATGGTGGTGGAGTTGTAGTTGAGGTGCTTCCCTGCAGAGGTGCACGGACGGTTGGTGAAAATAATGTCGTCCAATCCTCGACTGTATATGGGTTCGAGATCACAAAGACTTTACGCATGCTGAATTCAAGGAACAAGACATCGCTGTATCTCTCCGTGAGACTGTGTAGGGTTCGGTGAACGGTGAACCGGTTCTTTAAGTAGATGGAGATGACCTAAAATAGGAAGACCAGGAGGACTTAACGGAAGGTGGTTCTTGCTTTGACGGTTTACATGCTTTTGAATGATTATTTCAAGATAAATAGAAGGATGAAAGAAAAGAAAATGAAGGGCATGACTTTTAAACTACCTCCATGATGTATTTTGGAAATGCTCTGTGTTACGGCTAGTGCTATCGTCTAGAGGGGCACTGAATAGGTGATTTTACCAAATTGGATGATTTAAACGTGCGGAATGGATATAGTCGAGGTCAACAACTCGTATGATAAATATTAGATGGATGCGTATGTCAAACTTGCATATAAGTCGTCGTCAAATAATTGTGTCTGATGACTATGATGATGTTTTAACAAACTCGTTTGACAGATATGTATGCAGTATAATGTAAACAATAATAAATGAAAGTTTAAGGATAGAAAATGTTGCACACAAATTTTTATAATGATTCAGCTTTATCAAGTCTACGTCTAATCTCCACGCTGGCAGCCTGTTGGTTGTGTTTCTGTCACGCCCCGAACCCCAAGGGTGCGCGACACCCCGCTATGGTCGTTGAGATGCGACGTCCCAGGACTCGTCGCCGACCTTTCATTTTATCTTTTAATTACGCATGCGGAAACGAATACAAGGATCCCCGTACAAACAACAAATAGGGATAGCAAAGGAAAACCAGACATAACAAAAGCCATTTTTAATATTCACTTGATTAATCCCTGGAAACAAGTTTACAAGCCTACTTCGGGCATTTTCACAAAAAGCCAGCAAAAGACAAGGGCCAGGGTTAATCTACTTCATCAACCGGTCGAACTCCAAAAAGATAGCTTCCAAACACCCCGAACCAAACTGGGTGCGCCAACACGCTAAGGGCCTGAAAAAGAGGGTTAACAACAACAATGAGACGAATGTCTCAATAAGTTAACGCCTAAGCCCCGCTTAGGAGGCCTACTCGCACGGGGTCCCTAATCAGGCAACAACACATTATTAAACAACCACAGGCATCCTTACCTCGCCTTAATACACACGTTGATGAAATGCATATGTCACATACTCGAAGCATTTAGCGAGATTTTCCATGCATTAATGCAACACAGTCGCGCGTGTCTCGATTATAAGGCAAAACCCGCTTGGGCACGTCCCATACCATGCCTAGCAGTTTTTACCTCATAATCAAGCACTATGCATCACACGTATTTAAATTATTACGCCCCCTCGGGGCCACTACACATCAAGCGATCTGCAGCAAGATGGCAGTCTACCGGTATAACCGGGCTCCGTCCCGCTCCGTCGGGCACGGCTACGTCAAACGATCTACAGTAAGACGGCATTCCAATACGGCAACATCAAACGATCTACATTAAGATGGTATCCCGTAAGGAGCATCAAGTCCGGCCTCGGGCCGCAATAAGGCAATCGAGGTATCGGCACTCCAGATTATCCCCAGGCATCCGATAAATCGAGTATTGTCAAGCGATCTACAGCAAGACCCCGATAAATCAGGCATCGTCAAGCGATCTACAGCAAGACGGCTCCGACGTGTGACCACACGAGCACACAAGCATTCCGGCCAATTATTATCTTTTCAATTAGCCCATGCATCCATGAATAGTGCTCATATTAATGCCATGCACCAATATCACAGGGTCACACATACAACAGTTAATCAATTTTTCAAGCTTCGATGTCAAACCCAAATATCAATCACAAAGTGTCATAATCATCATTACTTGGCATAACAGAATAAAATAATTTAATGCCAAAAACTCGTAAACTTTCTTGAAAATTTCCAATCAAAATATATTATCACGTAAACAATTTAATATGACAATTTGCGGCAAAATCGCCAACATTCAAGCTAGAAATCATAATTTGAAATTATAAATTTTCCGAAATAACAATAAATTAAATTCGGAATTAATTAATTAATAATATCCAAAAATAATTTAATTTTCCAAAATGTCAAAACATTTCCTCGAATCAAAAATCATTCAAGTCATTTTCTAAATACGTCAATTTATACGGCAAAATCCAACATCGGAATCATAATTGACGCTAGAAAATTTTCCGAAAATAATAATATTTAATTTTCGGAAATTAATTATTTAATAATAAAATAATAATATTTAATTCCGAAAATAATAAAATGATATTTAATTCGGAATTAATATATTAACTAATAAAATAATATTTAAAATTCCGAAAATAAATAATTTAATAATAATAATCAATAACAATAAACTAATCAACCATTCATATCCTAAACACCATTAATTAAACACTAATCCATGATTACACATAATCCTAACTAAATCAACCTAATATTAACCTAAACACTAATTAAACTACCCTAAGCAAGTTTAACACCCTAAGCACGGGATTAGGGGTTAACTTACTCGGCTAACGCCGGCGACGACGCGAGAACGACGGCGGCGACGAGGGCGGTCCGCGGTGGTTCCGGTTCGGACGCGGCGACCGGCAAACGACGGCGAACGGCGAGGGACAGCTACTGTGGGGGCTGATCCGGCGCGGCCTAGGCGGTTCCGGGTGGAACTGGCGGCTGGTGGTGGTGTCCCGGTAGCCGGGACGGCGGCGGCGACGTCCGGGACGGCGGTGGCGAGCGGCGGCGGCCGTACGGTGAGTGACGCGACTCGCGCGCGGCTTGGGCGAACCGGCGACGAGAGGCTCCGGGCGGCCAGGGGCGGCAGCGACGTGCGGAGGTCGAGCTGGCTGAACGGACGGGCAAGCCGGCATGGATGATGCACGGCGGCGGCGAGCTCGACTGGACGAACGGCGGGCACGCGAGCGACTCGAGCGGTCCGACGACGAGCAGTTCGGGGCCACGGCGGTAGCGCTGCTCGGCCAGAAGGGAGCCGGGATGGCGGAGGCGCGAGGCGACGGCGGGTGGTGGCTGGGCTGATCGCCGGAGAGCGGGCGGGCGATGGCGACGACGAGCGGCGGTGATGAGCGGCGGGCTGGTCCCGGCGGTGAGCGGCAAAGGAAAACCAGAAGCTCGGCGGCGGGGAGAAGGGAAGAAGGGAGGAAGAAGAAGAGAAAAAAGAAAAAAAAAGAATAAGGAAAAAAAAGAAGAAATGATGGGCTAGTGGGGTAGGTAGGGGGAAGTCAGACGCAAAGGGGGGGGGAGTTCAGCGGGAAAGGGGGAAAGGAGAGAGAGAGAGAGAGAAGGACAAATCGCAACAATCGCGATCCAACGAACACGGTTTAAATTCGAAAACGATCCGACGGCCCTCAAAAAAAATCCTAATTAATAATTTTAGGATTTGGGTAAAATTATGTTAATAAAAACACACCGCGAGAGTGGTCTACCGGTCCAAATTTGTACCCGGTCAAAAATTCACTTTTCTCATATCCCAGGTAATATCGAGGTTGGCCACAATATTATCGACACCGTCCAATTAAATTCATTTCGGAATTCCGAAAAATTCGACACCAAAGTTTGGGCTCTAAATAACGGCAAAATTCGATCGAGTGCGTTTCTAGCGAAATCTCTAATTTAAAAATTTTAAATAACCGAGAGTGATCAGTTCCCGGGCGAGATTTTACTATAATCACACTGACGAATTACACGTTTTATAAACCCCAAAAATGGGTCGAAAATCGGAATGTCACAGTTTCACTATTGAATCACCAAGAGATTACAAAAGCAGTGCTTTTCAAATGATATATGACATTGTCACGTACATTCTTCACTTAAGTAATTTTCTTTCTAAAATAACATCGTGGAATACAATAATTACAAGTGTGTAAGATCGAAGCGCTATTCAGACTTTGGAATTCTCAATTCTTGTTATTCTTCTTGTACGACGTTTGCACTCTTTTTATACTCCTCTATTTTCAATCTACCAGTTGGACAGTCTTACGAGGGTTGATCTCCAAATCAACCCGTTAGAGAATCTTCCCAAAAGAAGATGCATAGCCGTTAGAAGAAGAACCGTTATCTCCAAGTGATTTGATCTCCCATACAATCAAATCAAGGTTTTTATAAGTGTAGGTCTTCATGTTTAAGGAACGATCTTGTGATTGCCAATTAGGATATCTTGAGATATCGATTATAAAATCAATTTGATTGTCCTACATAAACTTGCCAAAAATAACACTTATTGAATCTGACAAGGAATTTTGAGTTTGATAACAAATCCTTTCATCGACTAAGTCTAATGACTCAGTATTTACTTGCATCAAATAACTTGAGTGTAATTGTGGTCAGAAAAATGATTGTTTTGTCTTTCTTCAAAACTAATTAGGGATTTTCCTCAACACTCTAGTCCCAAAGATTTATATTGCTCTCCGACCACAACCTCTTATATGAAATTTGTCATATCTTCATTAGTTGCAAAGCATTTTGGCCTACAAGAGTATATCCGACCAGTTGTCTTTGTACTTGCTTCACTGCCAACATATATCATCCTTATTATGGGCGCCTTCATTTGAATGATTCTATTTTTAGTAAATATAGACTGATGTTGACAGAATGTTTTGTGGGGATAATGCTTTGCTTAACTTTTGTTTCCTTCTTGTTTTGGTGTTCATAAAACATGAACGTTTCAAAGATTCAACCGAACTCGGGTGGCCATTAAAGTATCGCTTGTTGAGAGCGCACAACAGAAGCCCAATACCTTTATATGGGGAAATCGCTAAGACGGAGCCCAAGTCCAAGCCCGTCAATATATCCAATTAGACCTACTTTCACTCAAAAGCTTAAGCCAATAATTTATGAGCCAATTATGATATATTATCTATTCTGCTCTACACCACACCACACCACACGACACCAATTCTCCAATGTGGGTCTTTTTAACACAACTCGCACGTGCAATTCAACACCATTTCAGTCACCGAGAAGCAGAATATATATCGATAAGAGGTTAAGTATTTTATGTTGAAAAGAGCACTGCCTTCTCTCTTTTCCATAATCCTCTCTCTCGTTCCCACAAATCATGTGTAGATTTTTCCAAAGAACAATCAACCAACAAGTTATAAAGAATACTTCTATGCCACTCTAGAGTTCTTTAAAGATAAAATGAGCCAAAGCAAGTTGTAATGTAATGATTACTTTAGGAGATATTTAGAAGAGTGTGAAGGCTTCCCCCACCAACCTAGCACTAGTATAACTAGGCAACAAACTCACCCATTTGTATTAAGTATAGAGTGTGGTGTAATAAGTGGTGTGAGCAGAGAGCGGTGTGCGTATAAAGTAATGAGTAGGCAGTTATGAATAGACCGAATTGTGCATTATAAAGTAGTGGGTGTAAGTTTAAGAGTGGTGTTATGTATTTGCTCTTGTAATAATAAAAGATAGTGTTTATTGTAATTGGCAATTACTTGATTATCAACAAGAGGCATTAGAACCCAAGGGATCAGGGACGGTGTAATGTGTGAACTTTGACTGGTGTAAAAGAAGGAAAAAATGTTGACTAGTCAACAAAGAAGAAAGAGGAGCGCTCAGGTTGTTATTAGACCGAGAGCACATAGGAACGGAAAAGAAAAAGAGAAAGAAGAAAATAAAGGAAAGGGAAAGAAGTGAAAGAAAGGAAAAGAGGGCTTTACGTGGATATGCAATGGGGGCCTTGCCAATTGGGATTTACTTTGATTCGCAATGCTCGGTAAGAATTTAAACCATTTATTTGTTCAATCGGCATAGTTTTTGGAATTATGGGACAAATTCAAAATTATAGCGAAATTGAAACTGTATGGTCCGATTTAGGAGTTGTTAAGTCGAGAAATTATGAGGGATTGATAGTTTTGGGGTTGTGGAGCTCTAGGATTTTACAGAACTTGTTTTGAGCTTACAATTTGCCTTAAACAAATTTTTGAAATCGGGTGCATGCGTTGAACAAAAATGACCAGTAGTTTTTGCCGAATTTTGTCAGTTGCCAACTAGATTTTGGGTTAGCCAATCTATGGGTTTTCTAGTACTTCGAAAAGGCTTTCTTTTAACAGTAAGCACACTTGATTTGGAGTTCGGTAGAGAGAGTTATGGTACGAGAAAGTTTGTCGTGTGAGTCATTATTCTTTGCATTTGTGGTTTTTTGCCACGGTTGGCTGTTCTTGAGGTCTTTTGTTGACCTGTAGTGAGCATTTTGGCTATGAAATAGCATAATTTAGTAGAGTCATTAGTTAAAGTGGTGTTTTACTTGGTTTTGACATTGATTCTTTTTTAATTGATAGAATTCCAAGATCACCGGCTCGTATAACTATGTCGATTGGTTTTGGGCAATCCCAGACGAGTGGTGATGATCTCTTCTTTGGCTTTGTAAAACCCATGTCTAAGAAAAGTATATTTGTTGCATAAAGCTAGACTAGTGTTTACTTTTTTTTTTTTTTGTTATTGTGAGATTGTTTGATAAACCTTTCTTAAAAGGTTATGTGTACTATTTTGTGAATTTGATTTATGAGATAACTTTTGAAAAGATTTGAGAAATATTTTACAAAAGGGGATTCTAGCAATGAACTGATTTGCAAAAGATTATATATTTTGATTTGTGAACCCTACTGTGATATGGACTAGTCAAGAACTTATTGCTACATGGTGATACGAGTCTCGTGGGAGCCACCTCCAAGGGCCTTGTACTATTGAAATGTGTTAGTTAAGGGCTAAGTGTTATATGGTGATACGAGTTTCGTGAGAGTCACCTCTAGGGACTTGTACTATTAATACATGTTAGTTAAGGACTAAGTACTACACAATAATGTAAATCTTGTGGGAATCACTTTTAGGGCTTTAAACTATTGATATGTGTTGGTCAAGGGCTAAGTGCTACAAGGTGATGTGACTCTCGTGGAATCTACCTCTAGAACCTTGTATTATTGATATACGTTGGTCAAGGACTAAGTATTACATGATAACGTAAGTTTCGTGGGAACCACCTCTAGAGCCTTGAGTTGGATATTGAGCATGGAATTGATCATCGTTGTGTGTTTTGAAATTGGTTAATGGATTGACGTGTCTTTTGATGAGATCGATCAATGGACTTGACCATTGATGTTTGAATTGCGGTGGTGGATTAAATGAGTATTTTGTATAAATTTATTGAAATGAAACAACTCATTTTTGGTTTGATATATGTTGGGAAAACATCACTATAGAATTTTGGTAATCCCAACACTATCTTTGGTACTAACTTTTACTATGATGAGTGTAGATTGTTAAGTTTGAGAACATCATCAATGATCCTCTTATATCAACAAGGATGAGAAACTAGGCTCTGACATTTAGGAGAACAAGTACAAAATGAGTGGTATCTCATGTTAGCTTGGAATGACTAGTCGAGTTAGTGTTCTTGGAGGTTCTTGATACCGATGGAGATAGAAAAATCGTTGACTATATCATCACGTGTCATTCATTTGGTATAGTCACTGAAGATTGTCAATCATATCACTTATAATTTGCACTGGTGATAATGTGCATTGGATCGCGATGGTGATGCATTGGTAGGGACGATCAGTTCTCGATCCTATCTGGTCGTATCTAAGAACTAGGAACCAGTTCCTAGAAACTAGGAATTGGGGACTGGATCGATCGGTCCTGTCCGGTCTGATGGAATTAGTGACTACAACATTCTTATTCCAAACAAAAGTACAATACGAAATAGAAGAAATCTAGATTGGAGAAGCTCTGATATGCAAAAAGTAAACACCAACAATTACAAAGTTTAACACTATGGATGACATGGTGAGATGAGAAAGAGGAGTTCGAAGAATAGACATTACTCATATTATGGTTTACTTTAAGGTATTCTTTGAGAAATTAAATAAATTTTAAAAAGATGTAATCGATTTAGTTTGTCAATCCAGTTCCCACCCTGGGATCGGGAACTAAATCGCTAACCTCTGAAATCGCCCAGAACTAGCTGATCCAGTTTGGTCCAATCCAGTCTAGGCGATTTCCAATTCAGGCGGTTCTCGTTGTACACCCCTATGATTGGCTCTGATGATGGTAAGATATACTCTAGAAGATGACTATTGATGGTACAAAAAATAGCCATTGCAAGACTGGACTCCATCTTTGGAAAACCAGGGAAGAAATCAGAAAAAATAGTAAACAATTTTTCTACTAGGATAGTGCAATAGACTCAATTTTAGGAAACCTGTGACGATCATACGAAGGGACTGCATGAGCAATCCCAATTCTGTCAAAAGGTCTCTAGCGACTCTCAAATGGCTAGTTGAGTGCCCTTGAAGGTCTCCAACGGATATATTGTAGACTTGAGTACATAAGGAGTAGCATAGGTGAAGCAGTGGGTTAGACATATTGAATACTACTCGTAAAATCTAAGTTAGAAATCGTCTATGATATTATTATGCATTTCTCTCTATATCTGTTTGGCACTTTAATAGTTGATAGTCAAATGTATAAGTGCAAGTGCAGTGACGATGTCCTGATAGTATGATCCATCAAGTGAAAGGAACATCACTAGCCAATTGTAACTTGCATTACTAATTACTAGTGGAATCTAGCCGCTACTAAGGCCGTTAGTTGGAGAGTGGACGTATGTTTGGGTATAAAGCTAAACTACTATATATTGTCGTGTGATCTTTGTACTACACTTCATTTACTTACTAGCATCATAGATGCTGACCTATATCTATCACTATCATAAGTGGTGATTACTTGATATTCCGCGAAACCTTTTTGTATCACCACACACAACCTACTGAACTCCCATTTTAGGTTGTATTGTTAGCCCCAACAATATAATATATTATATCTTAGGTTTGAAGTGTGAGTTTCTAGTATTGCTTTATCTCTATGCATGATGGTTGTTTAATTTACTTAAAAGAAATGCATTACTCATTCGGCTGCCATTGCTCATACCATTTGTCTTAAATGCTTTTTAGGTTCTTCAGTTAGTGACAAATGGAATGAGAGTGTTCATGTTATAGCCAGGGCATTTTGATTGAGGGATTTTTGGCTAGGAGCTTAGTTAGTTATACAACTCACTAGGCTGTCATTATTGATACCATTCGTCTTAAATGCTTTTTATGATGGTACGAGAGCATTCGCGTTGTCACTAAGGCAATTTGATAGAGGAATTTTTGGCTAGGAGCTTAGTAAGTTGAATATTTCTAAGCTGTATATGACTGAGATGAGTTTGCTAGGTTTATTTGTTAGTTAGAGATGTATATATTCTCTATATGAATTATAGAAACTTTAATGTTGTAACCAACCTATTGGTTTATCATATAGATATATATGTGGCTATTGTTATATATTTTGATAATAGATTATTGGTTTCTGTTTAAAACTACATCTTTTGGGTCGAAAGATGGTTGTTCCATCCCCCATTCTTGTTGCTTTTGGGTTGTGACAGACCATATCAAAGCAAGGTGGTCGAAGACCATGAACCTAGTGATCTGAAACGTGGTACGCAAAGATAGTGGTTATTGCACTTGAGCAGGTGGTCAAGGACTAGAGTATGCTGAAATTCTACTAGTGTGTAGTTAGCGACTGTGATTGATTGTTTTGGGCTTGGTGTAGTATCGGACATTATATTAAAGTCAGATGGAAGGCATTTTAAGTTCGGTGAATGGCGTCAAGAAGCTCAACAACTCAAATTATAATAATTGGAGTATTCGCAAGCAGTTTTGCTTGCTGGGTCAAGATGTGGGATATTGCTAGCAGCAGCAACACCACACCACCCATGAATGACGGCGAGTTAAGTAAATGGAACATCAAAACGGGTAAGGCTCTTTACGTTCTTGCTGTGACTGTTGGAAATGAGTTGTTATAGCACATCATGAGCGCGAAGACCCTAAAGGTGGCATGGAATAACTTGGCAGCACTGTTTGCAAGGACGAATGATGCCAAGTTGCAAAGGTTGGAAAACAAGCTATTGTCGATGTGATAACAAAATATGACGGTGAGTCAATACTTTTCTAAAGTTAAATCTATTTATGAAGAATTTCAAAGTTAGACTCAAAATGCCATCTCTGAGACATGGATGAGAAGAATTATCGTTTAGGGGTTAAAGTCGGAATATAATGGCATTGTTACGACCACCTGTGTATGGGCAAAAGAGCCAACTCTGACTGAGTAGGAGAATATATATTGACCAGCAAAGAGGTTTTAAACAGAAAAATGTCTAAGGTTAATAATGAAAGAGGGTTCAAGGGTCAAAGGAGAAATTGTACAAGCATTAAAGATGGCAAACTGAGGAAAAGTCATGAAGACTAGCAAAAGAGACCCTTCGACCAGGTGGAGCTCTTCGAGATTGTGACGAGGACGACGATGAAGATGAGAGCAATAAAAGGGGTAATAGACAATGCTACATATGTGGCAAGGTAGGACACATTGCTAGAGTTTATTAGTTTAGGCGGGAAGAAGGAAATGTTGTAACTTGCCTAAAGGAGGAGACTGAAAACAAAGAACAATTGGACTTTCAAGCTCATGTTGTAGTGAATGAACAAGAAGAACTTGCAACTGCTTGTATAATTGAGTCAAATTATTCGACAGCTCCTGTCGCGTCCCAGAAGAAGAGCAACCCAAGGAAACTCGAAGAAGCAAGTAACGACACCAACAAGCAATCGTGTGCAAGAGATGTTAGCAACGGAGAGACAAGAAATATGATTAGAAGAAAAAGACATGTTGCTTGAAGAAAAATTACCGCTAGTATAAGGGTCAATGGAATGAGATTAAGAAGAAAAACCAGGAAGTAGCAATTAAAGAGGCCTCAAACATCTTGGATGCAAAATGGAAGAGTAAGGAGAAGAAGCCCAAAGAGAGGAGGGACCGAGGTCTTTACATCAAAGTGCTTCAGATGGACTTAAATCAGTTGAAACACGAAATGAAAATCACAAACAAGAGGCTTGACCACATGAGCTGCAATCTCAGAACTCCTACAAGAGATTTGAGTATGGAAACTGAGACAATGGAAAAAGAGACTGAAGCACAAGACAGACTGGCGTTGCCCAAATCCAAGCTTCACAAACTTCAGACAAAAGTCGTAGCCACAGAGACATCAAAAGTTAGAGTATATAGTGCTAAATCAGGTACCCATCTTGCACTTCCTCAGTCGGCACTAGAAGTGGCGAAGCCGGAGAGGAGTACGAGAGATTAAAGAAAGAAGATGACAAGGCAGCTAACGGAAAGCGACCTGGCGTGGTTGCTAGATCCGCATTGAGAGAGAGTAGTCGGTGAGGAAGAGTGTTGAAGAAAGCGCCGCCTTCTCTCTCTTCTAGAATCCTCTCTCTCATTCCCAGTGGCCACGTGTAGATTCTTCCAAAGAAAAATCAACCAAAAAGTTGTTAAGAAGACTTTTACGCCACTCTAGAGTTCTCTAAAAATAAAATCAACCAAAACAAGTTACAATGTAATGATTGCTTTAGAAGATATTTAGAATAGTGGGGAGACTTCCTCCACCGACCTAGCGCTAGTATAAATCGGCAAGACCCTCTCCCATTTGTATCAAACATGGAGTGTGGTGTAGTAACTGGCGTGAGCAAAGAGTTAGCGTGTGTAGAGTAATGAGTGTAGTTAGTAGGCAGTTGTAAATAGAATGAAGTGTGCATCATAAAGCAGTGGGTGCTAGCGTGTGAGTGGTGTGTTACGTATTTGCTCTTGTAATAATAAAAGATGGTACCTATTGTAATTGGCAATCCCTTGATTCTCAACACTTTCCTATTATATAATGGTCTTGCTGTTCTCAACCCTTAGAAAGGAAGCATACGTATCATATCGTTTTCCTCAATTAAGCATGTCGTTGATGCTCACCTAAAAAACTGTCCATATTATAATTATTTTTCCGGGAATTGGATCCTCCCAATTCGAAGGATTTGGTTCCACGTCCAATTAGAGCATATAAAAAAGACCAATGAATGCTGAGAATCATGTCACAATCAAACAGAAAAATCGAGTCATATTCTCAGCATTTCATGTTCTACAATGCTTATTTTTAACATCAGTAGATCATTCACTTGTCCATCGATCATGTCTCCGTCATTTTCGAGAGGGGATGAATCATGGATTCACGTGATTTATATAAAACCTCTAGAGGCTCCATTTTCGGCATCGAAAGTCCCGTCGCTTCATTCATGTCGATCTCCTCTTCTCCATCCCTTGTCCACTCAAAGCATTGGGCACTTGATACCCAAGAACATTGCAATCACCTGATGATTCATGCGGTACAAAATGTGGGGTTGGTGGAAACAACCTCATTGTCTCACTGACAATTTCTTGGAGGTAACCCAGGTTCGGTAGGTCTTGTTCGGTGATGAGGCGGTCTTGCTCGATGTTGACCTCGATCTCGACTTGACCTTTCTTCAATTTATCTGGGTTGTTTAGGAGAACAGACATTGCCCGTTCTAGGGCAGTTGCTGTAGCCTCCATGCCAGCACTAACTAATGCCTACATGGACATGTGAGCATGAATTCGACCTAGTTATGTAAAACTCAAAAAATGTAATGTAGAACGAAACATGATATGATGTTCGCAGATAATAGGCTTAGAACTATTCTGAATCATTCAAAGTTCCTAATGATAATTGTAATTAATGTCCTGATCTTCGGGTGGAACCTATGCAGTTCACTTTGCATCAGCAAGGTTGTAACTGAGATTAATAATAATAAATTGCTAAGAAGTTTCTTGCTTGTTTTATCGGCAAAAGAACCTCTTAAAATTTGACTTGTAAGATAATTCGCATGTTCGACATTCAATTGTTACGTGAGTTATACATCATTCCGAACTAATACAAAGACTTGTACAAGTTCAGGTCGTCGTTTATTAGTCAAGTTGACCTAATTTTATTGAGACATTTAAGGAGAAAGCAAGAATGAGTACCAGTATGATACCCTTGAGGGTTTGGTCAGTACAAGATTTTGGTTCCTTCGCTTGCAGGGATAACACAACATCAATCAGTGTCATCATCTTCCCGTTTTTCCAGGTCAACTCCTTTCTCATTCCTTTAATTTCATCAATCAAATTCTAGCAGAATCGGTCCGTTTTCCTCTTCAGCCTAACCAACCTCTTCTCCACGCCTGAAAATCGACCCACTGTAAGATTGGTAAATAATCACCTAAATTTACAATCCCGTGAAGCTCCCCGTGCTCTTTGATGATGCGGCAAAATTCTGCGGCTTCTTCGCCGACAGCATCTTCACCGCAGTACCTCTTTCCTGAGATCATTCTCATCACAATGTTAAAGGATAGTTCTCTGAGCTTTGAGCTCATTTCGATCTTTGTCCACTTTTGGTTCAATTCATGAAATAGTCCTTTTCGCAGCAACCTCGCTTCATCTTGCCGACAATAGGAACGTATATTGTGAATAATAGTGCATGTCGGATAGACCGGCTAGGTAAGTGCCAGTATAAATTGAATTATTCAAGCTCTACATACGCAAGTGCTATCTATTCAATCCAGATCGCATAATGACACCCTCTTTTCATATAAGTGAGACAATAGATTTGTTCATTGTACTTGTTCTGAGTTGTGACATGTGGCTTAGTTGGTATCCAATTCTACTCTTAATTAACTTGAAGAGCAACATCTAGTAGTTTCCTGCCATATGGAATTAACAAAGAAACTCCCCACGAGCTTGCGTGGGGTAATCACTTATTAGATTTTCCTAAACATCGGTGGTAGGCTCTTTCTATTTATTTTCCTAGAAGCCTATAACTTGTCATACCCTACATCTGATAACATGGCCATGCAGGTCGAGGAGAACAATTCCAATGTCACGAGGCGCCAGAGATTGCGCCAGTGATCTCCATACGAGGCGCGTCCCATGGTGGTGGAATTGTAGTTGAGGTGCTTCCCCGCAAGGGTATGTGGGCGGTTGGCAAAAATAATGTCGTTCCTCTTGAAACATTCCTCGACTGCAGATGAGTTCAAGATCACTAGGACTTTACGCACGCTGATTTTAAGGAAAAAGACATCGCCGTATCTCTCCGTGAGACTGTAGGGTTCGGTGAACTGATTCTTAGTAGATGGAGATGATCTAATAATATAGGAAGATCAGGAGGATTTAGTGGAAGATGGTTCTTGCTTTTACGGTTTACATGCTTTTGAATGATTAGTTTCAAGATAAAGAGCAGGATGAAAGAAAAGAAAAGGAAGAGCGCGACTTTGAAACTAAACTCCTCCATGATGTATTTTGGAAATACTCTCATCCCAAAGATTTATATTGCTCTACGAACCCAACCTCTTATATGAAATTTGTCATAAATTCTATTGTCGCAAAGCATTTTGGCCTGCAAGAGTATATTCGGCCAGTTGATTTTTGTTGACACCTATTTTAATTTGCTCAAAATTAATTGCACAAAATTTAAGAGTTTTTTTTTTTTGGTAACCCAGGGAACCTCCGCACGGCCGACAGCCGGGGAGTAAACCCTGGGGGCAACACGTGCTAGCCACCACACACGTGCCACCGGTTAAGTCACCCTGCGGCGCCCAGGATTCGAACACTCAACCTTTTGCGAGAGGAAGAGTGCGCGATTCAGCAGCGCCACCCAGGCAGGTGGTCACAAAATTTAAGAGTTAATTTTTATTAATTCCTAAAACAAAAAAATATTTCTATCTAAATGCATTGCACATAGGCATTAGGTATATTTGCATTAAAAGGGCCTATTTGAGCATATTTTCTTATTTAAAAAAATAAAAAAAATTAATTGCATAAAAATTTAGGAATTAATTACCTTTAATTCCTAAGAAAAAAAATATTTTTATCTTAAATGCATTTTATATAGAAATTAAGTATATTTGCATTAATAAAGTTTATTAAAATGTTAAGATATTAAGATTAAAAAAAAAAGGATCGCGATGAGCCGGGTCGGAGTCGGGCCGACTCGGCCTGTTCTTTTCTTTCTTTTTTTCTTTTCCCCCCTTTCCCCCTACGGGCCCAAGGCCCTTTCTCTTTTATTTTTCTTTTTTCCCCCCGCGCCAAGCCCAGCTCGCTTCTTTTTTTTTCTCTGCGCGTCTGGACCTGGCCAGCCCAGCCCCTTCTCCTCCTTCTTCCTTCCCCGCTAAGCATCGCTGTCTCTCCCCTATTCTCCTCTGCCGCTGATGTGGAGCGATGAGCAGCTGGGCGGGGTTGCCCCATCCCCATCCAGCCAGAGCAGGGCTGGGGCAGCACGCCACAGGGGCTGGCCATTAAGGCCAGTCCCATCTTCCCCGTTTCCCGATCTCTCTCTCTCTCTCTCTTTTCCCCCTGTTTCCCTGCTCTGCCGTCTCAGAGCTTCCCCTTGCTTTGCACCAGCCTAAGTGGCCATGAAGTCACGGGCCAGCCTAGGCCGATGCAGGCCGTCGTCATGCGGACGCAAGGGAGCAGGGGGACACCGTCGTCGCTGGCTATAAAACCCGTAGAGAGAGAGGGGCCCTAGTTGGCGACATAGAGGGAGAAAACAGAGAGAACATAGAGAGAGAGAGAGAGAGAGAGAGAGAGAGAGAGAGCTGAGGTTCCGCCGGAGCGAAAGAAGAGCCAGCAACGTCGCCGTCGTCCCCCTAACCAGCCAGAAGCCCCTCCGTATGCGCCGTCGACCGATGAGCTTCCCCGGGATCCTGTCCGCCTCTGTTTTCCCTTGTTTTTATGCTCAGTTTGGCTAGGACCCGCGCCGGCCGTTTCGCGTGAGTCTCGGCCCATACCACCATCCCCCGCCATCCGCATGTCGTCGTCGAAGGAAGGTTCGATCGCCTGAGTCCACTAGTTCGCCAGAACAGATCGAAATGTTTCTGTTTTGGTCACGCACACCAGGCGTTCGACAAAATGCCTTAAAGAGGCTGTTTTTTATTCGCGTCGCCAGCCGTTGAGCGATGGCTGGACGGCGACCCAAGTGGGCGGCGAGGCTCGATGGTGATCCCATGGGACTTGATTTGGGGCGACGCCAGTCTGGGTCGACCGGCGGAAGGCCAATTTTGGCTCTGCCAGCGTCCCCACGTGTCTGGGCACACGGGTTCAACTCGACCTAATTAGCCGATCTGACCCGGGTCAACGCCCTGGGTCAGATCCGTTGACCCAGGTCTACCGAACCGACCCGGATCAGTTGATCTGGCCCGAGTCAATGCTTGAGTTGGATCCGACCCAACCCGATTTTAATATTATATTAATATTAATATTATTTTATTTTTATTTATTTTTTTAAAAAAAGAAATTTCAAAAAAATAAAATAAAATAATTTTTTTTCTTTTTTTCTTCTGTATATATATATTTTGCAAAAAAAATTTAAATTTAAATTAATTTTTTTTAATTATGTGATATTTGTTGTTTTAATTTATTGTGATATTATTATGCATGTTATTTAAATAATAGCATAAATTTCTTGTTTAAATTAGACAAGCCTGGGATTATGCATGTTATTATTAAAATATATATTATCGTTGTGCTATTATTATGCATATTTTTTTTAATACAATTGTATGAGTTGTTTTATTTTTGAATGTCATATGATTTAGTTAAGGTTAGAAACTTAGGCTGTACGAATTGTTGCGTTCCTGACTGCTGATCATTTTTTATTATGCACTCGTTTGATCACCTCACATATTAGGAGAAAGGTCTTAAAACCAATCTAAATTGCTTGACAAATGTTTTCAAAAAATAAACAGGGTAAAAAGATATCGAAAGGGCATTAGCTATCCAACTAGTGTAACCAAGTCCCCGAACTCAGTTAATCTCTAGTTCGTAAGAATATGGTGATTCTCTCGTCACCTTATTTGGGTTTCTAATCGACCCACCCCAAATCGATTAGTGGCGACTCCTTAGTATAAACTGTTTGCATGTTAAAAATTAAACCCTAAGTCTCGATATAGTATGGGCTTGGGAGAGCCCGAGTTAAGTCCCAAACCTAGACTTAGCATGTACCAGGCGAGCCACCCCTTTCTTTTTGCATGTTGTTCGATAAAAAAGACCTCGGGGAAGTCGGTCTCGACAATTTTGTATTTGCTTCACTGCCAACATATATTTTCAAACTGATGTTGACAGAATATTATGTTGGGATAATCAAACAGAAAAACAGAATCATATTCTCAGCATTTCATGTTTTACAATGCATATATTTAACATCACTAGATCATTAATTTGTCGACCGATCATGTCTCCGTCATTTTCGAGAGCGGGTGGATCATGGATTCACGTGGTTTACACAAAACCTCTAGAGGCTCCAATTTCAGCATCGAAAGTCCCGTCCCTTCATTCATATCGATCTCCTCTTCTCCATCCCTTTTCCACTCAAAGCACTGAATCAACGCCCCTAGCCCTAGTTCAAGCACTCTTCTTCCCATATTAGCCCCGGGACAAGCTCTCCTTCCAGCACCAAAAGGAAGGAACTTGAAATTATCATCCTTCTCTTCTCTTTGATCACCTCTGTTTCCAAATCTCTTTGGTATGAATTTTTTTGGTTCCTCCCAAAGCTTAGGGTCCCTATGGATGCTCCATAAGTTAACTAATAACATGGTGCCTCTGGGCACATGATACCCAAGAACATTGCAATCACTTGATGACACATGCGGTACCAAAAGTGGGGTTGGTGGAAACCGATGTAGCTAGCAAGGATCACCTAGAAGAGGAGTAAATATGTGATCTAAATAAATTATTTACCAATTTAAAGCAGAAGTAAAAGATCAAGAACAAAGTCTGAACAACAAGTAGATTCTGATCAGACTTTGTGACAAATGTTCTTGTGAGCAGTATAAACAATATAATAAGAGATTAGAGATAGAGAAAACTGCACACAAACAATTATAGTGGTTCGATTTAGATTAAGCCTATGTCCACTCTTTCACGCTGACAACCTACTGGCTGAATTCTACTAATCAAATCAAGGAGAAGTTATAGCAAGTTGTGCCGCTTAAACCCAAGCACTTCTCCCCGAAGTTGGTGCTACTTATACCAAGCCGATAGATCATACTATCTCACACCTAAGCACACACTTATAACACTATCTATACCTCTCAAATGATTACACGTTTAAGCTCACGAAAGACGAGATTGAATCAGAGTATGCTCAGACTTTGGACTTGTTGATTCTTGATTTAGTTGTCTTTCTTCTGCTCCTCGTTAATCTTCTTTTATACTCCTCCACTTCCAAACTAGCCGTTGGACAGTCTTTAGAGGATCATCTTTCAATATCCATCTTTGGACAGATTTGTACAAAATGGATTGAGTAGCCGTTGGTTGATAAAATCTGAATCCCGATGATTCCGATCGCCCATACAATCAGAATCTTGATTTCCATAAGCAGAGCTTTGTCCGTTATAATGCATACTTGTCGTAATGTTTGATTGTTAATCAATTTGATTGAGATTGAAACAATCAAAACTTTCCTTATGTGAAATCTATGCCAGATCACTAGTTGTTATTTTTTGTTCTGAGTTCTGCATCTGAATAAATTCTGCGTCTGCATCTGAATAATTTCAGCGTCTGCATCTGAAGAACTTCTGCATCTGCATTTGAATAATTTCAGCGTTTGCGTCTGAATAATTTCAGCCTCTGCGTCTGCATCTGAATAATTTCAGCGTCTACATTTGAATAATTTCAGCGTCTGCATCTGAAGAACTTCTGCGTCTGCATTTGAATAATTTCAGCGTCTGCGTCTGAATAACTTCTGCATCTGAGTCTGAACTTTTCGTTCTGAGTCTGAATCTCTTTTGCTTGAAGTCTTTCACAATCTGAACACAAACTAGATTAAGATTGACATATGCTTTTCTTCCAAAAATAACTTCCCGAATTAAAATACTTCAAAGTATTTATTAGACTTACAAAACATTCATGACAATTTTGTCAACTTCAAAATCTATTGGAAATTTTCCTTAACAGAAACAACCTCAATGTCTCATTGACAATTGCTTGGAGGTAATTCAGGTTCGGTAGGTCATGCTCGGTGATGAGGCGGTCTTGCTCGACATTGGCCTCGATCTCGATTTGAGCTTTCTTCAATGTATCTGGATTGTTTGCGAGAAGAGACATTGCCCATTCTAGGGTAGTTGATGCAGTCTACCTGCCAGCACCAAGCAATGTCTACATTACCACGTGAACATCAATTGGACGTAGTTATGTAAAATTCGAAAAAAGTTAAAGTAGAATAAAACCCGATATGACGTTCGCAGGTAGTAAAGCTTTGCATTATAATGAATCATTCAAAATTCCTGATGAGGGTTGTAATTAATGTCATGATCTACTGGTGAAACCTATGCAATTCATCTGTCCGTCAGAAGGGATATAATTGGGATTAATCTCAAATAAAGACAAGAATACCCTAGAATTTCTTGCTTGTTTTATGGGCAAGTCACGATTCTAAACCTATAAAATGGCTTTTATAAGATCGTATTCTTCTTTATTAGTCTGAGTTGACCTAATTACATTAAGGCATTTACCCCTTCAGCTATTGTCATAACTTATTCAATTTGCTCTGCTTGCTTGTTAGATGCTAGTCAATGATGGCATGCCTGCACCTTCCAATATAATATATCAAAATTTAATGTGGAATCCTATGTCTAAACGGTTCTTGGCAGAAAGGAACAATTATCAGTTTCCTATGAATTAGATTCCATCAATCGGCTTCACAGTTTATACTGAAAGTGAAAATACACGTAATCGCTTGTCTTATTTAATATGCAGCATGCTTTATCTAAGAAAAGTCGAGCGATAGGTGACGTGAAGTAGTTCACTGATGAAATGAAGATGACCTCGATAAACACTAATAAATTCCTGCTTAATGTAAGGACAAAAGCAAGCAAGAGTACCATGATGACACCCTTGAGGGTCTGGTCAGTATAAGATTCTGGTTCCTTCTCTTGCAGGGATAACATAACATCGATCAATGTCATCATCTTCCTTTCTTTCCGGGCCAACTCCTTCCTCATTCCTCTGATCTCATCAATCAAATTCTGGCTAAACCTATCCATTTTCCCCATCAACCTTATCATCCTCTTCTCGACGCCCTGAAAATCAACCCACTGAAAGATCGGTAAGTAATCGCCTAAGTTTGCAGCTCCGTGAACCTCCACAACCTCTTTGATGATGCAGCGGAACTCCGCAGCTTCTTCGCCAATGGCGTCCTTGCCGTAGTACCTCTTTCCCGCGATCATTCTTATCACAATGTTAAATGAAAGTTCTCTGAATTTCGATCTCATTTCTATCTTTGTCCACCGTTCGTTCGATTCTTGTAATAGTCCTTTCAGTAGCAACCTCACTTCGTTGTGCCTAACAATAGTGAAACACATGGTGAATACCCGTATATATCCGATAAGCCGACAAGTTAAGCACCACCATAAATTGAACTCTTCAATATTTACCTACAAAAAGCCTCTAACATTTAGTATGTGTCCAATTCTACTTGTAATTAATTCGAAGAGAAGCATCTAATAGTTTCATGCCATACAAAAATAACAATATGACCCCCTACAAGCTTGTGTGGGTAATCACATCTTAAGGCTTCCTGCATACAATAACGAAATTTGTATGTTTGATAGTCGGCGAGATGCTCTTTTTATTTATAGTCCCAAAAGCCTAAGACTTGTCATACCTAACATCCGATAACATGGCCATGCGGGTTGAGGAGGACATTTCCACTGTCGTGAGACGCCAGAGATTGCGCCAGTGATCGCCATACGAGGCGAGTCCCATGGTGGTGGAGTTGTAGTTGAGGTGTTTCCCGGCAAGGGTGTGCGGCCGTTTGGCGAAAATAATGTCATTCCTCGTGAAGCATTCCTTGACCGCTGATGGGTTGGAGGTCACGAGGACTTTACGCACGCCGAATTTGAGCAACAAGACGTCGTCATATCTCTCCATGAGACCGTGCAGGGTCCAGTGAACCGGCTTTTTAAGCAGATGGAGATGGCCTAAGATTAAAAGACCAGGAGGACTTGGTGGAAGCCGGTTCTTGCTTTTAGGGTTTGCATGCTTTTGGATGATTAGTTTCAAGATAAAGAGAAGGGAAAAAGTAAAGAAAGAGAAGAGCACCACTTTGAAACTTAACTCCTCCATGATGTACTTTGGATGCGCTCATTTCCCAATGATTTATATTGCTCTCCGAGCACAACCTCCTGTATAGAAATCGTCATAAATTTGTGTTTATTATAGCTATTGTCGGGTAGCATTTTGGCCGGCAAAAGTATATTCGACCGGTTGATTTTGTATTCGTTGGTTATTGTTATTGGTGCTCATAAGGATCGCCATATGACATAAGATAGAAAGAAATCCAATAAAGAGTATGTTCGACCGGTTGATTTTGTATTCGGTGGTGATTTTTATTGGTGCTCATAAGGATCGCTATGACATAAGATAGAAAAAAACCAAATAAATACGAACATTTCAAAGGGTCCACCGAACTCAGGTGACTAGGTCAAAAGAATGTGTGCACATCAAGGGACCACACAAGTGAAGGCACCGTTTCACTCTTGGAGCAGCAGAAACTATTCCATTACATGGATGCTATAGAAGGGCACCATTCTTGTGTTTCGCTAGACTTGCAAAAGTGGGACATATACCAAAATCTTAACCCATATATAATGCACTGAATTGTTATATGAATTAGTTCTATTCAATAAATAGGTCGTAAATATGTTTAAACATAATATAGGTATTAAATGGATCATAAATGGGTTTACAACTTACTTAGATCCAACCCACTTCCTTGACTCTCTTTTCATTCTCTGTCACCCTCACTTCATCTCATGCTCATTCACCTTGCAATCTCACCTTAGCTTGGATATAAGTTTTCGTAAATTGAGTTGGGTATGAAAGTATTTTAACAATATGAGTCGGGTAAAGTGTGAATCGAATCGTGTATGAGTCAGTAGATTTGCATGGCATAGAAATTGATCTATTTGGGTCGGACCATATTCTACCCGATTCATCCGTTTGACAGGTCTATGTTTCACCAAGCCATTGATTTGCTATTCTAGACCAAACCCTTCATGATGAAACGCAAAACATGTAGAGGCAACAGGTTAGGTATATAACGGCCTTGCTCATATCCTTTTCCTCAATTTACATTAATGCTCACCTCAATAATTGTCCATATCATTGTTAGTTTCGTGGGGTTTGGATCCTCTCAATTTAAAAGGAGGGCTTCAAATTCTTTTACGAGCATATGCCATGACAAGAAAAATCTTGTAACCCTGTTCATCTGGAGTGGATCACGGTGTTCCCGTCGGTGTGCAAGGCAGAGGATCCACGTTTGCTTTTATGGCGAGCTCTTTACAGCGTCGATACATCAAATAAAAGTCCATAAATTAAAAGACAGACGAAATTCGTAATGATTTCAGTGTGTTTTAGCTCCCATTCTCCGATGATTGTATTGTTTAGAAAGTACAAGAAGAAATTGTGTGCAGCACTCAATCGTCAAGCGAGTACGTAGTTAACCGCTTGAAATGCTTGTGTCAGATCATGTATTAGCTTCTTTCTTTGGCTCGCTTCGACCTCGGAACATTCTCAGTAAAACTATAATAATATGACACCAGACGAAAGACAAAATTGTAATTTAGAAGTAAACTGAATTTCTAGCACTTTAAATCCAGCATAATTTCTTAAATGTTTAGCACTTTCCAAACTTGAATTTTTCTGTTTCTTATTTTTGTAAGTCAGCCTTTCATGTTTTACAAAAAATCTAAGTCCATTTTCCAAATTAGACCAATTTTTTAGTACATAAAAAAACCTAGACCAAAAGGCTTAGTCTACTTATTAGTTTGACAATATTACATGAAAATTCTTATTTTTTCTGGTGAAATTCGATGTCAATTTTTTTCTCCTTAAAATGTCATCAATTATTACACGATTACTTCTCTTGGTTAGGTGGGAGTGGGAGTTTCCATGGAGATATTTAATGAAGAAGTGGGGACCTCCAAATTACAAGAAAGAAAGTATGCATCTCCCACGAAGAGAAACCTCAGATTGCGTGAGTGCATGAGACTCTGTCCTAAATTACACCTCAATTACCACTCCCATCTTTGCATTTTTGTTGAATTCTTGGTAAGGCTGTGGAAGCTTATTGCATTTGCGCATTTTCTTAGAACCATCTCGGGAGCAAATGACATCGAAACGAAAAAAAAAAAAACCACACCCAATAGATATTAGTCAAAATGTATGCATTCTATGAATTTCAAGAATTTCATTGACGAAAGAGAAAGACGGAGAGAAACTAAGAGAGTGGAGTAAGGTAAGTTGTAGTTGGGAAACAATCTCACCTCACGTGGAAAATTATGTTCAATATCGGTGAAGTAATTCTTTGTGGAAGGGGCAAGTACGACGGCCGTGGGGAGGCGAGGGGTTTGACGACGACGATGTAGGGGCGGCGCGACTGAGGCGGGTCAAGGGAGGGGAAGAGAGAGAGGGGGAGTGGTCTAAGGTTGGGTGTGGTTTTCTGGAAATTCCTTCACAAAACAAGGACATTTTGGTTTAGAGTTAACAATATCGCCAAAAACCTCAAATTATACTCAGTGTGGCACCAATATCAAAAACTTTTTTTGTGTCACTAAAACCCTAAACTTGTAGATTGTATATTTGCTTTCTAAAAATTTGTATTAATGGTTGAAACTACATATGTAATTTACATATATGATTGTATATTATTTTTCACCCAACCCATGTTCATCTCACTGATGGGGGTCATATTTTTGTAAAATTGACGAAGTATCCATATCAATGTAATATATATGAGTTATGTATATGAAACAAAAAACTTACACAAAATTTTACCTTTTGTCCTCCTTTCTCTCTCCTAATTTCCAACTACAAACTCTCTCTCTCTCTCTCTCTCTCTCTCTCTCTCTCTCTCTCTCTCTCTCTCTCTCTCTGTCTGAAAGAGTAAGTTCATCATCCATGGCTTCGGTACATAGATTTTTCATGATGTACAGTCTCATATGTGCACGCACATTACATGATTCACCTGTCTTCATGTCTTCTTAAATGGGAACTGGTTCGCCAATTTGCATGTTTTAGCCCTTCACTCAATAGTTACTTAGTTCATCTCGCTTCTCTTCTCTGTTTTTTGCATTACTTGATCAGGTCCGACGGAGATCGAGGAATGATCATCGACCTGGATACCGCGCGCTTCAACCCGAACACCATCGCCGTACCAGAAGGTCCAGATGCTGAGTTTGCTCAAACCCAAAATCATCCTCACAATTATCATCATCACCATCAAATGCAAGAGAACGTTCCAGCTTATTTCACCAACGAAAACATCTACAGCTGCAACACCAACAGCAATCACATGACTGTAGAAGAAGCCATTGATGGAGATCCCAGCAATACTAACAATAATCAGGTGATGCCTTGTTACGGTAATAGTCAAGCTTCAAATTGGAATAGTAATCAACCTGGACTACTGCAAGATATGTCCGAGCAACTCGTAATTGCCAACCACGCGCAAACGCAGAATGGCATCACCGTCCAAAATTCGAGCGATGAAGTCCTCCCGATGCCACCTCCAGATCACCTAGGCTTCTTCCATCTATTCGACTTGGCCAGATCCTCCTCATCCTCCTTGTTGCCGTGGCCTTCGTCCTCCTTGCTCCCGAAACCGCCGCTCTCATACACAAACCCTAACGCATCCACAACATCGTCGGTGCTGTATGACCCGCTCTTCCACCTGAGAAACTTGCAACCAAAACCTCCACCAATGGGCGAACTATTGTTCCCGTACGTGGGCTTGCCCAATGAGGAAGACGGAGGGGAAATCATCGTCGACGGAGAAGGAGGGACAACGACAGCGATGATGATGGTGTATGGGGAGGATGAAGGGGTGTTGGAGATGATGGAGGGTGGCAATAGGGTTAAGATTGGCAAGAGAAGGGGAGGGAATAAGTTGACCAAGCACTTTGCCACTGAGAGGGACAGGAGGACTCAGTTGAATGAGAAGTATGCGGCTTTGAGGGACTTGATCCCCAACCCCACCAAGGTAACGCATATATTGATTGTATATTTGCTTTCTCATACCTTGCATTAATGATTTGAACTCCATCTAAAATGTACGTGTATGTATATAAGGCGAAAAAAGTTTATTTCACTGGCTTAATCAAGTTTGCTGATTTTCATGGATGAACCCTCATTGCAAAAGCTTTAATTCATTGATGAGTTGAGATGATCTTTTCTTCTACCAGTTTCATTGTCTTCTTTCTCTAGCCCCTACCTTTACGAACAAATCACACAGCCTTACACATTTCATTTTTATGACTTATAGCTGCAAGAAATATCTTGCCTTTTTCTCCCTTCACAAATGGGAGCTTTGTGATATACATTCCTTGGCATTAGTTAAGACCAAAGATATCCATTTCCCTTGTGGTAATCGCCATCGAATCATATTATCTCATCTTTCTGTAGAGCACTGATCAAGTGATCATGAAGCTTCGACTTACTCTTTCCCATTAACGGGCACATAATCTTCGTTTCAAATGATTGTTGAGTAATGCTAGGTCTAGCTCCTTTTGGTCCTTCATAAACAGGATCTAGTAGCTGTAGTCAGCTGTATACATACATAGTCTTCATTCTATGTAACACTGCTTATGGGACTTAGCATTTTTACTGGCGATACATGTGCTTTGTTGCAAATGATGCTTGTTGAGTAATGTCAGGCTTATTTAGACTGAATTACACATTTGGTATACACCAGATAGTGATGGACAAGCTACAAATGGGCATAGTAAGACATATTCAACACCCACTAAGAGTCTATATCGCATTTCTCAGTAAAACTGATTTATCTCAGAATACCTAACATTATCTTCAATTGTACTGGAAAGGAAGGCATTTAGTACCTTAACAATATATGTTTATATTGACTATTTCTTGGTGGTGAAAACGAATTGTTGTTCTGTGTATGTGAAGTTTGATCGGGCATCCATTGTGGGAGATGCCATTGAGTACATCAAGGAGCTCTTGATAACTGTGAACGAGCTGAACCTACTATTGGAGAGGAAAAGATGGGGAAGAGAGAGGAGATGCAAGAGACGGAGGGTAGCCGTCAACGATGACAACAACGATGAGGCTGTAGATGGAGAGAGCTCCATAACAGCGGTCACTCCATCAGGTGACCCGGCCGATCGGTCCTTCAATGGGACAATGAGGAGCTCTTGTCTCCAGAGGAAGTCGAACGCGACCGAGGTCGATGTGCGCATTGTCAATGACGAGGTCGTGATCAAGCTCGTGCAGCGGAAGAAGATCAATTGCTTGCTACATGTGACCCGGCTCCTCGACGAGCTTCAGTTGGACCTCCACCACGTTTCGGGGGGCCACATCGGTGAACACCACAGCTTCTTGCTCAACTCCAAGGTTGTGAACTTCATTTGATGCCCCCTCTAAGAAAATTCTCAAAGCTCTTTCTATATATTTGATTTCAATACTATACCTACCTAACTCGATCGTTGCTGCATTTCAGATCTGTGAAGGTTCGACGGTCTACGCGAGCGCGATCGCAAGCAAGGTCATAGAGGTTGTGGACAGGCAGTACTATGCTGCCACACCCCCACTGAGTAGCTGCAGCTACTAGGGTTTGAGGAGGAGGAGACGATGATGAAGCCCCTTTAGTCCCTTTATTTCTGGTCATTTAAATTTTCACTACCTAGATGTGGAAAAATAATTAAAGTCTAGTAGGAATTAACTGAAATATATAGCTACATTATGTCACCTTATTTCAAATGCGGACATGTTCTTCGGTATTGCTTCTTTGAATGCCTCTTGAGATGATAACTTGATGTGTGCTTTTCGAGTCATTCAATTAACGCAGTGAGCCAATACGCATGCAGCCCTACTGGTATAGGGATTGGGGGTTGGGGACGCTAGTATCACGGATGCGAGGTTCGACTCCCACACTCTACAGGAGGTAGAGTAAAAAGTTAAATAATGAGAAGAGTTAGAGATTGGATAGACTAAAAAAAAAATTAACGCAATGATGGTATGGAGAAATATTGAGAACGTTTCTTACCGATGGGGATTAAAGTTCCACCCACATTTTTTATGTGCCTAAGTAATTTTTCAAAGTTCAAATATGTCATTCAAAATGTCATACCACGTGAATGTTGTGACACTTCCGGATCAGTTCACTCGAGATACTGTTCATCTGATTCGATCAACATCGAGCCCCCACGAGGTCCTCATCCTTGAGAGCACTCTTAAAATTGAAGTTCAAATGTTAAACGCCGTCGTTACGTGAAAATGCACCTCTTCACTGTTCGGTGTGTAATTCAGGAACATAATGCAGCTACATTCTTACCCCCATTCGTCATTCTAGAAGTCTGTCGAATCCCGTTTCTTGTTTGGGCCCATCTTGCCCCAACGATCATTTCTCGCCCTTCTTGTACAGAGTCGTTACAATTATACATACTAAATTCCAATGAACTTAGTCCATATGTACGAGCATCGATGACTCCTTTTCAGTTTCGAGACCTGGTAAGCCGTCAAAGGTGAGCAAGTGAAGGGACCACATCTCCTCAGAGAGAGAAAGAGAGAGACAGAGAGGTACGAGTCCAAGAATAACAGCAGAAAATCTGCACATATGCAAGCACACAACATGGTTGTCAGCCGTGCCAGCATTTGCTATTTCAGACCAGGCATTCTTCAGGACTGTGCTTATCCCGTACGTTCTTGCTGTTTCTGTCAACTTTTTATGATTGTTTCGGACCACCCTCCTTATGCAGATGCCATTATTAACACCGAAAAGGATGATACTCATTCGATTGGACAGATGCATCAAACGATTATCAATGGAAGTTATATGTGGTCAGGTTTTAACTTATCCTGCCTGCATGCTCTATCATGAATTTCAGCATACGGTGCTGTTGGCACAATGTAAGAATGCAACAGGTACCACTGGACTGTTTTAATGATAGAAAGATGTATATTGTTTCTTTCGTATCACCTGGCCGATTCAATCTGGAATCATTCCGAGCCGAGCTACAATGAAAAGTATCAAAAAGGTACCAATTAAACCTATTGAATTGACCTAATTCAGTTGACCTAATTCAGTTCTAAACTTTTCAATTAAATCAATTTAATCCTAAACATTTTCCACATTTGTACCAATTGAGTCTATTCGACCAATTTAAGTCGAAAATTACTGACGTAGATGCCGGCCGACTGTCCGTCTTACTATCTAAATACATTGTTGAAATTTTTTTCTTTTTCTCTTTATTTTTCTTCAACGGGTTGGCACAAGGCAGTTGAACTCAACATCAGCTATGCCATGTAGGACGACTGGCACTTCAGTATTTCCAGCCTAAATTGGCCGGTTAAACTCAATTGGTACCGACGTAAAAAAGTTTATAACTAAATTGATCTAATTGAAAGGCTTATGACTGAATCAGTATAATGCAATTAGGTTTATTATTCTCTTGAGTTATGTAATGCAAACCAAAGGTATATATATTCGGAATGGCAAATACAATAGCATAGCTCAATTCTTACTTTTTGTGGACTTTTTTTTGTTTATTTACTTTCTCGGTAACTTCGTCGCCCATAATTCCATATGCTTTGCCCAGGATTCGAACCTTAGACCTCGCCGAAATCCCTTCCCTCCTTCTATTACATCGTTCGGGATCGCAACTTTGCAGGCACACAGGACTACGTCCTCTTTTCGAATAAATAGTAAATGCCCTCGTGTTAACGAGCTTGCAGGTCGAAACCGTCGAAGGAGAACTTCTAATCCCATAATTCGATGGAAGGAAAGATCGACGATCAGATATCGGTTTCGGTATAAAATACTAAATTTGGTCGATTATATCACGAGACCTTTGCAAAATAATCCATAACCGCTCGTTGAATCATTCTAGGGCCTTGCTGCCGATGGAATAGGATGGCAACTCGCTTTGCATGACCTCTCTTACATTAGTGAATCTCTTCCCATGCAAACTAACGTTAAAAAAAAAAAAAAAACCTAATTCTTGGGGTTGTGCCGAAACGCCACTGAGCTTTGTTAACTTTTTTTTCTTTGGGATAATGGCACGAATGATCCCTAAACTTTAACCCAATAAATAATACGGTCCATGAACTTTTAATTTATTTAATTTGGTCCCTTATATTTACCCTAATGTTCAATGTAGTCTCTAAACTTTTAATTTGTTCGATGGGATTCCTGGACTTTTGGTACATGTTCAGTTTGGTCCCTGGACTATACGAAAAAGGTCCGACACTGTCCTCCCTTTAATTAGGGTTTGGGGGCAACGCCGAACATTTTTCATATAGTCCGAGGATCAAATTGGTCCGGGGATCGTATCGAGCAATTCAAAAGTCCGGGGACCGTATTACATATCGGATTAAAATTCATGACCACATCGAATTAAAAGATCGAAAATCGCATTACACATTCGATTAGAGTCTGGGGATCACACGTGTCGGTTTCTCCTTTTCTCTTTTTAACCTTTCCAATTTAACGTACGGTAACGCGAAATCGAAGAGGGGGGGCGCGGCGCGCGCGCGAACGGTTTGCATGAGGCTCCGGGCGGTTTGCATGGGGGAGGATACCGGTGGTGAAGTGGGGCCCGCGGGGAGGTGGAGGAGGAGGAGGAAGGGAGGTCTCCTTCTTTTAACTACTTCCCAAAAAAAAAAAGAAGAAAAGGAAAAGGAAAAGAGGGGGAGGGGGTAAAAAGGGGAATTCGCATCTCCGACCTAAACTGCCGTTCTTGGAGAACCGCCCCAATTCGCATGACTTCACCAAAGCTCCCCTCCCCTCCCCACCCCCCAATTTTTTACGAATCGTGCCACTCCCCCTCCCCCTCCCCCGTTCTTAACATCTTTTTATAAACTTTTTTGCCGTATTGTACTTCTTGCAATTACATTTCATTTTTTACGCCGACGTCGGCCGCTCAAGTAAGGGATCCTTCGGCCTGTCGATCGGGAGCCTTCTCTCCTGAGGCGATGGGCTCGGGAAGGAGCGCCGCGACGTGCCTCGCCGTGCACGCTGGGGGTTTTCTGTGCCGGTCTAGGCGTAATAGGCGTGCCTCGCTATTCGTAGGAAAATATGAGATCGAACCGAATATGCGAAGGGAGAGAATTAATGCTGATCTGACTCTCAGCTCATTTTACAGTTGATCGGTCCGACGAGACCTGCGGAAATAAAGATGGAATGTGTAAAGCTGATCACGCTGGCTTCAAAATGACTAGTCGAGCGACCACGAGAAGTAGGCGAACATGACCCATGCGAATGGTTTCATCCAATGAAGCGAGGGAGCTCCTTGAAGAATGAGAACCTGCTAGAGCTGTGAGAGGAGGATTTTTCGCGATGATTCCATCCGCTTTAAGCATGGTGTCGGGCCAACCACTAAAACCGAATTGCAGATGCCCATCGATCCCTTGAACCTTTTTAAGGAGATGGCCACGCCTTCGACTCTGACCACGCGACGAACGGTGTCGATAAGCATCGAAGGGTTCACCGAGGCTCGACACAAAAATCTTGTAAAATCATACGACGGCTCATCGCACTCGACGTAAATTATCAACAAATAATATTCGGCTTATATATATATGTAATCATGTATATACCAGTCTTTATGGACATTTTGTATGCTCTTGCATTTTCTCAGCAAGGTGAGTGACGAAATCTAGAAGATTTTCCAAACTTTTTTCCCCCCTCAACGATTCCCCTCGACGGAAAAAATAAAAATAAAAAAGCGGAAGAGAGAGAGAGAGAGAGAGGGAGAAGGAATTCGAGCCAAATACGGGGATTACGAGTGGGGCCCGCATGATGGGAATCTCGGTAACAGCCAACCTCCTCTCCCCCAATCGCAAAAACTCATTCAAGCAAAACAGGCAATCCGACCCCGACCCCGACCCCGACCCCCCCAAATAAAAAAAAAAGAGAGAAAAGAAAAGAAAAATAGGGAAGAAGTATTTTCTTCTCGAGAGCCCGAAAATAAAAAATAAGCGAGAAATAACGAGAATGAGCTTTTCCAAGATATTAAATCAATACTCGATACCCAATAAAAATATGCGCGAAATTTTTCGTATGACTATTTTTAAAAACATCGGCGTTAATATACGCAAACATCAATGATAAAAATGAATTTTTGAATTTTTGAATTTTTTCTCTATTTTTCTCTCTCTGTCTTTTTTTCACCATTTCCTTTTCTTACAACACATATCTTCCTGCGCAGCTTTTGTCCCTCCTAACCTCCCACTGCAACTCCTCCCTCTCTCTCTCTCTCTCTCTCTCTCTCTCTCTCTCTCTCGGAGCTGATCAAGAAGAGTTCGGACGATCACAGTAAGCTCTTCCTCGCCATCGCCACGGCTAACGTGTAGCTCCGTGCCCAACATCGTCTTCCCACTCTTCTTCTTCTTCCTCCTCCTCTTCTCCTTCTCCTCCTTCTTTGGCTTGAGCTCTTCGTGTTGCATATGCATTCACGCGCCGTCCTCGCTCCCTGACGAGTCTCTGCGAGCTCGATCTAGTCTTTGATTATACGCTGTTCTTGCTTCTGTTCATGGCAGCCGGACAATACCCACCTGAGGAAATGATGGGGGAGACGACCCAGTGCTTCGATCCGAGCGGGGTACCCGTGGAGGCGGAGGGCGTGGCGTTTCCGCAGGCGGGCCACCGTCTTCGGCCGCAGAACGTCGCGGCGGAAGAGGTCGATCTCCATGGCCATTATCAACAGCAACAGCAGGAGCTGATGGGGTTCGCGGCCGAAGAGGACGACGGCGGGTTTCATCAGGTCGGCTCGGGCGACAGTGGCTATGGCAATACGAATCAGGTGTTGCCTTACGATGGGAGTCACTCGTCCTCGGACTGGAACTACGCTGCTCCTGGAGCGGAGGGTTTGAGTCGCCATCATGACGGCGGCCACCACGGCATCATCGGCCAGCAAGTCGCCGATCCCTTGCAATTCCTGCAGAGCCAGGCCCCTCTGAGCTTCGGCGATGACGGCCCTTCCGACATCTTCACTCCGGCTGCGCCGCCAGACCTCCTCAATCTCTTCCGCTTGGCCCGATGCCCCTCGTCCTCTTTGCTCCCAAGCTCGTCGCTGTCCTTCGCGAGCCCTAACTCGCCCGCGCCGCCCCTTTTCCTCGATCCACTCATCCATCTGAGCAATCTGCAGCCGCAGCCCCCGTTCATGAGGGAGTTGTTCCAGTCTCTGCCGAGCGGGGGAGTCTGTGGGTACGACAACTTGCCCATCGCTGGCTCATCGTCATTGTTCGGCAGCGGCAACGATATTGAGAGAGGGGAGACTGAAGGAGATGAGGGAAACCATCTAGGGATGACGATGATGTACTGCGATGAGGACGGGGGTCATCAGTATGTGGAGAACGATAATGGGGTTTTCAAGTTTGGGAGCGAAATGATGGCGGACATGGAGGGTTGCCATGGCAAGGTTAAGATGGGGAAGAGGAGGAGAGGGAAGGTGACCAAGCCCTACACCACTGAGAGGGACAGGAGGTCCCAGATCAATCACAAGTACGACGCCTTGAAGAAGCTGATCCCAAGCCCCACCAAGGTATTGTGCTCATTCGAATGCTTTGCTTCTTTGTTTGATTGCCATTTATAGATACGGTATCGAATTGGGTTGCTGCTGTCTTTGTCGTTCTTACATTCTATGCCGGAAAATGTTGTGGAACTTGGGAGTTCAACTTGTGGGTCGAAATGGGGTAAAGTGATGGCTGATCATGGAACTGGAATGGAGCTCTCTCACTTGCTCAAGTTTCCGGTTCTGTGGGTGGACCCTAACACTGAAATCTTACTAAAGAAGGGGGAGAAGGGAATGACAAAAAGAGCATGCTTTCTTGATTTTGGACTTTTGCTGGAGAAGATGGTTTGGCCCTATCTTGCCGTGCTCTTCTCCTCTTCAGTTTTTTTCCCCTATCATCTTCAGTCCATTCCAAACCAGGCCAACAGCAAATGTACCTGTTACCTTTTATAGCTGTCATATTGTACCCAGAATCATTTTCTCCTCTCTTTAAATGGGATATTTTTAGTACTTGTTATGCCCTATTTAGTTAGCTTGTCCTATTTAATTTGTCGTGTATCCTGTGTAGAGTGTTAATCATGATTATTTAGGTCTAAACTATAAGAGTGCTTATGGAAGGTAGTTTTACTCCCAATGCAAAATTGTTTATGCTTGCTTTTTTGGCAAATTTATTGTGTTGTGCCATTGCTTGTGTTTGTGTACATGAAGGGTGATAGGGCATCCATTGTGGGAGATGCCATTGAGTACATCAAGGAGCTCTTGAGAACTGTCAACGAGCTGAAACTGCTTGTGGAGAAGAAAAGATGGGGGACAGAGAGAAGCAAGAGGCAGAAGGCCGATGAGGAAGGCTTTGATGGGGAGATCTCCATAACCCGACCCCTGGGCAACCCGGCGGATCAGTCCTGCAACAGGAATCTAAGGAGCTCTTGGCTCCAGAGGAAGTCGAAGGTGACCGAGGTGGATGTCCGCATAATCGACGACGAGGTCACGATCAAGCTTGTGCAGCGGAAGAAGATCAATTGCTTGCTGCATGTGTCTAGGGTTCTTGATGAGCTCCAGTTGGATCTCCACCATGTTGCTGGTGGCCACATTGGTGAACACTACAGCTTCCTGCTCAATACCAAGGTCGGTGGGGCTTTCCTTTGTCGGAACAAATTCTCAAAGCTACTTTTTTTGTTTTTTTCAATTTGACAGGAAAAAGTAAAACTTTTGAAGGATCTCCTCCGTGTTTAGCCGGTGTAACACAAATCTTTGTCTCCTTCTAATGTTCAAATTTCAGATCTATGAAGGTTCAACTGTGTATGCGAGCGCGATTGCGAGCAAGCTCATAGAGGTTGTTGACCGGCAGTATGCAGCCACGCCGCCCCCACCGTGCAGCAGCTACTAGGGTTTGACGAGGCGGAGAGGAGAAGAAGATAATGGTATTTGATGAATGATGCTGCTTTGTTATCTTTAGATACTTAACACTAATACGTAATCATGGAATAAATATAGTAGGAATCAAGTACTGCTGTTCGGCCATAAAAAAACAAGTATTGCTGCAATGTCCCTTCCCAGTCTCTTGTGGTGATTTCTTTGATACTTGCTGGATTGCTTTGTCGACTATTTTCTGAAATCTTATTTGGGTCATTTTCATTTCGTTAGCATCGTCCACTGATCTTGGAGTTTACAGTTTACACTAGCTGCGGTGGTCATATTCATAAAAAACAACTAGGTTTCATGACTTTGCTCGGATTTGGACTCGCTTTTTTCTGTTCAATCCATCGTCGAGATTAGATTTCATGGGCACATACGATGAGATCTTTTTGCCTATATAAGCGGCTGCATCTGAAGTTGCAAAAATGAGATGGAAGTAATCATATAAAACCCTAGACACGTGAGTTGGATAATGCCGAGTCTTTCCTCCTAAGCTGCAGCCTAAGTATTGAGGTTTACGCAACCATCTATGTTTCTTCGACTATAAATATGGGGAGAGAGATTTGCGCCAATAAAATTGTTAACAGAAGAAAGTTCAATGAACCCCCAAATCGTGTACAGTTGTTAATTTGTTTTATGTCGGTGGCCCTATCAGCATTTCGATCAATTACGTATCAGCAGATTCTCTTGAACTCGACCAATCTACCACGAACGAGCCTGCTTCATCATTTTCTTGACCAAAGCTGGTTTCATCATTTAGCCAGGTTCAAATGGAACGTGTTGTTTGCTGATCCACACAGTCCCGAGTCTTGTGTGATCATCTTTAATTCGCCAACTGAATGTTAAAGAAAACAAAGTTCCTTGACTACCTATGTAGGGGTAGGCGATGAACCGAACCAAGATAAAGAAGAATGGCTTCTGTATTTAAGCTGCATCAGGAACCTGATCGTGAAGAATCTTCTTTTCGTGCTAATCATAATGTTTAAAAGCAAGTAACAAGACGTCAATACAACCATCCTATTCCATCTGTTTCAAGAAAGCGGAACCAACTTCTCTATTATCTAAATTGCCCTCTAACCACCTAGATACAACAACTTGAGAAAGTTGCGTCATGGGCATTTGATACTTGTCCCATTTACTTGCAGCATGTTTTCTGCCAGAAAGGAGAAAGATATTAGACAAACGTGTTTGCACAAGCAAAAGATAGCTAAATGAACTTAAATCAAGGACACCAAAATGGCAAAGCACGTCCTTTTGTTTTATATACTTTCGGTTCTACTCCTGGCTTCAACCCTATTGACTGCTTATGGAGAGGAAAATCTATGTGAAATTCTGGTAGTATAAACTAACACAAGATGCATGTTACAAGCAATCGAAGCAGTGTGAAACCCAGACCCCATCTGTAAAAGCATCAGAAATCACTTGAAACTGCATCAAGGAAATTCAAAAACTGGGCAAAAGACTGTCTTGCAAAAGAACTAATAATAATCAAGCATATCTTCTTTGGCATAGTTTCAAAAGAGATGTTGGAATGCTCTGAGAAAGGTTGAAGCTCCCTATGTGTCAGCCGACAATGATACTTTCCTTCTGTTGTCTCCCATTATCTCATCTGATTAAATCGTAAGAAATTCTAAGGAAGGCAGAACTCCTTCATTTCTCCGCCCCTCCACATTTTGACTGCCCACCCACCGATAGAACGAGTCTGTAGTCATCGAACACCCACTCAAAACATTTCCACAAGCATAAATAATCACTTCTTTGAACATATGAAGTCACCCATTTATGCCTGCGCAGGGAACTTCACTAACTACAAATTATCATCGTCACACTGATTTAGACGGGCAAGAGCAAAATTCAAGATGACTACAATGTGCATCCCATAAAAAAGACTCAAATGCATTAATCGAGAAAACAATCGAGGATAAGAAAGGGCACCGAATCATAGCAGCTGGACAAGTAGCTCACCTATTGTATGTATTTGGGGATTTCGCCTTTTCGCAACAGGGAGAGAGAATATTCCGCAACATCTATGAGGTCTTCAATGTTGTGGAGGGATCTCTCTTCAGCAGCCAGCATGAAGATGGCTTTTGCCTCGGCCTTTTTGGATAGCCTAGCAGCTAAAGTAATAGGCAGGTTCGATGAATTCAGGCTCCGCAAGATTTGGCGATAAAGAGAGAGAACCCGTCCCCTGTTCCTCGCAAGATCCTCAGCCGTTGCCCATATCAGACCTTTCGCCATTTCTCAGCACTGACCAACAAACAAAGAGAAATAAGAACACTCAATGCTTGTGGGTGAGGCAACAAGTTCTTGTCATAACACCAACAAACTCTCAATTACTAATCACTAGATGCAAACGACATGACCATCCAATTGGACACGTTCCAGTGTTCATTTCAGTGATGAAAGATACAACCTTTCCGAAGAAAGCGATAAAGTAACTGCTTCAACTATGAACCAATAATACCCGTAAGAATTGTCTCATGGGACTTTTGTCGAACACTTGTCAGACAGCAAATTCGTTACGGCGTCGACATCTACAGGACAACCACCCACGAAACCGAAGGGTACGAGGAAATGGGTTCAAGAAAGCCGACGAGGAAAAGATAACATTGAGACTTCACGATCAATATCATGTCGAATTCAGCAAAGAAAGTATGACAAATTGCGAAACCGTAAAGAGCGGCATTGGGCGAAGTGATTTACGCGAAGAGTACGACGGTGCCGGTCCGGAAGCGATCGCCGGACTTCAATCGCCGGTGACCGACGCGGCGGGCTGCTCGCGGCGACCGGCGACGGAGCTGCGACCGGCAGTTGGTGCACCGGAAAAATTCTAGAGCTGCCTGGTCCAGGATTTTAGGAGGAGGTTCCTATAAAGTGCATATTAGTCTTCATGACTCTTGATTATAATTGTACAAATTTTAAAAGTTATTTTCTAGCAAGAACTTTTCCATTAATATATTCAATTAATGTTGGCTTCATCCATATTTTTTAATGATATCTTTTAATGATGGAATATTTATCTAACTATATAGCTTGCCATTTGAGACGTGTAAATAATGTCCTCACTATCATAATTTCTTTAAAAAGTTACAAAAAAAAGGGAGATAATGGACTAGAATTGTCAACATATATAAGGTAAGATCTAGAAGAATATAGTATCAAATGAATACTTTATCAGACACGTAAATATAATTTAAGTTCATTTTTAATTTGCATCTTTCAAATTAAATACAAGTTTATCCTTTCATAACTTCTAAATTGAGCATATGTATATATACATAGGAGACATTTGTTCTAGTTATTAGTATCTTCATCCACTCAAAAATCGACGAAGAAGCAAGCACCCTATGGATGCAATGAAGATGAAATAACAAAAGCATTTATGCAGTAATTTTGAGGAAGAAAATCTATGAATTTCGATCTTCACTTTTTTATCGATGAGAGAGCTCTTATCGTGTTTTGGATTTGAGAGATTTTTATTCTTATTTAATTAATTGCCATCTTTGTTCATTGAATAAAACTCCTAATTGTTATTCACCAAAAGTAAAATTGGCATGAACTTTAATCGAATGCTTTGAAAAAAAAATTGAATTTAAAACTAAAGATGAGATTACTCTCTATATAAAGATATTAATATTCTTTTGGGGGAGGGGGCCGATTCACTTATAACTAATCTGTTACCCTATACTTCTATATAGTATATCAACTAAATTTTCAAAAAGGGTGACACCACTTAACCCCTAACTAATTAGCAACGACAACAGTGCTATGACTAACTAAAAAGCATATACCGGTCCTTAGATCAACTTGGCCAATGTAGATTATAAAGCCATTGTAGAGCATGCTTATTGTTAATTGTCACCCAAATCACTACCTATCAATCTCAACTTGACAACCCACTGAGAAAAACGCCTATATAAGGGGAAGGATATAATCAAGTAAGGATTGGATTTTCATGAACCCAAATTTGTACAATTGGTCTCTTCAAATTAATGACTTAAAGCTCGAATGATTGTTTCAGATTCTAAGCCTAAGAGTCTTAACATGGATTTTGTATTGCAGATTAACTCTTGAAGTTAAGCTTCGGTTGCAAGGCGGTCCCTAAGTTGAAGATAGTGATCACTAGATAGAGTAGGGATCACTGGGTAGAGCAGGTATATATGTATTTGGTTCGACTAATCTAAAAGATTTTATATCCTATTCAATTTATAAGTTTGGAAGATCAAATTAACATCTATGTCTTCGTTTTTTTTTGGGAATCGAGTTCCTATCCTCAACATCATCACGGTGATTAGATCATATTGTAATGAAATACGAGGATTTTGTCATTGTCACTAATGGCTATGATTGATATAGATCAAATTCACCTCGAGCATAGAGTGATGAACACATCAACATCACCTTGAAAACACGAAGGGACCAAAGTCTTTTTTACTGCCCACTTTCTCCGAAAACAATCATAGGCTGGCAAACGTAGCCACCAATGGCCACGTGACATGACATGACTAGCACAAGCCACTACCAACTTCTAGACGGACAACACACTCCCTCTCTCTCTCTCTCTCTTCCCTTTTCAATACCAACAAGCCCCGAATTGTCGTGGTGTTACGGGGGTATTTAACAAAAAAAAAACAAACCCACCAACCCTCGTCCCCACCCACTGAATCCCTGCGCTTGAACAGCAGTAAATAACTCGTAAAGGCGTGTCCCTTGACGTCCGTGAGCACCGTAAAGCTCCAGCCTTTGTTGGGTTTTGCGATTAATGGCTTCGAGGTTGTTGTGGGCTTCCAGGGCTGCTTCTCATCTCAGGATCTCTGTTTCCCACAGGGGATTCGCTACCGGTGAGATGATGACACTTTCTGTCTTCTTTTGATCCTCTGTTGTTATTATGTTTTGGACACAAGCTGATTCGTAGATCCGAAAAGAGGTGGTTTTGATTGTGCGGGGCAGTGAAGATCTTGTTTTCTGAAATATTGAGAATGATGATGGTGTTGCCTGTGTTTTTCTTTTTGAAAAAGGACCGATTTTGAGGAGGATCTCGTGTCGTGCTTGATTTGATTTGCTGTGTTGTTGGGTTTTTTCCCTGCAGAGATCTGTAGATTCTGGGTTAAATTTGTTAAGTTATTTCTGAACGAGATTCATAATAGTCTTATCATGCTTATTTGTAAGGTGAATGGACAAGCAAAGCATTGGCAGATCTTAAAATTCGTAAAGTGGTTTCCTTTGGAATGACATTTGGTCAAGTATGTTGGAAGATAACATTTTTTGGTGTTTATTAATTGGGCTTTGATTTTATCCTCTTTTTTCGAGGAAAAAGTATTGAGGAGCACTCTCACTAGTTGTGATAGGCAATGTTTGATCCTGAAGTATTGTCAATGGGTAATTAAGATGAGCAATGTTGGATCCTGGAGGTGATTGTCAATGGACCGTAGTTATCAAACAATAATTGGCATAAGAAGATGCTTATGGTTTTATGTATAGGAAAATCAATCCAATCGATGGGCATTAAAATTGAAAAAAAGTTGATAGTTAGCGTGAACACGTTAATTGATATCAATATATGGGATATAACCCTGGTTTAGATCAGGATCATCCTAAGGGTGATGATCTGCTCGTAGCCTACTTGATGAGCAGTTTCAGCAGATACAGAATCACAGATTAGTCACGACTGCATAGTAGTTGTGGATCAAGGTAAATTAGTTTTTTTTTTTTTTTAAATCATGAGGTTGTTCTAAAAACCGATTCATTTTAGAAGCACCATAGTGCTTTGTGTAATTTAAGTTCAATTGATCGACATACTAGGAAGGCTATTCCGTTATTTTTACTCTTTGTAAATGCCCTTTCTTTGCCAGTTGTTTTTGCAATGGAATGCAGGCTTTTCATACTACTATTGACTTGGCAACTTGCAGAATGAAGATTTTTCTTTTTGTCTTTGGTAGACTATTAATGTGCGCCTGCCTTGACAAAGTTCAAATAAATGTTTTTGGCCTGAACTTTTAACATCATTTATGTGTATGCTGGGAGTGCTCGCACAAATTTGATACTCCAACATTTCATGGCTTCCTATTTTCTGAATTCTTTTCTGCCCTATTCCAGCTTGTTTTACAATTTCCCAAAAAAAATTTCTTAAGGTTAAATGTGAGAGAAAGTGCAATTCATGTTTTGATCATCTTGTGGCAACAATGACAATCTTTGCCGGATTCTTTATGGTGGTTCTTCACTTCCTAGTTCTGTCACTCATCCTTTTTCCTTGTACACCAGTTCTGAAAGATCTGAAGTATTGTGACTCCCATGAGTGGGTGAAAGTTGAAGGCAGTTCTGCGACAGTTGGCATCACCGATCATGCACAAGATCATTTGGGTGATGTCGTGTACGTCGAATTACCTGAAGTTGGGGCACCTGTGACCCAAGGTGAAGGTTTTGGCGCGGTTGAAAGTGTGAAGGCCACCAGTGATATAAACTCCCCCGTTTCAGGGAAAGTTGTTGAAGTCAATGAAGAACTCAGCAATTCTCCTGGCTTGGTAAGTCTTCTAATGCTCTTCCTCTACTTATGACACTCTGGAGTTTCAAAACTTCCTCGTTCTATAAGATGGAATGCTAGTTGGACATAAAGGTTGAACTAAATTTTATTTCTCCCTGTTTATATGTCTTCCGATTTCTATATCTGTTTACACTCCAAGGAAGTTCTGATCTTTCTCATTAGTAATTCTGTTTTGATCTCTTTGCTGATGCGAGTTTACTGATCTTTAGGTTAACTCGAGCCCATATGAGCAAGGATGGATCATAAAGGTTGAAATAAGCGACGCAGGCCAACTAAACAACCTGATGGATGCTGACAAGTACTCCAAGTTCTGTGAAGAGGAGGATGCGAAGCACTGAGCAAATTCTTGACCCAAGTAGGGTTCTGATGTCAAATTCCGCAATGACTTGTTTTTCGTCCGGTGCCTTTTCATTTCTTTCCTGACATTTACATCTGAATGCATCTTGTCTTGAGTTTCTTTAACGCATCTATCCTGAGAGATTTATTAGTCTAATTTGGATTTCAATTTGGGCTAAGCAGGTAGAGTCCATTCACTTTATGCCAAAAGTCTTGCTAATTGGAGAGAAAGATATTAGCTTATGCTGCAAATGAGTACTATCGATATGAATTACGAGCTTGTCACTAACTTAATACTTCGAGTATGAAATGACTGATCCGGTTCGAGAAATAACCAAAAAAAGGATTCTATCTTTGGTAAAAAAAAATCTTCAGTGAGTCGATGCTGCAGACTTGATTTAGTTCTGAGAGGTCCTGGGAGCGAAATTGGCATGTCCATTGCCTTCCTTTAAGGTGCATCCTCAGTTGATGAAGCACAGAACACAATAGGCTATCTGCGACTGCAGCGTCATCGTGTCGTGTTGGTTATTTGCGCACTTCCATATCAATTTTCCCAGTCATTTCATTTCTGTATTAATTGTAGGTTTTCTCAAATCATGTTCTCCCGTTACCGATCACAATATAAGGATTGTAATGTTATAGGTAGATGAAAGGGAACTTCTGAGGTAAACTTAATCAAGACCCGTTTCTTTATTATTCAAATGCTTGTAATACAAGAGAGAGCTAAAAGCCTAATTACATCCAAAGGGACTTTGAGGCAATCAGTATAAAGGCAGTGTCTCGTATCCATTAACTGCAACGCCACACTCATTGTGCTGAGAAATCATCTGTCCAACCCAGAAAATGGCTTTATTGCGAACTCAGCGAAGATGATGCCTGGTAAAATATAAACAGGTCCTTCTGTGAGTGACAGGGAGATGCAGTAGAAGCAAACAGAGAAGTGACTCAGCATGAAGGATGACATGAATAAACCTCAGCGTTTCTTTCGTCGCTTTCCGGACTTTACAGCGGATCGTTGGGAGGCCGAGGCGCTGATGAGCTTCGTAGCGATGACAACCGGAGAAGCCTGCAAAGATGCATACAGAGAGCGAAATAATCTTTCCACCCGAAACAACAGCCCTTATAGTTCATGTATGCCAAAGTGCGAGGATGATGAAATTAGCTACGCACCATAGTAAACTCCATCGACTTCGAGCACATCAATCTGCAATGAAATTTCGGCGGAAACATCACAAAGTAGTAAATGAAGGTGCGAAACATCTTTTAACAACAAAAAATGCCGGGGGCGACATCGATGGCTATTAATTCAGCACGGCAATATGCTAATGCAGCCAGTTCTCCAAACACATGAAAACTCCACGTCAATCGGAGCTTCTACTTCGGTCAGATTACTTCTGTACTGGTTCGATTGGTCCAGGATCGCATATGCTAAAACAGAGTAGACACACCCACACGCACATTGGAACAATGAAATTTCCCATAATGTCTTCACCCTGATCAATCTTGTCCACCCCCAGAGTCTATGCTGCATAGATTCTCCAGAAGAACACGAAATCTCAAAAGAATTGGAAAACGAACGGTGACGGATCATTACGTACAGGGACTTGGAGGCCGATCTCTTGGATGCTGTCCATGAGGTCCTTCACTTTGACCGGATCATTCGCCCTCGTTCGCATCAGTGGCCTCCTGATCTTGTCCAGCGGCAGTTCCACTACCACCGGCCCTCCTTTCCCTGGGCCAACGCTTTGACTCCGACCCGGAGCAGCCCCTTCGAAATCCCAACACACCCAGAAGAGAAAAATCGACACTTTCAGCAAAAACACACTGACCCAGTTCAATTCACGGGCTCAAATCAATCAAAAACTCGTCCACAAGGGTCTGTAATCCATCTCAGCAGAAGCAGACGGCGGCCCGAGAGAGGGCGATGATCGCAGATTTACCGTTCGAGGAGGCGGAGACGGAGACGGAGAAGCTTCTCCATCTGCTCGTTGTCGTCGTCGTCGGGAGCTGCATCATGAAGCTCGCCATTCTCGGCTCCTGGAGCTTTTCTCTCGTCTGATCAGCACCGAGCTGAACCTGACGAAGAAGACACTGTGTACTTAAATATCATTCAAACACGAGAGGACTAGGATCGGGCAAGGGTCTTCTCGCGTGCGCAATGATGGACACGCGGGACTGTCGTGCGCGCACGTGAAAGTTGTGGGACAGTGTCATCTTCTCGTGGGCAATCATTCTTGACAGGGTTCGAGAACACGATTCCAAAATGAAATAAGAATTTATCAAATGAAATCCAAATTCGTCTTTGCACGATTTGATAACTTTCCAAATCCACCTGAGTATGCACACTTTCTACTCATTTTTTGGTGAATGATATGTTCTTTTTTGTCACGCTAGAACATTTCGACGACAAGGTAAAATGATGCGAGCGACTTGGTATCTCGGAAGGAGAGGGCGTCGGGATCGGTGCGCTAATCGGGGTCCTATTGTTGTGTTGAGCTAAGCTATTTGTTAATTTTAATTAAGGGGCAAAAAGCAATTCATAGGTGTTGAGCTAAGCTATTAGTTGCTGCTCTTAGTTAGTTCCATTCTCATTTTACCGTGCTCGATTTGAATAGCTTACTTAATGAAGTCGATCTTGAATATTTAGATACTTGACTCGAAGAACTTGCAAATTAACGAGAGTTTAAATTTTTTTCTTTGTTTTGGTTATGCTTTTTATATGTTTAAAATCACTTGTACTTCTAATTTGGCCTAAATTCAATGTCATGCCAGTCAAGTCAGCATGAAATCAAGATGAAGCTAATCAAGACCTTTATTGAGTTGAGCTCGAGCTTGGTACCGAGAAACCAAGCTTCAGATTTCACTCATTCTTGGTACGGGTTTGGGACGGATTGTGTGAGATAAAAAAAGGTCCTATTTGAGCCTTAGTTAAAATTTGAGGGACTAAAGTGATACAAAATTGTCTTCAGGGAGCGAAAAATAAGAAGTAGATGAAACTTCAAGGGGCCTAAAAAAAATTAACGACGCCGATATCGGCCATTGCTGGTGAAGCCGCTACAGTTACAAACATCTCCACGGCCTCGCGCACCAGTCCATCAATGGCTGCTGCTCTCTACTCCTTAGCTCTGCTTCGGTACTCTCTCTCTCTCTCTCTCTCTCTCTCTCTATACCCTTTTCAATCTCCATTGCAATGATGAACAAGCTCCTCTTGTTCTTTGCTTCTGAATGCGATGGTTTCTCTGCAACTTTTTCCGTTTCAGGAGCTGTGGAGCAGGCGGTGTCAGGGCATTTGCGATTCCCAGGAGCTCCTCTCTAGCTCTCGCTTCCGTCAAGTTCGTTCCTCCGCTTCGGTTTCAGCCGCGTCGCAGGTACTCTCGTCGTTCTTGGTATTGGGTGCCGCGAAATTTCTGCCGTTTCTCCCCTTGTTTTTTGGTTCTTGGTTCTTGGCGGTGCGTGGGAAGCGGCAAAGACGGCTGCTTTTTGAAAAGTTAGGGGTAGAGGCATGATCGTCCTTAGAAATTCTTTTAATTGGGTTGTTTCTCGTATTGTTATGATAATTCGGTCTGGCAAGAGGACTCGAGAGGAAAAAAAAGATGATCTTGTTGTGTCTGTTGGGCTTTTCTGAAGAAGCATGTTGCTCTGTCCTGAGCTGAGACTTCAAGAAATCTATGTTGTTTTGCTTTGCCATTTCAATTTGCCGAGGCGATGATTCCCATTGCGGGTCGATAGGATTTTATCTCTTGGGAATCCTGTCTTTGCTCAAGCTGTAGATTGTAGTCTCTTGCTTTTCCCGGGTGTTGGAAAATTTGTTTCTTGCTACTGATGGAAATTCCCCTGCTGACCCTGTCAAATGGGTTGTATTCCTAGATCTTTTTGCGTCAAAGCGACAAGCAGTGAAGAAGATGCTGCCAAAGCAGCTGCTGCGGTTGCTGACACAGGAGCTCCGACCATGTATGATGTGCTCTGTGCTGACTGATTCAAACTGGTTTATTTTGATATTTATGATAACTTTTTCATGCTTAATTTGGGAGCTGATCCTGAGTTTGCCTCTACCTTTCTTTTTTAGATTCGACAAGATCATAGCTAAGGAGATTCCGTCAACCGTTGTGTATGAGGATGACAAAGTCCTAGCTTTTCGAGACGTTAGTCCTCAGGCTCCGGTTCATGTTCTTGTTATTCCAAAACTCAGAGATGGCCTTACGCAGCTTGGAAAGGTTAGCTACGGTTCTGTCGTTTACCTATGGCTATCTCTGATGTTATCTGTGCATATTGGGACGTGTGCTTACTTAGCTTACATGGACTTACAGTATCCAACATAAGATGTCCAGCAATTGCATCAATAAGAACTTTTGCCATCTTGGGATTTCACCCAGAGTTATGAAGTAGATTCTCTCGCAAGGCATTCTAATAGTAAGATCACCAAAAGTTCCAGTCTAGAGAGGGAGAGGGAGAGGGAGATGCTAGAAGGCACTTTATATCATTTGAGATGGTAGGGCTATTCTTGAGATGATTCGTGATTCATATCAAAGGCATGTCTACGGGTGTCTCCGCATGTTTCAATTATTGTGCTGAATGTTAATCATTCTTTTATCATTGGTTCTTATAAATATTGTTAATCTGCATCAGTTTATTCATGTTGCCAGCCTGGTGATCTTTCAACATAGGATAGATGAGGCAGCCTGCTGCTGAGATTGATTCTGTTGGTATAGATCCTATAGAAGGTGAATAGACACAGAAACAGAACCAGTTCGATCATGGCTTAATTACTCTCAATACTGCTAGGTAGCGTGGGGCTGTGAGTTTAACATAAATCTAAGCGAAAGTTTTATAGCTGATGAAGTTACCTGACTCAATGAGAATCTCTCACATATTCCTTCTGATTTTCTTATGAAGTGAACAATTGGTCTACTCACTCATACGGTACCTTCAAGAACATCAAAGATTTAAGTTTGAGATTTTCTCCTCGAAGAATCATCAAATTTCATGTTGAGCGGCTTTATTTCTCCTTTCTGTCCCTTATAACCCATTTATGCATGTAAAAGGCCAATTAATACGTTCCAATGGTGCAACCTGCTACGTCATAGCTGCACAATACATCCTACTTAGTTTAGTTTGTTTCTTCTTTTTCAGGAGATTGTGAGGTTTTGATTTTCCATTGCTTCTCTGCAGGCTGAAGAAAAGCATTCTGAGATACTGGGTCAACTCCTCTATGCTGCCAAAGTGGTGGCTGAAAAAGAAGGCATTCTCAATGGATTTCGTGTTGTCATCAACAGCGGACCAAGTGCCTGTAAGTTTTTCGTCATTCCCTTTTCTGCTGGATAAAACGTTTTCATCTTATGTTGATTATCTGCATAACCTTAAGTTACTTAAGAAAGCATGTAAACCCTCTCTCTCTGTCTCTCTCTCTCTCTCTCTCTCTCTCTCTCTCTCTCTCTCTCTCTCTCTCTCTCTCTCTCTCCAGGTCAATCTGTTTATCATCTTCACCTACATGTCCTGGGTGGTAGACAAATGAAGTGGCCTCCTGGTTGAAGTTGAACTACGCCCTATATATCATCACCATTTTGTGACCTATTGCGATGTATTCTCATGATGATTCTGTTCTTTGTTCGCTCACTCATCATGTAACTATGCTTTCAAGGTTTTCCTTTGATCAAAAAAATTGTTGCTGGATCCGTATCTGAATGTTGTCATGTTTATGTCCATCTGAACAACATGTGGCTTATTGATGCTATGAAAGGATGGACAGTATTACAATCTCCTCGTTTTTGTGGATATGACTATGTGGCTCGTGTTAAGCTTTAGTTGTATCAGCTTAACAAAAGGCACATAAACATCAGCTGATTGTGCCACTAAAAGAATTACTGAAACTATGATGGAGAGGAAAGGAGAGGAGATGAGAACCCACGCAAAGCTAGAACGTAGACAAAATCCTTTCTTCTGGGTTTAAATCTAGGGTTGGTAATTCATATTAGCGTGTCATAATCAATTTGAGTTGGACTAAAACATCTTGACTTTAATTCTATATGGAAAATTATTTAATTACGGTTAAAACATGTAAATTTTTGTCAAATCATGTCAACATATAAAGCTAACATGTCATGACAGATTTTGGGTTTCTCTCTGTAATTCGTGTTGTACTTCATTGTCAGGTTCATTCGTGCAAAAAGGTCGTGTTAATCATTGCCAATCATATTTAAATCCCATCAAATCATTATCGAATGATTAGGTGAAGCATAATAACCATGGGAAAGTATGATCTCCAAACAAAGGAAGGAAGAATTAGACGGTAGACACACTCCTGATACATCTGAAAGAAAAGAAAAAAACGTACAGAACTTAGCTAATTTTTGTAAGAAGCAGCCTAGAAAGATGTCAACTTCAAGCATCCAACATATGAAAAAGAATAAGGTATACTTTCAGATCTTCTGTACAATGTACATTAAGTGAAAACAATTACAGGCAGTAATCAATAACTTAATTTCCCTATTCTACATCATCACAAGTACCAGAATCTTTAATGATCTACCCCCTATCCTGCCTATCAAACCCTGAAAAATCCTCTGCCAAGGGCGTGGTATAAAGGGGGAGTGTCAATTGGTGTTCTAGCAAGAAATGAGGATGAATTAAATGGACCAACGCTCATGAATATTTCTAAGCTCAGCCTTGAAGGGTGTCGTACAGATCATGGTATAGTTGCTGAATCAAACACAAGCAATTCCAACACCAACTGGCCAGCACCCAAGCAGGTATATCGGAGATCAAAGTTACAAATAGTGCTCACGTCATAGAGTAGAAATGACCCCGGTCTGGTTCGTACACATACAGGAACAGTCCGGTTCACTCATGTCCCTCTTGACAATCCTCTTGTCACGGTTAATCATCAATTTAATAAGGGGTAACTTCTGCGAAATTTGCCGCCAAATTTCATTGACTGTTCCGTTTGGATCACCATATTCGAAAAATCGCTTCACCTGGTTAAATATGAAACAAAATAGGAAGAAAATCAGTGTAATCCAACTTTTCTCAGCTTTAAGCATTTAATGATCTGTCACAAGTTCAATCATCAATGTGACCACAGCACATATATAGAACATGTGCTACACCACTAAATTTTTCTAAATGCAAATCGAAGTGACGGAAATTAGCAACAAAGCACATTGATACAGTAGCATAACCAAATCTAACAAAAGTGATGCCAAAAGTCACTGCTGAGGATGAGGCATAATCTGTCCTGTTCAACAATGATTAAAATAACAAATTCACCATATAGTATTGTCAAGGAAGTTAGGCATAGCTACAACAGAAAAATCATGAAAAGTTATGAGATTGTGCAAGAGGAGCTTACCTCTTTTATCTCTTGCTGATATTCCAGAATCCTTTCTGTCGGTACTTGTCTCAGAAGTTTCACCAAAAACCCTCGCTTAAGTGAAGAGGCAGTATCTACAAATATTGCAATTTTCCGATAGTCTATGACATCTTCAAATGGCAACTCAATGCTGTCACTGACGATAACAGGTACACACAAGCTAACTATAGCATCAAACAGACGGCAGGCCGATGGGGTATCACCAGCAGGGTTGAGACAGAACTTGGATGTATGCATCCCCTGTGATGCTGCACGTCGACTCTCTCTAGATTGTGCACCATGTTTCATTATGACATCCTCTTCATCTTCAAGTAGTTGAAACAGCAAATCACGAATTTTTCCTCCCTACAAATCATAAAGAAATCAACAAGAGGGTCCAAAGATTTAAAAGATAAAAAGAATATACTAAGCTGATCCCAATTAGTGGGAAAAGGTTGAGTTCATTTTAATGATTCAAATTGATTGTCATCAGGATGAATCTCAATATCTGAGTGATAAGATGAAAACCACCAAATTAACTAGACTTCGTGGATGTTGCTAGGGTTTTGTAGGTTAAGTATGTGCTTCGTGTTCTAGACTTGGATCCTAAATGAATTCGGTAACATGTGTTTACGGATTGTTCATTGTTGTAGAGCTACAAAATATGTCTCAGAGATCGAGCTCCAAAAGCAAGTCATGGTAGCTTTGCAAAGGCTGCCATAGGGTGCTTGTATTTTGAGTTGCTCTAAGATGCTTGCCAACGCTGTACGGAAGCTGAGGCACCTCTTTTGAATGCAGCACTCTCAAACTCTCATCAAGTTTCTCTTAGAGGGGATCAAGGATTATTAAGAAATTATGCAGCAGTTGTGAACTAGGATCCTTCTGAGGAGGTAAACTATTACGAGAGTTAAGTTTGATCAGAGTGGTTTTAAGAAGAAACAATCGATCTAACCATTGGGAAGGAATCAGAAGCCTCTCTAAAAGAATCCTTCAACATGTAAATCCCACAAAACTACCAATTCGATGTGAAGCTAAAAGAGCCTAGACCCTAGACTCAAGAAATGTCCAATCTGTGAAACTAAGAATAGAAACATTCATCAGATCAATCAATATCTGAGAATTAAAACAAGGCAACCTTTGTGTTTATCTATATAATCACATTTAAGGAAGTGTTGCGACAAAAACCAACTCTTATTCCATTTAGTGATTGGACCAATAATGAGGGAAGGCAGAAGGAAACCTGATGCACATGAATTTTGTTTGGAAATCTAAAGTAAAGACTGAAACAATACCGAGATTTGAAAAACTGTCCATCATTCATGTTACATGACAATCAATTCTTGTCAAGAGGAGAGTGATCCAACCTTACAGTGATTTAAGACATTGCAGCATTCAAACATGAGAGATGCAAAATGAGCACAGATGTTTAAAACTACAAAAACACGCACAGCAGAAGGTTTGGCAAGATGTTCACAGCGAATTGGACCCAATTAATTTAGGTACTGCAATGCTCGCTGATACAGAAGCTAAACTAACACTTCACATTCAACCGATAGCTCCAACATTTGATAATTAAGTGAATACTAAAATTCCCTGTATTGAATTTGCTAACAAATCTTTAACATGTACTTAGCTAGCTTTGCTAACACATACAACAACATCAGCACCAACAGATTCTACTTGAGTAAAATTCCCAAAAAGAATGTGCAGATTTCCAATTCCTGAATGGACAATCTAATTTTCACAACTAAACAATCCATTCAATTGCGAAACTGATCAACAAAACTTCAAATTTACCTCTTTCCGGAAACGGTTTCCCATAAAGAACAACAAAGTCTTGCGTTTCTCAATCCCAATATCACCATTGTAAGTGTTGATCCGATGCGAATACGGCAATACCACATCCTTCACCAGTGAGGCCTGGTCCAGCTTCAACCGCCCAAAATCCGACACCAGCAGAATCGCATTCTTAATGCGATCCACAACTCGGTACAGCGCATTCGGGTCCTGAGCAATGATGACGTGATCCCGCCCATTGTTCCTCTTCCAATACGCCTGACCCTCCAACCACTTCACCAGCTCCTCCTGCATCTCCTCGTCACTGTACGCCGGATCCGTCCCCGGGGGCCGGCCCTGATTCACAATCAAGCTCAACGAGGAGAACACGGGCAGGTAGAAGAGATCAGCCTCCTCGGGATCGGTCACCCGGGCGATCGGCGAGCCGGCCCGAGCCCTCTCCAGCTCGGGCCGCCTCAGGTCCGCGAAGAGGTACCACTCCGCCATGTGCTGGTGACCCGGGTACTTGAGGGCCGACACGTCGGCGGCGGGGGCACCGCCGCGGGCGGCCGAGTGCTCCCGGATGACCCCATAGGTGAACCTCTCCGGGAGCTCGTACAAGAAGACCTTGGCAGGTAAAGGCGGCGACTTTCCGGTGGAACCCGATGGGTTTTCCCCGGAAAGGCGGTGGCTTCGGAAGGAGGGGTCGGTCTTGGGATCTGGGTTGCTGAGGAAGGAGGTGAAGAAGGCGTAGAGGGCGAGGAGGAGGAGGACGAAGATCAGGGCTTGCTTGAGGAGGGACGACTTGCGGGCCATGGGGATCAAGAGGGACGATGGTTGAGGAGGAGGGATCGCATTGGCGGGAGGCGAAGCGGGTCTGGGTTTTCTTGATTTCGCGGATCGCTCGCTCATCGGCTCAGCAGCTGAATTGCAGAGACGGACGGACGGACAGACACCACCACCATACGAGGAAGAAGGGGATGGAGTGTCATCGGCGTTTTGCGTCTGTCTTTATATACGTTTGGAAGAACATTCACTGGGAATTATGGGAAGGTAGATTGAGCGCTTCTCTCTCTTTCATTTGTGCAAATAAAATTCGGCATTTTGATCTTGTTTTGAACGTTATGTTTTTTCTTTTTTTTGCTTGGAGTTGATTTATTTACATCAATTAGTGACGTAGCTGAATTCAAATTGTACAATTAGAAAATCACTATCCGATGACCAACGAACTCAATGATCGGATATCGATATCATTACTCACCAGTCATTCTTAAAATTTTTCTTATTCATCTAGTAAATATATTACTGACGACATTGGGAAATTGATAGGAATTGAAATAGATAAATTTCTTTTTGAATGTAATAAGTTACTAACTTCAGTGATGAAATAGTTAATATCTCACTAACTTACATTATGTGAAAACTTACTTTTCATGTAGAGAAGTTATTCGCCACTTTGAGTAGTTAACTAATTTGTAACCCTTCAATGAGATTTACTAATTGTTTAGAAATTTTTTTTTTTTTGGGTCGAGAATTTGTTTGAAAAGTTAATCAAGTGCAAAATCATGGGGAGTAGACTATGGCAAAGGAAACCACAGAGGTTGATGACTCTGAAAGTTCAGTGGCAAATGCAGACAATGCCATTCTCTCTTCTTCATGCCTCATTGATCGTCTTCTTTTCTCCATTTTTGCTCCTCATGCCAAAACAAAACAGGAGAATCGATCGTAAGCCAAGAGACATCCTTCATTCCTACAAAACCATGACCCAGAAAACATCATAGTCCACTCCTAACTTGCGTTCTTTCCAAATATTCATCTCTCAAGAAGGAGAAGAAGTCAGCTCAAGAAACGCCGAGCACTTGCTGTCTCTGTCTCTCTCCACTCGTGCTGAAACCATTCGCCATTGCTATCCGGATTGATTTCAGAGCCTCACAAGACCAAACAATGTCATCATCACAAATTGATAAACTCAAAATCCAAAGCTCCAGAAGGGAAGTATCTGTCAGGTTGCTAGTTTTCTACAGGTAGTTAGGAGTGTGCTGTTGATGACAGTTGGATCGAATGCAGATCAGATGAAATTTGCTTGAATTCACTTGAGATTTAGAAGTGGGTTCATGTGTGAGAGCCCAGCATCGCGCACGAGATCATCCTGAGAGATCAAGTCACATATCTTCTACTCTCCCAATTCTTCTCCTCTGTTCTTCCACTGCTGTGCCACTGCTCCAATTTGAATTCTTCCTCTATTACTTATTTTTGAATTCTGTTAGGATTGGCCACACATCACCTGTGTCTAAAGCTACATTTTTCCTCACTCTTGTAGCCTCCTTGCTCTCTGCTTTTCTTTCCCTTTCTCGTATATTACCGTCAAAACTGCGAAGCACTCTGCAAGTGCTATTGAGTCTAAATGGACGAATTGAGGAGAATCCATCAATACACAGTCTAAGACCGTGAAGGCGGTTGGTCAGGGACCAAACTTGGTTGAAAAAGGATAAGGCGTCGTCAAGTCACCATGGCGGATAACGATGTCGAAAAGCTCAACAACAGCAACTATAAAAATGGGTGCAGAGTGTTGCAATTGTGCTTACTCTGGAGGACATCATTGGCGGTAGTAGCACTACACATCAAGCTAATGACGATGAGCTTTGAGAAGTGGAAAGTTAAAGCCGACAAATTTTGAGAATGAGTTCCTGCATCGCATTAAGACTGCAAAAGTACAGAACGATGCACGGAACACCCTCACAGATCTCATTGGCTCATTGCACACGCGAATGATGCAAAGTTCCAGAGGTTAGAAGATGAGCTCTTATCCATCCCCCAGCTGGATATGATAGTGAGTCTTCGCAAAGCCTAAAATAAACCGTACTTTGAAATTACAAAAGTAGATCCTCCACATCCTACAAAAGCACAAGTTGAGAGGATCATTGTTCATAGCCCAAGTCCAGAATGCAACGGTCTTTATTACTGGTATAGGAGGATGGGCCACGGGAAAGAGAAAAACTTGCAATTTTCTGAAGCCCCTAGACTTCCCTTAAATCGCTCTCTAGTGCTAGTATTTCTACACTGTGAGATGTTCGTCTTTCCATCGAAATGTCTGCTCCATAAGCAAATTACTTGACTGAAATTGTGGAAGAATCTAAGGATTTTGAGGATTTATGTTTGTAACATATTTGAAGAAAGTACCATAGCGTTATAACTCTTCACTTTTGCCGACCTTGGTGTTTGATGTTTGTTTTATGGTAGTAAATGCTGTCAATGCTTTGTGTTTCGAAGCAATATTACTCAATACACGAGATAGTAGAAAAAGGAATCCGTACTCTTTTGCCATTCAATCCTTACGACACTTGGCGATGAGAACTGCGCAATCACAAGCATTTCTTCAACATGACACTTCTCTTTCCAAGTTGGAAAGGTCACCAAGTTGTAACTTGAGCTATTTGCTTGACTAGACAAAAATTTGCACTTCACTAGCAGTTAAAAGTGTAAGGTACAATCATATAAACTGGCTCCATTAGATTCAATGCACAATGCAAACAAAAGTTCAGCTCAATCATCTGTTCCAGCTTGCAGAATGGTTTGTTGTGATGCAATGCAAACTTTCAGCAAATCTCATGTGCTGGTCGTTAACGATCAGAACAACGGGCAGTCTTCTGGATGAGAAAGCAAACTGTGGCTGTATAAGTGTTCGATCATATCAGATAAAAGCGAAATTGGAGCAAAGCAAACAAGGTCACGGTCACCGAAGCAAAAGCACCAATTGGAATAGTGATTCAAGCATAATCGTCACCAAGACGGATAGAAAGGGTGGCCCCAAAGACCACTGCCGTGGTGGCTAAGGAGACAAAGAGGCTTCCACGTCCTAACACCAGCCTGTTTGGCAAGGAATGCAGAAAATCTTCCTCCGCAAAGCGTGATGTCAAGATGGAAAGGAACATCAAGATTGAAGTTGCAGAGGAAAAGATACCCAACGCAGTTGATAAGGCAAAAACCATGAACGACTTGTGATGTAGGAAAATAGGCTTCCCCGTGCCATTATTATTGCCACCGAGAACAGTAAAGATGGCAGCAAACATCACGGTTGCAATGAGTGTTGCAACAACCATACAAGTAGACGCAGTGTCCTTCAGCCATTTTTCTTCTTCTTGTCTGAGTTCTTTGTGCTCCTCGGTGAAAAGCAGATAAGGTGTCTTTCCCTCGGAATTTTTCATTTCTCGATAAGAAGGCTGCACAACCTTTTCTACCTCCTATATCATTAAACAGATATTACCATTCTGAAAACGGTACACTAAATTGACTTATTTAAGTTTTACCAGTGCCAGTCATTGACTCGTGTCATGATTGGGATGGAATTTTCTACATCTCCTTCTTTCTTGGACAGACCAGGATGCGACATGCATGGTTCATTCCTGATGATTCTCATTTCTTTCTTTTTAGTCCATATAATATTACTACAGCTATTTCGCAGAAAAAAACATGAAAGATAAAAAGAAAACTGCAACTCGGACAAGCTAGACATGTCTACACGTTGGTGATAGTAAAACTAGTGAGACCCCAATCTGCAAAACAGTTGGAGATTAAGCATGTAGATAAAAGTCGTGCAATGGCCCAGGAATGCTGCTAGCAAACTTTAAACTGTAGAATCCAAATTGTGTAGCATGCAAAAATTTAAGATCTAACTAACCTTGAACATCAATAGCTCTCGCCGCATTAGTAGATCTTCCCAGGAGTTGATTTTGAGTAGACTTGGAGGACCCCTTCCAGCCAAATGCAATATGTTATTGTCATGTTCATCTTTGTAAGCTGCAATCATATCTTTATGAGCACCAATATCATATATTAGTCTAAAGATCTTCTCGTGACGATGTGCAACCGCAACATGAAATATGCTCTGCTTCCGATCATCAAATTTCCAAAGAAGTTCAGGGTGGAGACGGATCAGCACAGTTAAGAAGCCGTAGTTTCCTAATTCTGCAGCAGTTAACAACAGTCGCGATGGTTCCCTGAGAAGTTCACTGATACTGCCATCATCGAGCAAAGAAACCTCTCTCCATATCAGCTCCAACAGCTTAACTGCTGGCATATGCGCCCATTTCAGATCGCGCATCTCCTGCGTACCTGCAACTGCATTTTCTGTCAGCCCAACTTGTGAAGGAGCTGTGGATGAACTTCGGTTCGGATTAACTACAACTTAAAATGTTAAAGTTTCCTCCACAACATTCCAGAACGGATGTCAACTGCATCTTACGGTAAATCCATAAACAAGAAATGAAGATAATATCAACATACTGAGCAAGCTGAGAACCTCAACAACCATTGCCAAAAGAAATGGCTATGAGAGTGATACATACATGAAAAGAGGCACCTCAGCCGGATCGCTAGCTGACTCCCACTCGAGAATGCCGAGGGCATCCGCGCTAGCACATGGAGAGCCGTTTCTCCGTTTTGCATTCGAGCCAAAGCTAAATTGGGATGCTGACCAATCAGTCTCAAAGACACATCTGGCAAAAGGGAATGACAATTAACAATAATAATGAAAACACTTTGTCCAGAAATAAACTAGCTACGGATTCTTTCTGAGATGCGCAGAAAACAGAACAGAAAACAGATAGTTTTGTTTTGGGAAATATTTATATGTATATATTGTTGGTCAGGATTTGAGCTGACAATAGTAGTAGTATCCATGGTACATTCATATTAGAACTAGAGTGGTTGCACTAACCAAAGAGATTGGAACTAATGGTGGCACCAAGGATGTCGATGCGATCCAAGTTAGTTAGATATCTGTCATCTGTGACTGACAACAGATACCGCACCATGTCTTGTTTCCCTAACAGAGCTGCAATGTACAAGGGCGTTGCCTCATTGTTGCCCCGAATCAGCGGAAGCCGAGGATTCTTATCGACCAGCGCCTTGGCTATCTCTCTATCTCCAGATGCAGCGGCAAAGTAGAGGGCGGTGTCCCCATCCTTGTTCTGCAATTCCAAGTCCTCGGGCAACATCATCTTCACCAGTTCCTCAACAAATTCCCTGTGTCCCTCACCTGCCGCAATATGGAGAGCGGTCTCCATATTTCTCGTGATCCTGGCACGTACAGCTGATGGATTGCCATATAGGAATTCCTTTCCTGCTTTCCAGTTGCCTCTCAGTACCGCATCACGCAATGCAATGCACCCTGTCAATTATATACAATTGAAGCTCAGCAGGAGAGGAGGACAGAGGACTAAGTGACCAGGACAACGCTTCATATTTTTCAGATACCGTGTGGGAACTGTTTGTCTATGGAAACCTCCAGTGCACAGAAACATGCTTGATATGTTTCCACAGAAAGCACCGGTGCAGGGAAACATGCTTCGAAGGAGAGGGTGCTCATGGAAGGACGAGGAGAAATCTCGCCTCTCATTATGTTCTCTGAAGACTACAATGTTCAAAACTTTTGTAAGTAGAATTCACAAATTAACTATAGTCATGCAATGTATTTTATGACAAGTTTCATGAGCCTGGGACTTGGCATTTCCTCAACAGTAAGAAGAAGCAACACTTGCATAATTAGTAGGTGCGGAAGTCTAAGTGTCAAAGTCCAAATCACTGAACTGAACAATTACAAAATTCCATCATTCATTAGCAGGGGTGATATAATTATCAATCATATTGGAATGAGAATAGTATTAGTTTAGACTGTAGGTACTGCATGATGTATGTGAACTAATTCAACCTTCACCGTAATGTGGGACAGTTTCTTTGATCAGTCCGATTTTAAAAACATTTGAGGAAAGGGTTTGGTCTCTTCACAAACCTGTGCCAAAGTGGATCCTGGCTCGTACTCCTGCGACATTCTTGATTTGGAAAGTGTTTGAATTCTAATACGTTTGCGGGTCGAGCTCTCCAACGAGTTCTGGTTTTGGGCCACAAGGTATGAACAACAGAATCAGAAAGATGAAGTTCCACAGTGGTTCAACTAGATTTTCACAACTCGACCAAAAAAAGAAAACTACATTTTCACAAGAAGAAAATACATATAACTAATGGAGACTTGATTTTAACGAAGAAAAAGAGAACGAGAAGCTGCCCTTTGAATCAAAACACTCACATTGTGAAAGAACTACCAAACTTTCCCTTATCAGCAGAATGTCCCGAAGGCGCACAGAGTTCTTACCATGTTGAAAGACATGACGGTAGGTGCCGACATTTATAGTATGATTAGCATTAAATTGGCAAAATGTTAAAATCAAAATGGACAAGACAAACCCTCCAAGCAATTGTTGTTGCATTGACTTGTATGCCTCAAAAGGGAAATTCATGAGAAACTGGCCAAGTACACAAACAAAAATCGATGGCTCATTAGTACAACGGTGCTTTTGCTCTTTACCCCAACCAAAAATTCTTAGTCTAATAGTCCAAAGTTACTCATGAACTCGTTTGATTTATCCACACAACAGCACCGGAGAAACTGTACAAGCTTTGTTTCTTTCATCATACAATGCTAGTCTAGGATACAGTGAAAACATAGATACCGTATCAAGAGTTATATACAAATAAATATCACAACATAATCTGGTTTGGATGGAATTGCACACATAGTTTTTTGAAAAAGAATAGACCAGATTCAAGTAATAATCTATATGGGATTTCCCAAGTTATTAAGAGAAGGCAAGATGCAAAGTATCGAGGAATTACACATAGACGTACAAAAAGAACTATGTGATTGAGTTACATCATACAATGCTAGTCTAGGATACAGTGAAAACATAGATACCGTATCAAGAGTTATATACAAATAAATATCACAACATAATCTGGTTTGGATGGAATTGCACACATAGTTTTTTGAAAAAGAATAGACCAGATTCAAGTAATAATCTATATGGGATTTCCCAAGTTATTAAGAGAAGGCAAGATGCAAAGTATCGAGGAATTACACATAGACGTACAAAAAGAACTTGTTTGTGTGAATCAAAAACTCCATATTCCGATTACAAGAATCACAAACACTTGTGGACACCTTGATATTCTTGCAGCATTTATAGCCGGACAATTCAAGAATAGTCTCATTTCAAAAGTGATGGAAAAAAGGGAATTGAATTAACGGAACATATAGATACAAAAAGGGATTTAAATGCACGTTGCAGGTCATGTCGACGGAAAAGAAATTGCACGTGTTGAATGGATTAGAGAAGGTAAGGTTCCTCTACAAACCATTCAAGCTAAAATTGCTTATTGTTCCTATGTGTCACAAACCTCCCGACGTGCATGTTGGGGAATGACGGTTTTAAAGGCAATATCGAGTTGGGGACCAAGGGTCCTCAATCGGCGTAAGTTCTCCTAAAGCATACCTCAGGAATAAATTTATCTATGAAATTCAACTTAACAAGGAGCCGCCACTAGCCTATCAAAGGTCGGCTAGAAACCAAGTGAAGTACGAGAGCAAAGCAAAGCATACTTCACTTCCTTCGCAACCAGAGATGTAGGGTTGGAGACTTGATTATACTGATTGTCTAACTAGTGCCCTTTCGATACCCCTAACTTGATTGATTTGCTATCTAAATGATTCGGGCAATCTTTGACCATTTTATTAACCCAAGCCACTAAATGATGTCCATGCATCAGTGCGCAATCAAGGAAAAGTAGACAATCACAAACAATACAATAAAAGTAAAGTGCAAGACAGCAAACCCAATTATGTTTCAAGCAAATGATACACGTGGCCTCATTATTAAGCCCCAAGACAGCAACTCCCATGAGCTAACTTCAAGCTGAGTTCAATTTCTTTTCTAAAAGATTGATTTATCTAAACCTAAGCTATGTCAAAGGTAACCACTAAAACCCCTAAACTAAAGGTCATGCTAACTAAATAAAACTAAACTACATCTAGCTCTAATAATAAAAAAATATTTTTGATTTTTTTTTTATATTTCAGAAACCGGACACTGGCTGGGCTGCTGAGGCCAGTCCGAACATGGGTCACGCGAATGCCATGTGGGTCTGGACCCAGGTTGGGCTCTTATCACAAGCCTATTCAAAACAAAGCTAAAGGAAACCCAATCTAATTAAATCGAATTAAGACCAACTTCATCTAAAACAAATCTGGCCCAAACTAACCTAGACCAAGCAAGTCTGAATCCCCTAGAGCCAAAGCAATCCCAGACTCATCAAACCAAAAACAACCCAAATTCACTAAACCTATTCAAGCCCAAAGTTCACCAAGCCTAAATAAGCCCAATTCAACTAAAGTCCACTACACTAAAACCACTCTAAACCATTTTCTGATGTAACCAATACCGAGCCCATTTTCCATCATCATAATATCATCCTCCTCCTCCTCCTCCTTCTTTTTCATCATTTTTTATGGTCTTCCCCAGATGCCCAGAAACCAACATTAAAGTATGAACTTTATATACTCCAGCATTAATCCACACATATTCATCACTATAATCACAGCCGCCGTTTGCCTCCAGTCAGCGGGCTACACCGCCGTCGGCCACCACCTCGAATCATCGGTTACAACCAACATTCCAAACACTCACAGCGCACCAGTAACGGAAACAGACAGAAGCAAACCGATGTGAACACCCCAAAGGATCAACGCCACCCAAATCCAGAAATCCGAATCCATTCGTTCTCCGAAAACAGCCATCGACGACCGCAACGGTGCGCGCGGCACAGGACAAAGAGAGGAGGGGTTATAGACTCGAATCGTCGAAAAACAGAGGCAAAACGGATGAAATCGAGGGTGCACATGACGATTCGAAAGTGCAGCGGAAAAACAGAGCGTGTTGATTCGGGAAGACATTTCTCGAAACGCGAACGCAGTTTCGCATTCGGGCATTTGCACAAACACCCGGTGGCCAGTTCAGAACACACTGCACAGAAGCATCGGCGACGCACCCATTTCAGCCCATATACTCACGACGACGCCCACGCACATGCTCCATTGTTGACAGGTCCTTAGCCATCGTTTGATCCTCGTTCGAGCGCTTTTTTACTCGAGACTTTCCAATGTCTCTCAAACTAAAACAGAGCAGGGAGGTTCGTACCTCGACGGAAGGGGGAGGCTGTGGTGATTCCGGCGACGGGGAGACACTCCTGGAGACGTCTCTTCTCTTCTCTTTGACGTGCTTCTGCTGCTCCTCCATGAACGTCCCTCCCCCAAAAAACATAACACTCCCTCTGCCGTAAAGGAGGGACCTTTACTTTTCTTACCTTGGTGCCGCTTGATATTTTCACCCGCCGGAAGAGATGAGTTAAAAAAAAAAAAGTTAATATCATAAAAATTCTAAACTGGTACATTTATGATAATTTTATTTTAAATTATTTTTTTAATCATAAAAAATCTCAAACTGGTACACTTGTGATAAATCTATCCCGAACTATTTTTTTGACCACCAAAAATCTCAAACATGTATACAATTTTACCCCGAACTAATTTTTTAATATTATTTTTTATTTTTCAAAATTTTTTTATTAATTTTTTATTTTTTCTTTCTTTTTTTTTCTTTTCTCTTCAACCTCCGGTCGGTCGCCTGATCGGCGACCGGCCGGAGGCCAAAGCCGGCAAGGTCGGCCCCGCCGGCTGCTGGCGAGTTCGAGCCTCGCCATACTAGCCCAACGCCGGCGAGGTCGAGCCTCGCCAGCGGCCGGCGGGGCCAACCTCGCCGGCTTCGACCTCCGATCGAAGGTTGAAGATAAAAGAAAAAAAAAGTAAAGAAAAAATAAAAAAATTAATTAAAAAAATTCGAAAAATAAAAATAATATTAAAAAATTAGTTCGGGGTAAAATTGTCACATGTATATCAGTTTGGGATTTTTGGTGGTCAAAAAAATAGTTTGGGGTAGATTTGTCACAAGTGTACTAGTTTGGGGTTTTTTATGATCAAAAAAATAGTTTGAGGTAAAATTATTATAAGTGTACCAGTTTAGGGTTTTTCGTGATATTAGCTAAAAAAAAGTGAGGGTTTTGTTTTTTTGGCCTTTTTTACCTTTCAGGGTTTTATGTTGTCGCGCCAAGTGGCGGGATCTTGAGGGGTGTGAGATTAAAAGTAAAACCCAAATCCTACCGTGCCAGGTATGTGTTGCTCTAGATGGTTGACCCCTCCATGGGCTGAAATTTCTTTTACCGGGTGTCTAAATTTTACGGTCTCTTGATCAAATATTTGACAAAAAAAAAATTAAAGACTAATGAAATCCTAATCTCTATCCATCAAAGGATTTGGCCAAAAAGTCAACCGTTTTTATGAAAATTCAAAATCGAAACGCATATTTCTGCACGCCTATGCTAAATGGAAACACATATACGTGATTTCTTCTTTACGTTTTTTTGGTCACTTTTGATATAAAAGTTAAAGTCAACCCAAAACGTGAACTCTTAGTTTAAAATGATGCCTGATTGCTAAAGAAATACAATACTCCTTGTTTCTACAAGCAATTGACATAATAAGGACGCTTAGCTTAGCTGATTTTTTTTTTTCAAGGAACAATACTCGCTGCGATTTGGGATCTCAAATCTCGAATTTTCTATCTTAATCCGTCTAGGAAAATTTAGATATCATTGCTATGGAGTTTAAATGATCTCAAAGGAGGAAAGATAAAGCTGACAATTCTTACGATGAGTTATTGCATCAACATCAAGATGCAAAAGTACATAAAGATGCATGAAAAAATTGGCTCATTGCAAACGCAATTCATGCAAAGTCCTAGAGGTTAGAAGATGTTTTAGAGGTTAGAAGATGAGCTCTTATCAGTGCCTCAACGAGATATGATGGTGATTGGTATTTCGCGAAGCGGTAAAAGAAAAAAAAAAAGTTCCATGCAATTACAACACTAGATCTTTGAAATCCTATAAAAAAAAAAAACAAGTTGAGAGGATTATAGTTCTTGGGTCAAGACCAGAATACAATGGTCTTCTTACCGTGACGGGAGGATGGGCCACGGAATACAAAAACTTGCAATTTTCTAAAGCTCCTAGACTTCCCTTGAATATGAACCCGAACAGGTCCTTAAAAAGCTCAATCTCAAAGATCTCTCCCTTGGGCTATTAGGGATGTAAGACCTTTAAGGGATATTCCCTCCGGGTGGGGAAGAAATATAACCATGCGAAATTTAGGGAAGCTGAACGTGCGGGAACCGGCACATTGAAATAAGGGAAACGGTCATGTCAGCCTATTAGGTATATACACCTAGACAAGCAAGGCAGCTTCAGTCAAAAGTTTCGGCACCAAGAATCCAAAGCAGACATCTGGTATTACCGAGGCTAGTATTTCTCCACTGGGAGGTGTTCATCTTACTATCGAAATGTCTGCTCCACGAGGAAATGACTTCACTGAAAATGTGGAAGAACCAGAGGATTTAGGCTTGTAATTTTTCCGCAAAGATATTTTACCTTTGCAAAATTGTAACTTGCGGTCATTATCATAATCCCATTCGTCAATCTTTGGGAGCTTCGTACCAATGTTTGCGAAGGGGATATGATTGTCCCATGCGTCCTTCGGTCCTTATGCATCCTCTGTGTGATCGCATAGCTCATCCTCAATTGTTACCACCAACATACGTAGCTTTTCCGGCTTTGACTTTCCACTTCTTGAACATTTCATGTTTGGTTGGAGGTGCGGCGTCACTGGATCCATAAATGTCCTTCATCTTCTGCAAGCGAGTATAACCGTAACTAGATGCTCCTATTGTTAAGGAAACTTCTTAATAGATTTTGAAGTTGGCAAAACTGTAACGTCCTTAAATCGAGGTTATTAGTGCGACATCCCATTCGTTATTATTTTTGACTAAGCACAAGCGGAAGCAATTAATTGGGGACAATCACAATCAGAACAAACAACGGGATTATGACAAGCATCATAAGCAAATTATATATTAATATGTAACATTCTTATCTTACCCTCGGAAACCAGGGAAAACATAATCGGCAAGACACAATATTGTCATTTTACTTAAACATATTTTACAAGCCCTTTTTTCCACAGACCGCTCCTACATACAAATCATATCACAAGCGAAGGCCAAGATGAATTCTAACTCCTCTATGTCATCCTCCATCTTACGGACCTGAAAATGAAAAACAACGAGGAATGAGTCGGGGAGATTCAATGAGTAAATTCACTAACACTCGTGCAGGATGATGTCTCGCCGTTGTACTAACGCATGCAAATACTTTCCCCACCTTATATCAATGACAAATCAATAGCAAAAACTTTGACCTTACCCTTGCTATGTTCACATGGAAACTCACCTTTATCCGGTCACATAATTGTGGCTTATCAATAAACACACATACCGGCACACGTATAAGATTCATGTATCGTCATCTTGGCTCAAGCAGGGCATCTAGCTTCATGCTAGGCATTTTGGCTCAACCAGGACATCCCGGTTAACTGAGGTATTCCGGGGCTAGCTCACCCGAGGAATCTGGGCTCAACCAAGGCATCCTAGCTCAACTAGGGCATCCTAGCTCAACTAGGGCATCTCGGCACTAGTTTACTGAGGCATCTGGGCTCAACGTAAGCATCCTAGCTCAACGTAAGCATCCCGGCACTAGTTTACCAAGCCATCACCGCCAACGTTATGTGACAACGGTCTTCTTCTTTCATTTAGTGATCACACATCATGGGTCACACAAGCCGGTTTATTATCTTGATTTCATTAGTCCATGCAATTAAGCCCAAAGGCATGCCATGCTTGCGTAATCATGATCTCTAGAATATTTTCCTGATATGCGGGTCGCGGTCGAGGGCACATGGTTCAATCCGCCATGTCGAGCATCGGCTCGGAGCTGAATTTGGCCTAGATCTATATATCCCAATGTAAACTCGCACCAAGCTGAACTAGTCCCGTGACACCACAACATGAGTACAAGACCATACGACACTCCATTTCGTGACTCGTACGTGCCTTGACTTACGATTATGAAGAGAAACAAAAGGCATTCATGCAAACATCGAGCATCATAGACACGGTTACTACTCGAGCCAAATTCGTAGCACCACGTCCTATTCTCTTACAACAAGCATGAATGAGAATATCAAGCATGGTAACAAGCAATGTACGCAACATCGAGACAAAAAACAACACGCAAGTCCTCACAAAGAGTCGGGTGAGAACTCAAGCCAACAATGTATCATAATTTCTTATCCCGAGATTAGGGAATTCACTTACATGCCGCGTTCTAATCACGTAATACACCGCCCTATCTAAGTGTTAGGGAATTCACTCACCTATAAGCTCAAGATAATAAAACGTCTATGGCGGTCGGCGGGGGCCAACGGCAAGAGAGAGAGAAGATTGGTGTGATGGTGAGGGAGAGAGAGATGTGAGAGTGAGAGATGAGAGGAAGAAGAGGTGAGGTGTGGAATAAAGGAGGGAACCAAGCCTATTTATAGGCAAGCCAACTTGTTCCCCAAGTTCTTGCTCCTCAAGCTTTGACCACTTGCTCACCAAGCTTTGCTGACTTGCTCACCAAGCTTTGACTTTCTAGATCCCTCCTTTTTGTCTCTCGGCTTCCTGTTGGTTTCCCCCTTTGTGTGACCTCCAATCAAAGCTTAGAATAGCTCATTTGAAAGCTCAAAATGAGTACATTAAATCACTAGAAGACATCAAGTCAAGATTCAAACGTTCTCACATAGAGAATGATGAATCTTAAAAATCTGACAAAACCGGCAATTTTTGCACTATTCTAGAAATCGGGTTTAAAAACATAGTAAATGAATTCGAAAAATTCCCAAATTTTAATATATCATAAAGAAGACCGTAAAAAAACATTTTTCATGAAGAATACGAAATCTAAATCTTTCTGTAAACACAACTTTTAATAGCTCAAAGACAGACTGAAAACAATTCGCTGGAACAGAATTCTTGCTTCTCAAAAGTAATCTCTTTCCAAAATCCAAATCATCTTAAAAAATTCCCAAATTTTTATATATTATAGAGAAAGAAGGTCTCAACAAATTTTGTGAAGGAAGTTTATTCAAAATTGGCCCAGAAAAGTTTGTAGAAAATCGAGAAAGTGTGAACATCACAAAATACCCATTTTGGGTAGTTTTACTCGGTCCGAAATTAGGCTATTGTACTAATCATATCAAGTTCAAAAATTCTGAAATTAAAGTATGTAAAACTTCAAGATATTTGGAGAAACTTTTAAGAAAAAAGTGTTTGGAAATTTGAAACACAAAAGTCTCCACAAAAATAACAAAATGAAGGAGTACCAAGGATCCGAATCTGGGTTTTCCATAACAAGAGTAAAATTAGTTCCGATTGAGGAAAACCTTCAAACTTAACCCATAGCCATTTCCTAAGGACTGAAACTGAGGATGTTACAAAAACTATCCATGTGAATTTCGTAAGTCTGATACATGCTCTGAAATATTTTGATCTAGGTAGATATATTATGGAAATGGCAATTCCAATACTTCGAGAGAATTAGACTTTCTGGATACTCAGACTTTACGATGACCAAAAGGAAGAGTTTAGACTTTACTGCAAAAGTCACTCAGGCTTTTTATTAAGCAGTTGAAAAGCTTCAGACTTTACTTTTGAATGCCTCAGACCTTACTAAAGACCCACACTGACTTAAGTTCTGGATGTGAAGCAAGAACCAGAAGATATCTAGACTCTAAAACTACTTAGAACGAACATAACGGCTAGTGATTTAGCGTGTATTTCACAGAAAGAAAGTTTTGATTGACTCAATCTTAAAAAGCTATAATTGATCAACAATCAAACATTAAAGCAAGTATATATCACAACGAATAAAACTCTATTTATGGAAATCAAAATTCTGATTGTATGGGTAACCAGATTCAGTAGGATTCAGATTTTGTCTACCGACCGCTACTAAATCGATTTTATACAAATCTATCCAAGTTGAAAATTGAAAAATGATCCTCTGAAGACTGTCCAACGGCTAGTTTGAAAGTGGAGGAATATAAAAGAAGATTAACGAAGAGCAGAAGATACAGAACGAAGTTTAGAATCAACAAATCCAAAGTCTGAGTATACTTCGATTCTATTATTTGTCTTTCTTGAATCAAATACTGAGATCTTGAAAGACATTTTGTAAGATTGATTTTGTGAGATAGAGAGTTTTATCATTCATAAAGTGATACTACTCACAGCTTGTAATCTCTTTTGATCCAATAGTAGAATCCAGCCAGTTGGCTATCAGTGTGAGAGAGTAGATGTAGGCTTGATTTAAGCCAAACCATTATAATTTCTTGTGTGCAGTTTTTCTATTCCTAAACTCTTGTTCTATATTACATACTGCACACTAGCACATTTGTTACAAAGTCTGCTCCGAACCTGATTGTCTTTCAAACTTTAATCTTGATCATTTATTTCCGCTTTAAAAATTAATCAAAAGTTTTAAATCGCCTATTCACTTCCCTCTAGATGATGAGTGATCCTTGCTAGCTATATCACCTATTAGTGTAGCTATTGTGGTTGAGATTTTGGAGCGGGCTACGTGGTACAAGTATCACCAAGATTAGTTCTGCTCGTGCACTCGGCTTCGTGGCAGTTGGTTAGTTTATGTACCATCCTCTCCTTCATTGAGTTTAGCAGTGACCAGCCTCCAGGTTACTATTCATTTTGTCTTGAAGTATGTGAGCTGAGTACAAGAAAGTCAGTACTACAATGTTATAATCCTTCACTTGTGCTAGCCTTGCTGTTTGATGTTTGTTTTATGGTAGTGAAATGCTGTCGATGGTTTGTAATTCACCGAAAAAATATTCGATTACATTTGACAGTACAAAGTGGAATCTGGAATTTTTCTCTCTTTCTAAACTGATGATTCAGGGGAATCAGCATTTTCACTGTGAAGCCTCCCATGGAAATGTGCTCCAAGTTGTAACTTGAAATGCACCAGCATTTAGATTGTAAGGTACAATAAAATAAGCTTGCTCCATTTGTTTCTATGCATAACACAAACAAAAATTTCATCTCAATCATCCATTCCCACCTTGTGGAATGGTTTATGCGGATGCGATGCAAACTTCCAGCAAATCTTGATATCATTCAAGATACAACAAGAAACACCGATCGTGATATGTGACTAATAACAATCACATCACGTTGTTTTATTACTCATGTGCTGGTCGCTAATGATCAGAACAACGGGCGGTCTTCTGAATGAGAGAGTAAACCCTTGCTGCATATGTGTCTGATCATATCACACAAAAGGGGGAATTGTAGCAAAGCAAACAAGGTCACTGTCCCAGAAACAAAAGCAGCAATTGGAACAGTGATTAGAGCGTAACTGTGACCAAGGAGGATAATAAGGGTGGCCCCAAAGGCCACCATCATGGTAGCTATGGAGACAAAGAGGCTTCCAAGTCCTAACACCAGCCTGTTTGGCAACGAATGCAGAAAATCTTCCTCCAAATAGCGTGACGTCAAAATGGAAAGGAACATCAAGATTGATGTCGCGGAGGAAAAGATAGCCAATGCAGTTGCTAAGGCAAAAATAATAAATGACCTGTGATGTAGGAATATAGGCTTCCCCGTGTCATTATTATTGCCGCCTGGAACAGTAAAGGTAGCAGCAAACATCACGGTGGCAATGAGTGTCGCAACGACCATGCATGAAGATGCAGTGTCCCTCATCCATTTTTCTGCTTCTTGTCTGAGCGCCTTGTGCTTCTCAGTGAAAAGAAGATACGGAGTTTTCCCCTCGGAATTTTTCATTTCTCGATAAGAAGGCTGGACAATCTTTTCTACCTCCTATACCAGAAAACAGATATTATCATTCAGAAAATGGTCCATTAAAATGACATTGAACAGACTTACGCTTTCAAGCTCAAAAGATGTGGAGGGTAACTCCAATGCTGTTAAACCGTATAATTCAAATATAAAAAATAAAAACTAACCTTGAACCACAGTAGCTCTCGCCGCATTTGTAGAGCTGCCCCAGAGTTGATTTTGAGTCGACTCGAAGGAGCCAGGTTTCCAGCCAAATGCAACATGTTATTGTCATTTTCGTCTTTGTAAGCTGCAATCATGTCTTTATGAGCACCAATGTCATAAATTAGTCTAAAGATCTTCTCGTGACGATGTGCAACTGCAACATGAAATATGCTTCGCTTCTGATCATTGACTTTCCACAGAAGTTCAGGATGGAGACGGATCAGCACAGTTAAGAAGCCATAGTTTCCTAACTCTGCAGCAGTAAACAACAGCCGCGATGGTTCCCTGAGAAGTTTTCCGAGGCCTCCATCATCGAGCAAAGAAACCTCTCTCCATATAAGCTCCAACAGCTTAACTGCCGGCATAAGCGCCCGTTTCGGATCAAGCATTTCCTGCGTACCTGCAACTGTATTTTCTGTCAGCCCAACTTTTGATGGAGCTGTGGACAAGCTTTGGTCCGGACTGACTACAACTTAAAATATTAAAGTTTCCTCCACAACATTCCTGAACGGATGTCAACTGCATCTTAAAGTAAATCCATAAGCAAGAAATGAAGACAACATCAACATAGGGAGCAAGCCGATAACCTCAACAACCATTGTTAAAGGAAAATGGCTACGATAGTGATACCTACATGAAAAGAAGCGCCTCAGCTGAATCGCTAGCTGACTCCTACACGAGAATGCCGACGGCATGCGCGCTAGCACATGGAGAGCCGTCTCTCCGTTTCCCATCCGAGCCAAAGCTAACTTGGGATGTTGACCAATCAGTTGCAAAGCCACATCTGACAAAAGGAGAAAAACAATTAACAGTAATAATGGAAAAAAAATTTGTCCTCAAGTAAACTAACTACCAGATTCTCTCGGGGGTGCGCAGAAAAGAGAACAGAAAACAGATTGTTTGGTTTTGGAAAGAGTATATATTTTGGTCTGGATTTGAGCTGACAATAAAAGCTGTATCCAGGGTACATTCATATCAGAACTAGAGTGGATGCACTAACCAAAGAGATTGGAACTGATGGTGGCGACAAGGATGTCCATGAGATCCGACTCAGTTAAACATGTGTCATCCGTGACTGACAATAGATACCACACCATGTCGTGTTTCCCTAACAGGGCTGCAATGTACAAGGGCGTTGCCTCGTTGCTGCCTTTAATCAGTGGAAGCTGTGGATTCTTATCGACCATCGCCTTGGCAATCTCTCTAACTCCGGATGCAGCAGCAAAGCAGAGGGCGGTGTTCCCATCCTTGTTCTGCATTGCCAAGTCGTCAGGCGTCATCATTGTCAGCAGCTCCTCAACGAATTCCCTGTGTCCCGCGCCTGCCGCGATATGGAGAGCAGTCTCCATTTTCCTCGTGATCCTGGCAATTTCTGCTGATGGATTGTCAGATATAAATTCAAATCCTTTTTTCCAATCGCCTCTCAGCGCTGCATCGAGCAATGGAATGTACCCTGTCATTTATATAGAATTCAGGATCAGAAGGAGAGGAGGACAGAGGACTCAATGACCAGGACGGCGCTTCATATTTTTCAGATACCGCGGGGGAATGGTTGGCCTACGGAAACCTGCAGTGCAGAAAAATATGATTCTATGGAAGCCTCTGGTGCAGGGAAACATGCTTCGAAGGAGAGGCTGCTCATGGATGGCCTGGGAGAAATGTCGCCTCTGATGATGTCCTCTGAAGTCTACAATGTTTAAAACTTCCGTAAGCGGAATTCACTCACTGACATGAGTTACCAATTTCTTGGACAACAAATTTCATGAGCCCGGGGCTTAGCCTTTTTACAACATTAAAAAGAAGCAACACTTGCATAATTAGCAGGCGCGGGAGTCCAAGTGTCAAAGTCTAAATCCATGCGCTGAAAGACTACAAAAATTTCCACCATTAATTAGGAGGGTTGATATACTCAATCATAATATTGGGACCAGAATAATATTAGATTGGACTATAGGAGCTGCATGATGTATGTGAACTAATTCAACCTTCACCCTAGTGCAGGACGGTATCTTTGATCGGCCCGATTTTAGAAACATTTGAGGAAAGGGTTTGTTCTCTTCACAAACCTGCGCCAAAGTGGATCTTGGTTCGTGTTCCTGCGACATTCTCGATTAGGAAGGGGTTTGAATTCTAATACGTTTGCAGGTCAAGCTCTCCCCGAGTTCCTGTTCCAGGCCACAAGGTATGGACGGCAGGATCAGAAAGATGAAGTTCCACAGTGGTTCAACTAGATTTTCACTGAAAGAAAATCCATGTAACTGACGGAGACTTGATTTAACGAAGAAAAAGGAGAACCAGAAGCTGCCCCTCGAATCAAAACACTCGTATTGTGAAAGAACTACCAACCTTTCCCTTATCAGCTGAATGTCCCGAAGGCGCACAAAGTTCTTACCATTTTGAAGACATGAAGATAGGTATCGACATTTATAGTAAGATTACCATCAAATTGGCACAATGTCGAAATCAAAACGAACAAGAAAAACCCTCCAAGCAATGTTGTCGTGTTGACTCGTATGCCTCGAAAGGGAAATTCAAGATAAACCGCCCAAGTACACAAACAAAAATCGATGGCTCATTAGTACGACGGTGCCTTTGTTCTTTACCCCCAGCCAAAAATTTTGTCTAATAGTACAAAGTTACAAACGAATTCGTTTGATCTGTTCACACGACCGCATCGAAGAGCCCGTACAAACCTTGTTTCTTTCATACAATAAAAAACATAGATATTGTATCAAGAATTATATGCGAACAAATATCACAATATCCTCTGGTTAATTTGGAAGGAATTGCACGCATAGTGTTTCGAAAGAGAATTGACCTGATTCAAGTCATAGTATGGGATTTCCAAAGTTATTAATAGAAGGCGGGACACGAAATGTCGAGGAATTACGCATAAATGTACAAAAAGAACTTATTTTGTAGGAACCGAGAACTCCACATTGCTATTACAAGAAAACCTTGATATTCTCGTAGCACCATAGCCGGACAATTAAAGAATAGAGTCTCATTTCGAAAAGCAACGGAAATGGCTATTGAATCAAAGACACAAAAGGAATATAAAGGCATATTACATGTCGCCTCGACGAAAAAGAAATTGCACATGTCGAATGGATCAAAGAAGGAACGGTTCCTCTGCAAGCCATCCGAGCTAAAACTGACACTTGGCCCTATGGAGTCCCAACGATCTATTGAGTAATTGGCATCAAAATTTGGATACGTGGGGAAATAAGAATACTTTCCTTATCTTCTCTCTTTACACTATATCCATTGATAAAATAAATAAAACATAATAAAAACGACAAACTTTTCTTTTCATGTTTTGCCTCTCAATAGAAAAATAAGCAATTCTATAGGTTTAAATAAAAATTTGATTGATGATTTCATATACTTGTTATGCTTAGTGTGTGATTTGGTTGATTTTGTTCTATAGGATAGACTTCTAATTAAAATGGACGTCCTAGAATAAACCGTACTAGGAATCAATAATATGCTAGGTAGAGGTCGAAATCCTCTCCCCGTTTCAAAACTTGCAGCCTTGTTTTGCACCGTACAAACTGCTCGTGGTTGCATATTCAGAGAAACTTTGATTGGCAGTAAAACTTTTGTCGCAAGTTATTGATTGTTTTTTTTCCTTCATTTTTCTTTAGGGTTAATACTACGAAAAATCCTAAATTAGTATATTTGTAATACATTTATCCCAAACTATTTTTTTGACCATAAAAAATCCCAAACTGGTACACCTGTGATAATTTTATCCTGAACTATTTTTTTTACCATCAAAAACCCCAAACTGGTACACCAGTGACAATTTTACCCTGAACTTACCATAAAAAACTCCCAAACTGATACATATGTGGCAATTTACCCTGAATTAAAATTTTAATATTATTATTTTTTTTGAATTTTTTTTATTTTTTATTCTTTTCTTTTCTTTTCATTTTCAAACTCTGGCCGGTCCTGCATCGAGCGAGGGCTGTCCTCGCCTGCGTCGGGCGAGGGCGACCCTCGCCGGCTTTCGCCTCTGGCCGGTCGCCAGACCGGTAACCGGCCAGAGTTTGAAAATGAAAAAAAAAAGAATAAAAATTAAATAAAAATTAAAAATAAATAAATAATAAATAATATTAAAAATTAGTTCGGGGTAAAATTGTCACAGGTGTACCAATTTGGGATTTTTTATGGTCAAAAAAATAATTTGGGATAAATGTGTCACAAGTATACTAATTTAGGGTTTTTCTTGGTATTAACCCTTTTCTTTATAAATGAAGAACAATTACCTGCTTGCGAGAAGCCGGACGACACTGGCGACTGGTGAGTCTAGAGGCTGTGTAAAGAAGCGAACTGAGATGGAGAAGAGTCATATCTGCACAAAGTGGTGTGTGAAGACATTGGTGTCTACTTCATGAGCTTGCGCGCGAAGCTCAGAGCACGCCTTGTTCATTACCATTTCAGCAACTGGGCGGTCGGGATTTCGACCGTTGCAGGATTGTTCGTGCTTTATCTGACGCTAATCCAAACAGGCTGTAGTGTCGCCGATACACTAAAAGCTCTGCAGGAGAAAAGCTTCTGGTCATACCCCTAAGTGTATCCTTTTTCTCTGCTCTACTCTCACCCCTCCACGCCACTCGATCAAAAGGATCCGAACAAGGATGAAGTTTGAGGATATGCAGTTAGTTATCGAGAACAAATTTGCAGCCTTTTTCTGGATGTACCGTGGGCGGTGATCCCACATTTCTTTGAGTCTTATTCGTTTGTTTCATGATGAGTTACCAATGATCTTTCTTTAGAATTTTAATGCATTAGAGGATCGCTCGTAAAAGATTTGGAAAATCACCCGAAACGCCTCAATTTCATCTATCCTATGTTGTAATTATGGGTTAATAGATCAACAAAAGTGAGTAAAACTGACACATGTCACTTCAGTTCGCATGTTTTTTCAGTTCGCATGTCTCTTGAGTTCATGTATCAACTTTGGTTAATGCATCTCTTCAATACATGAACTTTCAAACCCTATAAATTGAATTCAACTATTCTTCATTTAGAAGAAGAAGGGAAAAATCAATGCGTCTCTTCACTTCAATTTTTCTGTAATCAGTTCGATTAAGGCGTTATATTTTGAGAGATATAATTTGTAAATCTGCGAAGCACCAATGGCAGAAACTAATATTCTTAAAGAGATTCGCTAATGTAATATCCTGAAAATTCGATCCCATTCGGTTATTTTTGAAACGGTAATTTGAGGGAAAAAATTAGATAAATTTGCAAAATGAAAAGAAGAAAAAAAAAATGTAGGAGATATCCTGGGGATGATCACGTGAACCAACCCCCCCCCCCCCCTTCTCCCCTTTCCCCCGCTGACACCCTCCCACGCCTTTGACTCTCACCCACTCCTCCTCTCAGTCTCACCAATTCTCAACCAAACCCCATCATTTCTTCTCCTTTTTATTTCTTTCTTCTTTTCCTTCTTAGAAAAAAGCCACCAAAAATCCTAAACTTTACTCCTTACGATACATTTAACCCGAACTTTTTTTTATGACACCAAAAACCCCAAACTTTCTTATTTGTGATACATTTACCTCAATGTACATTATCCATGGGCATTTTCGTCTTTTCCGCTTTTTCTTTTTCTTTTTACATTTTTTTTCCTTTCCGGCGAGGGGGGCCTCGCCGGTGTCGAGCAAGGGCGGCCCTCGTCAGCGTCAAGCGAGGGCCGCCCTCACCGGCAAGGGTTGCCCTCACCAGATCCGACAAGGGCGAGCCTCATTGGCGTCGGGCGAGCAAGGGCGAGCCTTGCCCAATGCCAGTGAGCGAGGGCGCAAGCGAGGCTCGCTGGCGTCGGGCGAGGCTTGCCTTCGCTTGCCCAGGCGAGGGCGAGCCTCGCCCGACGCAGGCGAGGCTCGCCCGACGCCGGCGAGGCTCACCCTCGCCAGATCCAGGCGAGGGTAAGCCTTCGCTCGCCCAGGCGAAGGCAACCCTTGCCGGCGTCAGGCGGCCCCCGCCCAACGCCAGCAAGGACCGCCCTCACTCGACGCCGACGAGGCCCCCCTCACTGGAAAGGAAAAAAAAGTAAAATAGAAAAAAAGAAAAAGCGAAAAAGACGAAAATGTCAGTGGACAATGAACATTGGGGTAAGTGTGTCACAAATAAGAAAATTTGGGGTTTTTGGTGTCACAAAAAAAAGTTCGGGGTAAATGTGTCATAAAGGGTAAAGTTTGGGGTTTTTTATGGTTTTTTCCCTTCCTTCTTTTCCTTCTTGGCCGTTGCTTCTCCTTCGTGCGTGTGCTCCTCCTTCATTCTGCTTCTCGCTTCTTTTGCTGCATGCCGACTAGCCCTTCTCCCCGGAAGCAGCCACCGCCGAGCACCGCTCCACCCCACCACCAAACCACCGCCACCCCAGCTTCCCTCTCGGCCGAGCAGCACCACCAGCTGCGCCCTGCAACCGCCCGTCGCCGGCCCGTTTCAACTGGGCGCAAGTAGGGCCTCTCGCCGGACAGCGTCGCCGTTCGTCTCCGCTACTTGTCGCTGTTGTTCAGCGCTCCAAGCGGCCACCGCCAGCTGCCATTTCCCGTTTGGATTAGCCCCGACCCGCGTTGAAACAGCCACTAGCAATGCCACCCTCCGTCGTGCCAGTCCACCGCCATTCACGCTAGTCGAATGCATCCGCTGCTGCAGCTGCTATTCGCCGCAGTCCAGCCGTCTAGCCGCTGCCACCAGCCGCCGTTCCATGTCCAGAAAAAGCCCCAATCAGCCACCACAGCAGCCGCTCCTTCGCCACGCCCGGATCGCCCCGACTAGCCCCGACCGCCGTTCATCACTCGTAACGCAAAACCGGAGCTGCCGCGAGCGAGCCGACGTTGTCATCGTCGTTCTCGTGTTAACGTCGTCTTTAAGGGGGTAAGTTAACCCTTAATCTCTCGTTTAGGGTGTTAAACTTGCTTAGAGTATTTTAATTTAAGTTTATGACTAGTTAAGTGGGATTATGCAATAGGTTATCAAAAAATTCGATAAGCTATGATTATTTGTGTGATAGGCTATTGTTGGGTTTGCAATAAGCTACCGTGTATTTGTTGATAAGTTATCAATTATTTTATTATTATTGATTATTTTATTAAAAATATTAATTTTCGGATTTAAATATTAATATTTTATTATAAAAATATGTTAAAATAATATTAAAAATAATTTATTTCCGAAAATTAAATATGAATATTTGAATGATTTTTAATAGCAAATTGTGACTTTTATGCTTGGATTATGATGCTTATGCTAAGAATTATCGTGTTAATTAATTAGTATAGCTAATTGATTATAATGATTATTTTCAAGAAAAGATTTTGAATCTTTGAAATAAATTATTTTATAATTATGTCTGAAAAATGAATTTGATGCCTTGAGAAATAAAACATGTTTTGAAATGATATTTTTACAAAGTTGAACGATTATTTACATATGTGATCACGTGAAATTGTATGTGGCATTATCATGAGCACGGTCCATGTATGCATTGGCTAATTGAAAAGATAAGAATTGGCTTGAATGCTCGTGTGCTCATGTGATCAGATGTTGGAGCCGCCTCGCTGTGTATCGCTTGACAATGCCCGGTTTATCAAGGTCTGCTACGTATCACACTCGGTTTATCAGATGCCTGGAGATTATATGAATTGCTTATACTCCGGATGCCGGATCGCGGCCCGAGGGAAGATTCGATACTCCTTACGAGATACCATCTTACTGTGTATCGTTTGATGTTGCCATACTAGAATGTCGTCATCCTGTGTATCGTTTGATGTAGTCGTGCCCGACGGGGCGGGACAGAGCCAGGTCGTGCCGAAAGACTGCCATCTTGCTGTAGATTGCTTGATGTGTAGTGGCCCCAAGAGGCATAACAACTGGAATACGTGTGATGCATAGTGCTTGATTATGGAGTAGAAACTGCTAGGCATGGTATGGGACATACCCAAGTGGGTTTTACCTTATAATCGAGACACGTGCGACTGTGATGCATTGATGTATGCAAATTATTATTATATGCTATGGTTATGTGATATGTTTGATGCATCGCTGTGGTATATGACTACCTATGTCATGCATCATATGTGTGTCAAAGCAAGGTAAGGATGTCTGTGGTTAATTAGTGACTCATGTCCAGTGTGTGGTCGCGTGATTTAGGGGTGTGTATGGTCCGGATGGGCGGTTCCCACCCCGGAACCATGGACCGCCCGCTACAGGACCTGTTCCAAAAATTGGAATCGAGAACCACCTACCAGTTTCATGGACCTGCTCGAGAACCGGACTGCTAGTTCGGATTGGTTCTTGGGCGGGTCCATGGAACCGGTCTCAACAAGTTTTCCTAAATAAATAATCTATGGACCAACATCGGATCGACAGAACAAAAGAAAAAGAACATAATTTTTCAAACAATTCCTACACTATAATCGATTATATTAACCACATCATCCATAAATCGAGTGGGTACCCATTAATTATTGGGAAAAATGACCAAGGTACCCCAACTACACAAGAGTTTCAGACATGATAACAAATTTTCTTCTTTTTTCTAAAAATTTTTTTGGTCAGATTTTTTAATTAAAAATTAAATAAAATAAAATATATTATTATTATATTACCGGTCCAGTCCGGGTGGGTGGGTGGACGTTTCCACACTGGGAACTGGGAACTGGCCCAAACAGTACCGGTTCCAAAAAAATTGGAATCGGGAACCGGATCAATTCCTTCGGGAACCATTGGTTCTAGGCGGTTCCGAGCAGTCCGAGCAAGTCTCGGTTCTTTTGCACACCCCTAGCATGATTAGGACTCCCGTGCGAGTTGGCCTTCTAAACGAAACTTAGGCCGTTAACTTATCGAGACTTTCGTCTCATTTGTTGTTGTTAACCATTTTTTAGGCTCTTAGCATGTTGATGCACCTAGTTTGGTTCAGGGTGTCTGGAAGCTGGCTTTTTGAGATCAATCCGTTGGTAAAGTAAATTGGTCCCAGCCTAGTATCTTTTTGTTGGCTTTTGTGGTAATGCCTGAAGTGAGCCTGTAAAAATGTTTGCAGGGATTAATGAAGTGAATATAAAAAATGGTGTTATTGTTTATCTATTGTGAATGGTTTTCCTATCTATCCCTATTTATTGTAATTGTCCGGGTGATTGTTGTTATCGTTTTCGCATGCATAATTAAAAGATAAAATGAAGGGTCGACGATGAATTCGGGACGTCGCATCGTGACGATCATAGTGGGATGTTGCACGCCCATAGTGTTCGGGGCGTGACAGCTAATCCGTACCTCACCTCCTATTTAATTCTGTTACAAATTTATAGCAATTGCGCAAGTACTTTTTTTGTTTATAATTTTGTCCTCTCTACTTATTATATCTATTCATTGACTTGGTCATTATTAAATTTGTTATTGCTTTCTCAGAATTATTGTTTCAGTTTAATTTTACTATACAACAAACAACATTGTATTATAGAGACAATAATCTTAACGTAATTATTTTCTTCCTGTTTGTTGGGTTCATCAGAAAATCGAGATGGTTGATAAGTACCCAATAATGTCTAGGACATTTCTAGTGAAGTTCCTGTGGTCGATTTGATCACTTCTGTTGGAGAGGTTCAAACCTTCGGGCCTGGTTTTGTGGCGGGCCGAGACCATCTACAGTGGTACAGGTATAAGTCAGTGGCTAATATACCAAAGACTGGTTTTCAGAACAGTACAGGCCAAATTGCATATGATTCCGTTTATGAAGAGATGGTCCGAAAGACTTTTCCTACTTTGATGGTACCACCTCTAGTTATACCAAATGAGAAACCGGAGAAATTCACCAATGTGGGCTTTAAGCAACGAATCAAAAGATTTTCTTCTATCTGACCACGCTTAATCTGGTCATGTACTAATTAGAGATGTGCCCGGTAATTAGTCCATATAAGCAAGATGTCACGACGCTTGAGGCATTGGAGGCTTGAAAGCACAGGGACTTCTTCTGCTTAAATTATGTCCTTAACTATTTAGTAAATTCCACATATAATATTTGTTGAAACATTGAAACTACCAATATGGAAGTCTTTAATTAGAAAAGAATTACAAGACATAAGACGTGGGCACCAAGAAATTCATGATTGCCAAATTTCGGGACTTCAAGATGGTGAATACTAAATCTGTCATGAGTCAGGTTCAGGAATTGCAAATAATTATAAATGACATCTTTGCTACCCATGCAAATCGTCGCATTGAAGTGATCGATTTTCAACAAAAGTGGCACTCAAATGATCAAAAAAAATTTGGCACTAAGTCATGTAAAAACTTTGCCACTTGTAGTGTCCTTTTTCACATTTGAAATAGAAAGTACACCAAAAAATTTATGTAATTCAACCAGTGTGACTAGTATCCATAGGAAGAGTAAGCAGTCCTTCAGCCAATCCATTTGCCTTTAGATCTATGAGCCTTTCAAGGGTGATCCATCAGACAGTCCTTTGGCCGATCCTTCAGCCTGCAGGTCTTTCTACACGACACCAGTAATAGCTACCCAACGTAAGATGTGCAATCCGATCAAGGTAATGTACCTTTTTCAGGGTACCTGTCTAGAGCACTTACACTGGAAGGTTGCATCCAAGCAGTGGCAAGAATCCTGAACAAAGAATTCTACCAGATCAAAGATGATTCAAGCAATTTACAGGACACCCCACATAAGATGATGTGGATGGCCAGCCTAGATTTAACAAGTTCAGACAACGGCCATAGGAACGAAAAAGAAATACGATCAGCTAGCATCTTTACTCTACAATCTTGACCCTCAACAGCATTGGACCAAAAAATTAGAAAAGCAGCGTTCTGTCTATTCTACAAATTCATTATACTCCTGCTGCTATCACTTTCTGACAGATTCAACAGGAAAATAGCATTGGTTTACTGATCAAAGCAAATGTAATGAACTTGGTAACTGGTAAAAGAGTGTGTTCAGCAAGTTATTTTACAATAGGAACAGCGCATTCCACTGAAGGAACTGCCAGTATATGGCACTGTTGACCATAGATTCACCCATCCCCCCCCCCCTCCCCACCAGGTGAGGCTGGATCTCACCTAGGTTGTGTGACCAAACGTGGTGGGCCCTGACGAGAGAGGTGGTTCCAGGGCCAGTGGTTGTCACAGTGATTAGAGGTGGCAGTGGGGAGGTTGTAGTTTTTTCTTGGCCATGTGGTGGTTGAAGTTGAAGGTGGAGAGTTCAGAGAGATGGGGGCAACAAAACCCATGGCTGACCTTTCATCAATAAAGGCTTGAATCAACTTGATCTCTAGACGGATCGTTCATGCTTCCATTTGATACAGCTATTTGCAGTTCAATTGAAGCTTTATGAACAAAGGGTGATTGTGGATTCTCTTGTGAAAATGCCAGTTCCATAAGACGAGCTAAGCATATCGGTCAGAAGGGGAAAATGAAGAAAGGCAAATAAGGTGATCGGTATGCACGAAGCTAAGGCAATCGGTACAAGAATCCAAGCCAATCGACCTCCAAGTACTATGAAAAGGGTGGCACTAAATGCAATAAGCATGGAGGCTATAGAAAGAAACAGAGTCGTAAGGCCGATGATTAGTCTTTTTGGCAAGGATTCGAGAAAATCTTCCTCGGCATAGCGCGAGGTGAGGATGGACAAGAACATGAGTATGGCTGTGACCGAAGAGAACAGCGCAAATGCATCTGATATGGCGAAGGTTACGAAGGCATTTGATTTCAATAAAATAGGAACACCCTTAGTATTGTCTGTTCCTCCCAGAACTGTGAAGATCGCTGCGAACATCACAGTGGTGATTAGCGTGGCAACAAGCATGCAGGATGAAGCGGTGCTTTTCATCCAGTCCTCTCCTTCTTTGACCAGAGCCCTATGCTCTTCCGTGAATAACATCCTCGGTGTTCGGCCATTTTTGTCCCTCATCTGCTTTGATAAAGGGTGTACAGTTTTCTCCACTTCCTAGAATGGAGGCACAGAAGAAAAAACCATCACATACCCAGTTAAGAATTGCTCCCATGTTATGTTCCTATTCGTAGATTAGATTGGATGGCTCCTTTTTCAATATTATAATATGAAACCAACCAATACTAATGTAAAAGGAAATGTTGGAGCAATCACGACAAAGATCTAATAGAAACAAATACCAGACAGGTTTAGAACAGGACAGCATGGCTGCAACAAGACTACATGAAACAATCTGAATCCTAGAGATGACAATCTCTCAAGAAAATAACTAAGATCTGAGATAAAGAGTGTGAAAATACCTTGAACCATAGAAGTTCCCGCTGCATCTGAAGAGCTGCCCCAGACACTCTGTTAAGTTGGTCCAGAGGTGCCAGCTTTCCTGCCAAATGCAACAAGTTGTGATTGTTGTCGGGGTCTTTGTAAGTAGTGATCATATCTTTATGCGCCCCAAGATCATGAATGAGGCCAAATATCTTTTCTCGGCGGTACATAACTGCAACGTGAAAAATGTTACGGCTTTGCTCATCAACTTTCCATATCAAATCAGGATGAGACCGAACAAGCTCAGTCACAAGCTCAACTATGCCGAACCCTGCTGCAATGAGCAATGGCTGCGAGGGATGTGTTAAAAGATCCTCAATATTGGAGTCTTCCAGTGATGAAACCTGCTCGCACAACAGTTTCACCAATTGCAGCACTTGCAACTGCATTGTCTTTTTCTCATGAACTGCCTTGATTCCTGGCACTATAGATCAAATTCAATAAAAGAAGTACGGTATTTCAGGAAAGACAGAAAAAATTTTTTTGTGCCACCTACCTATTAACTCTACTGCACGCCAAAGCTTCTCGAGTAAGTAGAGGGACACTGCACAAGTTTCACAAAATAATAGACTTGTCATGACCTCGCCTGAACCTGCTTCCTCTCAGTAGATATTTGGCTAGGTATCATAAGTTTCTCATGCGAATTAGCATGTCTAAAAGTGAAGGTGGAGAAAAAACCTTTTTTTGTTTGGCTAATGTCACTCATGACGAGTCCTGAAGGGAATCCCACCTTATATTCTTCTTTTACGCAAATCACTGAAAGGATATTCGAGCAAGATCATTTGAGGGAGGTGAAAAAAGCGAAGTTCATAAAAGTACGGCCATCTCCTAAACAAAAATGCAAATATCGGACATACACACATAAAATTTGTATATATAGGTAGGAGAATATTATATATGAATAGTTCAACGTAATGAGATATGCCTACATGCATAAAGTATCCTCTGCCAGGATTCTAATGAACTTGTGCTGGCAAATGCCAAAGGCTTCTGAGCTAAAATATGGAGTGCAGTCCTTCCATCATGATCTCGAAGCGTAGCTAACTCCGGTTTTCTCCGGAGTATGGTAAGAGCTAGGTCTGTGAGTATTAATAGGACAGATGTTATTCAAAAAAGTGATATCCAAGCAATTCTCGAGCATGAATTAAATTGAATGTTTCTCACCGAACAAATCTGTATTGATTGTGGCATGGAGTAGATTGACGTGGTCCTCTTCAGTTAGATGCTCATCATCTGTCACTCTGAACAGATAGGAAACCATGTTCCTGTGTCCAAACAATGCAGCAATATAAAGAGGTGTCATTCCCTTATTGCCCCTCATTCCCGGTAAATCCCTATTCTTATTCACCATTGTCTCTGCAATTTTGACAACACCAGACGCAGCAGCATAACAAAGAGCCGTATTATTGCTCTTGTTCCGCAATGCTAAATCTCCAGGACTCATCATCTTGACCACTTCCTCCACGAACTTGGTGTGTTTGGCCCCGGCAGCAATGTGGAGAACTGTGTCCATTTCCTTTCTGATCCTGACATTTATAGCGCCTGGATGTGATCTTAAGAACTTCTCTGCACTTTCCCAATGGCCTTTCATTGCAGCATTATACAACGGCGTGTATAAACTTGTTCTCATTGCGATATTTTTCCCTGTCATTAAGCACTTCAGATGTTAAGAGATGATTTCAGCAAGCTCTAAAGAGCAGAGGGACAGAAATTTTCCCGAGACTGAAATCAATGTGTCAAATGATGCTACCATCAATCCAAACAAGGTTTGAGTGGGGTTCTCTGATTCCTGAAGTATTCCACGCTTCGAGAAACCATTCACACTAGTCTCACATCAGTCTTCCAATTAATAACAGAAAGCATGACAACATCGGATAATCAGTGGCATAGCTCTATAAGACAACTAGACCACTTAAAAAGTGTCAAAAACAGCTAACTCAGGTAGGAGGACTAAGAGCAGAGTAAGGCCAGGATGGACAAGACTAAAAAATGATCGAACCCTCTCATTCAATTGCAACATTAATCTAGTGCTAAAAAGAAAAAGGGCAGACTTTAACATTTGAGACATCGTGTTAACAAAGTCAGCGCACTTCCTAATAGCCGAAAGTACAGAAATATCGAATCATGCCCCGAGTCTAATAATTTGAACTTCTACTAGGATTGGTTAGCGATGGTCTAAGTAAGAGAGATTTTTGCAATCTTATATCCTGTCCTCTCCCTCCTTTTTCATCAATTCAAACACGTCAGTATCAGAGAAATTATGACTAACTGTAGTTACCGAAGCAGGGAATCGAAGGAATTGGCGGAAGAGGAATCGAAACAGGTTGATGATCAGGTTTGTTGGGCACAGCTGCTCCATTTGACCCGCTGCTAGACGGCGGCACATTGTGATGAGGAGGAGAAGCAGAAGATGATGAGGGTTGTGCATGGTGGGGTTGAAGTTTCTCATCCACGATGAGATGCTTATCAACTGGAGCTTTGAATGGTACTGGGGGCTGAGGAAGGGCATGAGCAGTTCTTTTCATGGGCCACTGGTGATGGTGTTGTTGCTTCTCAGGCTCATTGTCATGCTCGTGCTCATGCTCATATCTTGGTGAAACACTGGAAAATCTCTCTGGGAAGCAGGATGAAATGGAAAGAGCTCTCTGCATCACCTTGTTTTGCTGATCCATTGCTCGGTGAAGTCACAAATTATCGTCTCTTCTTTTTCTGCTAACTGGTATCTTCATCAAGAAAGAAGATGAAGATCATAAAGTTGCTTGTATAATGCTTTTGGCGGAGAGAGACAAGAGAAAGAGTACAAATGAGATGGACCCAAGAAGACTTGTTTGGTCGCTGAAACAAGGTCAATGGGATGGTGGCAATTTTCCATGCAACTAGGAAGCTTCCGAAAGCGCGGTTACCCCACTTGAGCAAACAGATATGCCAAAAATTGTATATAGTTCTTAGATTCACACTACGGTATGATGTGATGCGCCAAATATTTCATAAAGTTTTTAGCCCCACTTTGGCAATTTGCCAAAAATTGTAACGTGATTTTTATTTTTCAGATCCACCTAATTGCTTTAAAAAGCACAAACTTTAGCCTGGATCTCAATTCTGGCCCAAAATCAACATAGAGCTCTTTCCACGTTATTGTATGCTGTGATTTCTTGTCTCCTGATCTGACATATTTCAATTTCGTTATGCCATATTTATGGACAAAGGCTAGATTTCAACATCAAAAGTTCAAGAAAGCTCCCCACAATTGGGCAAAAACTAGGGGAAATTCAACAGGCAATTTACCAATGTTGAGAGAAAGTATAATTTCTACTACAATGAAAAGAGAAAAAGATACAATATATATAGGGAAGAGATGGACCTCAACCCTAAGACAACTAGATAAATAAACTAGGCCCAATTAATTAGGCCCAATAACATTAACAATAAACATAAAAGACTTTAACACTCCCTCTCAAGTTGGAGCATAGATATTGGACATGCCCAACTTGCAGAGAATGGTATGAAACGTGCGCCCGTTCAAGCCTTTGGTAAATATGTCAGCAAGCTGATCCTTAGAGACAACGAAGGACAAGTTGATGAGATTGTTGTCCAATTTTTCCTTTATAAAATGACGATCAATCTCCACGTGCTTGGTGCGATCATGTTGAACCGGATTATGAGCAATGCTTATAGCAGACTTGCTGTCACAATAAAGTCGCATTGGCTGTGGAACAACAACTCCGAGATCAACGAGAAGGGTCTTAAGCCAAAGTAGTTCACAAACTCCTTGAGCCATAGCACGAAATTCTGCCTCGGCACTTGAGCGGGAAACCACAGCTTGCTTTTTACTGCGCCAGGTGACTAGGTTACCTCCAACAAGATTACAGTAACCGGAAGTAGATCGTCTATCATCCAAAGATCCAGCCCAATCAGCATCCGTATAAGACTCCACGGAAAGATGACCATGGGGTGCAAATAAAATCCCTTTCCCTGGAGCAGATTTCAAATAACGAAGAATCCTATGAACCGCCTCAAGGTGTGAGGAGTATGGATCGTGCATGTATTGACTCACCAAGCTCACTGCATATGCTATATCAGGTCGAGTATGGGAGAGATAAATTAGGCGACCTACCAATCGTTGGTAGCTTCCTTTATCAACGGGCTTTCCCTCTTTAGACCGCAAGTGGCCATTGGCCTCAATAGGGGTTTCAGCCGGCTTGCATCCAAGCATCCCAACCTCAGCCAAAAGATCTAGAATATACTTCAGTTGGGAGAGAAATACTCCTTTTTCAGATCGAGCGACTTCGATACCTAGAAAATACCGAAGAGCTCCTAGGTCTTTAATTTCGAATTCTCTCCCTAGATATTGTTTAAGACGAGAAATTTCGAATGCATCATTCCCTGTCACTATAATGTCATCGACGTATACAATGAGAACAACAACCTGAGTACCTGATCGTTTGATGAATAAGGTATGATCAGCATTACTCTGAGTATAACCAAAAACAATCATAGCCCTTTGAAATCGCCCAAACCAAGCTCTAGGGGACTGTTTTAAGCCATATAATGCCTTCTTGAGTTTGCACACTCGACCTTCTGTCTCCGGGCCAGAATAACCTGGGGGAATGTCCATATACACCTCTTCTTCAAGTTCCCCGTGAAGGAATGCATTCTTCACATCCAGTTGCTGTAAGTCCCATCCAAGATTGACAGCACATGAGATAAGAACTCTAATTGTGTTCATCTTGGCAACCGGTGCGAATGTCTCAGTATAATCAAGGCCATAGGTTTGGGTGTACCCCTTGGCCACCAAACGAGCTTTGTAGCGGTCAATGGTTCCATCGGCCTTTTGTTTGACAACAAATACCCACTTGCATCCAACGGTACTTTTTGCTCGGGGAAGATGAACTAACTCCCAAGTACCATTTTTCTTAAGAGCTCTCAACTCTTCTAACATAGCCTCCTTCCACTTTTCGTTAGCTAGGGCCTCTTGCCATGTTTTGGGGACAGCTGTGGACAACAGAGATAAAGAAAAGGCACGGTAGGATGAAGACAATCTATCATATGACACAGCATTGGATATGGGATGCTGCGTACATGAACGTTTGCCTTTCCTAAGTGCAATTGGTAAGTCATTAGTTGTATCATCATTATCAATAATCCGAGAGGAGGTGCCATCACCCGGAACTGCAGTTATAGCACTAGCAGGAGGAGATTGGTCGAAGAGTAGAGTAGTGATAGAGGGATAAACACCAGGAGTACTACGACTCAATTCTCCAAGAGAGTCCGAAGCTTTTTCTGTCTCTGACATGGTCTCGGATGATAGGTTGTATATAAAAAAAAGAATTTAGATCATATAAGGAATGATCCAGAAAAAATCAAGGCTGGTCGGTAGCAAGGAGGCTCTCGGAAAGCACTGGACAGGGCATGGAGAGGTCTAGGCTATCATTGCACGATGCATGAAGGCTGCCGACAGCAATGGGAGGAAGAAGGGGCTGCCGACAGCAACGGGAGGAAGAAGAGTAGCAGCCGACAGGTAGTGGAGGTTGCTGGAGATGGAGAGGCTACAGGTTGAGAGCGAAGAGGAGGAACGTAGGGACGCAGGTTGCTGGGAAGAAGAAGACGGCAGCAGGTTTCAAAAGAAGGGCCGCTAGGTTACGGCTTCACGCTCTGATACCATGTTGAGAGAAAGTATAATTTCTACTACAATGAAAAGAGAAAAAGATACCATATATATAGGGAAGAGATGGACCTCAACCCTAAGACAACTAGATAAATAAACTAGGCCCAATTAATTAGGCCCAATAACATTAACAATAAACATAAAAGACTTTAACAACCAACTATAGTTTTTCCTTTTCTAGAAATGAGTGTTTTTTTATGATTGCCATACAACAAATTCAACTCCCGGAAATCCGAGACTAGTACAGGCCTTGCCTATGTTAGTCTCTTTAGCCCTTTTCCCAGCAAAAGAACTTTCAAAGTACCGAAAATCCTAACAACCATTCCATTTTTGTTGCCTTTTGCTGGGCAACCTTGACATGACGCTCCCGAATGGTTCTAGCAATAGGGTTCGGTCCACACGCGAAGCACATGATGAAATTCGGGTATCGTATTAATTGAATTAAACTGGGACCGAAGCAAGAACTATAAAAAAAAGAGACAGCAGCGAACGATATGATGAAGAAACTTATTAGTACAAGCCAAAAGTGAGTTAGGTATGGGATTAATGGGATCTTTCTTGTTTAAAAAACTTGCTCTCATTGACTCGAGAAGTCAACCGCAGGAAGTAACAATCAATTCCTCTCCTAGGAAAAATGAATCGACCTGTTGACTTCCCAGTGCTTAAGAGTCCTTCCCACCTCCCTTCAAACCCAAGAACTCAAATTTTGCAGATGGCAGGTAGAAACATTTGGGGGTTGAAGCAGCTTTATCTGCATCTGGCCTGCAAAAGAAGAAACTTTGAAGCTATTTTCAGGGGATGTGCCTCAACCTCAACACAAGTGCATGAGAATTGCAAGGTCTCCCTGCTGAAGAAATTGAATGCCAAGATTGCTGAAGAGAGTGACAATGTCTGCATCTACCGAGTCCCTGCGAAATTGCGTCAAGTAGAGGCAAAGGCGTATGATCCGAGCATTGTATCGATCGGCCCTTATCACCGCGGAGATCAACACTTGAAAGAAATGGAGGAGCTAAAGCTAAAATTCTTCCACAGAGTTTTCAAGTCAAAACAAAAACATGAAGTTGAAGTAGAGAGAGTGATTTCGGCAATGGAGGAACTAGAACCAAAGGCTAGGAGTTGTTATGCAGACGATGTCAAGCTGAGCAGAGACGAGCTTGTTGAGATGATGATCATCGATGGCTGCTTCGTCCTGCAGTTCATGAGGGGGGTCAGCGGCTGTTGTTCTTCTTCGTCCCTCGTTCAAAGGTGGATGTTGCCAACCCTTCGCCGTGATTTGATCAAGCTCGAAAACCAGCTCCCGATGTTAGTTCTACACAGATTGTTCAATTCGATCGATGACGGTTCTCAATGTGAGTATTGGACTCTTTCCTACAGGACCTCGCTTTAAAGTTCTTCAAGCCATTATTGCAGGGGGACTCAAACATGAATGCTGCCGGTGCCACCACTAAGATGAATACTCCGAAGGAAGAAATTAGGACCTGTCACTTTCTTGATCTTTTCCGATCCAGTGTTCTCCCGGAGATACACGATCGGGACCAGAAAAAGCAAGCGCACATGATCCAATCTATAACTGAGTTGAAAGAAGCCGGTGTGATCCTCAAGAAGCAGAGTCTGACAGGGCATTAGATGTACGATCCAAGGGGAAGGTCCTGACGATCCCACCACTCCACATAGACGATCACAGAGGCACGTTGTTCCGCAGCATGGTGGCCTTCGAGCAATGCCACAAGAAATGCAAACCCGACGCAACAGCATATCTGTTCTTCTTCGATGGGCTCGTGAACTCGGCCGACGATGTGGAGTTTCTCCATTACAAGGGCATAGTCCACCACTCCCTTGGAAGTAACAAGGAGGCAGCGAAGTTGGTGAACAAGCTGTGTAAAGAAGTGGACTGGGATGGAGAAGAGTCATATCTGCACAAAGTGGTGTGCGATGACATTGACGCCTACTTCAAGAGCACGCGCGCAAAGCTCAGAGCTCGCCTTGTTCATCACTACTTCAGCAACCGGGTGGTTGGTAAAGTGGATGGTGTTTAAAGTTGTGTTCGTTCAAGTGGTCCTACAATGCTGTAAAATGGATGTAAATTCAATAAAATGTTGTGTCCGTAGTGTTTATTTACAACATATATTATCGTTGGAGCTAACACTGGAACGTTTACCTAGCACTAATGGTTGTTCGGTTTTTGATTCCGCAAGGGCTACGTTCCTAAGGTACATTTGCTTGATCGTGTTTGTTGAGGGACTCATAAATCTATGTATGACTTGGTGAGATAATGTCAGTATCGTAAATTTAGAAAATTATAAATCTGCCATTTAATTTGTATGTCTATTATTAATTATTTGTATTTCTAAAAGAAAAATGACATAAATAATTCATGAACTTTGATTGATGTGCAATGTGTCTTTTAGTTTTCAATTTATTCAATATAATTCATAAACTTTACTCTGATATGTAATGTAGTAGCTACATTTTTAATTTGTTTAATGTTGTTTTTGGGCTTTTGGTACATGCTACGTACCAAAATTTCATAGATCACACAAAATTAATTGAAAATGTAATTATCACATTATATATTGAATTTAAAGTATAGGGGTTATTTGTGTCATTTTTACTGTTTTTCGAAAGGATTCAATTGCATCGCATTCGCTAAACGCTCGTTAACATGCGAGGGCAAAGCCGGGTCATCGATAGGCCCGATTCCAAATTTTGCTTTTTTTGGAACCTCGGCCCGATTCCAATTCAAGATGCGGTTGTCCGGCGTCGTTTTCGGGAGAAGTGGACCGTGAAGACCCCTGGGCCAGTGAGCCGGCATTAAGCGGATCAGCTTCGGGCCTACTGGGCTTCTCATCATTGTCGAGGCCCGTCCCATAGTGCTTCGGGCTTGACGGGCCTGACAGTGGGCTCTCGGCCCACGATCAGTCAACCCCCGCCGTCTCTAGACTCGATCGGCGTCGCGGCAACAGCGAAACCTGCAGACTTTACCGAGAGCGAGCGAGGCCGAGGAGGAAGGCGAGGGTTGTGGCAGTGCAAGCAGCAGCTGTCGCGGCAGTAGCAAGAATGGCGAGATCGACGGGCGACGACGCTCAAGCTCTTCTCCACTCCCTCCGCTCCGCTTACGCCGCTACTCCCAAGAACCTCAAGGTCGGTCCATCTTTCTCTCTCTCTCTCTCTCTCTCTTTGTGAAGAGGATTTGCATTGACGTGGCTGCGTTCTTGCTCTTTTGCCGATCCAGATCATCGATCTGTACGTGGCCTTCGCCGTCTTCACAGCCCTGATCCAGGTACGTCGCCGATCGGTTCGCGTCCCCTGCTTAGGCCTCGTTTTCACATTCTGATTTCCTTGCGCGAGGAAACCCGCTCGTTTGTAGGCTTTCGGTGGAGATGTGATGCGGAATTTATTAGTGGTGCGTTTCTGGACGGATCGGATAAACAGAAGTTCAGAACGGAAAGCGAAACGGTGACGCAATTAAATAGTTTTTTTTTATTATTTTAGTTTTTTTTGTGAGTTAATTTTAATGGTTTTTTTTTGTAATTTTACTGTTTGATGCTTATTAACTTTCCTATTTGATTAGGTTTTCAATTCAGATTAGGTAATTTTCCTATTTGATTAGGTTTTCAATTCAAATTAGGTAACTTTCTTATTATGATTAGGTTTTCTATTGTAATTAGGTTTAACCTTTATAAAAGTGTGTTTAGGGTTTGTTTTGAAGATAGAACATTATTATCATCAATATTGAATTTCGAGATTTTTCTCTCTAAGTAAGGTTTTGCTTGAATTATTCGCGAAACGCTGGATCAAGATGGTGATCGGGGGCTTTGGTTTGATTCTTAGTTTTGTCTGTATTTCGCAGTTCCGGATGAATTGCTCTGTTTCTCGTGACACGTGTGGTTAATGTCTTGAAACTATGCTTAAACTATGCTTAACTGGGTGCTCTGGGTGCTCGATAAGAAGTCTCGGTTTCGGTTGTTTGTCTATTTTAGTAGTATGTATTCTGAAGCAAATTAGCTTTTAGAGTAAGAGAGCAGCAGATGAATATCTGGTGCGAAGCAATTTCAATTGCAACTGTTGGAAGGAGAACAGAATTGATTTTGCTTGTGGAAGTACATTGGAAACCCGTTTTGCCTTCTTGGTTGTGATCTTGAAATGGAGGGGCTTGTTTTTAGCTGAGGACATTGAATGAGGAAGAATTTGGGGGTGGCTTTTGGTGATGAAAAGGAGTAAATTTTACGGACAAGCATCGATTTAAACGTGAGCTATCACGCATTTCTGTTGCCTGCAGCTAGGGCATTGATACTAAGTGGGGATGTGGGTCTCGCTCTTTGCTAACTTGCCTTTTCGTTTTTTCATTTTCTATTGATTCTGTCGCGCCGATGGTTTTGATTAAGCACAAAATTGGTGGAGTGAGTCAAATCTTGAGAAATTTTGGTGGGTGCTTGTTTTTTTTTTTTTTGGTAAGGTTGGTGGGTGCTTGTTATATTCCGCATATGTAAAGAAACTTGTTCAATATCCGTGTTCACACTCAAAAATTTGCCTGGCTTGCAATTTTAAGTGATTTTTTTTTAGATAGAATCACAATCTCTGGAGTTTTGACTTGCACAACTCATACTCCTCTCTTTAGGAATTTGCTGATAGCAAGTCTTCTCTTGAACATGTTGTGTATATGGCTCTGGTTGGCTCTTTTCCTTTCAATTCATTCCTGTCTGGGGTCCTTTCTTGTATTGGGACAGCTGTCCTGGCTGGTGAGTAGGAGAGACTGGCTGTGTTGTTGATGTCAATTGTAACCTTTTTGGATATTCATATCGGAATTGCTTTGGTTAATTGGCTGCAGTTTGTCTCCGTATCCAAGTGAACAAGGAGAACAAGGAGTTCAAGGTAACCTTCCATCTGTGCAACTTGTTTTTCATTATTCCCACCTCACTATTGCAAACTTCGTGATAATACTCTACCGAAACACAGCGGTAGCTTAATATTTGGTTCTAACCTAACTAATGTTGCTTGTCTCATGATATGCAGGATTTACCACCTGAGCGTGCTTTCGCAGATTTTGTTCTCTGCAATTTGGTGCTTCACTTGGTGATTATGAATTTCCTCGGTTAAATTGGAGCCAGGGGTTTTGCAGGACCTACATAGCTTGAGGAGCGATCGAATAGTAGTTAAATAACTAGTTGCTGATTCATTTTGCTTTAATGGACTGTGAGGTACAAAGCTAGTGATATCTGCTGAATTACGGACACTGTAAACTTGAGGATTTTGTGGCGCGACTGGAGAGCTTAAATTTGTGTTCTTGTTTATGAGTTACACCAAGAATAGAATGATTTTTCTTCTGCCAAGAACTCCATAGCTTGCTTCATGTTATTTTATTTTGGTAAAAAATAGCTTGCTTTATTTGATTACCTTAATTTTGTATCGTGGTTGCGCTAAGTCTGCTGACATCTGGTGCAGTCAGGGATGTCAATGGGCTGTGTCGGGTTTTTATAAGTAATCCATACTTTTCTGTTCTGGTCAGCTGGATCGGTTTCGGGATTTCTTGGGTGTCTTTGACACCCCTGGTTCTCTACAATTCCAGTTGCAAAGCAAATTTCGATGGGCTTAGCTGATTCCCAGTCCGGCTATGACTGAAGGGATTGTGTCTTTCTGGATTATATACAGGGCCAGTAGTTTGGAACGTGGGCAATTTTTGCCATCCTTTATTCGGTACTCTTTGGAATGATTTTTGGCTTACTCTATTATTAACGAAATAGACTCAATTCACCACAACTACAAACTCTCTCCCTTTAGTAACTAATATTGAAGATTAGGATAAGAGGGGAGGGGGAATCTTAGGTTGGTGACTTTCAACAATGGTGAGGGGGAATGCATAGTGTATGTGTAATGTCAGTTGATCTGATCATTGTCCGTAGTCGTTAAAAAAGATAGTGCTGGTGCTGGATATACTAATTTAATTGCCTTTAGCTTTTCCTAGACTTCTTGTCATCGAAATGCTCTAAATCATTCCTGCAGTATGGATGGATACTGTAAACTTGCTCTCACTTTCTCTGCTTTCAAATGTTTCTTTTGCTAGCCCTGCTAGTGATGCTGTGGTGGAGGATAGACCCCGCTATCTATCAGAACTCGTCAGGTTCGTCACGCCTGTGCCTCTCTCAACCTCCCCAGGAGGGTACTTTGGGCTAATTTGTACCCGCGAGAGATCGTTCCTCAATGCATGGACCTTTGCGGGTACGAGTGCCGAAGGTAACTGATTGGCACGTCCGAGTTAAGTTAATGTTCCCTAGTTAGGAAGTGTGTATGTTGGTACAGTGAACGGAGTTCCTAGAAGCTCACCACTTGAGAACTCTGCGACATTGTGATTCTCTTGTTGGGATCTTTCTACATTGTTTCCCTTCAATTGATACCTTTCTATCAATTTTAAACAAATCGTTTGGACTCCGCTGGGAAGCATGAAACGACGAGGAAAGCAAACGAGAGTCCTTGTTGTTCCCATGTGAAGATGGGAGTTTGATTGAAAGGGACATGCTATTGGTATCATTGATTGTCACGACCTCAATTGCCCAAGAAAACAAGACAATCAATAGTCAATGACTCCCGGGGATGTCATTTTTCATCTCCTTCGTGCCTTTGAAGCGTGATAGAATTAGATTCTTTAAAGTCTTATTCATTGGTAGTCCATGTACGCGTTGTACTCTTTCCTTACGAGTACTCGGGTTCAATTGGTCATTGGTTGATCCGCCCGACTGGAAAGTTGCGAGTCCTTCAGGGTACAGTACGAGGATGCGGTACATGAACTGATCATGTGGCCTATGGTGAATCTTGTATGTGAACCGATTAGGATACATAACGAAATGTGTATACGTATTGCTCATTGTCTCCAGAGGGCCTTGTGCTTCCTTCAGCGGGTAAGTTTCTCTTGTAATTCAATTCTACTGGATTAAACCGATCGCGTCTAGAAAAAGATTTGCGGACTTGCGATTCAACTTGAGTGGAGGAAAGAACTTGGAAATTAATAATAGTTATGACGGGATCAAATTGCTCAAGGAAAACACTGCCGTTTATTTTACTTAGATATCATCATTAGGATAAATCATAATCTATCATAGAGCAAGAGAATCGTACGAAATTGATATTTGGAACTGCACACTAAAAACTCCCCCCAACATTATTGGTATTGTAATCCACTTAATCGAACTTGTTAAGACTTCAACCAAACAAGTCTATATCACCAGTGCTTGAAGTGCTCTTATGAAATCAATCGAGCGTCACCGGCTATCACAAATGCTTTTTCATCATCGGATCTGTCGTACCTCACATTATTCTTGTCTATAGATGAAACGCCATTGCAACATAAATCGGTGGGCATGAATTTCCATCTCCTATTGTCCTTTCCCCTTTTTCTTATTCATTTGCATCTCCTTTTAACCTTTGCTTTTGGTAGGTATCCTAGCAAGTTTATTGGCCATTCTAAAAACCATCTTCTTCTTTTTCTTGGCATGGTGGAATTAGGAAAGAGAAAGAAAGGAAGAATTTTCACCCCCCTCAATCTAATCGAGAAAAGGTGCGTGGTGCTCATGTAGATTCCCCTCCAAAGCACACAAAAAAAGGTTGAAGATACTGGATGACATTCCATTAGATTTCTCTTCACTTTTGCGGGAGCTTTTTGCTTTTCTTGGTGTACAATATAATGCCACGCACCAGCAAGACATCTTATTTTGCATGTTTACACATGTTTGTCTTAAGCTATCGCATGTCGAATGAATAGCTTCCCCTACAGTTTTTTTTTATAGCTTATCGATGGGCATGTGGGCATCACTTGCTTTTGTTTATAGATGGACTCTGAGTTCCATGCCAGATTCACTAGCATTCTGTGCACTTTCTCAAGCTCTTATCCTTGTTCTGTTGAGTGGCGCAGTACCTATTTTGCATGAGCAATTGCAAATCTAGACTGCTCGGTGTTAGGTGCAATTTTTGACTAATATAGTCAATGATTTACGAAATTTCGTATGAAGTTTTTGTAGCCCCCCACCCAAACCCCTCGAGTAACGGTATTGCGATTTTTCAGATAGCTGATATGAGTTTTCTGCGCTCGTCGATGAGCAAAAGAAGGGCTTGGGAATTCGTGCCTCCGTGATTTAATCGTGTCGTGTCGAGCTCAAATCCATTACTCAAAATACAGCAAGTTTACCAAACGGATTGCTCAGCAACATGTGCCGAAAATGTTTGAGACAAAATTTCTTATATGGACGTGCAAACATATGTTTAGATAGATTATATCATACACAAAACATAAAAACCTGTACAATCAACCGTGCTCAAGGGTGTCGTAAACGGGTTGAAAGAGCCACTTTGAGAACCCCACATTAATTACTCGTATATAAAGGGGTCACCCATTTAAGACAAGAACACGATTAAGCTCAATTCGGACACGCTTAAGTACGTATTGTGGCGATTGAAACATTCGAAAATCTATCAACACACTAAGCACAGCACCGACACACTGTCCTGAACTGATTTCTCAGGATCAAAATGTCATGTAACTGCCAATGATGAATGAATTCATTCATCAATCGTGGGCAGATTCTGTAATCGATTCTCTCCATTGATAATGGATGAGAAATCACAATGTTTTTTCGGGAAGATTTGCAGCAAAAAGCTACGAATGTTTCAAGAGTTTTCTGGGAAGATTTGCAGCAGAAAGCTATGAATGTCACAAGTGACAGCATCCATGCACATCTCTACAAGGAGAAAAAGTGGGAGATGGGCAATTATCAGAAATATCAATCTCTCATATATTATATGATCCTTTGCTTAAATAAAAGCACCAAATGCCAAAAGGTCAAAAGGGAAGTGGGGTCCACGTCGGACCAATTACTGAAGCAAGCTTTCATTAAAAGACCAAAAAGCTGTTTGATCATGTCCCTCGATTTTTAAAATCTGAATTGTTTGGTGTTCTATATAAAATTGGGTATTTGAAAGCAATTTCACTGCTAGAACTTACTCGATCTATATTTAAAAATTATGAACGAGAAGGTCGTTTTTATATGTTTTAATTTTGGGGGTCCATTTTTCTTCAATTGATTTTGAAATCTGAATCCACATCAGATCTTATAGGGAAAGCCGAAGGTCATTTTCCAAGAACTATTGCTAGATAATTTTTATTTTTATTTTTATTTGGAAGTGAGAAATGGGAGGGACGAGGCTATGGTGGCGCGGGTTTATAAAACTCGAGTCGAGGCTTACCTAGAAGGGTGGAACCGATTGATCAAAAGTCAGATCGTAAAGAATATACCTCAATTAGAGAGGGAGGAAAGCATGACCCATAGCTTACGAGTTAAATGAACAAGATTCGCACTTCATGAACTTTACATACGGAAAATCATCTCTACACAATTTTGTACTCATAGAAAGTTACGAGAACAAATGTACCCTTTTTTTTTTGGATTAGTTCGATTCATCCCATCATCTAGCTCTAAGAGCCCACTAAACCCAAAAATGATATCGGACAGTGTTGACATCAAAAAATGACTAACTTCAACCGATACACTTAGTCGATAATAACGGAGTCTAGTGAACAATACAAATAAGCTATTAAAAGAATAGTCAGCAATTTAAAGAGTATATCCACAGCTCACCAAAAAGTTATTGATGAAAATCTTCATTGGCATCGTCATGTAACTGATGAGCAATGATATTTTGAATATGTAACTCCTTTCAAATTAGTGGTACCAAATAATAGGAAATTTGTAACTACTGGGTGGTTATGTCTATTGCCATTATTTTAGGATTTTGAAATTTCTTGTTTGATAAATGTTATCGTAACTTCTTATAACAGCAAATAAGAGGAAGTATTGTTTTGAAGTTATCACATCGTAATATTTGTAAAACCCCAAATCAATAAAAGAAATCAATGCTCTTGGAAAATTGTCTTTCATCTTTTTTTTTCATGCAATTTAAATGGCTGGCTACTATTGCCTTCGATTTTATATCTTTAAATTTTTTATTATTTATTTTCTTTTCAAAATCAACAAAAGAACCATCCATATCATTTGTCGGTTCGCATATCAGTCCATATATATATATATATAAAGTATATCATCGTCAATTCTAGCAAAACATCTTCTAGATATGTTGAAAGGTGTTCCAGCATTGATTCTATTCGAGCGAAACATAAAGTAAACTTTCTCACTCACAGCATGTGAGGAAATTACATATCGGCAAAACAGTGTAAGTCAACTACATTTGCCATAGTTGGGAGAATTGCAACAAATTGTAAGCTCGCTTGTAACTATTCTAAAAACTTAAAGTATCAGATAAGACATGATTTAATATTCAAATACCCTACTATTCTTCTTTATGTGCGAAAGTTGAACTTTGACCCGATTAAATATATAAATATCCTAACATGGACTTTTGCCCAATATTAAGGGAGGAAATATCTAATAAGAGAAGCAAATAGGAGACCTAAAAAGATCTTAACTCTGGCTTGTTGTTCCGACATAACGTAATATTTTGCGAGTCCACACTACAAAAAAATATGGATTTTGCCACGGAAATTTGCGACGAAAATTAATCGTCACAAATTTGCGACAAACTTTGCGACGGATTTCATTTTCCGTCACAAATTTGCAACGGAATTTGCCACGAAATAAAAATCTGTCGCAAATTAGCGACGAATTTTTTTATCCGTCGCAAATTTGCGACGGAAATTAATCATCTCAAAATCTGTCGCACATTTGCGACGGAAAAAAATTCGTCGCAAATTTGTGAGGGAAAAAAGTTTGTCGCTAAATCCGTCGCAAAATTGCTACGGAATAGTATTCGTCGCTAATTTCCGATGGAAAATAAATCCATCACAAAATCCGTCGTTAATTTGCAACGACAAATTTTCCGTTGCAAATTTGGGATGGATTTTGCGAATGATAAAAAAATTCGTCTCTAATTTGCGACGAAAATGAATTCGTCGCTAATTTATAAATTATCAGACCGTGTAGCTTCCGTGATATTCCACCCAACCCGTAAATTTTTCTCTCTCTCTATCTCGCTTTTCTCCATCTTTCATATGTCTCAAATCCGCGCGCGCACAGACAAATCTCAATGAAGTTTTTTTACCGGTAAGTATCGTAGCTAACTTCGTGACTATTTATCGCTGGATTGAAATTTTTTTTGAAAGACTTCTTTTTGTTTTTTTTTCGTAACTTCGTCGCCGGTCCAATGACTGGCGACCAGCGATACATCGCCGGCCTTGGGAGGAGGCCGAACGGCCTCACCGGCCATGAGGGGAGGCCGAGCTTGCGTCGGAATCAGTTCTCTATCACAAATTTACGACGGAATTTAAATTCCGTCGCAAATTTGCGATGGATGAATTAATTTTCCGTCGCAAAGTTGCGACGGAATTACTTTTCCGTCACAAGTTTGACCTCACCACCGCCCAGATCCGGGCGAGGGTGAGGTCAAACTCGCCGGCCGCAGCCGATCGCCGATCACCGGACCGGCAATCGGAGAAACATAATGGGGAAAAAAGAGAAAAAAATTGAAAAAAAATTCGGAAAAAATTAAAAATTATTAAAAAATGATTCTTAAGTGATTGTTTTTTTAGGTATGTGTCCAATTGAAGGTCTCGCAATCCAAGTGAGCATTGCAATTCTTATCAAATTGACCACTTTCTGCTACCAAAATTTCAGTCATATATTTTGATAAGTCTTCTTTACATGGTAATTTTTTCAATTTTTGAAATTTCCATCGCAAGTTAGTGTTGCGTGAATAACAAAATTATAATTGTCATAATTTTATGGTTTTAATTAAGAACTGTAGATATGATATTTTAAATATTTTACGATAATTTCTTATTTTAATATAGACACAATACAAAGAGAAAGGGCTTTGATGTATAATAAGAACATAGCAGGACGTCGAGGATTGATAGATGAGTTTCGTATTGGGTTGAAACTATTTTTAGACTTTACTAGTAGTAAATATGAGTTCATGGATGGAATTAAGTTAAGGCGTCCGTGTAAAAAGTGCGGTAATGGTAAATTTCTTGTGTGTGATAAAGTCAGATAACATCTTTGTAGATTTGGGTTTACTCCGAACTATTATAATTAGACTTTCCATGGTGAACCATTTATATCTAATGAAGAATATTGAAGAAGTGACCAATTTTTAGTTATGGAAGAATGTGGCTATTATGATCAATTGAACCCATACAAGAGGATGGTGATTGATGTAGCTAGTTAGAATGTTGTTTCAGAATCGAATCATGCAAGTACTAGTTTTACTCCTACACGTGAACAAGTGGGTACTAGTCATGCATCACAATTAGAAGAAATAGAAGTAACGGGTTTTGATGAGAATGTCTATAATGAAAATTTTCCATCTAATCAGTTCTGGAATGTGTTGCAAGCAGCAGATGAACCTTTATGGGCAAGTTATGAGAACCACACTAAGTTATCGGTGACAGCAAGAATGTTAATTATCAAGGTAGAGCATAATGTGTCTGCGGATTGCTTCAACTCTTTTGTTGAAGTAATGCGGAAAGCAATGCCTCGTGATAACATCATGCCAAGTGATTTTTATGATAAAAAAATTAGTTTATAACTTTGGTTTTCCGGTTGTAATGATTGATGTATGTAGTAGGGGTTGTATGCTATATTAGAGAGATGATAAAAATGCAGAATCTTGCAATTTCTGTAACCAACCTAGGTACAAGATTAACAGGAGGCCGGGTCGTAATTAGAAGCGTATACCATGCAAATAAATGTCTTATCTGCCCTTAATCCCCAGATTGCAAAGGCTTTATGCATCTACACATGACTTGGCATGCAAATCATGAAACAGAAGAAGGTCTAATGTGTCATCCTTCAGATGCAGAGACATGAAAATATTTTGATAGAACATAGCCTGAGTTTGCGACATAGCCTAAGTTTGCAATGGAGACTCGAAACATCAGGTTAGGTCTCTGTGCTGATGGATTTGCCCCATTTGGAAAATCAGGAAAAAGTTATTCATGTTGGCCAGTTATATTAACGCCGTACAATCTTCCCCCCGGTATGTGCATGAAGACACCTTATATGTTTTTGACATTGATCGTGACAGGCCCGCAAAACTCGAAAAAGTTAATAAATGTTTATATGCAACCATTGATTGAAAAGTTACAACGGCTATGGGAGGAAGGTGTCCTTACATATGATGTTTCTACCGATCAAACATTTGTAATGAAGGCTGTCCTTTTTTGGACGATAAATGACTTTCCAGCTTACGGAATGTTATCCGGATAGAGTACAGCTGGGATCTTAGGATATCCGATAAGTTTGGAGAGATCAAAGTTATTTAGATTAAAACATGGAAAAAAAACCCAGCTATTTTGACTATCACAGACAATTTTTACCGCTAAATCATCCTTTCAGAAAGAATAAAAAAGAGTTCATATAGAATAAAACTGAAAGAATACGTCCACCATTGAGATTGACCGGCGATCAAATTTGGGAGTGTGTGCAGGACTTTCCAACTGTTGTTGAGAACTCGCACGGCACAACTTATGTGCACGGAAGTACACATAAGTGGACAAAATGCGGTATATTTTGGGATCTACCATATTGAAAAGCTCATCTTATTCATCATAATCTTGACGTCATGCACATTGAAAAGAATGTTTTCGACAATGTCATAAATACTGTGATGGATGTTGCCGGAAAAACAAAAGACAACTTGAACGCAAGAAAAGATATGAGAGATATTTGTGATCGGCCAACACTAGATGTGGATGCAAGCAGCAGGGGGCCAAAACCAAAAGCAGTTTATACATTGGATAAGGTGCAGAGGCGAGTTATTTGTCAATGGTTAAAATCTGTGCACTTTCCTAATGGATATGCTTCGAACCTCGAGAGATGTGTTGATTTAAATGAATGCAAGTTGACAGGTTTGAAGAGTCATGATTGTCACATATTGATGAAAAGACTAATTCCAAAAGCTTTCAAGGAAGTTCTACCCAACTTTGTATGGAGCGCAATTACAGAGTTAAGCAATTTCCTGCATGATATTTGCTCGACAGTGTTAAAAGCATCGCACATGAAGAAACTAGAGAGAGATATTTCAATAATTCTTTACAACTTAGAAAGAATATTTCCTCCATTGTTTTTTTATTCAACGGAGTATTTCTTAGTTCACTTGCCTTATAAGGCCAAAGTTGCAGGTCCCGTCCAATTTCGATGGATGTATCCATTTGAGAGGTAAATATTTTTTTTAAAACTAAAGTTCAAATTACTTTATTATATATTATGTTCCGATAAACTTCTTTCTATTGCAACTAAATTCTTATATCATTTGAAGAAAAAAGTGAAGAATAAGACACGTGTTGAAGCTTCAATTTGTAATGCATATATTGTGGAAGAAGTGACAACATTTGCATCATACTATTTTGAGCCGCACGTACAGTGCAAGAGACGGAGAGCAGGTAGAAATGATGAGGGCCCAGTTGATCTCAATTGCAAAGCATTCTCTATTTTGAGCCATCGTGTGTAACACGGTGGAAATTGAGGAATATAATATTCTAACTTTACGAGATCCATGTGGAGTAATGATAGATGTGGATCCAACTGAAATTTGCAAATTAAATGTACAAGAATGTTCAGAATCTGATTTTGAGACGGATGATGAAAATAAAGATGAAGATCAAGACGAGGACGAAGACGAAGATGAAGACGAAGACGAAGACAAAAATGAAGATTAACATTTTTGTGACAAGTGTTATTTTGGTTATCATCATTATTATTATTGTTCTTGTTATTTTGTTGTTGTTCTTGTTATTATTGTTATTGTTATTATCGATTATTCTTATTAATTTAATTGATCGTCGGAAAATTTGTCGCTAAATAACGACAAGCCAAATATTATTTGTACGATGAAATTTGTGATATTCTATTTTCCATTGCATTTGGATCGTTGCTAATTTCATTGCTCATTTTTTCACAACAACTTATTCGTGGCTACTGTTCTAAGAATTAGTGACTGAAGTGAAATTCACGGCAATTTTCTGAATCCGTCGCAATTTTCCGACGAATTCAAAAATGTCATTTATTATTGCAATCCGAAGTAAATTAGATGCAAAATTTTGGATCAAAAGAAAATACGTCCCAAATTGATCACGGTCTAAAACTCCGTCGCAAATTTGCGACGGATTATATGTCCGTTGCAAATTTGCGAGAGAATTTTTTCCGTTTGAAATTTGTGACGGACTATTTTTGTCGGTCGAAAATTTGCGTTGGACTATTTTTTTTCCATCGCAATTTTTTTCTCTGTCGAAAATTTGCGACGAACGTTTGTCGTCCGTCGGAAATTTGAGATTGACAAAAATTATTCTCGCTTAAATTTGCGACCAACTTGATATGTCTGTTGCAAATTTTCGACGAGAAAAAAAGTCCGTCGCAAATTTGGGACAATAAAATTCCCTCCCAAATTTGCGACGGATAAATACTTACCGTCGCAAATTTACGACGGACGTTTTTATTCCGTCGGAAAGTTGAGATTGACAAAAAATATTCCCGCTTAAATTTGCAACAGAATACATTTTCGTCGGTTAGCCTGTGGCAGACCCGGCGCTGGCATGGGCCCAAATGGTGGCTAGTCGGCCAGGCGGTCAGCCACGGCCGAGTGAACGACGGTGGAGCTCGGCGGCAACGGCGTCGGTCATTGGCGGCAACGGCGATTTCAGTATTGCATGTGACTTTGATCGATATTCGACTAGTTAATTTATCCATTATGTCGTCAATTAAGCATTCAATGACGATTGTGTGGTTGATTACGCGTTTTCTCAGAAAATGCATGAAAATTGAACAATTCTACAAAAATTCAAGAAAATTTTAAAAAAAAAGTCAGATTTTGAGAAAATATTAAATTTTGTGCTAGTTTTTTTAAAAAATTTTAAAAAAACCAAAATTTTGAAATGTCATAAATTGGCAAAAAATAACTATGGCCACTCACTTTAAGTGAAATTTAGATTTTTTTAGGTGTCCAAAAAAGAATAGTAATATAAAATCCAAAATTTTTATAACTTGTTAAACTGATGGACAATACTTGTGACCCATTATGAGAGAAATTTTAATTTTTTTAGGTGCAAAAAAAATTAAAAAATTATGATAAAATATAAAATTTCAAAACTTCACATAATTGCTTAGAATACATGTGGCCATCCACTTTCAGTGAAATTTAAATTTTTATGTGGAAAAAATAATTAAATATTTAAAAAAATTCAAAACATAACAGAATGACTTATAATATCTGTTGCCATCCACTTTTAGTGAAATTTCAATTTTAATGTGCCTTAAAAAAATTAAAAATATAAAAATTAAAAATTTTTATAACTTTATAGAATGGCTTAGAATAGCTGTGGCCACTCACTTTTAGTGAAATTGAAATTTTTTTGGTTCCCCCAAAAAATTTTAAAAAAATAATATTAAATATTAAAATATTTCAAAACTTTACATAATGTCTTAGAATATCAGTGGCCGCCCACTTTTAGTGAAATTTAATTTTTTTTAGGTGCCCAAAAAATTTTAAAAATAATAAAATTATTTTTGTTAAAAAACTTTACAAATGACGTAGAATACCTGACCATCCACTTTCAATAAAATTTAAATTTTTGTCGGTGAATGTTGAAATTTTTTGGGCAAAAAATTTCAACAAATCAAACAAATTTCTCCTTCACAAGTCAATTTTTAGTAAGAATGCGAACAATTAATTTCTGGTAACATTGTGCTTTCGGGAGCAAAATGGTTACCATTCGCACCATTAATTGTTTAATGCCAATCATATGGTTAATTAGGTTAATCGTGTGGTTGCTTTGCTTAAATGTGTGATTGGTTAACTATGGCCCGATCGTGTCGGTTGATTGATGATCGTGTGGCCGAGAAGTAAGATCATGTGGTTGAAATTGATGTTTCATGGTTGATCTTGTATTTGATGAATTATCGTGTGGTTTGAAAGTGGATCGTGTTGTTAATTATGGCTATTGTCGGCTTAGCATGGCATATCGTGCTCATATATTGATGTTTGATATCAAAATGAGTGCGATTCATAATATATTTGTTCGTAGAAAATTGCACGTCATAAACACTCAGCATTGGCTAATTTTGAGGAAACATTTTCTGCTTCTGAAATAAAATGATAAGTTTTGTCATGTACGTCATTATATGTCCGTAATACGTGTTCATATTTTTTTACATATTTGTCTAATCTTCCTACTTGACAGTATAAACGTGGAGATCACATGCATAGAAGAACAACCTCTTCCTCGTCCTCATCCCCGTCCCTTTCCTCTTCCCTTGTCCTTTCATCTAACCCTCAACCACAATATGTTGATAGACAATAGGGACACGTTGGCCATTCTTTTCACACTCAAAAACATATTAGGGGACTTGGCCACATGCAAACTGAATCTCCTCCAGTTCCATCTCCTTCCGTTCCACCTTATTATTCAGCACAACAACCGAATAATGACAGAAATACAAGTGAAGAAGATAACTGATTCATGATATGTCCATTTGGAGATTCGTAAGTACTTCAATTTTTTTTTAGTATATGTAATATTTATGTCTTTAGATATGTATGTCAACTGAATTATTGATGTTGCACAATATATGTATATTTGCAGATTCACGGATGCTCCATTTGTTGTGATGGAACTGAACAAAATAGTCAAAAATTTTTGGATGGGGCAGTATATTAATTACAAAAGTGCTCTACAAGAAGTGAAAGATTTGTGGTGGAATGAATTTAAGGTAAGTTTTAGATGTTCCATTTTCTTACCAACTAAGTTCGATTGGATATATGACCATCATAATAACTTTTAGTTTTTTTTTTGTATTGATTACAGCGGAAGTTCAGGTGGGATGAAGAGGAAGAGAATGAAGCGAGAAGAATTTTTCAGAAGAAAGTCGGTGATTTTATAGAAAATGTGATGAATAGAGCGAAGATCAAGCATATGAAGCCGGCTTTCATTACAGCTGACAATTGGACGGAAATTAATAGAATTTGGGAAACTGAAAAGAGTCAGCAAATCAGTGAGCAAAATAAAAAGAATCGATCTTCTAGCTCTAGTGATGGGTCCGCCACATATGCTAGGGGCTCTATCAACATTGCGGAGCATCGTAAACGACTGGTAAATCCGTTAAATAAGTTATAAGTTAATTTAATTCAATTACTCATGTCTACATTTTGTAAGCACAACAATTGGGGACGAAACCGACATTTGCAGCTACAATTAAACACACATTTCAAAAGAAAGATAAGACATGGACTGGCGATCGAGCAAAAGCTATTAAGATATGTAAGGTTATACTTTGGGTTTTATGGAAACTAGAATAAAAACCGTTAATACTTTTAATATTTATGGTAGATATATATAAAGTTGTTTTATTTTCATCTATATTGTTCATGTAGGAAAAATATGATGAACTTTTAATAAGCAATGCTAGTGGTAGTGATGGTTATGATGTGTCTGAGCATCGGTTGATAATATGACATTATGGATGGAGGCAACGGGTGGGATGAAAAAAGGAAAAATATTTGGGATGGGATCCTTGCCAAGAATGTTCATGCCGAATCATGCTGGAACTTCATCATCCAATACGACTAATCGAAGGAGGTTACGACATGACAAGCAATTAACCCAAGAAGTGCAGCAACTGAAAAATATACTTGTGCAAAAGGACAAAGAAATAAACGAATTGAGATAACAAATGCAACTCGTTATGCGACACCTTAACCTCAATCGCAATGAGGTTCCTCCTATATCTCCCGCCAATCCAATAGGTGATGGCCACAATGATGAGCGACACAATGATGTTGAGATTGCTGATGATGATGATGATGATTTTATCGATCCTTTCTAGTTAAAATTCCCAAAATTTAAGGTAAGCTTGCTTCATAATCTTTTATGACATAAGTTGACTCATATTCATATGTAAGAACATTGATGTTCGCTTTGAAACGTTTTTTTGTTAACCCTCTTACTTGTTTTTTTATAAGTAGTTCCACATCCATGCATGAGCGCTTCTTTTATATTCTAGACTGATTGAATATCTTTATTTATGTATTCACATTTCAGCAAGTGTCGACAAAAGTGACTGCTTTTGGTGTCCTGCCGAGTACCAAAGCTGCCCAATCATGTGTCTGGTTTGTCTATTTTTTGTTTTTTTAGCAAAATCTATGGTTGTCTCTCCTCCTATGAATGTTTTGAATGTATTATAAGATTGGATATCAAATAGTATCATGTCAGACTTTGCAACTTTGCATATATCCTTATTTTTTGCGGACTAGCATCTTTCCTTCAATTATATTTTTTAATTATATGACATTGTGTTTGGTTTGTTCATTTTATGTTTCTGAAGCAGAATCTATGATTCTCTCGTGTCATTTGATTGTTTTGAATGTATTACATGATATTCATTAATGAGTACCTATTGATAAGAACAAGATTTGATGGCTGACATGGTGTAAAATTTACGACAAATATTTAGAGATGAATTTTGTGACAATTACAGTTCGTGGCTAATTTGCGACAAACATATTTTGTGACGAATTTTGCGACGAATAAAGTTCGTGTCAAATTTATGACGGATTTCGCGACGTATGAAGTTTGCGATGAATATTTAGAGACGAATTTTGCGACAATTACAGTTCGTGGCTAATTTGCGACGAATATATTTTGCGACGAATTTTTCGACAAAATTTCCGACGAATTTTGTGACGAAATTTCCGACGAATTATTTGCGACGAAATTTCCGACGCAATTTGCGACGGATTATTTGCGATGAATTTTACGACGGTTATTGTTCGTGGCTAATTTGCGACGAATTACGTTCGTCGCTAATTTGTGACGAATATTTTTCGTGGCTAATTTGCGACGGATTCTGTTCGTCGCAAATTTGCGATGAATTTTGCAACGGACATTTTTTGTGGTTAATTTGTGACGAATTTTGCGATGAATTTTGCAACGACCGTTTTTTTTGTCGCAATTTTGCGACGGATACTAAAATTTTCCGTCGCAAAATTTTGCAACGCCCTATTAGCAACGGAATTTTTTCTGTCGCAAAATTCGTCGCAAATTCGATTGGCGACAAATTTTACAAATTTTTCGTCGCAAAATCCGTCGCTAATCCCTTATTTTTTTGTAGTGTTATTGCTAACCGTTGTAAAAGTCTAAACGGTTAGACAAAAAGCGCGGTTCGAAATTTGAATAATCCAATCGAAGTGGAGCACAATAACGGTTCGCAGCTGGTCGAGGCGGATGTGCCAATAATGAGGGCATAACTTCATTGCCAAGCCCACGGTTCCAAAACTTTTTCTCACCCCCAACATCTCGAGGCCTCCAACACACCGAATCTCATAGCAAACACACACGTGATTCATCACGAATTCGAAAACCCTAACATCGTACACCGCGCCGGTCCAAAATTGCAATTCTCCCTAGGCTTCCGTATTTCAGTACTAGTCAACATTAAAACTCGTGATTGATCGCGAAAAATGAAAAAAATAGTAAACATCGAACGACGAGCCTTCGCATTAATCTGATTGTACGGCTGCACATGCACTATGTCTCCCTCGATAAAGAAAAAAAGGGTACGGTCATTGCATTTTGTGTCCCTCGATAATCCAATTTCGAAGTGATATCAATGAATGGTTAATTGACAGGGAGAAAATATTTACTTACGAAAAATTCTTGCCATCTTGATCGGACTCGGACTTCAGCCCGTGACTCCTGATTAGGGACCCCGGCCTCATGCCGCGATTAGATGTCCAAACCTTGAGACCTCGGCCTCCCGCTTTGGTTTGGCCCCTCAGGGATGCCTAGATCGAGGCATTAGAGGGCCAGCCCCGAGTCTCCACCATTGCGGGACTTGAGTTGTTGACCCCTAGACTCGCATCCCTGAGGGTCGAATTTCAGACTCTATGATGTGAAATCGCTCATGTGAAATTTCGGGAATCGTATTAATTGAATTAAACTGGGACTGAAGCAAGAACTATAAAGAAAAGAGACAGCAGCGAACGATATGATGAAGAAACTTCATGGTACAAGCCAAAAGTGAGTTAGGTGTGGGATTTAATGGGATTAATTTAGTAACTAAGGAATCCCGGAACTAGACTCTGGTCTTTCGTGTTTAAAAAACGTGCTCTCGTTGATTCGAGAACTCCACTGCAGGAAGTAACCAACAATTCCTCTCCTAGGAAAAATGACTTGACCTGTTGACTTCCAGTGCTTAGGGTTCCTTCCCACCTCCCTATTATAATGAGTTTTAATCGGATTTGTTTAGGAATTATTTAATGTCTGATTGGTTGGCTAAGTTAGGAGGCGATTTCAGTATTCCATATGACTTTGATCGATATTCAACTGGTTAATTTGTCCATTATGTCGCCGATTAAGCGTTTAATGACGATCGGATGGTTGATTACGCGTTTTTTCAAAAAATGCATGAAAATTGAACAATTCTACAAAAATTCATAAAAAATTCAAGAAAATTTAAAAAAGTCATATTTTGAGAAAATATTAAATTTTGTGCTAGTTTTTTTAAAAAGATTTAAAAAAAAATTTTGAAATATCACAAATTGGCAAAAAATAACTGTGATCATCCACTTTAAGTGAAATTTAGATTTTTTTAGGTGCCCAAAAAAAGTATAGTAATATAAAATTCAAAATTTTCATAACTTGTTAAACTGATGGACAATACCTGTGGCCACCCATTGTGAGAGAAATTTTAATTTTTTTAGGTGCAAAAAAATTAAAAAATTATAATAAAATATAAAATTTCACAACTTCACATAATTGCTTAGAATACATGTGGCCCTCCACTTTCAGTGAAATTTAAATTTTTTATGTGAAAAAAATAATTAAATATTTAAAAAATTCAAAATATCACATAATGATTTATAATGCCTGTTGCCATCCACTTTTAGTGAAATTTCAATTTTTAACGTGCCGTAAAAAAATTAAAAATACAAAAATTAAAAATTTTCATAATTTTATAGAATGGCTTAGAATACCTGTGGTCACTCACTTTTAGTGAAATTAAAATTTTTTTAGTTCCCCAAAAAATTTTAAAAAAATACAATTAAAAAATTAAAAAATTTCAAAACTTTACAAAATGTCTTAGAATATCCGTGGCCACCCACTTTTAGTGAAATTTAATTTTTTTAGGTGCCCAAAAAATTTTAAAAATAATAAAATTATTTTTATTAAAAAACTTTACAGAATGACGTACAATACCTGTGGCCATCCACTTTCAGTGAAATTTAAATTTTTGTCGGTGAATGTTGAAATTTTTTGGGCAAAAAATTTCAACAAATTTCTCCTTCACAAGTCAATTTTTAGTAAGAATGCAAACAATTAATTTCTGGTAACATTTTGCTTTTTGGAGCAGAATAGTTACCATTCGCACCCTTAGTTGTTTAATGCCAATCGTATGGTTAATTAGGTTAATCGTGTGGTTGCTTTGCTTAAATGTGTGATTGGTTAACTATGGCCCGGTCGTGTCAATCGATTGATGATCGTGTGGCTGAGAAGTAATATCATGTGGCTGAAATTAATGTTTCATGGTTGATCTTGTACTTGATGAATTATCGTGTGACTTGAAAGTGGATCGTGCGGTTAATTATGGCTATTGTCGGCTTAGCATGGCATATCGTACTCATATATTGATGTTTGATATCAAAATGAGTGCGATTCATAGTATATTTGTTCATAAGAAATTGCACGTCATAAACACTCGGCATTGGCTAATTTCGAGGAAACATTTTCTGCTTCTGAAACAAAATGATAAGTTTCGTCATGTACGTCATTATGTGTCCATAATACGTGTTCATATTTTTTTACATATTTGTCTAACCTTCCTACTTGGCAGTATAAACGTGGAGGTCACATGCATAGAAGACCAACCTCGTCCTCGTCCTCGTCCTTGTCCCCGTCCCTTTCCTCTTCCCCTGTCCTTTCATCTAACCCTCAACCACAATATGCTGATGGATAATATGGACACGTTGGCCCTTCTTTTCACACTCAAGAACATGTTAGGGGACTTGGCCACATGCAAACTGAATTTCCTCCAGTTCCATCTTCTTCCGTTCCACCTTATTATTCAGTGCAATAACCGAATAATGACGGAAATACAAGTGAAGAAGATAACCGATTCATGATATGCCCATTTGGAGATTCGTAAGTACTTTAATTTTTTTTAGTATATATAATATTTATGTCTTTAGATATGGATGTCAACTGAATTGTCGATATTGCACAATATCTATATGTTTGCAGATTCACGGATGCTCCGTTTGTTGTGAGAGAACTAAATAAAATAGTCAAAAACTTTTGGATGGGGCAGTATATTAATAATAGAAGTGCTCCACAAGAAGTGAAAGATTTGTGGTGGAATGAGTTCAAGGTAAGTTTTAGATGTTCCATTTTCTCACCGACTAAGTTCGGTTGAATATGTGACCATCGTAATAACTTTCGATTTTTTTTGTATTGATTGTAACGGCAGTTCAAGTGGGATTAAGAGGAAGAGAATGAAGCGAGAAGAATTTTTCAAAAGAAAGTCAATGATTTTATGCGAAATGTGATGAATAGAGCGAAGATCAAGCATGTGAAGCCGGCTTTCATTACAGCTGACAATTGGGCGGAAATTAACAGAATTTGGAAAACCGAAAAGAGTCAGCAAATTAGTGAGCAGAATAAAAAGAATCGTTCTTCTAGTTCTAGTGATGGGTCTGTCACATATGCTGGGGGCTCTATCAACATTGCGGAGCATCGCAAACGACTGGTAAGTCTGTTAAATAAGTTATAAGTTAATTTAAGTCAATTACTTATGTCTACATTTTGTAGGCACAACAACTGGGGACGGAACCGACATTTGCAGCTATATTTAAACGCACATTTTAAAAGAAAGATAAGAAATGGACTGACGATCGAGCAAAAGCTATTAAGATATGTAAGGTTATACTTTGGGCTTTATGGAAACTAGAATGAAAACCGTTAATGCTTTTAATATTTATGGTAGATATATATAAAGTTATTTTATTTTCATCTATATTGTTCAGGTAGGAAAAATATGATGAACTTTTAATGAGCAATGCTAGTGGTAGTAATGGTTGTGCTGCGTTTGAGCCATTGGTTGACAATATGGCATTATGGGTGGAGACAACAGATGGGATGAAAAAAGAAAAAATATTTGGGATGGGATCCCTGTCAAGGATGTTCATGCCGAATCATGCTGGAACTTCATCATCCAATGCGACTGGTCGAAGGAGGTCATGACATGACGACCAATTGACCCAAGAAGTGCAACAACTGAAAAATATACTTGTGCGGAAGGACGAAGAAATAAATGACTTGAGACAACAAATGCAACTCGTTATGCGACACCTCAACCTCAATCGCAATAAGGTTTCTCCTGTACCTCCCGCCAATCTAATAGGTGATGGTCACAATGATGAGCGGCACAATGATGTTGAGATTACTGATGATGACGATTTTATCGGTCCTTTCTAGTTAAAATTCTCAAAATCTAAGGTAAGCTTGCTTCATAATCTTTTATAACATAAGTTGACTTATATTCATATGTAAGGACATTGATGTTCGCCTTGAAACGTTTTTTTGTTAACCCTCTTACTTGTTTTTTTATACATAGTTCCACATCCATGTATGAACGCTTCTTTTATATTCTTGACTGATTGAATATCTTTATTTATGTATCCACATTTCAGCTGGTGTCAACAAAAGTGACTGCTTTTGGTGTCCTACCGAGTACCAAAGCTGCCCAATCATGTGTTTAGTTTGTCCATTTTTCGTTTTTTTAGCAGAATATATGGTTGTCTCACCTCCTATGAATGTTTTGAATGTATTATAAGATTGGATATCAAATAGCATCATGTCAGACTTTGCAACTTTGCATATATCCTTATTTTTTGCAGACTAGTATCTTTCCTTCAGTTATATTTTTCAATTATATGATATTGTGTCTGGTTTGTTCGTTTTCTGTTTTTGAAGCGGAATCTATGATTCTCTCGTGTCCTTTGATTGTTTTGAATATATTACATGATATTCATTAATGAATACCTATTGATATGGACAAGATTTGATGGCCAAAATGGTGTAAAATTTGCAACGAATATTTAGAGATGAATTTTGCGACAATTACAGTTCGTGGCTAAGTTGCGATGAATTTTGTGACGAAATTTCCGACTAATTTTGCGACGAATTTTACGATGGATATTGTTCATAGCTAATTTGCGACGGATTGCGTTCGTCGCTAATTTGCGATGAATTTTGCGACGGATTCTATTCATTGCAAATTTGCGACGAATTTTGCGACGGACATTTTTCGTAGCTAATTTGCGACGAATTTTGCGATGAATTTTGCAACAAATTTTGCGACGATCATTTTTTCCGTTGCAATTTTGCGATGAATACTTAAATTTTCTGTTGCAAAATCCGTTGCTAATCCCTTATTTTTTTGTAGTGCCATTGCCAACTGTTATAAAAGTCTAAACGGTTAGACAAAAAGCGCGGTTCGATATTTGAATAACTTGACCGAAGTGGAGCACGATACTGGATCGCAGCCGGTCGAGGTGGATGTGCCAATAATGAGGGCATAACTTCATTGCCAAGCCCACGGTTCCAAAACTTTTTCTCACCCCCAACATCTCGAGGCCTCCAACACACCGAATCTCATAGCAAACACACACGTGATTCATCACGAATTTGAAAACCCTAACATCGTACACCGCGCCGGTCCAAAATTGCAATTCTCCCTAGGCTTCCGTATTTCATTACTAGTCAACATTAAAACTCGTGATTGATCGCGAAAAATGAAAAAAATAGTAAACATCGAACGACGAGCCTTCGCATTAATCTGATTGTACGGCTGCACATGCACTATGTGTCCCTCGATAAAGAAAAAAAGGGTACGGTCATTACATTTTGTGTCCCTCGATATTCCAATTTCGAAGTGATATCAATGAATGGTTAATTGACAGGGAGAAAATATTTACTTACGAAAAATTCTTGCCATCTTGATCGGACTCGGACTTCAGCCCGTGACTCCTGATTAGGGACCCCGGCCTCATGCCGCGATTAGATGTCCGAACCTTGAGACCTCGGCCTCCCGCTTTGGTTTGGGCCCTCAGGGATGCCTAGATCGAGGCATTAGAGGGCCAGCCCCGAGTCTCCACCATTGCGGGACTTGAGTTGTTGACCCCTAGACTCGCATCCCTGAGGGTCGAATTTCAGACTCTATGATGTGAAATCGCTCATGTTAAAATTCGGGAATCGTATTAATTGAATAAAACTGGGACTGAAGCAAGAACTATAAAGAAAAGAGACAGCAGCGAACGATGTGATGAAGAAACTTCATGGTACAAGCCAAAAGTGAGTTAGGTGTGGGATTTAATGGGATTAATTTAGTAACTAAGGAATCCCGGAACTAGACTCTGGTCTTTCGTGTTTAAAAAACGTGCTCTCGTTGACTCGAGAAGTCCACTGCAGGAAGTAACCAACAATTCCTCTCCTAGGAAAAATGAATTGACCTGTTGACTTCCCAGTGCTTAGGGTTCCTTCCCACCTCCCTATTATAATGAGTTTTTAATCGGATTTGTTTAGGAATTATTTAGTGTCTGATTGGTTGGCTAAGTTAGGAGGCGATTTCAGTATTCCATATGACTTTGATCGATATTCAACTGGTTAATTTGTCCATTATGTCGCCGATTAAGCGTTTAATGACGATCGGATGGTTGATTACGCGTTTTCTCAGAAAATGCATGAAAATTGAACAATTCTACAAAAATTCATAAAAAATTCAAGAAAATTTAAAAAAGTCAGATTTTGAGAAAAAATTAAATTTTGTGCTAGTTTTTTTAAAAAGATTTAAAAAAACAAAAAATTTTGAAATATCACAAATTGGCAAAAAATAACTGTGGCCATCCACTTTAAGTGAAATTTAGATTTTTTTAGGTGCCCAAAAAAAGAATAGTAATATAAAATTCAAAATTTTCATAACTTGTTAAACTGATGGACAATACCTGTGGCCACCCATTGTGAGAGAAATTTTAATTTTTTTAGGTGCAAAAAAAATTAAAAAATTATAATAAAATATAAAATTTCACAGCTTCACATAATTGCTTAGAATACATGTGGCCCTCCACTTTCAGTGAAATTTAAATTTTTTATGTGAAAAAAATAATTAAATATTTAAAAAATTCAAAATATCACATAATGATTTATAATGCCTGTTGCCATCCACTTTTAGTGAAATTTCAATTTTTAACGTGCCGTAAAAAAATTAAAAATACAAAAATTAAAAATTTTCATAATTTTATAGAATGGCTTAGAATACCTGTGGCCACTCACTTTTAGTGAAATTAAAATTGTTTTAGTTCCCCAAAAAATTTTAAAAAAATACAATTAAAAAATTAAAAAATTTCAAAACTTTACAAAATGTCTTATAATATCCGTGGCCACCCACTTTTAGTGAAATTTAATTTTTTTAGGTGCCCAAAAAATTTTAAAAATAATAAAATTATTTTTATTAAAAAACTTTACAGAATGACGTACAATACCTGTGGCCATCCACTTTCAGTGAAATTTAAATTTTTGTCGGTGAATGTTGAAATTTTTTGGGCAAAAAATTTCAACAAATTTCTCCTTCACAAGTCAATTTTTAGTAAGAATGCAAACAATTAATTTCTGGTAACATTTTGCTTTTTGGAGCAGAATGGTTACCATTCGCACCCTTAGTTGTTTAATGCCAATCGTATGGTTAATTAGGTTAATCGTGTGGTTGCTTTGCTTAAATGTGTGATTGGTTAACTATGGCCCGGTCGTGTCAATCGATTGATGATCGTGTGGCTGAGAAGTAATATCATGTGGCTGAAATTAATGTTTCATGGTTGATCTTGTACTTGATGAATTATCGTGTGACTTGAAAGTGGATCGTGCGGTTAATTATGGCTATTGTCGGCTTAGCATGGCATATCGTACTCATATATTGATGTTTGATATCAAAATGAGTGCGATTCATAGTATATTTGTTCGTAGGAAATTGCACGTCATAAACACTCGGCATTGGCTAATTTCGAGGAAACATTTTCTGCTTCTGAAACAAAATGGTAAGTTTCGTCATGTACGTCATTATGTGTCCATAATACGTGTTCATATTTTTTTACATATTTGTCTAACCTTCCTACTTGGCAGTATAAACGTGAAGGTCACATGCATAGAAGACCAACCTCTTCCTCATCCTCGTCCTCGTCCTTGTCCCCGTCCCTTTCCTCTTCCCCTGTCCTTTCATCTAACCCTCAACCACAATATGCTGATGGATAATATGGACACGTTGGCCCTTCTTTTCACACTCAAGAACATGTTAGGGGACTTGGCCACATGCAAACTGAATTTCCTCCAGTTCCATCTTCTTCCGTTCCACCTTATTATTCAGTGCAATAACCGAATAATGACGGAAATACAAGTGAAGAAGATAACCGATTCATGATATGCCCATTTGGAGATTCGTAAGTACTTTAATTTTTTTTAGTATATATAATATTTATGTCTTTAGATATGGATGTCAACTGAATTGTCGATATTGCACAATATCTATATGTTTGCAGATTCACGGATGCTCCGTTTGTTGTGAGGGAACTAAATAAAATAGTCAAAAACTTTTGGATGGGGCAGTATATTAATAATAGAAGTGCTCCACAAGAAGTGAAAGATTTGTGGTAGAATGAGTTCAAGGTAAGTTTTAGATGTTCCATTTTCTCACCGACTAAGTTCGGTTGAATATGTGACCATCGTAATAACTTTCGATTTTTTTTGTATTGATTGTAACGGCAGTTCAAGTGGGATTAAGAGGAAGAGAATGAAGCGAGAAGAATTTTTCAAAAGAAAGTCAGTGATTTTATGCGAAATGTGATGAATAGAGCGAAGATCAAGCATGTGAAGCCGGCTTTCATTACAGCTGACAATTGGGCGGAAATTAACTGAATTTGGAAAACCGAAAAGAGTCAGCAAATTAGTGAGCAGAATAAAAAGAATCGTTCTTCTAGTTCTAGTGATGGGTCTGTCACATATGCTGGGGGCTCTATCAACATTGCGGAGCATCGCAAACGACTGATAAGTCTGTTAAATAAGTTATAAGTTAATTTAAGTCAATTACTTATGTCTACATTTTGTAGGCACAACAACTGGGGACGGAACCGACATTTGCAGCTATATTTGATCGCACATTTTAAAAGAAATATAAGAAATGGACTGACGATCGAGCAAAAGCTATTAAGATATGTAAGGTTATACTTTGGGCTTTATGGAAACTAGAATGAAAACCGTTAATGCTTTTAATATTTATGGTAGATATATATAAAGTTATTTTATTTTCATCTATATTGTTCAGGTAGGAAAAATATGATGAACTTTTAATGAGCAATGCTAGTGGTAGTAATGGTTGTGCTGCGTTTGAGCCATTGGTTGACAATATGGCATTATGGGTGGAGACAACAGATGGGATGAAAAAAGAAAAAATATTTGGGATGGGATCCCTGTCAAGGATGTTCATGCCGAATCATGCTGGAACTTCATCATCCAATGCGACTGGTCGAAGGAGGTCACGACATGACGACCAATTGACCCAAGAAGTGCAACAACTGAAAAATATACTTGTGCGGAAGGACGAAGAAATAAATGACTTGAGACAACAAATGCAACTCGTTATGCGACACCTCAACCTCAATCGCAATAAGGTTTCTCCTGTACCTCCCGCCAATCTAATAGGTGATGGTCACAATGATGAGCGACACAATGATGTTGAGATTACTGATGATGATGATGATGATGATGATTTTATCGGTCCTTTCTAGTTAAAATTCTCAAAATCTAAGGTAAGCTTGCTTCATAATCTTTTATAACATAAGTTGACTTATATTCATATGTAAGGACATTGATGTTCGCCTTGAAACGTTTTTTTGTTAACCCTCTTACTTGTTTTTTTATACATAGTTCAACATCCATGTATGAACGCTTCTTTTATATTCTTGACTGATTGAATATCTTTATTTATGTATCCACATTTCAGCTGGTGTCAACAAAAGTGACTGCTTTTGGTGTCCTACCGAGTACCAAAGCTGCCCAATCATGTGTTTAGTTTGTCCATTTTTCGTTTTTTTAGCAGAATATATGGTTGTCTCACCTCCTATGAATGTTTTGAATGTATTATAAGATTGGATATCAAATAGCATCATGTCAGACTTTGCAACTTTGCATATATCCTTATTTTTTGCAGACTAGTATCTTTCCTTCAGTTATATTTTTCAATTATATGATATTGTGTCTGGTTTGTTCGTTTTCTGTTTTTGAAGCGGAATCTATGATTCTCCCGTGTCCTTTGATTGTTTTGAATATATTACACGATATTCATTAATGAATACCTATTGATATGGACAAGATTTGATGGCCAAAATGGTGTAAAATTTACAACGAATATTTAGAGATGAATTTTGCGACAATTACAGTTCGTGGCTAATTTGCGATGAATTTTGTGACGAAATTTCCGACTAATTTTGCGACGAATTTTACGATGGATATTGTTCATAGCTAATTTGCGACGGATTGCGTTCGTCGCTAATTTGCGATGAATTTTGCGACGAATATTTTTGTGGCTAATTTGCGACGGATTCTATTCATTGCAAATTTGCGACGAATTTTGCGACGGACATTTTTCGTGACTAATTTGCGACGAATTTTGCGATGAATTTTGCAACAAATTTTGCGACGATCATTTTTTCTGTTGCAATTTTGCAATGAATACTGAAATTTTCTGTCGCAAAATCCGTTGCTAATCCCTTATTTTTTTGTAGTGCCATTGCCAACTGTTATAAAAGTCTAAACGGTTAGACAAAAAGCGCGATTTGATATTTGAATAACTTGACCGAAGTGGAGCACGATACCGGATCGCAGCCGGTCGAGGTGGATGTGCCAATAATGAGGGCATAACTTCATTGCCAAGCCCACGGTTCCAAAACTTTTTCTCACCCCAACATCTCGAGGCCTCCAACACACCGAATCTCATAGCAAACACACACGTGATTCATCACGAATTCGAAAACCCTAACATCGTACACCGCGCCGGTCCAAAATTGCAATTCTCCCTAGGCTTCCGTATTTCATTACTAGTCAACATTAAAACTCGTGATTGATCGCGAAAAATGAAAAAAATAGTAAACATCCAACGACGAGCCTTCGCATTAATCTGATTGTACGGCTGCACATGCACTATGTGTCCCTCGATAAAGAAAAAAAGGGTACGGTCATTACATTTTGTGTCCCTCGATATTCCAATTTCGAAATGACATCAATGAATGGTTAATTGACAGGGAGAAAATATTTACTTACGAAAAATTCTTGCCATCTTGATCGGACTCGGACTTCAGCCCGTGACTCCTGATTAGGGACCCCGGCCTCATGCCGCGATTAGATGTCCGAACCTTGAGACCTCGGCCTCCCGCTTTGGTTTGGCCCCTCAGGGATGCCTAGATCGAGGCATTAGAGGGCCAGCCCCGAGTCTCCACCATTGCGGGACTTGAGTTGTTGACCCCTAGACTCGCATCCCTGAGGGTCGAATTTCAGACTCTATGATGTGAAATCGCTCATGTGAAAATTCGGGAATCGTATTAATTGAATTAAACTGGGACTGAAGCAAGAACTATAAAGAAAAGAGACAACAGCAAACGATATGATGAAGAAACTTCATGGTACAAGCCAAAAGTGAGTTAGGTGTGGGATTTAATGGGATTAATTTAGTAACTAAGGAATCCCGGAACTAGACTCTGGTCTTTCGTGTTTAAAAAACGTGCTCTCGTTGACTCGAGAAGTCCACTGCAGGAAGTAACCAACAATTCCTCTCCTAGGAAAAATGAATTGACCTGTTGACTTCCCAGTGCTTAGGGTTCCTTCCCACCTCCCTATTATAATGAGTTTTAATCGGATTTGTTTAGGAATTATTTAGTGTCTGATTGGTTGGTTAAGTTAGGAGGCGATTTCAGTATTCCATTTGACTTTGATCGATATTCAACTGGTTAATTTGTCCATTATGTCGCCGATTAAGCGTTTAATGACGATCGGATGGTTGATTACGCGTTTTTTCAGAAAATGCATGAAAATTGAACAATTCTACAAAAATTCATAAAAAATTCAAGAAAATTAAAAAAAGTCAGATTTTGAGAAAAAATTAAATTTTGTGCTAGTTTTTTTAAAAATATTTAAAAAAAACAAAAATTTTGAAATATCACAAATTGGCAAAAAATAACTGTGATCATCCACTTTAAGTGAAATTTAGATTTTTTTAGGTGCCCAAAAAAAGTATAGTAATATAAAATTCAAAATTTTCATAACTTGTTAAACTGATGGACAATACCTGTGGCCACCCATTGTGAGAGAAATTTTAATTTTTGTAGGTGCAAAAAAAATTAAAAAATTATAATAAAATATAAAATTTCACAACTTCACATAATTGCTTAAAATACATGTGGCCCTCCACTTTCAGTGAAATTTAAATTTTTTATGTGAAAAAAATAATTAAATATTTAAAAAATTCAAAATATCACATAATGATTTATAATACCTGTTGCCATCCACTTTTAGTAAAATTTCAATTTTTAACGTGCCGTAAAAAAATTAAAAATACAAAAATTAAAAATTTTCATAATTTTATAGAATGGCTTAGAATACCTGTGGCCACTCACTTTTAGTGAAATTAAAATTTTTTTAGTTCCCCAAAATATTTTAAAAAAATACAATTAAAAAATTAAAATATTTCAAAACTTTACAAAATGTCTTAGAATATCCGTGGCCACCCACTTTTAGTGAAATTTAATTCATTTAGGTGCCCAAAAAAATTTAAAAATAATAAAATTATTTTTATTAAAAAACTTTATAGAATGACGTACAATACCTGTGGTCATCCACTTTCAGTGAAATTTAAATTTTTGTCGGTGAATGTTGAAATTTTTTGGGCAAAAAATTTCAACAAATTTCTCCTTCACAAGTCAATTTTTAGTAAGAATGCAAACAATTAATTTCTGGTAACATTTTGCTTTTTGGAGTAGAATAGTTACCATTCGCACCCTTAGTTGTTTAATGCCAATCGTATGGTTAATTAGGTTAATCGTGTGGTTGCTTTGCTTAAATGTGTGATTGGTTAACTATGGCCCGGTCGTGTCAATCGATTGATGATCGTGTGGCTGAGAAGTAATATCATGTGGCTGAAATTAATGTTTCATGGTTGATCTTGTACTTGATGAATTATCGTGTGACTTGAAAGTGGATCGTGCGGTTAATTATGGCTATTGTTGGCTTAGCATGGCATATCGTACTCATATATTGATGTTTGATATCAAAATGAGTGCGATTCATAGTATATTTGTTCATAAGAAATTGCACGTCATAAACACTCGGCATTGGCTAATTTCGAAGAAACATTTTCTGCTTCTGAAACAAAATGGTAAGTTTCGTCATGTACGTCATTATGTGTCCATAATACGTGTTCATATTTTTTTACATATTTGTCTAACCTTCCTACTTGGCAGTATAAACGTGGAGGTCACATGCATAGAAGACCAACCTCTTCCTCGTCCTCGTCCTTGTCCCCGTCCCTTTCCTCTTCCCCTATCCTTTCATCTAACCCTCAACCACAATATGCTGATGGATAATATGGACACGTTGGCCCTTCTTTTCACACTCAAGAACATGTTAGGGGACTTGGCCACATGCAAACTGAATTTCCTCCAGTTCCATCTTCTTCCGTTCCACCTTATTATTCAGTGCAATAACCGAATAATGACGGAAATACAAGTGAAGAAGATAACCGATTCATGATATGCCCATTTGGAGATTCGTAAGTACTTTAATTTTTTTTTAGTACATATAATATTTATGTCTTTAGATATGGATGTCAACTGAATTGTCGATATTGCACAATATCTATATGTTTGCAGATTCACGGATGCTCCGTTTGTTGTGAGGGAACTAAATAAAATAGTCAAAAACTTTTGGATGGGGCAGTATATTAATAATAGAAGTGCTCCACAAGAAGTGAAAGATTTGTGGTGGAATGAGTTCAAGGTAAGTTTTAGATGTTCCATTTTCTCACCGACTAAGTTCGGTTGAATATGTGACCATCGTAATAACTTTCGATTTTTTTTGTATTGATTGTAACGGCAGTTCAAGTGGGATTAAGAGGAAGAGAATGAAGCGAGAAGAATTTTTCAAAAGAAAGTCAGTGATTTTATGCGAAATGTGATGAATAGAGCGAAGATCAAGCATGTGAAGCCGGCTTTCATTACAGTTGACAATTGGGCGGAAATTAACAGAATTTGGAAAACCGAAAAGAGTCAGCAAATTAGTGAGCAGAATAAAAAGAATCGTTCTTCTAGTTCTAGTGATGGGTCTGTCACATATGCTGGGGGCTCTATCAACATTGCGGAGCATCGCAAACGACTGGTAAGTCTGTTAAATAAGTTATAAGTTAATTTAAGTCAATTACTTATGTCTACATTTTGTAGGCACAACAACTGGGGACGGAACCGACATTTGCAGCTATATTTGAACGCACATTTTAAAAGAAATATAAGAAATGGACTGACGATCGAGCAAAAGCTATTAAGATATGTAAGGTTATACTTTGGGCTTTATGGAAACTAGAATGAAAACCGTTAATGCTTTTAATATTTATGGTAGATATATATAAAGTTATTTTATTTTCATCTATATTGTTCAGGTAGGAAAAATATGATGAACTTTTAATGAGCAATGCTAGTGGTAGTAATGGTTGTGCTGCGTTTGAGCCATTGGTTGACAATATGGCATTATGGGTGGAGACAACAGATGGGATGAAAAAAGAAAAAATATTTGGAATGGGATCCCTGTCAAGGATGTTCATGCCGAATCATGCTGGAACTTCATCATCCAATGCGACTGGTCGAAGGAGGTCACGACATGACGAGCAATTGACCCAAGAAGTGCAACAACTGAAAAATATACTTGTGCGGAAGGACGAAGAAATAAATGACTTGAGACAACAAATGCAACTCGTTATGCAATACCTCAACCTCAATCGCAATAAGGTTTCTCCTGTACCTCCCGCCAATCTAATAGGTGATGGTCACAATGATGAGCGACACAATGATGTTGAGATTACTGATGATGATGATGATGATTTTATCGGTCCTTTCTAGTTAAAATTCTCAAAATCTAAGGTAAGCTTGCTTTATAATCTTTTATAACATAAGTTGACTTATATTCATATGTAAGGACATTGATGTTCGCCTTGAAACGTTTTTTTGTTAACCCTCCTACTTGTTTTTTTATACATAGTTCCACATCCATGTATGAACGCTTCTTTTATATTCTGGACTGATTGAATATCTTTATTTATGTATCCACATTTCAGCTGGTGTCAACAAAAGTGACTGCTTTTGGTGTCCTACCGAGTACCAAAGCTGCCCAATCATGTGTTTAGTTTGTCCATTTTTCGTTTTTTTAGCAGAATATATGGTTGTCTCACCTCCTATGAATGTTTTGAATGTATTATAAGATTGGATATCAAATAGCATCATGTCAGACTTTGCAACTTTGCATATATCCTTATTTTTTGCAGACTAGTATCTTTCCTTCAGTTATATTTTTCAATTATATGATATTGTGTCTGGTTTGTTCGTTTTTTGTTTTTGAAGCGGAATCTATGATTCTCTCGTGTCCTTTGATTGTTTTGAATATATTACATGATATTCATTAATGAATACCTATTGATATGGACAAGATTTGATGGCCAAAATGGTGTAAAATTTGCAACGAATATTTAGAGATGAATTTTGCGACAATTACAGTTCGTGGCTAATTTGCGATGAATTTTGTGACGAAATTTCCGACTAATTTTGCGACGAATTTTACGATGGATATTGTTCATAGCTAATTTGCGACGGATTGCGTTCGTCGCTAATTTGCGATGAATTTTGCGACGAATATTTTTGTGGCTAATTTGCGACGGATTCTATTCATTGCAAATTTGCGACGGACATTTTTCGTGGCTAATTTGCGACGAATTTTGCGATGAATTTTGCAACAAATTTTGCGACAATCATTTTTTCCGTTGCAATTTTGCGATGAATACTGAAATTTTCTGTCGCAAAATCTGTTGCTAATCCCTTATTTTTTTGTAGTGCCATTGCCAACTGTTATAAAAGTCTAAACGGTTAGACAAAAAGCGCGGTTCGATATTTGAATAACTTGGCCGAAGTGGAGCACGATACTGGATTGCAGCCGGTCGAGGTGGATGTGCCAATAATGAGGGCATAACTTCATTGCCAAGCCCACGGTTCCAAAACTTTTTCTCACCCGCAACATCTCGAGGCCTCCAACACACCGAATCTCATAGCAAACACACACGTGATTCATCACGAATTCGAAAACCCTAACATCGTACACCGCGCCAGTCCAAAATTGCAATTCTCCCTAGGCTTCCGTATTTCAGTACTAGTCAACATTAAAACTCGTGATTAATCGCGAAAAATGAAAAAAATAGTAAACATCGAACGACGAGCCGTCGCATTAATCTGATTGTACGGCTGCACAGCACTGATATTTTTGTTTATTGTGTCAGCTCGAGGGATCCCCACCGATAAATTTTGCGATCAATTTTGCAAAGGATATTTTTTGTAGTTAATTTGTGACGAATTTTGCGAAGAATTTTACAACGACGGATACTAAAATTTTTCGTTTCAAAATTTTGCGACACCCTATTAGCAACGGAATTTTTTCGGTCGCAAAATTCGTCGCAAATTCGATTTGCGACGAATTTTACAAAATTTTTCGTCGTAAAATCCGTCGCTAATCCCTTATTTTTTTGTAGTGTTATTGCTAATTGTTCTAAAAGTCTAAACGGTTAGACAAAAAGCGCTGTTCGATATTTGAATAATCCAATCGAAGTGTAGCACAATACCGATTCGCAGCTGGTCGAGGCGGATGTGCCAATAATGAGGGCATAACTTCATTGCCAAGCCCACGGTTCCATAACTTTTTCTCACCCCAACATATCGAGGCCTCCAGCACATCGAATCTCATAGCAAACACACACGTGATTCATCACGAATTCGAAAACCCTAACATCGTACACCGCGCCGGTCCAAAATTGCAATTCTCCCTAGGCTTCCGTATTTCATTACTAGTCAACATTAAAACTCGTGATTGATCGCGAAAAATGAAAAAAATAGTAAACATCGAACGACGAGCCGTTGCATTAATCTGATTGTACGGCTGCACATGCACTATGTGTCCCTCGATAAAGAAAAAAAGGGTACGGTCATTACATTTTGTGTCCCTCGATATTCCAATTTCGAAATGACATCAATGAATGGTTAATTGACAGGGAGAAAATATTTACTTACGAAAAATTCTTGCCATCTTGATCGGACTCGGACTTCAGCCCGTGACTCCTGATTAGGGACCCTGGCCTCATGCCGCGATTAGATGTCCAAACCTTGAGACCTCGGCCTCCCGCTTTGGTTTGGCCCCTCGGGGATGCCTAGATCGAGGCATTAGAGGGCCAACCCCGAGTCTCCACCATTGCGGGACTTGAGTTGTTGACCCCTAGACTCGCATCCCTGAGGGTCGAATTTCAGACTCTATGACGTGAAATCGCCCATGTGAAAATTCGAGAATCATATTAATTGAATTAAACTGGGACCGAAGCAAGAACTATAAAGAAAAGAGACAGCAGCGAACGATATGATGAAGAAACTTCTTGGTACAAGCCAAAAGTGAGTTAGGTGTGGGATTTAATGGGGTTAATTTAGTAACTAAGGAATCCCGGAACTAGACCCTGGTCTTTCGTGTTTAAAAAACGTGCTCTCATTCTACTGCAGGAAGTAACCAACAATTCCTCTCCTAGGAAAAATGAATTGACCTGTTGACTTCCCAGTGCTTAAGAGTCCTTCCCACCTCCCTTCAAACCCAAGAACCCAAATTTTGCAGATGGCAGGTAGAAACATTTCGGGGTTGAAGCAGCTGTATCTGCATCTGCCATGCAAAAGAAGAAACTTTGAAGCTATTTTCAGGAGATGTGCCTCAACCTCATCACGAGTGCATGAGAATTGCAAGGTGTACCTGCTGAAGAAATTGAATGCCACGATTCCTGAAGAGAGTGACAATGTCTGCATCTACCGAGTCCCTGCGAAATTGCGTCAAGTAGAGGCAAAGGCGTATGATCCAACCATTTTATCGATCGGCCCTTATCATCGCGGAGATCAACACTTGAAAGAAATGGAGGAGCTAAAGCTAAAATTCTTCCAGAGAGTTTTCAAGTCAAAACAAACACATGAAGTTGAAGTAGAGGGAGTGATTTCGGCAATGGAGGAACTAGAACCAAAGGCTAGGAGTTGCTATGCAGACGATGTCAAGCTGAGCAGAGACGAGTTCGTTCAGATGATGATCATCGATGGCTGCTTCGTCCTGCAGCTCATGAGGGAGGTCAGCGGCTGTTGTTCTTCTTCGTCCCTCGTTCAAAGGTGGATGTTGCCAACCCTTCGCCGTGATTTGATCAAGCTCGAAAACCAGCTCCCGATGTTAGTTCTACACAGACTGTTCAATTTGATCGATGACGGTTCTCAATGTGAGTATTCGACTCTTTCCCTACAGGACCTCGCTTTAAAGTTCTTCAAGCCATTATTGCAGAGGGACTCAAACATGAATGCTGCCGGTGCCACCACTAAGATGAATACTCCGAAGGAAGAAATTAGGACCTGTCACTTTCTTGATCTGTTCCGATCCAGCATTCTCCCGGAGATACAGGATCAGGACCGGAAAAGGCAAGCGCGCATGATCCAATCTATAACTGAGTTGAAAGAAGCCGGTGTGATCCTCAAGAAATCAGAGTCTGACAGGGCATTAGATGTACGATCCAAGGGGAAGGTCCTGACGATCCCACCACTCCACATAGACGATCACAGAGGCACGTTGTTCCGCAACATGGTGGCCTTCGAGCAATGCCACAAGCATTGCAAACCCGATGCAACAGCATATCTGTTCTTCTTCGATGGGCTCGTGAGCTCGGCCGACGATGTGGAGTTTCTCCATTACAAGGGCATAGTCCACCACTCCCTTGGAAGTAACAAGGAGGCAGCGAAGTTGGTGAACAAGCTGTGTAAAGAAGTGGACTGGGATGGAGAAGAGTCATATCTGCACAAAGTGGTGTGCGATGACATTGATGTCTACTTGAAGAGCATGCGCGCAAAGCTCAGAGCTCGCCTTGTTCATCACTACGCCAGGAACCGGGTGGAGGTTGCGCTGGTAGGATTGATGGGGCTTTATTTGCCATTTATCCAAGCGTATTGCGGAGTCGCTGACAAACTGAACCTCTGAAGAAGTATAGCTTCTGGTGCTACCTAAGTGTTGCCTTTTCTCTGCTCTTCTCTCGTCCCTCCACCCCTGACCATGATTCAGAGGTTTCGAACCAGGAATGACGTTTGAGGATATACTATTAGTTCTCGAGTACAACTTTGCAGGCTCTTCTAGATGTATCGTGAGCTGTAATCCCGCATTTCACAAGTCTTATTCCTTCGTCACATGATGAGTAACCAATGATGTTTCTTCTAGAATTCTAATGCGTTACAGGATCGCTTGCAAAAGATTTGGAAAATCACCAGAATTGCCTTAGATTCGTCTGCTTTATAGGCAGCTAATTATGTTCCTGCTCGTTGAATTGAAATAAGACATCTCTTGTATGTGGAGGCAGCTAATTAAGTTCCTGCTCGATGAATTGAAGCAAGACATCTCGTGTGTGGAAAATTTTTAACCGGCTAAACGTTAGAGACAAGAACTTCGATGCTATTTCAAGATGAAAATTGCCATATCTGCCTACAAAATGCACATCGGACGCTGATGAATAACTTGGTTGCAACGGTCCGAAACTAATTCCAAGCAGCTTTTAATAAAAATCAGATACGATAGACAGAGGACAAGTCTAGGTGGAAAAACAGACATTGATCTACGCATTATTCCATGCAACAACACAAACTACCGTGTATATCATTCATTTATATGTCCCAGAAATGCTCAAGACAGACGTAAAAGGATATTTCTGTGACATCTAAACTCGAGAGTCGATAAATTCTTGTGAAAGAATTCAAGGTTCCGCCACAGGTTGCAAGACATTGCTCAGAGGCAGCATTAAACTATCAATCAAAGATCTTAACAAAACTCAAATACAGATAAATGTGCGCAGCACTGGAATTCACAGAATAAAAAAGTGTGCAGAAGCAGACGTTCAGGTGACCGAATTATCTATCATTCAGACAACTTGGTAGTTCTCGGTGATCAATTGCGTTCTCTGAGAAAACTTCGGAGGTGATCCACCTCGCAGAGGCAAGATATTCACAACCTGAGGAGATATGAATATATTACGTTCACATCAGTTCATGAGAAGTAAATGAACAAAAAGCAAGAGAAAAAAAGGAACCAACTGAAGAATATTTTCAGAAGAAACAGAACTATTACGACAAACCTTTAAGTCACTGAATGTGCTAGTAGCTGAGAACTGCACAGATATGGGGAAAAATACAGAAGAATCTACCGGGGGAACAACAAATTCCATTGAGCCACTGCAGACAGTTCAAAGAGTGTTCAGTGAAAGGTCAAACGACTGACGAGAATGGCAATGCTTGAGCACAGAAATAGAAGAAAGCAATAGAGCAGAAAATTAGGCTGGACCTGCGGTTTGAATTGTCAATAAGAACGATGGACCACTCCAAGATGGAATTTCTAGAGTCATATCTGCAAGATATTATAAACGCCTCTGTAACTACTAAAAGAACATAACAAAGGTCAAGTATGAATATAGCACAAAATGAAGGGAGTGACACTTCATTTTTTAAAAGATTACAGACTAAAATAAGTAAGGGTTCCCCCAAAATTCTTGTTCTTTATTCTGAACTATTATCTATGCTATGCGAGGATATTAAAAAAGAACGTAAATAGTTCAGAAAATCACCTCCACTCGCCATCAATCTGCCTCACATTCGGGGCTTCTCTAAGAGCTGGAAGTGGTACGGAAATCACAACATTTCTCAGATCAAACATTGACGAAGCCTCATATTCAATGCTTACATAAGTTTCATTTCCAGAAACAGAAGGCCAGCAATTTACTGCAATGATAATTGCATGTTAGTAACAGAACCACAGATTTGATATTTCTAAACACCAGGGATATAAACCTACTTGACAGAGGCACCATAGACTCATCAGTAGTTTGCATTCTCCACTTCAGAAGACCTACACCTGCGGCATCACCAGCTTGACCAGTTGGAAAAGGCCGGTTTGGATCTTTTAGGCTTAGAATACTCTCACTGTTGAATAACTCTTTGTTGATGTTAGGATGTGTCTTGAAAAAGATGTTTGGATTACCCCTGGTTTCAATCTGAAAAAGGATGAAAAACTCATAATATGCAAAGAGGCCATAAAACACCTGGAACAGTGTACATCACATGTTAAATAGCATTTTGCGAAACTTTCACACATATGAACATCAGATCTTAAATGCCCAATGCACTCTATGAATAGAAAGTCCACGGAAGAAACAGGATGTTCAAAGCTTGTCATTATCTCACAGCCACCGGTCGTGCACACTTGGGTTTACTTGTATTAAACAGAGCCATTACACGCAGCTTGAGTGATGAAACTTTATTTTCCTTCTTTCTGAACAAGACTGTATTTCTAGAGTCAGTTCAACCTAAAAGATGCAGGCTACTATCGCCAACGATGACGAAAATCAAAAGACACCTATTCTTTAGCCAGTTCACCATGAGTTGGGACTCATCAAAGATACCAGTTTAAGTACAACAAAATGTTGCGAGATAATGCCACCTTTAATTATGTGCAATTGTAAGTAGATTGGTCAAGTCACCTGACTTGTGACATACATAGGGGTACATTCTAAGACAAACCTCCCACAGTGAAATGTTTCCACTCAATCCAGAAAATGAATGACTGGTGACTTTACCAAATTTGGCAGCGTCATTTTAAATGAATGACCTAGCTGTACTTGGAAATTGCTTCTCACGGAATATCAGCTTCTGCTTATACAGGTATGGAAAAGACAAGGGAAGGGGAGAGTACCTGAACCTGGATAAGCCCATCCTCTTGGTTTAGAATTTGAAGTGACAATGTTCCCTGGACATCAAAACTGCTCATTCCACCATCACGTTTGAGTGTCACGTTGATTTTCTCCTCAACAGTCAAAGTGATGGGATCAGTTAGCGGAGCAGCAGCCAATTTAGATGCAGCAGCTTTTGGTTGCACATCTTCCAGAATTACTTCACCTTCTGCCTTCAAGCTTTCTAAGAACTGATTTGTCCGTTGGCTCTTACCAAGCTGCATACCCAGACCTTTGGGAGGAGCATTGGCAGATGAAGGTGGACGACCTGTAAAACAATAGTCAGAACAAGGTTAGGGTCGTGTTGGATACTACCTTCATCTTATCATAGCCAGAAATATTGGAATTAATTCAAGCATCGATGTGAACATGACAAATTTCTAATTGAGGGAAATTCAATGAAAAACGTATTGGATGGATGCACATTTAGAAAATTGAGTATAGAGAATGACAATTAGACTTGCTGGCTCCTTCCGCGAAATGAAATCGCATCAACAACAACTTTTCCCTCTTTAAACTAAAGGTTGATTGATTTTCAAACTGCTTTGGCCCCATATACCATGTACTTCTATTATATCTTTTCAAACTTTCCATAATTGTAAAAGGTTAAAGAACCATGCCATCCAATATATTTTGCTTGAATAATGACACTTACAGATGGTTAAGACTTCCGAGTGAGCTATGATTGACATTATTGTCCGGAAATATTTCCGGCCAGGATTCGATCAAACACATAAATCAGACTACAGATTGCATGGCAATTAGACCATAAAACATTCAAAAACGGTTTCTTCTTCTCATAATTAACACTCTCTAGATTTATAAACATCTTTAGGCTAGAAATCTCTGAACATTTTGAGAAAGAACCGGAAAACACAAAATAAAGTGGAGAACTTTTTGGAGCAACTGAAATTTGACTGCCCCAAGTTATAATCAAAGTTATCAACAGATACACTTTCCACTTGAAAGCTTAAGTGAAGCTAACATTGATTCAGAGGAGTAGCAACCCATAAGACATAACCAAATGATGATTACTGCCTAAGCGAATGTGAGGAACCACTAACCTTTAGGCTTAGTAGAAAAGGAATCAACATCAGTGCTCAATCCAAATCCAGACCCACTTCCAAAGCCACTTCCACTGCTAGAAATGCTCATCTCACTAAAGCCACTCTCAAGTCTTCCAGACCCCATTCCTTGTAGACCCTTAAACCCTCCTTTGTCACCTCTAGACTTCTCGATCTGCAAAAAATGGAAACATTTGTCTTGACGGCGGTTCATAACACGGGATAGCCATGGAAGGAAAAAGCATGAGTCTTCTACGGTCCCAAAAACATACCTTGCTTTTGTCAATCTCACTAGCTTTACGCTTCATAACATCCTTGGTTTCATTAATCTTACTTTGCCTAACTAGCTTGTGCAACTTTTCTTCGTGACTCTCCATCTCACAGTATTGCTTGACTTGCGCAACGGTGACATTTTCCTTGTGCCCGAGAGATATAACTTCATCAAAGGCAAAAATCAGCTCGAAGGCTGTTTTGCCTATCCCCTCTTCATCAAGAGATAAAGAATACTCAGGTACCTAAGAATTTTTAAGGAATTAACCAGATTGAATACTTATATATTAGGTCGACAGTCTCAAAAAAAGAGTTACAATATTCCTTGTCATCATGACAAGCTCAAATAACAAAATTTTGAAAACAATTAACTCGATTTTCGGCATTCAGGAACCACAGATCCAGAAAAGTCAAGAGAGGAAAGGAAAAAAAAAAGACGATAAAGATAATCCTAGACAATCCACCAAGAAGGATACAAGCTTGGAGAGAAGCCTAAGGGTTTCCAGATCTTCAAGAATGTTGCTTTGCTTGTTGGTTACGAGAAGCAAGTACAGAGCTTCTATTGGCTGGTAAACATAGCGAACATTCTCGGTTTCAACATACGTGTGCTGCTTTCCAGTACCAACTAATTTCGGGAAAGCAGCAAGAAGACCCTCGATTCTAATTCGAGACATGTCAACAAACTGCCGGGAAACAAGCACTGCAAAAGAATTTAGAAACATCAAATGATTATCTCAGGAGAATGAGGACATCAAAAATGAAGAAAATGAAGTTGCTCCGAGGGACCGAGCAAAATGGATTTATTGCTTTCCTCTTCTATATAGCTATATAAAGGATGAGATAAAAATAATCAAAGAAACAATCCAGTCAATCATTTTCTTCGAAGATAATAATATCGAAACCGAATGGCTCACCTTTCCCAGACTTGCTCACTATAGAAGCTGCAAGAACCACCTGTACAGACACAAACACAGTACACGAAAACACTCAAAAACAGTATCTAAGCAAACATTGTAATCAACTCTGCACATGCCTATAGAGAGTACACTTCCCTAATAACAAGCAATAGTAAGTACCCTCAAAAACAGTATCTAAGCAAACATTGTAATCAAATCTGCACATGCCTATAGAGAGTACACTTCCCTAATAACAAGCATTGTAAGTTTTAGACTGTATAAAATAGAAAGAAACAGGACGCAAGTTCTCTTACGCCTCAAGCCGCATATTCCTAAATGTAGGCATTAAACCTCACGCCATATCGTAGTCCTAGTCCTAGTCCGACAAAGCATTAGCAGGTTATGAAAATTCCAACTGCTAAAACCTCAAACACAGATCTAACATTTAAGTCATCAAAAATATGACTTCAACAGTGAGGAATCTCTTTGTGATTAATCTGAAATGTAAAAATGCTACCCCGCGTGTTCTTTTAACATGGACATGAACCAGGGCATCATTAAACAGCCGATAATCGGTTCAACTCCAACATGATCAACGTTTCGTTCATCACAGTTCCATTAAAACAAGTACACGCGAGCTATTCGAAGTTGCTTTCAGTGTAGTGGATTCGGACGCAACAGCAAATCAGCCTGATCTCACCAGCACGCGGACTTCTGATGCGAAACGAAGAGACCAGATCAAAGACCATAGAACCTAAAAAGCACGTAATTGCGGAACGAGAAGCGCCGAGGATAAAAGAAACTGAAACCTCACCATCTTGGCCTTCCGACAAGCAACCACGTTGCCGCTGAACACAGCTTAAAACAGGCCGTACCTACACACGACACAAGGAAACCAAAAAAAAAAAAAAAAGACCTGTCAATCGAGAACCACGGACACTCGATCCTCGATCCCAATGCCGCATCACGCCCCAGATTCAACCGATCACGCACGACCCAATGCAATCCAAAACCACCCCCCACCAAAACATCCAGTGCAAAAGGATCAAACACGTTCCCGGATCAACCGCACGAGATGCAATCGCCCAGAAAACAAAGCAAGCTAAGCAAACGTCAGATCCGACGACGAGCAACACCCCCGCTCGGCAGAACTTCCAATGCGATCGCAACCGACGGGTCTTGTGCTCCTGCGGCGAACGACACCCCCCCCCCCCCCCACCCGCGCCCCACTAGAGATCTGGGCGAGAGACGAAGGCCCGAAGAAGGCGGCAACGGGATCGACGAAGACCTGAGGGGAGCAGAGTCGAAGGCGTGTACCTGCTCGTCCCGCGACGGCGGCGCGATGGGTTTCGATCGAGGGAGAAGCGCGGAGTGATTCCGGTGAACCGAGCGAGATTGCTCCTTCGGTGGGGGGGAGGCCGAGCCGATTTTATGGTGCGCTTCGGGGAGAGCCTCTCTGATCAGATTCGTCGTGCTCGTGCAGTGAGAGAGTCGAGATGGCTTGATGGGCCTGGACATGGCCTTCCGTTGCGGCCCATTTTCATCGTGGGCTTTTCTGGCCCGTTCGTAGATTGTTTGTAGAAAGGGTGTTGTTGACGAGCACGCTCGAGGCACTTGCCGCGATGACTTTTAAGTAAACCTGCCGAGATGGGTTGTGGACCCATTGCTTAACTCGTATTTGATGGCCAAGTTTCTTTTTTATATAGGTCGGCTGTATTCGATAAATGGGTCGTGAATTCAAATGGCAATGCCCAAAATAATATGGATATTAAATGAGTTCACAGCTTATTTAGACCTAACCCACCTCCATAACTGTTTCTCACGCTCGCTCGCTTCGCGCTCTTACCTCTACTTGGGTATGAGTTTTCTTATATTAGATTAAATATGGAAATGCTTTAACAATATGAGTTGAGGTCAAGTATGAGTCCAAAGATTTATATTGCATGAAAATTGGTCGATTTGGATTTGACCATTTTCGACCCGATCCACGTTTGTTTGACCGGTTTACTTATCAAGAGATGTTTTCATTACGAATGCACTAATTATACATAACACGAGAAAGACAGTGTTTTGAAAATGGCAAACTTTCTTTACGGTGATGTTTGACGAGCGCACTAAATCCTTCATAAACTTAGTGTGGAATAGCTGAAGATTCTAAACAAGTAGAAACAAGTCATATTCAACGATCAATAACCATCCGACACTTTCTTTAGTACGCCGATTTCGTAAAAGAGTCCCCTGGGTCATTAGTTTCGCGAAGAAAACATAATGTGGAAGGAAAACCTTTGGCAAGAACTATTTTTTCAAAGAAAGTGGGTAATTTTGCTTTGTCCCAATTAGTAAAATGTTGATATTTTAGCATAGGATGCACATACTTGTGTGATCCTTGATGAAACTTTTGTCTCTAGTACTTTTCCTAACTCATGAGAATTATACTTTGTTCTTTTGGAACTAGACAAATTATACTTGTATAAAACACATACCATGTTATACGAGTGAAAGAATATTTCGACTTTCGATGAGCTTATATTAATTATATCTTTTCGTTAGCCGGTTAATGATATAACATATCGATTAACATTTAAATACCAAAGATATTTTTAAATCATATTATAGTCACGGGAGTAAAGTGATTATTCTTTTGATTTATTGTTAGATAGCACGAAATACTATTTTTCATGTAACATGTTTTCGTAACGAGTTAATACCACGAAAAATCCAAAACTGATACACCTATGATAAATTTACCCCAAACTATTTTTTTGACCACAAAAAACACCAAACTTGTATATCTGTGGTAATTTTACCCCGAACTATTTTTTTTACCATTAAAAATCCCAAACTGGTACACCTGCGACAATTTTAACCCAATCTAATTTTTTAATATTATTTTTTATTTTTCAAGTTATTTTTATTTTTCATTATTTTTCTTTTTTCTTTTTTCTTTTCTTTTCTTTTCTTTTTCCTTTCCTTTTCTTTTTTTTTTTTCATTCATCTTCTTTATCTTCAACCTATGGCCAGCAAGATCGGCCCTGCCGGCTGCTGGCAAGGCCAACCTCACTGTTGCTGGGCGAGGCCGACCTTGCCGGCAACTGGCAAGGTCAGCATTGCCCACCCTTAGCGAGGTTCGACCTCGCCAGTTGTCGGTAAGGGGTCGTCCTCGCCAGCGACGGCGAAATCCCAACTGTTCCATCCGGCAATCGCAAAGCCGCATCGCTCCAAGCGCATAGCGTTTCTCTCTCGATTTTCCCTTCCCCAATCGAAGGACCGGAGCCATGGCCAGCGTCTCTCTCAAGTACAGCGACTACAACACCCTCTTGAAGTCCGTGGAGGAAACTCAAGGGTTCGCCGAGCTCACCTCTTACTTCAACTTCTCCGAGTCCACCAAGGCCATCCTCAATCTCATCTGCAACTCCTGTGGGAAGCCCTGTCGATCCAAGATAGCACGCTGAATCCCCACCTTTTATGGCGTTCTGATCTGTTACGCTGGCATTGATTTGGTTTCTGAGCAACGGTGAGGTCGGCCTTACCAGCGATCGATGGGGGCCGAGCCTTGCCGGCAACTGGCGAGGTCGAACCTCGCTAGGGGTGGGCAAGGCTGACCTCGTTAGTTGCTGACGTGGTCGACCTCGCCCAGCAACGGCGTGGTCGGCCTCGCTAGCGGCCAACAGGGCTGACCTCGCCAGGCACCATCTCTGGCAGGTTGTCGGACCGGCGACCGGCCATAGGTTGAAGATAAAGAAGATGAAGGAAAAATAAAACAAAAGAAAAGGAAAAATAAAACAAAAGAAAAAATAAAAAAATTCAAAAAAATAATATTAAAAAATTAGGTCATGGTAAAATTATCGCAGGTATACCAATTTGGGGTTTTTTATGGTCAAAAAAATAGTTCGAGATAAAATTATCACAGTGTACTAGTGTTTGGGGTAAATTTGTCACAAGTGTACCAGTTTAGGATTTTTCGTGATATTAATCCTTTCGTACTCTATTGTAACTAACACAGTTATTTTTTAGAATTCCTTCATTTTATGATACAATTGATGTACAACTCATGATTTTATGCTTTTTTTTAACGGTTAATGTCAAACTTTTTTTACGCTCTTTAAAAAAATTGACGATATGTACCTCTCCATATCCCATACCGTGTAATTTCCTCTCATGCAATACTAAAAGAGAGTTTTCTTTTAGAAAATGAGATGAAAATAATTTCTCTGGCCTTAGAATTTTACTCATGAAGATATTCACGTTAATGTTGAGCAAACTATGAAGAGGTGCTAGACAACTAATAAATGGTACATAAATTTGCATACCGGGCTAATGTTCGAGCGACCGCATAAATCAAGCTAATAAATAGGAAAAGAAACGGCATCAAGAAAAATACAAGTATGAGGCGAAAAATCGGAATAAATATTGATAATTCGCGCTTGTAAATGAAAGAAAGGGTTGATGCAACCGAACTCATTAGTAAATTAGAGTTCAGTTGAGTGCGTCATTAGTAAATGTTCACAATTTTGATTCTTCTAATTTTCTCAGATTTTGAGCAGCATGCAATAAGGGCCCTCTTAAAGAGGTCAAAGATTTGGGTGCATGGTCCAGAAATGGCAAAAATAATCTGTAGCAGTAAAGAGATGCAGTAACGAAAACCCAGGCAAACATCATGTGATGACACTACATAAAATTGACCATCTGTGCAGCAGTTTGTGCCATAAACTCCCTGTATATACCCAGAGCAGATAATTAAGCTAGACATATAATGTGATCAACCATTTGCAGTAAGTAAACAAACCAGGACATAAACATAAACTAATTATAAGTACGTTGCTTGTTTTCAAGTATCTGGCAAGAAAAAACACAATCAAAAGCTAGCATCCAGCAACATATAGTATCCTTCCTCGAAGCATGGCATCCCCAAACACTGCTCTCTTCTTCCATCTTCCTACTCTGTAAGGGCCACAAGAAAGCCAGCAGAAGGGTCACGCTGGTTCAACAAATCAGTGGCAATTATTTTGCACAATTAATATAAAACATAGCCGAAACGTTTTGCTGATTACCACCATAGTTCGAGGGCTGGAGAAAGTCCTGCAGATTTGGCTGAGTCGGTTGGAGGCGGTACGGCTGGAACTGCGAAGGGAGGATCGCGAGCTGAAGGACGCTGCTCGGCTGTTCTTCCCCGTAGAAAGGGAATTGCTCCAGCACATGCTGCGCTTCCTCTGGCTTCGGCACTGCTCCCTCCGCCTGTTGATGCTCCATCGCCATCTGTTGCTGCTTAATCTATCATCCGCATCGGTGTCAACATTGACCATAGTCAGTCTTATTAAATTGCAATGAGAAACATGATTTGATACGTTTTCAGATTTTAATGACAAGATTACTGTCCAAAAGGAAAAACAATTCATAACAATATCTGGAACACTCCAATATACAAGCTAAAATTGGTTTGAAACATTTTTCAGAACATTTTTTTGCTTTTTTTTTCCTTATAACTAGGAATGGGAAGAGGGCAAACTAGCTAGGGTTTCAGCTCAATACATATTTTGATGTTGCTTTTATGACATTTAATAAGAGTTTTTGAAAGTTAATCAACTGAACCAAACATCATTTACTTTAGTTCTATTGCATAGCAGCTGTGCAAGTATTTTGCTAGTGGCATTTTAACTCACCAGATGATATATTTGATCGTTTTCATCCTGCAGCATTTTCTCCTGGACATTGTAACCATGGTCACAAATGTATGAAACTTTGATTCCTTCTGGATACAAAACAAAAAGGAAATGCATGTAAACTTAAATTTACTTGGGAAGAGAGAGGACAGTCATACCTTTCTCCGCAGATTGTCTATTTGCTGTTGCATCAGCTCAAACTGAATAATACCCAGAAATCAGGGACACAGTTCGATTAGCATGTATACACACATGGATCAACAATTTGTACAACATTGTAAGTGGATCGCATGGACTGATTAAGTTAATAGCACTTCATAAGTAAGCACTTATAACCTATCGAGTGATTAGCTTGTGCTAATTGAATGAAAATAGAAGAGAATGCAAATTCATTCATGAAAGTGTTGTGTGCGCCTTGACATAATGGAAAAACTGTGCCCTTGGAATAACGAGCAAATCTAAATGCAAAAGCAGACAATTACATGTAGTTGTCAGTTATTATGCTACCCTTTTGGCATTGTGTACTGAGATCTTTCGAAGTTTAACCGTGATGTTCTTCCTCTAGATGTTAATTGCCAACGTGTCTTCCGAACAGCATAATTAATGCGAGAGGTGGTATGAAATGCTCGGCGTGCGCTATTTCTTCTAACTTACAAAAATAGTGGTTACATCAGAAAAATCAAGCAGGGATATTCGTCATTACGAAGCATCGTTTACCTTCCTTGCGCGGACTTTGTTGATGGAGCACTCAAGTTGCTGCTCCACCTGATCGAAGTCCTCGAGTCGCATGTTGGTCAGATCACTGGCTGTGTATCGCTGCATGCTCAGTTGAAGGTTACGCGTTTCTCTTCGCATCCTCCTCAGCTCATTCTGAAGCTGTTCCTGCAAAACATCATTTGGTGATGTACGTAGGTGATTAACCATTGTCTTTTCCACAATTCTCTCTAGGGAGAGCAAGCTATTCCCATGGAAATATACCTGCTCATTGTGCTCCACAATTTGAGTCCCCTTATGGCCGTGATACTTGCTTATGATTTCTTGCATGCTGCAGGTTCAGATAACCGAATAATGTAAGAAAAATCCATCATTCACCATTATATATGGTCAATTTCTGAGTAAGTTTGTTGAATAAGATGAGCATCCATCCCTGCTCTAATTAAAATAAATTATTTACATAAACTTGAAATGGAAATTATATCAAACTAATAATCATAAAAAAGCAATTAAACAAAAGATTATTGTCATCGCTCAAATTGCGTGACGAATATCATCTAGAGAATCCACAATAAATTACTAAACAACTAGGTGTGCTAACTCAAGTTATGAATCTCAAAGCAGTGAGAACACTTTGATACCTACTAAATATTTGCTTCTTGTGTAAGACTTTTATTAATAGATCAATGTAGGCAGAATAATATCCAATTTAGTGATTCTCCAGGTAAAACTAATCAATTTCTGATTATACTGTCCATTTAAATGTGAGTACCTCGAACTGAAGAAGCACATATATATACATAATTCAAGCTAAAATAGATGCATATAGTGAATATTAAGGATAAAATTGAAGAGAGGTGTCCGACGAAGGAACCCTAGCTATGGCCTCCCGAAGAGAGTTTCAACAACTGGGCTTTATGCAAACACTAAATAAACACAGACAAAGCGCAGAGAGAGAGAGAGAGAGAGAGAGTAATCATCACATACTTGATGCAGGCCTTTCCCCCAAAAACCCCAATTCTCTCCGCAATAAAATGGATGAAAAACCAAAAACAAGAGAAAAACTAAGAATATGAAGAACATTCTGAGAAAAGAAAAGAAAAAACCAAAAAAGAACCTGGGAAAAGAAAACAAAAACCACGTATATATATACATATATAGATAGATAGATAGATAGATAGATACATCTATATTGCAAGTATCAATTACAGTTAAGGCCAAAGAGTTTTTATTAAACAACAATGATCTGAAAAGTATGGAAATTAAAGTGACCAAACTAGGAATTTTAAGCTAGGCCATGAAAAAATAAACAAATTCACCTCGTGGACTGACTGCAGTATTCGAAAAGCTTTCCCGAGCTGGAGAAGACGATGAGCCCGATCTGCGCATCGCAGAGGACGGCCAACTCGTGGGTCTTCTTCAACAGCCCCGCGCGGCGTTTCGCGAACGTCACTTGCCTTGTGGTCTTGTTCTCGATCCTTCGGATTTCTAT